>CM060888.1:131165467-132365467 GCA_030762935.1 Hymenopus coronatus | reverse complement strand
GAAAATAAAACGTTTCGAAAAAAAGTTCCATGTAAAGGGTAGTTAGGGGTGGGAGGATTTTTCTCAAAATCTTCGTGTCGCATCCCTGGAAGATACTAAACTTAAATACAAAGTTTGGTATTTTACGGACTTTTCGTTTTTGAGTTATCGTGTTCACAGACACACGGACACACTGACACACGGACCTTTTTGTGAAAATGCTTTTTTTGGATATTGTGGACCCTAAAACATATATTTCCGGTGAAATCTTGGTATCGAATTTTTGGGTGGAGTGCAATACCTTCTATATACACTATGTACATAGTTCGTATAGAGAAAGTAAAAAGTATTTTCAGAAAAAGGTCCGTGTGTGTTTGTGTCCGTGTGTCTGTGTGTCTGTGGACACGATAACTCAAAAACGAAAAGAAGGTAAAGTACCAAACTTGGTATTTAAGTTTAGTATCTTCCAGGGATGCGACACAAAGGTTTTGAGAAAAATCCCCCCCACCTCATACTACCCTTTACATGGAACTTATTTCGAAAATTTCGATTTTCTCAAAAATGGCTATAACGATTTCGATTAAAATATCATATATCAAAGACATTTACCTGACAAATAAAATGTATATCTGGAATTTTCTGGGAATAGCCTCTGAAGAATAGTTTATTCTGGATGAATTTTACGGAATTTTGAATAACTGCTAAACCATAAGAGCTGGAAAAAGAACTTACTACACAAAAAATGTAGAACATGTTAAAACACACAATTTATGTTATATACATTTTTTTCGTGGAGTTGATCGTTTTTGAGACATTCCTTGTTTTTGGTTTCTGCTATGAAAAACTAACACTTATCTCATACAGGAATTTGTCAACTGCCGTCCATACAAACAAAGGAACTTCAGTGACATAGCAACCAGCTTTTGACTTTCTCTTTAACCTATGGTACTCCCTTATTTCGCTTCTACTTACAAGGAAGCAAGTAATAAGACTATTTCTGCTATTTTAACTTTCTCTATACGCACTATGTACATTGAGAATGTATTGCACTCCACCAAAAAATTCGATACCGAGATTTCATCGGAAATATATGTTTTAGGGTGCCCTGTATCCCAAAAAAGTATTTTCAGAAAAAGGTCCGTGTGTGTGTCCGTGTGTCCGTGTGTCTGTGAACACGATAACTCAAAAACGAAAAGTCGGTAAAATACCAAACTTGGTATTTAAGTTTAGTATCTTCCAGGGATGCGACACGAAGATTTTGAGAAAAATCCCCCCACCCCAAACTACCCTTTACATGGAACTTTTTTCGAAAATTTTGATTTTCTAAAAAATGGCTCTAACGATTTTGATTAAAATATCGTATATTAAAGTTCTTTACCTGAAAAATAAAATGTTTATTTTGAATTTTCTGGGAATAGCCTCTGAAGACTACTTTATTCTGAATGAATTATTCATAACTACTAAACCGTAAGAGATGGACAGAAACCTAACCCGCAAGAAATGTAGAGCCCGTTAAAACACACAATTTATGTTACATACATTTTTTCGTGGAGTTGATCGTTTTTGAGATATTCATTTTTCTTGGCTTCATATTTGAAAAACTTATGCTTTTCTCATACAGGAATTTGTCAACTCCTGTTAATACAAACAAAGGAACATGAGTCACATAGCAACCAGCTTTGGGCTTTCACTTTAACCTAGGGTACTTCCTTATTTTGCTTCTACTTACAATAAAGCAAGAAATAAGACTATTTCTGCTAATTTTTCTCGATCAGCATGAAATAAATAAAAGATAAGCTTATTAACAATAATCATTTACAGGGATATAGAGAAAGTCATGTGAATGGAACACATCAGATTTTTTTCTGATTAGAATGAAGTAAATATAAGTATAAGCTTTTTAATAATAATTTGTTGCAGAGATGTAGAGAAAGTCATGTGAATGGTACACGTCAGATTTTTTAAATACGCTTTTTAGTGGTCGGGGTCTGGGAAAGCATTCGGGAGATCTAAAAACGTTTATGTCAAATAACATCTGACATGTAGTTTTTCAGTGAAATTGGATCTCTTATTTTACTGTAGGCAAGCAGTACTTTAAATATTAGAATTATTTTTTTTAACAAAGCTGCCAATTTCTAGGTTCATATCAGTGCTACAGATGTGCCGTAATTTCGTTCAGTTGATGATTCTTTTACATTCCAGTAAATCGCTTAAGTATAACTGCTATTTTTTTACCACAGCTATTTACCATTGGTCTGAGCAAGGTTTGAACCAAAAGGACTAAAACTTTAATTCTCTTGATTTGAACCCTGTGATTAGAATGCGAGCACCTAACCAAATGAGTCCACATGGTAAACAGAAGAGAAACTAACGTTAATCTGTATAAGAAATAGTTCACTTTTCTCAGTATTTTATTTTAAAATAAAATTACATTATAGAAATTTAGTTTGCTTTAAAAATATAAGCAGCAATGGCATTCAGAAACTTGGACCCCGAACTTGGAGAGTTGTTAAAGATGTCGTCAATATCAAGGGAAGTTCATTCCTGTTTTTTTTTTTTTTTTTACTTTCTCTAGCCCCGTATGTACAATGTAGATAGGGATAGAGAAGTATTGTATTCCACCCAAAAATTTAGAATAACTAGTAAACCGTAAGAGAGAGAGAGAGAGAGAGAGAGAGAGAGAGAGAGAGAGAGAGAGAGAGAGAGAGAGAGAGAGAGAGAGAGAGAGAGAGAGAGAGAGAGAGAGAGAGAGAGAGAGAACTTACAATACAAAACATGTAGATCTCGTTAAAATACACAAGTTATGTCATAAACATTATTTTCGTGGAACTTACCGTTTCAGAGTTAGTCCTTGTTATTAGTTTCAGTTGTGAAGTACTTATACTTTTCACAGACTGGAGTGCTCGTTTTTCTTTTGTTCTACACCTGGCCTAGCAAAGAGGTGATTTGCAATCACAATCACATAACGACAGCTTTTAAAACATTTGACTATCACTTTAGCCTAGTGCATTCCCTTAGTTCCCGTCTACTTATAAGGAACTAAGTAACAAAATTATGCTAATGTTTATCTCGATTAGCGTGGTGTTGAAAGAAGAATTATCTTTTGTAAGACGTTTGTTTGTAGCGTAGCTAGAGAATGTCATATGAGCGTAACACATCAAATTTTTTCTCTCTCTCATGTTATGCTTTTTAACTGTGTAATAATGATAATACCAACACTACAGAAAATGGAAACTATCTTGGTCAAAATTATACCTTAATTCCAGAATAATCTTGCCACCTAATTAAAATCACGTCTATGCTGTTGACTGAATAGACAAGCCCATACTAACGTCATAGTTACACAAAGAGGCTCTGTTGAAGATATTGACTTTCGAATTGACTGTTTTTCTATATGAATGATGTGCGAAAGATTATCAAATTGTGTTGGTGTCATTCACGTGTAATTGTAATATGATTAGAGATCCATTATCGTATTTGGGATTAGGGTAAGAAAACCCCAAATTGGCTGCGCTCCTTGAATATAGGTCGAACCCACCAACAAGAACTTGTTTTAAATCCGCAGCCATTGCTTCAAGTTTGCTATGCACCGGCACCGCTCAGCAATGTCAAATTTTACCGCCCTATTGACAAATGTGGTATCGCGATGAGATCCATGTCGCGTCACTTTCATTATGAATCCGTCATTAGAGAGGATTAGCTTTTGGTAAACGGCGTCAAATGTCGTGAACATGAGACATGCTGATAAATTTCTTTTAATTTTCAATTAAATTCTTATACTTTTACTTAAAACATTTAGATTGAGATGTAAAATTCGCTAATCGTGCTAGGTCTCAATAGATCCTTTAAGGAATCATGTCTATAGTCTTCATCAATGACATTCTTATTTAATGGCTATCCCATGTTCTTCCACTACTTCACTTGCAACTTTATAACTTGAATTTTGATACTGTATATTGTTAATACGCTATTTGTTATTGCTATATTCAATCTTTATATGAATTCTTGTTAAAATTTGTATTTGTTAAGTTTCGTCCATGGGGCAACCTTACAATAAAGGAAGTTATGGAAATACAAAAATAAAAATGGCAACCCCTAAATTTTGGAAACTATTGGTTTCGCAATATGACCAACAGATGTAGTCAGATAATATGTTGGTATTCACGGTTTTTATAGCTTTCCAAATAACTCAGAAAATTCACGAGAGATGTCGGAGATGGTACCCAAAGAGCGTAGAGAGAAAGTAGTAACTATATTTGCAATGGTTCGTGTCCGTAAACAGCTGTGAATTTTAAACTCGAGTAACTTATAGGCGTTTGTAGTGTAAGAAAATGTTACAAATTATGTGAGAAACACCAGCAAATATTTGAGATGCACAAAAGTTAAATATCTTATGGATAAATTACTTTGAGTTTCAGTTCTTGGGTTTCTGAGCGGACATTTTCTATTTTTGCATCAGTGGGTTCTAAGTGTATGGATTTATTTGTGATTAATTGTATAGTATGCTTCCCTTTTGACTTTTTAATGCTTTGTTGACGACACAGAAACTGTGTCCGTGTAAAGAATTTAAATGGTGTGTATGTTGCGTGTAAGAGTGTGATTATACTAGCTATAAATAAAAGTAATCTGTGATAAAAAAAACTGTACCCATTTGAGTAGAAGTCAGAAATACGAATTAGAACTGTTTGCAGAAATGTCTGTTCCAAATAGTGGAGGAAATATACAAGACAAGGAAGAATCTGCATTGGAAGGTAAGAAGTTATATATTTTAGAATTGCACTTTATGTAACCTGTATCTTAGGTGGTAACCTATTTAGCGTTAGTTCCTCAGATTATACGTCAGCTGTCATGTTTGTTTACACCATGGTGTTGCATGAAAGATTTGCTGGAGAATAAATTATGCGTGAAATCAGGGTGTTGGCGAAACATGGTAGACTTTGGGTTATTAATGAAAATTAAAACAACGGCACCGACGAAAATAGGCATCGGCGGTTTAAATTACATAGGAATTAGGACGAATAATGGACGTTGTTAGCATTCAAATTTGGACATTCAGCGTTTGTCTATCTTTAGAATTTCTTTAAAACTTAACGTGATATGGCTGTAAAAGCAGTGCGTCGCATTGAATAATATGTAGTATTTGTATAGAATTTCCAATAGAAGTAACAGAGCTTCATACTAGTGAGTTGCTTCCTTCAATGAAACACTACTGTCATTTATTTTATTAGGTGGTGTACTAATGAAACCCTTGGCTGAATACATTGTTTACTTTTAAAATAGGAATATTCTGGTGATGAGCAGGCCTAATAGTAATTTTGAATCTATACTTGCTCACTTCCTCTTCAAGCATAAGAAGTATCTACTGGGGATTCTCACAGGCAGAAGAAATAAGAAACAGTAGATTAGATTTTCCTATCTGTTGTAACTTACTTTCCTCTGGTCGGAATTATTGTATTCCGTTCTGAATAGTTGAAAACACAATCTCAGAACTGTAATAACAATCTGATGGTACCAATTTTAGGAAAGTTTTTAATGCAGCTTTTGCATAGGTTTTGTAATAAGTACTGCTTAACTTTATCCTAATGTGTTTTCTTGTGTACAGTTAAATGCCATTTCTGAATTTATTTTCAAATCGTTTATGAAATGAGTGTACAATTATCAATATTATGACAAAGTAGCTTTTGTTTTGAATAGTTTGTAGTAGTATGGGAGTGCAACACTTGATTTTTCTATTTAGTTCTATAACCGTTATTTAGATATAGATATTACCAAATACTTTTTACACAATTTCTAGGTACAGTTATAACGCTGGCATGTATAAATCTATAATGTACTGCGTATCATACAGTAATAATATTTTTAACTCGTTCATCTTTGGGCTTACCCTTACTATGAACATTAAGAAGGGAGTGTTTGGAGGATAAATGAAAACTTGAAATTTATTCAAAATGGGCTCTTGCAAACAAAAACATATGGACAAAACCTCATTTGTACCTAGTGAAACCAGTTGGCTATAATAAATTTCCTAATTAGTATTGTAATGCACCTTAATCTAAAATTTTAGGGAATTAGAAAGAGCGCTAGACATATCACAAGAAATGAATAGCTCAGGCTATATGATATTTGTCTATTTATCTGTTCCATATGAATTTTTTGTATAAATTTAATGTTGAGTTTAATCTAAGTAAAAGTAGTGTAAAGCTTTTTTAGAAGATACCTTCATTATTAGTATACAATGGTTCCACCACTTGGATTACTTCTATATGCGAGTACTTTTGTTATTTCGACATTAGAGCAGCATTGTAATTACTTACTGGTCTGTTATAAACATTTAGGGCCCTAAGCTGCAAAGCGTAGCCCAACGTGGAGGGCCCTAAGCCGCAATGCATAGCCGAGGGATATTTTTTATAAGTTGAAGAGTGTAGCAGTTGAGGCCGAAGGCGATAGGGTGTAGACGATGAATCTGTGAAGCTAAAACCCCAATGTTCCCAAAAAGAAGTCAAAATTTTGGCAATCTGTCAACTTTCACATCTAAACAACTTAGCGTGTGTGTGCGTGCTGCACGCATGTCAGTATATGGGTGGTGGAACCGTCGTATAGCTTTACCGATACCTTCTACTAGACTTAATAGCTTTTTAAAACCTAGTTCCAACATTGTGGTATATTGTAACATTCATTTGGCTGTTAATGATGCACATTTGATATTTCATCACTATTCTAGATTTCATGACATTTAAAATTCACTGCTAGCAGTGTATTACTAATTTACTGCACACATTAATTCCACATAGCATCTGCACATTGCCTCAAGATTTCAGGAGCCTTAAAAAATGAGATAGAAAGATCAGTACGATTTGTGAATAACGCTTTTATTTTTCTACTTCAAGCATTTGTGTGTCCCATAATAAGTAACATACTCTTGCTACAGAATAAGCAAGACATAGATCGCTAGCAATAGCATGAGTTTGTGAAGTTCTGAGAAACAAATGCAAACAAAAAGTAGGGCTCTATGTATTAAATAAAAATATAGTTCAACAAATTAAAGAAAAGAAATTACAGTTAGCATATTTTTAATTCCTTACAACCAAAATTAGCATCAATAGAGCAGACTGCAAACTGAATAGTGCTTTAATGAAACAAGAAACAAGAAAATTGCAGCAACAGAGCTGGAACAGATAGCTAAATAGAATAAAGCATGATATCCATGGCAGACAAGAAATAACTTTTAAAATAATGAATCACCTGAATAAGAATTAGAAAAATACAATTCCAGATCATGTTACTTCTGAAAAAGGTGACAGATTTTTGTAAGGACCAATGGATTAATGCTGAAACGTCTAAAGCATTAGAATAAATATATTGCTAATAATTCTGCAGTGGGGAGCAATTAGCTGAAATTTAAATTCTTATATTTGTAATTACTTATTGAATATGTAAAAAGTTGATAAGTGTATGATTTGAAATGGGGCCATTAGAGCTACAAAGTCATCAGGATGCACCCTGACATTTCATTTGAAAACAGGATAGTAGCAATCAAAATTGGTATCTGACACTTATAACATTTTCCACCTCAACTTATGGCTTTCCAGCACAGGATTAAATACACACTATTATTAGGCTCATTTGAAAACAAAAAATCACCTGGTAATGATAAAATATGCATAAAAAAGCTTAGCAGCTGTTTTAGATGCTACTAATAATCTCTCTCGCCTAAGAATATTCCTAATGTCAACATATGAGAGGGAAGAAGAGGGATATAGAGATATTGACAGTGATACAAAGACTCTTGGGCTGCAGATTGGCAGAGCATACTTGTGTGTTTTCTTTTATTTTCTATTGTACAACTGCATCCAGAAATAATTTTCTAATCATTGTTCTACACAAACTGATTTCAGGGAAGGTAACCTATATATACAACCATTTGTATTTGCTTCTCTGCATCCTGCACACCACAGATGTGTACTAAGGTCGTGAATTCTGAAAGAAATGTTTACAAGCATAATGATACAGATCAAACAGAAATCAGCACCGTTATACATTAGTACGTTAATTTTATGTAGTTTAATAATACACAGTCTAGTTTTGTATTACTACAGAAACAAAGCTCTTCCTATCGCATACAGCTATTCTCAGAACAAAATTAGTCTTGAGGTGATTGCTGATTCAGATGTTATTGTTTATCTTGCAGGGTTGCTTCTAGTATTTAAGCCACTTTACCTTATAAACCTCATAAGCCCAAGCAAATTAAAAGCATGAATGTATCATCACAAGTTCTATTAATTTGTTGAAATGCACAACTGAGGCAAATCTTTAAGAAATGGTTAGACAAAATGATTGTGCATTGTTTCTCACTGCTAAGAAGGAAACACAAGTGTAACCATTATGCTGCTGCACGATAATATTGATTATGTAACACACAGAATATAATAAGTTGCTGGTAATGTCTTACTCAATTTATTATCAAGAAGTTAGTGTTGCAAAACTTATGTGCACATTTGTAGCATCAAACACGTTGCAAGTTGAGTTCATTCCTCATTGTTGTTTATATTAGGGTAATTCTAGTTTGAGATTGAATATATATGCTGGTTCACCATTCAAAAACCTGAAGAATGGAGATAAGAAATGATACCAATTTTTAAAAAGGATGGCAGGAAAGATTTTAATTGTTACAGATGGCATTAAATGCAATCTCTGAACATATGTAAGAAGTGCATGCATTTAGAGAGTGTAGGTCTTATTCTAATTGTGTTTTTGCTATTCAACAGCTTTTATAAAAGGGAAGATAATATAATTTAGAGACCTATAATGTTGGTTATCGATTATGACAGTGCCTTTTGATAAGATGATAAATAATTATCATACTTATGGAAGGTCGAGGATATCTCTTTCACTTAACATCTGTGATAAAGACAATGTATAAAGTGATCAGCATGATAGAGGAAGGCATTAAGGTTCCAAAAAGAAGCAGTTAATTTAGAGCTGCAGGCTTATAAAAAGTGTAAGAGGAAATTGCAAAATCTAATAGTAAAATTGCTACACTTAATCTATGGTATAAAATTAAATTGTTTTCTTATCTCAACTTGGTATTGATTCATATCTATCATTTGAATTCATAAAAATTGATTAAAATGGATCGCTATACATAACCTCTACTTTCCTTAATGTTTCTGGCTGTACTATTGCTTAATTTAGGAGTAAGACAGGGCTGCCGTCTGGCACCCACACTTTTTAATATATGCCCTTGTAGCAGAATGGCAAACTCAGCTAAGACATTTTAAAATAGTTAAAATGATTTTAGATGCACATTTATTTGCTAATGACCAAGTTATTTTTATGAAAACAAGATCAACTATAGGTGTCAGCATATAAGCTTGGCAAAATAATGTTGGAATATAATTTAAAAATGTCAATGCTAAGTTAAAACTAAGTGAATTGGATTCCAAAGTAAATATAACAGAAGATTAAGACTAATAATAAACAACAAAACCGATCGTTGTGACTCGGGCAGTAACATCTATTGCGTGCGTGCAGAAGGTCCTGGGTTGAAATCCTGTGGTTCGACCAGTCTGGTTGCGGTGTTTCATTGTTTCTCTCAGTTTCCAAGATCGAATATTTAATACTCTAACCCAAAGTTCTGCCTTCAGTATAAAACAATAGCCAAACTGAAAATGGGTGGTAATTGTGATTATGCTGCCATCTATTCACAGATAGTAAAAGCAGCTAGACTGTATGGCATCCTGACATCTGCTTGTCTTGGAGCAAAGTAATATGGCATAAAGGGATAACACCTCACAGCTGAGGTGTCTGAGCTAGTTTTGAGGTGCCTTGGTACAGGGATGAGACCATGAAGGCTACTGTTCACCATATTCTCATTATCTGAAAGGAAAGTTATGTGGATGGATCACATCAGGTTTTCTCTCTCATGGCCATGCAAAGAGAGCAGAGAAAGAAAATCTTTTCTCTTATGTGGCTGAGGGATATACCCTAAGAGACTAGGTAAGGAATGAGATTAAGCTATGCACAACTGGTTTAAACAGCATGAGAAAATATTGAAGTTGACGTCTTGAGTTGGAACTGGTTACCGCCAGCAGACCTTCACTAGATGATTTAACTTATATTAGATTTAGCTCAATTTGGGTGGCTTAGCTTGTTTCTCTTATATTTTTGTATTTATCGTTCAGTAATTGGATCCATATATTAATTTCAGTAGACTCTTGTTTTATAATATTTGTTTCCTTTCTAATTTTGATTTTCAGTGTTCTCTCAATTGTTCCAAGTTCTAAGAATTTGTGTACTTTATGTTCAATATCTTCTCGGGTAGATGATGATGACGATAAGTGGGGCTTAAGTGTGCTCAACTTCTTGGTCATAAGCACCCTTAAAAAACAAACTGTACCAACAACCATAGATAACATCAAGATAAAATAGGAGTTAAAAAGGAATAAAGCAAACCATTCATTTCTAAAAACCTAGGAACAAAGCTATAAAACTAGGCCAAAAAATGGAGCAAAAAGGCAATAAAGATAGTAAAAGCTAGAAGGCAATAAAAAGGCATCAAACAATTAAAATTAAAAATGTTAAAAACCATAATTAACGCTACATCATCTACCGTAAGAGAAATAAAATGAGCTAAAAACGCAATGTAAAGAGTACTGTAGATAAAGACTTAAAAACTTCATCTGTTGCTCTCTCATTGTCAGCCAGGACTGCCACTAGGCAGCCCAGAAGGTCTGCAGTTGAGCGAATGTGTGCTAGAGCAACACATGATTGACAGTTAAGGCTGCTCCACAGAGTTGACAGAGAGGAGCTGGTTCCTGCTTAAAAATATAACTGTGTAAAAATACAGTGACTGATCCGCAAGCGGTAGATAACAGACTTTATATATTAATAAATAGTTGAAATTTTTAACTTGTTAAACAGCTTTGTTATTTATTTTTAAAATTGTTATTTATTATTCCATTTCTTTTATGTTGCTTTTGCTACTTGGTTATACTCTATCTATTCTGCAGCAAAGTATTCCTAATTCTTCTATCCACTGTATTCTTCTATCTACAATTGAGATAAGCAAGAGCAGAAATGGACTTTCCTTGTAGGTATGATGGAAATAATGAAATACATTAAATTAAATCAAAATGTTGTTACTAAGGATATTGAAATTCTGTTTCCAGCCAGGAGTAGAAAAAAGAATGATGTTTTGCCCTTTAACTGAAGTACTACTGGAAAATTTTACCAATAACAAAGAATATTTTGAAAAAGAAAGAAAAGAAAAAAGGTACATATGGGATAAATATAATGAGATCTTTATTTTTTGTGTAGTAAGTTTTTCTCTGTTATGGTTTGCTAGTTATGCAAGTCAACAAAAATAAAGAAGACTTCAGAGATTTGTTTCCAGAAAATTCAAGATAATCATTTAATTTGTCATGAAACATATGGTATTTTAATCAAAATTTTAAGATGCTTTTTTTAGAAAATCAAAATGTTCTAAGAATGGTCCATGTAAAGGGTAGTTTGTGGTGAAGTTGTTTTTTTTTTAAAGCTTTGTATCATTCTTAAAAAATACTGGAAGTATACATAAAGCTTGATATTTATAAGAGTTTTCGTTTTTGAGTTAGCTATTTACACACAATCAGGCCTCTCTCTAAATGCTTATTTTAAAAATTTACTTATTATGGGGGCCTCAAATCATATATTTCCGATGGAATATTGGTATCAAATTTTTGGTGGAATAAAATGCTTTCTTTACCTACTATATAGATTCAGCATTGTAGAAAAAATAAAGAAAGGAATAACTTCCCATTTGAGAAATATCTGATGTGTACCATTAACATGACTTTCTCTACATCTCTGCAAAAATTATGCTTAAAAAGCTTATACTTCTATTTACTTCATGCTAATCAAAAAAGGTAGCAGAAATAGACGAATTACTTGCTTCTTTGTAAGTAGAAGCAAAATAAGGGAGTACCATAAGTTAAAGTTGTAGTCAAGAGCTGGTTGCTATGTGGCTGAAGTTCCTTTGTTTGTATGGACACGAGTTGACAAATTCCTGTATGAGAAAAGTACAAGTTTTTCTAAGCTGAAACCAAAAAGAAGGAATATCTCAAAAACGATCAACTCCTCGAAAAAAATTTATAGAACATAAATTGTGTTTTAATGTGCTCTACATTTTTTGTGTGGTTAGTTTTTGTCCATTTCTTTTGGTTTAGCAGTTATGCAAAATTCCTCCAGAATAAAGTAGTCTTCAGAGGCTATTCCCAGAACATTCAAGATATACATATTATTTGTCAGGTAAATATCTTTAATATACAATATTTTAATCAAAATCGTTAGCCATTTTTGAGAAAATCAAAATTTTCAAAAAAAGTTCCATGTAAAGGGTAGTTGGGGGTGGGGGGATTTTCTTGAAAATCTTAGTGTCACATCCTTGGAAGATACCAAACTTAAATACCAAGTTTGGTATTTAAGGGTCTTTTTGTTTTTGAGTTATGCTGTCCACAGACCCACACATGCACAGACATTTTTCCAAAAAATGTTTTTTTTATTCAGGGGGACTCAAAACATGTATTTCCGGTGGAATCTCGGTATCGAATTTTTGGGTGCAATACAATACCTTCTCTAAACACTCTGTACATAGTATGTGTAGAGAAAGTAAAAATGTAAGTACTTGAAAGTTCAAACCAATGAAAGAAACATCTTGCAAATGGTTAAACATACAAAGAAAAGTATTTCACATAATTCATATGCTTTAACAATATGTATATACATGCTTTGTGTGGTAGTTGTCTATTTCTTAACTGCAAATAGAGAAAAACTTAATAAACTACAAAATCAAATCCTTCATAACAGGAGCTATTAAAACAACACCAATCACTGCCATGCAAATTTTGATGAACAACCCAAACATAGGAACTGAAATTGAGAAAACAACTATCACACAATATGAAAAACTTAATAAGGTTAATTCAAGATCTTCTCGGGCTTCTAGCCAGGTAAAAACTTGGCTTGATACCAACGTTTCGAAGAAGTGCATCTTCCTCGTCTTCAGGGTGAACTGAAGACGAGGAAGATGCACTTCTTCGAAACGTTGGTATCAAGCCAAGTTTTTACCTGGCTAGAAGCCCGAGAAGATCTTGAATTAACACGTCGCCAGGAAAGCTATAGTTCTTATTTTAATAAGGTTATCTCATAATAATTGGATTCAGTAAAAACCAGAAATTCATTTTAAAACAAAACAAAGTTTCTTCATCATGGTACATAAAATCAAGCAGAAATTAAAACTTCCAAGTTTAAAAGAAAACTTACAAATAAGAAGCAATCCTTTAGCAATCTTTGAAATTCAATATAATCTCCATCTAACAGAAGATGTCAAGAAATCAGAAACTTCTCCAGACTCTTAAAACAAATGTCATTGGAAATAATAATTTACAATATCCTTCCCCTGAATGGTTACCTATTGTTACTTTCTTTACACTTAGTATGTGCATAGTGTATAGAGAAGGTATTCGCTTTTGATACCGAGATTTCACCGGAAATGCACGTTTTACGGACCCCTGTATCCAAAGAAAGCATTTTCAGAAAAAGGTTTGTGTGTGTGTGAACATAATAACTCAAAAACGAAAGGTCAGTAAAATACTAAATTGGGTACTTAAGTTTAGTATCTTCAAAGATTTTGAGAAAATTCTACCCACTCCAAACTACCCTTTACATGGGAAAAATCTAAAAAAATTTGGTTTTCTCAAAAAATGGATCTAACGATTTTGATTAAAATACCCTATATTAAAGATATTTATATGACAAATAAAATGTATATCTGAATTTTCTGGGAATAGCCTCTAAAGACCTCTTTACTCTGAATGAATTTTGCATAACTGGCAAACGGTATGAGATAGACAAAAACTTACTGCACAAAAAATATAGAGCACATTAAAACACACAATTTATGTTATATACATTTTTTTCGTGGAGTTCGTTGTTTTTGTTACATTCCATATTTTTGGTTTCTGCTATGAAAAACGTATACTTTTCTCATACAGGAACTTGCCTATCCATATAGACAAAGGAACTTCATTGACATAGCAAGCAGCTTTTGACTATCACTTTAACCTACAGTTGAACCTTATTTCGCTTCTACTTACAAGGAAGCGAGTAATTAGACTATTTCTGCTATTTTTTTCTGATTAGCATAAAGTAAATAGAAGTATAAGCTTTTTAAGAATTATTTGTTGCAGGGATATGGAGAAAGTCATGTGAATGGTACACATCAGATTTTTAGTTATGCGGTTTACACACACTGGCCTGTTCTAAAAATGTCTTTTTATGGGTTCACGTTTTTTCGGTAAAATATCAATACTTCAACTACTCACTTTAAGAATGTAGTAGAGAGTAAAATAATATAATAGCATCTGTGCATGCCCCATTTGGTTTAATCATCACAACTTTGAGATAAATATTTGGGTGTGATCTGGTGTATACTGTTGGATTATATAGATACTAATAGGGTTTGCTGAATAGACGTGCAAGAAATTGTTGCATTTTATGCTATTGAGGAATATCAGCTACCTAATTAAGATGTGGTATGTCAAACATCAACAGTAACACTTAGACGTTGTATGCATACTTTGCCATCATAGCTGGAAATTGTGTTGGTATCAATCTATTAACTGAAGCCGGCAAAATATGATGCTTTGAGTTCGAAACCAGGGCCGTCCGTATTATGTGTAGCAAAGTTTTTATATTTTCAGTAAGCAGAAGTCACTTAGTGTGTTTAAAAATGTCATATTTCATAACTATGAGAAAATTTCACCCTGAAAATGTACACATTTGTGAACTACATATTTTTTCCCATTTTGAATTTACTTTATTTTCTTGTTTAGCATAATATTTCACTTAGCAATAAATGGGCTTCTGCACAGTGTTGAGGCATTTTCCCACGAAGAAGATATGAGTGAAGAATTTGCCAAAATTGTGGAAACATCTGTTTCTGCCAAATGTTATTTACTGCTGGAAGAAAATCCATCACTTACGTTAAGGACCATAAGAGCCTACTTGATAAAATAGCAGCCAATAATAAGCTACCAAATATGACACTATATACTTAGATGCAAATGTGCCCTGGTTGCTCGTGTAATGGCGCGATTCACAGATTTTTGCAAGTCGTCCGTCGTAGTTACCAGCCTCTGAAACCCAAGATAGCAGGTTCAAACCTGACGAAGGGTGATGAATGTTTTCGGATGCAAAAATCCTTAGCAGAGTTCCTTCGGAAGGGAAGTAAAGCCGGCGGGCCCGTGTAAATTTGCACGTAAAAGAACCCCAATTAAAAGAAGGATCACGTCCACAAGTTAGGATTTCGTCCCACAGTGCCATCCCTCGTTCCCATGCGGTGAACTTAGGAACTAGAAATTCAAATTCGATCACGGAAACATCGTAACGATGCCCTTTGCTCCACTTACGAGTTACAGGAAGCAACTACCTCCAATGTAACTAATGTTTAAGTTTGCACTCTTTGGATAGGGTTCCATGATGGACTAAATTATGTTTAGTTGTATTTCATTTTCTTACTATATTATTGACGATGAAGAAACCTTCGCCCCCCTCCCCTTCCCCATAATTTTGTCATAAACCTACTATAAACGAGGAAGGGGCAAACAGTTTTGGTATTAAAATATATATTTCATGTCTTGTGTCCTTTTCATATTCTGGCAAAATTGCCTTCATTTTAAATCATACTCTGAGCTAGTCGCCCCTGGTTCCCAAAGTCAGTGGAAGCCGATGGACTTTTTGGACATTAAAATGCTTAGCATGCTTTCGGAAGGGAAGTAATGTTGGTGGTCAAACATTTACATGTGAAAGAACCTCAATCCTGATAAAGAGGCCTCTGCCCAATATACTTACAATGGAACGTTAAGACCCACAGCAGCTAATGGTCATCCATAAATATACCCTTCTCTCTCTCTCTCTCTCTCTCTCTCTCTCTCTCTCTTATTAAGTCTCTCTTTATATGGGATTTTAATTTCAATTGCATTAGTAAGTAGTAATAAAAATGACTTTTGCTACCGTGTAAAATTTTGACTTTCACTACATATCTGTGGCAAATTATTGTTACAAAGCTTATTCTTCTATATAGTTGATGCTAATCGTGATAAACATCTGCAGAAATGGTCTTATTACTTGCTCTCTTGTAAGTTGAAGGGAAATGCTGGAGTACATTAGACTTAATAGTCAAATCTTTTAAAATCTGGTTGCTATGGAATTGAAATTCATTTCTGTGCATGACCAGTTGACAAACTCCCGCATGAGAACATTTTTGAGTATTTTAAAACTGAAACCAATAATAAAGAGTATCTCGAAAACGGTCAATTCCACGAAAAAAATGTATGTACATAAATTGTGTGTCGCAATGAGATCTACATTTTTTGTGTAGTAAGATTTTATCTCTCTCTTACGGTTTACGAGTTAGGAAAATTCAGCAAAATCTATCCAGAATGAAGAGGTCTTCAGAGGTCATTCCCAGAAAATTAAGATATACATTTTATTTGTAATTTAAATATACCTAACACATTATATTTTAATAAAATCGTTAGAGCCATTTTTGAGAAAATAAAAAAAAATCGAAAATGTTTATATAAAGGGTAGTTGGGGTGGGGAGATTTTCTTGAAAATCTTCATGTTGCATCCTTGGAAGATACTAAACTTAAATACCAAATTTGGTATATAATGGACTTTTTGTTTTGAGCTATGCGCCCCCCCCCCACGCAAACACACGAATGTCTTTCTAAAAATACTTTTTTTAATTAATGGAGCCTAGCCTTAAAACATGTATTTCTGGTGAAATCTCTGTATCGAATGTTTGGGTGCATTACAATACCTTCTCTATACTCTATGTACATTGAACGTGTACTCGTGTCGTAGATTTACGGGACGTAAAAGGACCTCAAGCCTGATAAAACAGCCTGTCTTTCACGCCCAATATAGAACGGACGCTGAGAGTCACAGCAGTTAAAGAGCATACCTACACAATAAAACATTTCCATTTTAGTATAGAGAAAGTAAAAATGTGCAAAACAAAGAATGAATACAAGAGGCATATGTTATAAATTCATATTTTAATCTGTTTCAGTCACATGAGTTTTTCTGCATCCTCTTAGTAACAAATTATTGTAAAAAAGCTTATTCTTCTACTTCATGCTTATCGAGATAAATATTAGCAGAAATTGTCTTTATTACTTGGTTCCTTGCAAGTAGAAGGGCAAAAATCGAATGTGTTCCATTCACATTGTGTCCTCAAGCTGTTCGGTAAACAAACCTTTTACTGAAAACATTAATCCGTCATCTACATCATGCTAATCAAGAGAAACATAATTATCTTATTAGTAGCTTCATTGTAAATAGAAGTGAAATAAAATGCGCAGGCTAAAGCGATAGTCTCGTCCTATAAGCCGGTCGCTATGTGTAACAATTCCAATTCCAATCTCTTTGCTTGCCAGGAGTAAACAAACAGAGACTAGAGAAAAATGTCTTCTCGTTTGAGAACATTTTAAGTGGCTTAAAATTGAAAGCAATAAACGGGAATATCTTGAAAACGATTATCTCTACAAAAAAATGTATCTCAAATTATGTGTTTAAAGAGATCTACATTTTTTGTGTGGTAAGTTTTTTTTATATCTCCTATGGGTTACCAGCTATATAAAAGTCATCCAGAATGAAGAGGTCTTCAGAGGCTATTCACAGAAAATTCAAGATATACATTTCGTTTGTCATAAAACTAACTTACACAGTATTTTAAACAAAATCGTTAAAGCCGAAATTTTCGAAAAGAGGAAGAATAGTTTGGGGTGTGTGATTTTCTTGAAAATTTTCGTGCCGCATCCTTGGAAAAAACCAAACTTACACACACACACACACTCACACACACACACACACACACACACACACTCACAGTCGTCCTCCGTGGTCTAATGGTTACCATGCTGACTTCATATACCCAAGGTCGCGGGTTCAAACCCGGCGGAGGACGATGAATTTTTTCGGGCGTAAAAATCCGTAGCATGGCTTCCTTCGGAAGGGAAGTAAAGCCGTTGGTCCCGTGTCGTAGATTTACGGCACGTAAAAGAACCTCAAGCCTGATAAGAGAGGCCTCTGAGCAAAATTAAGCGGTCTTTGACGCCCAGTATAGAATGGGACGCTGAGAACCGCAGCAGTTAAAGAGCGTCCATAAATAACACGCCATTTCCATTTTTACTCACACTCACACACGAGCGCGCGTACCTTTCTGGTGCGTTCCATTCACATGACTTTCTCTACAGGTAACAAACTATCGTTAAAAAGCTTATTCTTCTATCTACATCGTGCTAATCGAGATAAACATTAGCAGAATTGCTTCCTTGTAAACAGAAGGGAAATACACTAGGCTAAACTTCCTGAGAAAATAAAAATTTTCGAAATTTTTTCCATGTAAAGGGTAGTTTGGGGTGGGGGGATTTTATTAAAAATCACATCCTTGGAAGATACTGAACTTATATACTAAGCTTATTATTTTACCGACTTTTCATGTTTGAGTTATCGTGTTCACAGGCACACACACATACACGGACCTTTTTCTGGAAATACTTTTTTTTGGATTCAGGGGATCCTAAAACGTCTATTTTCGGTGAATTTTCGGTATCGAATTTTTGAGTGGCATGCAATACCTTCTCTGTACACTATGTACATCGTTCGTGTAGAGAGAGTAAAAATGGCAATGTATTGAAAATTAACAGCGGCACAGGTTACTTATGATACAACAAATTTAACCGAAATAGTGGTTGAAAGAGATCTGCATTTTTTGTGTAGTGTGGGTGCTTTGTCTCGTTTTACAAGATTGTACAAAATTCCTTCTGAATGAGGGAGACTTAACAGGCTTTTTCCAGAAAATTCGAAATGCACATTTTATTTGTCAGGTATATAACTTTAATATGTGGTATTTTAACTAAAATCATTAGAGCCAGTTTTGAAAAATTTAAAATTTCAAAATGTTCATGTAAATGGTAGTTTGGGGTTGAAAATTTTTGTTTTGCATCTTTGGCATTAAGCCAAATTTTCCGTTTTTTGAGTTATGCTGGTCAGAGACACACAAATACATCTTTATTCTAAAACATTTTTTGTATTCAAGGGTTTCAGGTGTAGTCTCGATATCGATTTTTACAATGCAAAATATCTTTTCTACGAACTATGTACAATGTAGAGAAAGTAAAACCACGTTATTATATAGCTCTGGAAAGGCTTTATTTATCAATCCGCAGGCCATGAAAAACGTGACATATTATTGACATAATTTTTGTTTTTAGATTTATTTCTCCGTAGAAAGCTTGCTATTTTGTAATAGCACCAGTTCCCTCTTTCGGGTAGCCGCACTTCACGCAATTTGTTCCATAATAAAGATAGGATTGCAGAAAAACAAAATAGCAGTCCCGGAGGTCTCGGGTTCGATTCCAGGCTGGGGCAGGGAATTTTTCTTTAACCAGAATTATTCCCTATCCCCCACAGAATCTAGAAGTATGTATGTGAGTGAATGTGTGTGTTTGAGGAAAATAAAACGATTCAAACTCAATGTAAAGAACCTATAGACAACTAGTTGTTTCTAATGCAAAGCCCCCTATATGACCTTAGATGTTAAAGGGGGCTATATACATGAAAAAAAAAATGATTGGGTGAAACTGTTTACCCTCCAGTTGCAAACCTACCTTAAAGCTTCAGAATAAACGAAATGAACAGGTTGCAGGGACACCATTTCAGTTTCTGGTTTGGGGGAAACAAGATTGTTTGAAAACGTATTTTTGTTTTAAAAGTACAGTTGTTCTAATGGTTCTTTTGGTAGAGCAATAGTAACCAGTAGCCTAATAATTACTTGTAATTTAGGAGGTGGGTAACTGACCACTCGTCCCTTCCCTTGATGAAGCCGCTGAAATCCTCATCGTGGGCAAGCTTGAGTATCGCGTCTTTTGGACAGGACTCATATTGAAAGCAAACCTCAGTTTTTTTTAGAATAGGAAAGTGGGGTTTTGTTGTTTTCATTACTACTATGGTGTCCTTTCATTTACCGAGCTGTAACGAATTTAGTGAGTACATGTGAGAATATTTAGTGGGGGGGGGGGGAAGAATACGAAACATCGATTTCAGATATCTCTCTGTAAAAGTGTTCCTTTTGTTTGTGCCTTGGATTTAAAACTCTTGCAATGGGACCTCGTTTGATGGATTCAATGGAAAAATTGAAGCTTTCCGCTCTGGATTTATAACATTAAAATTCAGGGGTCCCTATGTATTCTAATTACCACGGGATGTTATAGTAAACTTATTAACTTCTTCATATTCCTTCACATGAACCTTAATAATTGTATTAATTATGAAGGACGACAATTTTGAATTGATGTATAAAGCAAGAGAATTTACCTTAATAATGACAAAGTTATTCATTCTTTTAAAGCTATAGTTCCCTGAAACTTCAAACTTTTGCACTTATAGACATATTAATCTGATTTTAAACACACATTGGATGCTAAAGAGCAGCAGTAAAATTTCGCTTTGGCATGACAATTGTGGGAATGAATAGTACACTTTTTGTAGCGCCGTATTAAAATGCTCTATTTAAACCATGTTGTCTAAATCTTTAAAAGTGACACGCTTTTTAGTTTTTTGGCAAATACGTTTTAGAAAAATATTTATACTATGTTAGTGTACTCTATTTTAAAAGGCTATTTTATTATAAAGAAAATGCTGTTTGCATTAATTCCAATTCCAGAGGAAAAATTGTGTTACTTTGTTAAACATGTGCGAGGGTCGGCTGATAAGTCCCGGGCCTCTCACAGATATGGCGCCACTAGACGGTAGCATCGTATAGTTTAACTCTAGACTAGCTTGTATCCATAGTTACTTGTCAATAGCTTGTTAAGTTTTTGAATGGCAGCATTTTAAACAAGACAACTTTAGAGTTTTCACGAAAATAGAGATTTTGGAAAAACGAGCAGTGATTAAGTACTTCCATTTGAAAGGCCTAAAGAAATCAAGGAGGAAATTGACAGTACATTGAAAGACTCTGCCCCTTCATATTCAATGATTATAAGGTGTGTTGTACAGTTTAAAATGGGACGTACGAGCACTAGTGATGAGCCTCGCTCTGGACGCTCTGTAGAAGTGACAACTCTAGAGATCAATGAAGAAATTCATCGTTTAGTACTGGAAGATTAAAGTTGTTTGATGTAGCAGAGGCTGTAAGCATAATATGTCGATCTCGGTGGCCGCGCTCGCTGAAGTGCCTCGCTTTGGTGCTTCGTGGCACACAGAATCGTGTTTGCGAATGTGTATGTGTCTGTGTATGTATAGGTAAAAGGAAAACGTTAAAACTTAGTAGGTCAAATACAGCGCCGGAGTCTGACAAGCCTCCGGAACTGTATTAAAAAAATATATATATTAAAAGAACGTGCAGGTAATATTTTAAGTAATGTTTTGGGCTTTCACAAGGTCTGTGCAAGATGGGTGGCGCGTTTGTTAACACCTTATCAGAAGTTGCAAAGAAAAACTGTTTCTGTTAAGAATGTGGAGCTCTACCATAAAAATCCCAACGAATTTCTGAGACGGCTTATTACCATGGATGAAATTTGGATACATCACTACACTCCAGAAAGTAAATCACAGTCAAAACAGTGGATTGCGCCAGGTGAACCATCTCCAAAAAAGGCAAAGTCAATTGTGTCAGCTAACAAGGTTATGGCGAGTGTCTTCTGGGATACACAGGGAACTATTTTTATTGATTACTTGGAAAAGGTTAAAAGTTTCACTGGTGACTATTAGGCAAGCTTACTGCAACGTCTGGGTGACGGGGTGAAAAAAAAAAATATGTCGTTAAAAAAAAAAAAAAAATCTTGTTTCATCGCGGCAATGCTCCAGCCCATCGTTCATTCATTGCAATGAGAAAAATGTGCGAATTAAAGTTCGAATTGCTTGAACATCCACCCTATTCGCCCAGTGACTACCACCTGTTCCCAAATCTCGAAAAATTTCTTGGAGGACGAAGATTTCACAGCAACGAGGAGGTTATTGATGCGGTAAACAGCTATTTTGAGGACCTTGATAAATCGCAGTACAGAGATGGTTTAATTAAATTAGAACACCAATATGACAAATGTATTAGCCTTTCTGGAGATTATGTTGAGAAATAAAGCAAAACAAAAACTATTTTAAATGCTGTTTTCATTGAGAGGCCCGGGACTTATCAGCCGACCCTCGTACATATCTACTTATTTATGAACTTGTGCGAAAAATGTCTTGAGACTGGAGAAAAGTTATATAGCAATATTAGATCCGCCTTTCAAATCCCGCTAGGACCTTTCTTCCACATAAACTTAGGCCTGAACGTTTCTTTCCCAAAATTCCTTTCCCCGGTTTCAGAGGCAAGGGATAGGACGAGGATCACTAAAATTTTTTGAAAATGGACGTAGTTAAATAAAAATCTGATATTCCATTCACATGACTTTTGCTGCCTGTTCTGTAAACAGACTATTCTTACAAAAATAACGCTAATCAAGATAAACATTACCAGAAATGGTCCAAGTACTTGAGCCTTTGAAGGGAGGTCGGTCTAAGTAACTCAGTTAGACGCTGGCCTTCTGAACTCAAGGCCGCGGGTTCAAACCAGGCCCAGACCGATGGTTTTAAATTGTGCTTAAAAGCGACAGCTCCATGACAGCAGATTTACCGGCATGTTAAAGAGCTGCTTCGGGACAAAATTCCGGCACACCGGCGGCGTTGTTATGCTGGCAGTTAACAGTGTCTTTAACAAAATATATTTTTCTTCACAGAAAGAAAATAAGAGGATACCTGCACTAGATTAAAGCGACAGTTCAATTTTTTTTAAAAAGCCTTCGCTATGCGATTGTCATGGCCTTTTGGGAAAAGTTTCAGAGTTTTAAAATTGAAAGCAATAACAGGAATATCTCTGAAATGACTGTCTAAAAAAATACTGTATGTGATACAAATTATGTGTTTTAATAAGATCTACATGTTTTGTGTAGTAAGTTTTTGTTTCTCTCTTTTCCAGTTATACAAAAGTCATTTAGAATGAAGAGGACTTCAGGGACTATTCCCAAGAAATTCAGAGTATATAATGCCATGTAAACAGCTTTAATATATGGTATTTTAATAAAAGTCGGAAATTTCGTAAAATGTTCCATGTAAAGGATAGTTTGGGGTGAAAATCTTCGTGTTACACCCTTGACAGATACTAAACTTAAATACCACTTTTCGTTTTGGAGTTAATGCTGTTTACACATTAAATTAAATTGAGTTTTATTTATGGACGCTCTTTAACTGCTGCGGTTCTTAGCGTCCCATTCTATACTGCGTGTGAAATACCGCTTAATTTTTCTCAGAGGCCTCTTACAGGCTTGAGTTTCTTTTACATACGTGCCGCACACACGCACGGATCTTTTTCTACAATTGTTTTTAATTCAAGGGTCATTAAAACATGTGTTTCCAATGAAATCTCAGTATCACTTTTTTGGATGGAATATAATACCTTCTTTACCTATTACGTGCATTGTACATAGCAAAAGTAAACATTTAGATGTTATCATTGCATCTTTTCAAAATATTCTTCATTGCATTCTATACAGTGTCACATCCTTAAAAACCATTTTTCAAATGCTGAACACCATTCTTCTTTGAAGATAGTGCAAATATTTTCTTCATAAGCAACTGCTGCGGCTTCAGGTTCGTTGACTTTGAATTTCTTAACTTCTCTCTTTCAGCGAAAAATTCGATATCGAGATTTCACTGGAAATGCACATTTTAGGGTCCCATGTAAGTAATTTGTTCGGGCATACGGACATTCACCTATGATAGCTAGGGCGCAAGGTGCAGGAGAGGTCTTCGAGAGGTTGACTTAGTGCAAACCCCACTCTTCGATTTTGAGCCATAGCGGTGCATCTTACTTTCTTTACGCTTGTCTCGATCACTCCACGTCTCCCTCGCCTCGGCCCCTGTTCTTACACAATACGAAGTGAGCTGAGCCGTGTCGGACCAATACAACGGCTCTTTTCAGACAGTCAACTCTCTGCAACAGCATGCGTCACCAGCTGCAACCTTAGAACCACTCGAACAACTTCCTGATTGCTCCTTTTGCGACACGAGCACAATCGTGCAACTACTTGCAACGATACGCCTCTTTTAAGCAACTAAAGGATTTAACAGATGAATGGAGACATCCACAAGGTCACCGTTACAACATCAGAGCAAAGGAGTTGGACATATACCGATTAATTTTATTACTTGAAAGTAAATCGGCATTATGGGATGTCAAGTGGCAAAATTTAGAAATAGAAAACTTGATGGGGAGTGTGTGTTCTGATCTGTTAGCGCATTTCAAAACTTTGGACAATACAGAATAATTATTTTATTTAAAATAACTTAATTTATTTAAAGTACAGATGTACTGACAATGGTACAAACTTTATAAAACTACCAGGGTTAGGATTTGCATGCATTATCTGTATGAAATTAAATAGGTAATATACCATGTAAAAGAAAACCAAAATTCTGGGTTCAAATCTCGGCTATGGTATTGGTTTTTCCACAACCAACATTTTTTATTAAATTTATTGTTTAGTTATAAATATTTTTATTCTCAATCCATTCCCTTTTTCGTTGTTGCTTTGTTATGTGAATGACAAAGAATTTTATTAACTCATTTACATTATATATACACACACACACACACACAGTTGCTTTCTTTACTACGTTACAGTAGGTAGGTAAGGTATTGATCGCCCTCCGTGGTGTAATGGTTACCATGCTAACTTCATATACCATTGTCGCGGGTTCAAACCCGGCGGAGGACGATGGATTTTTTCGGGTGTAAAAATCCTTACAATGGCTTCCTTCGGAAGAGAAGTAAAGCCGTTGGTCCCGAGTCGTAGATTTACGGCACGTAAAAGAACCTCAAGCCTGATAGAGAGGCCTCTGAGCAAAATTAAGCGGTCTTTCACGCCCAATATAGAATGGGACGCTGAGAACCATAGGAGTTAAAGAGCGTCCATAAATAACACGCCATTTATTTTTAGGTAAGGTATTGCACTCCACTCAAAAGTTGATACTGAAATTTCACTGGAAAATATACCTTTCGGGATTCCCTGAGTAAAAAGAGCATTTTCTAAAAAAAATCCTTGTTTGTATCTGTAAACAACATAGTTAAAAACGAAAACTGGGTTAAACTTTTCATTTAAATTTAGCACCTTGCAAAAATTTAACTGGAAGAGTTTTAGGAAAACTCTCCCTCCATAAAGTACCTTTTACTTGGAAAAACAATTGAAATTTTGTTTTTCTCAGAAATTGTCTTAACGTTTTTGATTAAAGTACCATCTGCTAAGACAATTTCATGACAAAATGTATATCATGCATATTTTTGGGGTGACGGGGGGGGGTCGCCTTTAAAGACCTCCTCATTCTGTATGACTTTTTCATAATTGGTAAACTTTGAGACAAAATCTTGCTACACAAAAAATCCAAATCGCTTTAAAAGCAATAATCTTTTTCAATTAAATGTGTTGTGGAATTAATTTCTGAGATATTCCTTGTTATGGGTTTAGATTTTAAAATAGTTATTTTCTTCGAGTGGGATATTCGATTTTTCTTCTTCCGGCCAAACAAAGAGAACGGATTTCAACGTCATAACGACCTGTTCTTAAAAGAGTTCACTATCGTTTAAGCCTAGTTTATTCCTTTATTTGTATACACAAGGAACGATGTAATAAAATCATCCATGCAAATGTTTATAAAAATTAATGTGAAGTAAAGGAATGTGCTCTTTTAAGAATAGTTTGAAAATGGGTAAGAGAAAGTCATGTGAATGCAACATCAAATTTTTATATTCCTACGCTGCCTCGTACCATAGCCAACCATAACATAGGTGCATATATTTGACATAATTCTGGTTGCAGCGTAGTTCGTAAATTTGCACCTTGTAAAATGGCAAGTTGCAGGCAGTTGGATGCTGTTGCAGAGAGTTGAGCGTTTGTAAGGAGTGTATGATTCCACATGAGGCAACACAAGGATCGAATTTGGAAGCAACCTTACGTTACGTAGTACCTTGCCTGAGTGTGAGAATACATTTAAAAAATAAAATGAAAGCTGTGTACGAATTCTTCCATACCACCAGACTAAATACTTACGCTAGTGCTTATAATAAGCTTAAAAGTCAATACAGAAAAGCACTTCTTAAATTAAAGGCAGGAGAAAAATAATGAATTCTGATAATACTACAAAAACAGTCTGGAATGTAATAAATAAGCAACGTAAACCCCAAACACATGATCATTCAAACAAAAGCCTGAGTCAAGGTGGGCATATATTACAGGACCCTCTTGAAATCTGTAAATTATTTATTAACTTCATTCAAGATGCAAATGACCACTCTGTAATCAGAACGAACAGTAATAAATCTATTATGAATAGCATATATTTGCAGAAAACAAATGCGGAAGAAATATATAACATAATAAGTAGTTTAAAAACCAACAATCCTCTGGGTGGGACAACGTATCACCAATAGTCTTGAAACACTGTAAACATGAGTTACTTGTGTATCTAATAAATTACTCAATGAACGAAGGCATATTCCCAGAAATATTAAAGATAAGTGTAGTACGACCAATTTATAAAAAAGGTTTGAACACTAAAGTTAGCAATTACAGACCGATAACACTGTATTCAGCAAAGTATACGAGAAAGTGCTTATAGATAGAATTAATAGTTTCTTAAAATCAAACAATATTCTGAGCCACTTTCAACACGGATTTAGAAATAAACTGTCAACCATTACGGCTCTAGCGGAATATATACATAAACTGTTGGAATTGAAGGATACCCATATAAATGCAGCAGGAATCTATCTAGATCTCTCTAAAGCTTTTGATTCTGTGAATCATGATCACCTAATTCAAAATTAGAGAACTATGGGCTTAGAGGACAAATAAATAAACTATTAGCCACATATCTTAAAAACCGTGAGCAATGCACAGAAATAAACTGGAAAAAGGTGACACTATATACAGCATTAAATCAGAGTTTAACTTAGTAAAATCAGGGGTTCCGCAGGGATCAGTAATGGGACCAGCACTCTTTTTGCTATATGTAACTGATTTACCGGAACCAGAAAATAGCAAGGTGATTTCTTGTGGAGATGACACATCTATAATATGTTGGAATGAAGACAGAGAAAACTTAGAAGAGAAAACGACAAATGCAGTTTCCGAAATATCACAGTACTTTCTAAACAATGGACTGAAGTTAAATATAGGAAAAACAAAATTCCTGACATTTCAAAATGATAATCTAAATATAAACATTAATAATATTCCCCTAGAACAGGTAAGAAACTTCAAATTGTTGGGCGTTCACTTTGAAGAAAACTTAACTTACAACAGACACGTAGAAATAGTGTGTAACAAAATGAATTCGGGATTGTATCAACTAAGACAATTGGCAAAATGTGGGAACATTAATATACTTAAAACAACATATCATGGCATTATATACCCACATCTAATGTATAGCATAAACGAATATGAGATTGCTAAAATTACAAAAAAAAAAAAAGTGTATAAGAAGTATGTACAACCTTCGGTTTCGACAATCTTGCCGGGAAACATTTATAACCCAAAATATCCTAACTGTCGTCTCGCTATATGTGTTTAAAACTATTATGCTTGTTAAAGAAAAGAAGCAATTTAACATACTTAATAAATACTGTCATTCATATCATACAAGGAGAGCAAATGATTATCATAGGGTGAGCACAAATAAAACTCAAACTGATAAAGACCCATATAAAAAAGGAGTTGTACTGTACAATAGATTACCATTAGCAATTAAGAACACAAATGAATCAACATTTAAATCTGTATTAAAATCATTCTTAATATGACATCAGTGAATTATAGATACATGTAAATATTTTATGTACTCAGATTCTAAATTCTGTTAGAAAAAATTGACAATGTCAGATGCTTGTAAGAGTCTATTGACTGCAATAAAGCTATTACTAATTACTTCCATTAAATAGCATGGGTAAAGATTCTTGTGCTTATGTTTTGTCTGCAGATACTTTTTATTGTAAACAGGTCTTAATTTCGCATGCTACGTATCATAGAGGCAATCCACAGGACAACACAGGTTCAAAAGAAAATGTCCCCAATAGAATATTTTGAAAACCTCAAATCATTGTAAATGGAAATTATTTTAAAGCCTAAAAATCATAAATCTTTAAAAATACGAAGAAATGTGAAGATTTTGCCAAAATATTATGCATCATGAAAAGGGCAATTACACCACAGACTGGAAAACATGGAAGTACTAATGGGTGCTAGAAAGCATGGTTTCAAATGACATTTTCATATTTTGTTGTTTGTACTTTCTCAGCACAAGAAGCAGCGACTGAAAAACTTCCGGAATCTCGACATTATTTGTTCGTAGAGATCATATACAACAAATGCTCGGCGTTTGAGTTTTGTACGAAGAAATTGAAGTATGCTAGGAATTTTAACAAATTTAAACGAGACGGCTTCCGTGGTCGATGGTGAACTGCCTTCTTACCCGGGAATTGTTCTTTATCCCGAATTATTTCCTATCCCCCACAGAGTCTGGCACTATAATGTGAGAGTGAACATGCATGTGTTTATTGATATAAAACGATTAAACTAATGTAAATAATAACCTACAGTTAATGTAAAGTTGTTTCACAAGTTAAAACCCCCCGATATGACAAACAGTTAAAGAAGGCTATACAACTGGTAGAGAACCGACGTAGGAAAATTTTCTTTTGTTAATAGGACCATAGAAGAATGGAATGAATTGCCTTTCAGGTCTGCCCTCTAACTTTAAAGAAGTTTAGGATTAATTTAAAGAGAATAAATGTTAGTTAATTTGAGTAAATATTGTGAAGTAATTAAGGATCTCAAAAACTGCATTAGTGTATATATTAGTAATGTATAGTATTAATGTTGAGTCTTCATAATCACTGTTTATAAACATGCTGGTAATTGGCATAAGTATTGCTATACTGAATAATAAGTAGTTAGGCATTTAAAAAAACATGTATATATAACATAGTGTATTATTATTATTCTTAATTTAACTGTAAGATTGTTATTGTAAGTGAATTTTGTGCATTTAACTCTGCCCCCGGGCAGTACCTAATTGCAGAGCATAAATAAATACATACATGCATACATAACAAAAAAACCAACTAAATTTGCAGATGAATTTCTATTCATAAAAGTTAGTGAACTGCATTGATTAGTTTTCTTTGTAACGCAGCTCTTGCTAACGATGAACGCTGGTATTCAACACACATACTATATAATGCCGCCGTTAAACAGACATTTGTGGCAGTAATAACACTGACATTTCGACGCTTTTGTCATCCTTTTTTGTGACATTGTCATGAACGCAAAATCTCAGTTTCCATTGTAAGCTTGTAAATGTCAAAGCAGTTAGATGTTGGGCACGTCCCAAGTGCGCACGCACACACACGGAGTTGACATGCCATGATAGTATATATTTGAAAAGTATCCTGTGCTTGTAACCAGTAGGTATGTTACGTCGTCTTATTTGGATCATGTGCCTGCAAACCAAACAACAGAACGGCCTAAATAATGTAACTGGTATATTTTGAAACACCTTGGCATAATGCCCGATTGTATTTTATAACGAATTCCTTTTTCGTTATCCTGACAACGTTACACTTTGTCATTATTTTAAATTTAAATTTTACGCGGATAGATTTCTTTGCGGATCAAATTTCAACAATTTGTTTCACGTTGGTGACCAGTTATTTGATATTTGCTTTTAACTGTTACATCATTGAAATTACTAATTGGTAACATAAATACTCGCCATGGATGTCAAAATGTATTTTATAAGCGCATTATTTTGCTATTTCCATGCTCTTTGCGTTCTTTTTTTTTTTTTTTTTTTTGTCTCATTCTTCAATAAATATTTTAATAGTATTGAATTTTACATAAGGAATTTAACATTGGAAATTTCACTATTCAGTAGAGAAATAGATATCGTTTACTTGCGATATTTTTATTGTTTTCTCCCAGAAACCGTGTGTAGGACAGGAGTTGGATAGGTAGAGTCAGACTGAACAATTGAATGCCATAGCCGGTGTATGAACCACGGATCTCCCGGTCTCTAGCCAGTTGCGAGTTAGTCGAGCAATTACTTTACTATCCAACTCCTGTGCTACACAGTTTCTGTGAGAACACAATTAAAATTATCACAATTGACCGTAACAGTTGGCTATACTATAAATCCTGGGACTTAAAGTACTTACAACATTGTAAGTCACCTTTGGGTTTGTCATCTCAAAATAATTTGAGATCACCTTGTATGGTTTCCCGGAAAACAGGTCAGTTGAGAAATTCAATGCTATGCCAGTATGTTGCCATGGTAGCTCAGTGGTAGAGATCGGGAGATCCGTGGTTCAAATCCCGGCTATGGCATAACAATTTGCAGTCTGATTACCTATCCATTGTTTACTTGCTTCTTTAAAAATTCACATTCCTATTTAATGGTTAGTCTGGTGTTTGTGAGTGTCTAGAGTGAGGCATAATTACAGTTATGAGCTCATGTCCTAAAATGGGAACCAAACATGTCAGTTTTCCAACTTACGCGCTAATGAGTTCTTACAGGCAGTTGGTATTGCTTTTATCTTTGTTGCATATCCTAAGCTATAAATTCCTCTTCTTTTTCAATTAATTTTGTAAAACCTGAAAACTTAGGAGAGTTAACGCTACTATTATGTAAGATTCACTTCAAAACATTTTTTTTCATACAGATATCTTTTTTGTTGTTTAGATTCTGCACAAAAGAACATTAAACATATATTTTTCTGAGTTATCTCATTCTTATACATGAAACGGAAACAAACGTGGCGCACGAGCAGGAATCAACTGAGCAAAGTACTTTTACTATCTCTACCATGCACTATGCACATGATAAGTAGAGAAGGTATTGTAATCCACCCAAAAATTCGATGTCGAGATTTCACCAAAAATGTTTTGAGGTCCCCTGACCTAAAAAGTGACCTTGTCTATTAAACGAAAACTCGGTTAAAAATCAAACTTAATATTTAAGTTTTGGGCCTCCAAAAGTTTTCAAGAAAATCATCCACCCTAAGCTTTCCTATACAACAAGCAAAATGTTTCTTAAATTTTGATACTTTAAGAATGGCTAGCGTTTTCGATTAAAGAAAATGTATGATTAAGACACTTTTATTCCAAATAAAATGTATACCTTGAATTTTCTGAGAGTAGTCTCTAGTACCCTCTTCGTTGGAATGCTTTTGTATAACTGGTAAACCTTGAGAGAGAATGGGGGGGGGAGAGAGAGAGAGAGAGAGAGAGAGAGAGAGAGAGAGAGAGAGAGAGAGAGAGAGAGAGAGAGAGAGAGAGAGAGAGAGAGAGAGAGAGAGAGAGAGAGAGATACACACCTACTACACAAAATGCAGATTTCGTTAAAATACACAATTTATTATACACCTTTTCGGTAGAGTTAACCATGTACAAGGTATTCCTTGTTATTGGTTTTAAAATTTCAAATACTTAAGACTTTTATCAAATGGAAAAATCGTTATTCACCTTTTTCATCATGGTCATACAAAGATCGGCTTTTAAAAGACTTGGTTATCGCTTTTGTATAGTGTGTTCCCTATTCTCAAACTAAGTAAAAATTAAAAACAAAACAAAAAAACTTTGATTCACTAAACGACGAAAAGAAAATTATCCCAAGGTTTGCAACCGTTTGTTTTTATGCCTATTTTGGGAATAACCTGACAACAGGAGAGGAAGTTATTGGGCAGTTTTTCACCTCAGTACTGCCGTTATCAGCTCTGCTGCCTGAGCAGGATGTGTATTGTATTTTTGGCCGAAGCACTTACAAGGGACCTGGCGAATACATCGTGGATTAGAACGATTTAGATGGAATATCGGAGGATAGAATATATTGCTGTGATCAAAGGCGTTCGGATGTTTCAACCTTAGGGCCATGTGACTTCGGATTTGTTGGATTGAATATGGAACAGACAATCTCTGATCCAGAACTTGCAGCTCCATGAAGTTTTGGTACCTACAGGCGTAAGATACTAAGGGTCGTGAGGTCGGCGGCGATGGATTCAAGCTGTCATTTTCAAACCCGCTTATGTTCAGGCAGTTGCACGGTTCTCCCGCTCCCCTTTTTAAAGGTCGGCTCCGACAGTTTCAGCTGCCAGTGTGGACCCCTTGCATCTAAGAGAACCTTTGTCAAGTCTCGCCCTCGTGAGTAAGCCCATACAATAACAGGGCTGAATGTTACCCCCAAATTCGCAATAGCGCAATTTAATTTGTAACTTAAAATTACGACTCAGGAAGCTGGTCCAGACGTCGGCATTGTAGGTATATCAATCATGGCACGTGAAATTATTTTCAGTAATATGAATCCTCATAGCAGCTTAAAAATGTTCTTTCTTCAGACTGTTGCATTTCTTCAGCCGGACATAATAGGACATCAAATGGTGAAAATATCAATTGATATTGGTTTAGCATTGACCTTGATTCCAGAAAAAGGACTATAAATAGGGTAATATAATTTAGTCTATGCTTTTATGTTGATACTAAAAATCCCTGGAATTGCAAATAAGAGTTCTTGAAATTAGTGATATAATAGGTCAAATCTACGAGAGATTGAAATTATCGTCATTATTATTATTATTATTATTATTATTATTATTATTATTATTCACCATCAAAATCTGCAGAATACGGAATTGTTTAGTTAGTTTCCTTTTCTATTTTTCAGTTATTTGACTCTTTCAAATTATATAATGAGAGAGAATACGAGAGAATTCGGTGTGTATTATTTTATTCCACAGTCTTTCAAAATGCGTTTCTTTAAAACCAAAGAGGGAGGGAAAAGCTGAGCTTTAAATCCACACGGTTTTCTCCAGCTACTATCTTTTTTATATCTGCCTAACACACTATTCATATAAACATTTATTTATATTAAAAGGATCCTATAGTGAAATTTCCAAAATGCGAAATTCTTAACCAGTTATTTTGAAATGTAATCACATGCCTGGAATATTACCTATCGTATAAATAAATAAATAAATATATTCGTGTAGCTAATGCCAAAACTTTATAATAATTATTACTTTCTCTAAACGTACTTTGTACATAATGTATAAAGAAGGTATATTGCATCCAAAATTCGATACCGAAATTTCACCGGAATTTCATGTTTTGGGACTCCTTGAATTAAAAAAAAAAGCAATTTTAGAAAAAGGTCCGTGTATGTATGTCTGTGAGGAGCATAGCTCAAAAATAAAGAGACATTTACTCTTTATTGCATGAATTATTTTGCTACATATTCCCTTCTTCTAATTCGCAAACGGTATTTATATCCCTTTCACCGGAACCACAACTGAAGCGACTTGAATAGCCAAGATAGTGCGATACGAAATGGTCTGGCCATCCATTCAACGTCGCGAGTTCGAATCCCATTGACTGAGGTCAAATGTGTCTGTGGTAAAGGATGGGGAGTCTCAAAAATGTTGTATCGATTTTAATTAAAATGTTTTATACTTAGGCTATTTACATAACAAATAAAACTAATTATTCTGAATTTTCTGGGAGTAGCCTCTATTTTTTTTCTGGATTTTGTTTAACTGGTAAACCGTAAGAGATAGACAAAAACTTACTATACAAAAAATGTAGATCTTCTTAAAACACACAGTTTTTGTGATTTACATTTTTCCGTGGAGTTGGCCGTTTTCGAGATATTCTTTGTTATTCATTTCAGTTTTAAAATACTTGTACTTTTGTCATACGAGAATTTGTCAACTCCTGGCCACGCAAAGAAATGGATTTCAATCCCATAACAACCACATTTTAAAACATTGACTGTCGGTTATTCCCTTATTTCTCTTCTACTTACAAGGACACTAATAAGAACATTTCTCCTAATGTTTATCTCGATTAGCATGAAGTAGATAGAACAATTAGCTTATTGACAATTTTATAGAGATGTAGAGAAATTCATGTGAATGGGACACATCAGTTTTACCCCATATAGTTTAACAATAGACAAAACAAATTTTCTTCTGTTTTACTAAAAAAATCCAAAACAAATTCTTTTATTTGACAATATATTCAACTATTATGCAAGAATGATTCGAATATTTAAAAAAGTTGTGTGCTCCATTCACATGACTTTCTCTTCCTATTCTGCAAATAAATTATCCTTAAAAGAATTATTCTTTTACCTAATCATGCTAATCGAGATAAACAATTTTATTCCTTGAAATTAGAAGGAATACTCTAGGCTAAAGCGATATTCAAATCTTTAAAAAGATGATCACTATGTTTAATAATTGAAATTCGGTTCTCTGTTCATGCCCAGGAGTAAAATAAATGAGGTATGAAAGGAAAGATGACATATCATTTGAGAAAAGTTTAAGTACATAGTTTAAAATTGAAACAAATAATAAGAAATATCTCGGAAACAGTTGACACTACAAAAATATTTGACATAAATTTTGTGTTGTAACCGGATCTCCATTTTTTGTATAGTGAGTTTTTGTCTTCTTACTACAGTTTTCCAGTAATACAAAAGTCATCCAGAATGAAGAGGTCCTCAGACCATATTCCCAAAAAAAAATGAAGATAATATATTTCGTTCGTCATGAAAATATTTTAATCAAAATCGTCAGAGCCATTTTGAGAAAATCAAAACGTTTTCAAAAATCTGATGTGTTCCATTCACATGGCTTTCTCTACATCTATGTAACAAATTGTTATAAATAAGCTTTATCTATCTATTTCATGCTAAAACAGTAGCAGAAACGGTCTTTTAGTTCCTTATAGGTAGAAGGGAAATGAGGGAATACACGAGGCTAAACCGACAGTCAAATGTTTTAAAATGTGGTTGCTATGGGATTGAAATCCGTTTCTTTGCGTGGCCAAGCATTGACAAGTTCCCGTATGAGAAAAGTTTAAATATTTTAAAATTGAAACCAATAACAAGGAATATCTCAAAATGGCCCAAGTTCACGAAAAAAAAAAAAAAAAAAAAAATAAGTATGACATAAATTGTGTGTTTTATCGAGATTTAAATTTTTTGTGTAGTAAGTTTTTGAAAATCTTTTGCGGTTTATCAGTTATGCAAAATTAAATAAAAATCATCCAGAATAAAGAGAACTTACAGGCTATTCCCAGAAAATTCAAGAAATACATTTTATTTTTCATGTAAATATCTTAAATATAAGAGATTTTTTTGAGAAAATTAAAATTATCGAGTAGGTTGGGGCGGGGATTTTTTTGAAAATCTTCGGTCGCATCCTTGGAAGATGATGAAATTAAATATCAAGTTTGTATTTAACGGACTTTTCGGTTTTGAGCTATGCTGCACACACACACGGAATTTTTTATAAAATTTTTTTTTGATTCAGGGGGTCCCAAAACTTGTGTTTCTGGTGAAATCTCGGTATCGAATTTTTTGGGTGCAATGCAAAACCTTTTCTATACATTATGTACATAGTACGTGTAGAGAAAGTAAAAATGTTCCATGTAAAGTGTATTTTGGAGTGGGGAGGATTATCCCGAAAATCTTCTTGTTGCAACCTTGTAAAATACTGAATTTTAATGCCAAATTTGGATGTAACCGACTTTTCGTTTTTGAGTTATGCTATCCACAGATGCCCTCGCACATGGACCTTTTTCTAAAAGTGCTGCTATCGATGTTTTGGGTGGAATACAATACCTTCTCTAGCTACTATGTACATTATACATACGTGTTAAAGAAAGTAAAAATCTGATGTGCTAAATTCAATGAATTTCTCTACCTATCTTGTAACAAATTATTCTTTTAAAAGCTTATTCTTCTCTGTACTTCATATTAATTGAGATAAACTTTAAGGGAATTTGTCTTGTCACTTCTTTGTAGGGAGAAGGAAAATAGGGAGTGCACTAGGCTAAGCCAGTCAAATCTTTTAAAGGTGGTCGCTCTGTAATGACATGGAAATCCCGTTCTCTTTTCTTGGTCAGAAGTGAAACAAAGAAAAGGGAATGCCAATTTGAGGAACGTATAAGTGTTGGAAAACTTAAACCAATGACAAGGAGTATTTCGGAAATAGTTAGAAATATAATAGAAGAAGAAATATAACTTCACAAAGTACCTGGCGTAATTATGTTTTATCGAGATCTACTTTTTTAATTTCTCTATACCTACTGTATACATAGTGTATAGAGAAGGTATTGTACTGCATCCAAAAATTCGATACAAAGTTTTCAGAGGAAATACATGTTTTGGGACTCCCTGAATCCTAGAAAAATGTCCGTGTGTGTCTGTGGGGAGCATAGTTCAAAAACGAAAATATTTTATATATATTTCAGTTCAGTGTCTTTCAAGGATGCGACACTAAGATTTTCAAGAAAATCCCCCAGTCCCCAGCTACCCTTTGCATGAGAAAACAATTGAAAATGTTATTTTTCTCAAAAATGGCTAACGATTCTGATTAAAATACAGTACATTCAAGATATTTACATCACAAATAAAATGTATATCTTAAATTTTCTAGTAATAGTCTCTGAAGACCCCTTTATTCAGCATGAGTTTTGAATAACGGTAAAACCGTAAGATATTTATGTGTATATACATTCATGCATGCATACATACATACATACATACATACATACATACAGACAGACAGACAGACACACACACACACACACATACATATATACATACATCATAATCATACATATGTACATACATCCGGTATTTTAATCAAAATCGTTAGCCATTTTTGAGAAAAACAAAATTTTCAAAATTTTTCCATGTAAAGGTTAGTTTGTGGTGGGGGGATTTTCTTGAAAAATATGTTTCGGAATCGGCAGACCTTGAAATCTCGATATTGAATTTTTGGTTAGAATACAATACCTTCTCTGTCCACTTTGTAGGTACATTTTACATATAGGCTAGAGAAAGTAAAAATAAAGTGTATATTTTCAAATGCCTTAAGAATGGCGTATGAATTATAAAGACAACTAAACTGCATTATTGTTAATGCTCAATACAATGCCGCACATAGTTTAACTACTATGATGTAGGGATGCATTAATCTGCAAAAAGCTAAAGTTCAGTTACCATAATTTACTTTTTTCCTACTTAGGGACAGTTTTTCAGATTCCAGCTAACTTAAACGAATGGGATTTTGGGTGTTTTATGTTATTTTGGTGCAAATAATGATATTATTTATAGCTTTTATTAAAATCAAAGACTGGAATATAATAAACTTGCTGGAACATTTAAGAAATTAAACAAGATGCATCAGACATTGCACGAGTCTCCGTCACCGTTTTCCTAATTTGAAGCAAAACTTCATGCTAACGCATTGCTCCTTTTTCCCACACCGACTCCGTTAGCTGGTCTCAGAGTGCACCCACTGCTTCACCTCGTGATTTGTTGAAATATCCTTCTATGCTTATGCACGGACGCTTCATACTAACCAGCGCTGTTTTTAACTAATGGGATCATTGACCGATTTTTTCTGTATTTATATCATTAAATAATCGATAAAAACAAAAACTGTAACACCAGTATGAAGTGGCATTGTCAATACATTCACGAATCATACATCAGCATATACGGATACATTTTTACAGTGTTTTCTTGATGTAGGGAATTTTCAGTTCGCGAGTCCGTGGGAACTCATCGCCCATAGATAGCGCGATAGAACGAAACGGCGACGTGAAAAATGACGAATTTTGCCCAAGGACCTTTTCTTTTACGTGCAAATAAATATTACACCTGATCAACGGTTTTATTTCCCTTCGAAGGAAGCCATTCTAACGGGTTTTACGCCCTAATCTCTGCGCAATCCATAATTACAAATTCAGAAACAATTTGAGCCAACTCAATGCATCCAAAATATTATGACTCAAAATAATTAAACTATATATCTACCTATCTAGCTTAACTGGTTCCTTAGAAAATATACTTCATTTTAAATATAGTGAGTGATACGTTATGAAAATATGCTATTTCTATAGACTTAACTTCCCTTCTGATAACATTCGTAGGTGGTACAATCCGATCCTAGCGACAAGGAGTCTCTAATGGAAAAGAACACCGGACAGTCATGTATGTGTGTATGAGAATTTGCCGAGACACGACGGTTTTAACGCGCATTCCCCTGCGGGTGAGTCAAGAACTAGCAGTTATAGTTGAAACTGAGGATTACTGCAGGTGTAGGATGGATAGCACCAGGCGAGCTAACTTCAGTTTGGCAAGAAATAAATAGACTAAGGGTTGGATGTATACTGTGTCATAAATGCATTCCATTTTTGGGGGCTTTTGCTTTTGGTCGTCAAGGACTATTTAGCTATCTGGTTTCTTATTCTTTTAAATCCATACATATTCACCCTTTCACTCATACTTCTCGATAAGAAGGATGCGAAATAATCGGTTAAAGAAAAGTTCTCATCCTACAGCGGGGAACGAACCCGACATCTGGATTTGGAAGCTAGCATGCTAACCACGAGACCACTGACTACATCCCGTTTTGAAAACTTGTCATTTGTGATATGACATATGTAATATATATTACTTTTTTAACCCATTTGAACAATGTAGAGAAGGTATTGTATTCCACCCCAAAATTCGATAAAGAGATTTCACCGGAATTATATTTTGGAGGTGCTCTGAGTCCGAAAAAAGAAACATTTTTAGAAAAAGGTCCGTGTCTAAGGACAGCATAACTCCAAAACGAAAAGTCGGTTAGATACAAAGACCTTGGAATTAATTACCTAGACACACCGCCGGCGTTAGTGTCGCCGCCACAAATTGAAACCTCTCGAGCATGCTTTTTGCCAAATGTTCAGTACGCTGAAAAGGCTTTCAGCACCTCGAAAACCACATTTTAAGAACTTGGTGTTAAACTTTTATGTAAAACTCAGGTGTTATCATGCAGCAAAATCTTCATCTTCAGACAGCATCTCTCTAAATCAATTTTGTTTATGAATCAATAGGTTAGTAGAGTTTAATTATTTTTGCATAAAATTTACTACATTAAGTAGTAATTAATTCTAATGTTATATTTATATATTGTATCCATTTAACGCATACCACAAATGCTTACTAACGTATTGAGTACAATTTACTGAAGAGGAATAGAGGAACCTAATTTGCCATTTATTTTACTTTTATACTGTGCATATACTGTCTCTGTAAATCCAGCATCGCATGTGTTTTTCTGTGCTAAAGCGCTTTATTTATGTTTGGTTTTATTTACATACGCCTTAGGTAATATGACCGTATCACCACTTTGACCTTCTATAACAACTGCTTAAATTGTCGAAGTATACATTAAAAATGCGCTTCTCGATTAACTTAACACACATTAACTATCGCATTCATATTTATAGACTCTTGGAATAATATTTAAATAAGAATTCTTTCATCAGCTTAGAATCGAGCGCAGCATATTTTGCATTTTTAATTCAGCATTTTGACCGCTTTATTACAGACACACTCTTAAAACTCCTGTTTATAATTCTTGTTGACGACTTTGTGTATTAAAGTCAAAATCCGATGTGCTCCATTCATATAAATTTCTTTACATATCTTCCCCATTGCAATCAATGTACTGCGCGCGACCTCGCACGCCTTCTGCCCTCCAAGAAAATCTTCTATTTCCGACACGCACAGTTCTGTGCGCGTTTGGTTAAATACCAAACTTGGTATTTAAGTTCAGTATATTCCAAGAATGCGACACGAAGATCTTCAAGAAAATCTCCCCACCCCAATTACCCTTTAAATTGAGCATTTTTTGAAAATTTTGATTTTCTCAAAAATGATTGTAACGATTTTGATTAATGTATTAGTGATATTCTCGCAAGTCGCGAGATAATGATATCGCAAATAAAAAGTATATTTTGCATTTTCTGGTGGGAATAGCTTCTGAAGAACTCTTTGTTCTGTTTGAGTTTTGACAAATTTTGATAACGGTGAAACAAGATAGACAAAAATGCAGATCTCGTCAAAACACATAATTTATGTCGTATGTATTTTTCTTGTAGAGTTGACTGTTTTCAAGAAGTTCATTGCTATTTGATCAGTTTTAAACTAATTAACGTTTCTCCAACAGGAACCATACAAAGGGACCTCAATTGTTTCACATAGCGACCACCTTTTGAAAGATTTGACTATCGCTTTAGCCTAACGTATTCCCTTATTTCCTTTCTACTTACAAGGCAGCAAGCAGTGAGACCAAGTCTGCTAATGTTTATTTAGATTAGCAAACGTAAATAAAAGAATAATCTTTTGTATGAAAACTTTGTGAAAGAGCTAGAGAAAGTTATGTGCATAGAACGCATCAGATTTTTTTCCTTCAGTTAAGTCATATTCAAAATCCTATGTGCATATTTAAAATGATATAATTGTTGTGTATATACAATCCTGGAAAGAAGTATTCATACACCGTTGTTTATGTAGGAAAACTTTATTTATTAGATCTAAGTTAAGAACCAGAAATGTTAATGAAGCAAACTAACCGTGTGGCATTTACTTCCAAGTCTGTATATACGAAATTAACTAAATTTATCTTCTAAAAAAATAAAATAAGAAAATACACCAGCTAGCTTCACACGGTGCGGAAAAAAGTATTCATGCAGTAAAAAGAAAATTGCAATTTATGCAAATATATGTACAATGTGGGCATTCCTTTTCGATGTATAACTTCTGTTAATCTGTTTGACATGGAATGAACCAGTTTTTTGGTTGTCTCTGATGAATTATTTTACAATTCTTGTTGTAAACATTGTTTCAGAGCTGTCTTACTTCGTATTTCATGCTTTCTGACCATTCGTGTATTCCAAAGGTGTTTAATTGGATTAAGGTATGGACTCTGTGCTGGAAACTTGAGAATGATACAACAACCACCACAAACTATCAATTTCCGCTGTATGTAATAGGGTCATTGTCTTGTTGAAAGTAGTAATCTTTGCTTAAATGCAACCTTCAACACTTTTGCAAATTTTCCTTTGGAATTTTAAAATACTAAAGCTATTCACGTTGCCTTCAACAAAAGCGTGTTGCCCAACACCAGATGTAGACATACAACCCTCCACTTCCATGTTTAACTGTGCGTTGAATATGTTTGGGATCAGGATCAGAATTTGGTCTTCTCCAGACTAAAATGCTGCCATCATTTACAAACACATTAAATTAACTTTCATCTGTGAATAGTACCTTATTCCAGAAACCTGTGTTCTTGCTTCCGTACTCTAGATCAATCTCGAACCTCAATTTCCTGTTCTTCTTGCTTATGTATGGTTTTAACCGACCCTATAATAAATACTTCAAATAATAGCTATACATATTCTGAATGGTGTGAAATAAATCATGGTGTCCCACAAGGTTCTATTCGGGATCCGCTATTATTTCAGTGTATATAAATGGTCTACCTGCAGCAATAAATAACGCCTATCCAGTTCTTTTTGTGGATGACATAAGTATTATAATTACAGAACACAACGTCAGTCAGCTCCCAGATTCATCTAATAAAATCTTCAACACACTAAACAGTTGGTTTGAAAGTATCACAATTCACATAAACTTTGAAAAAACTAACTACATTAAGTTTTGCACAAAGCATAAAAACTTCACAGACCTAAGGATAGAATATGAAAATAACCAAATTGCAGAAGCCTGTTATACAAAATTCCTAGGTCTTATGAGTGATCATAGCATGAATTGGAAACACCATATTGATTATATCTTACCCAAACTGAGCTCTGTATGCTTTGCAATCTGATCTTTAATTCAACTTATAAATAAGAGCCTACCAAAAACAGCTTATTATGCATATTTTCATTCATTGATGATCTATGGAATAATATTTTGGAGAAATTCAGTAAATGCTAAAAAAGTATTGATTATGCAAAAAAATGTAATAAAAATAATGGCAAGGGAAGGACGATCAACTCACTGCAAACACTTTTACCATTAGCCTGTGGATATATTCTAGCCACATTGTCATTTGAAATAAATAACTCAGAAAAGTTAACAAAAAATGCAGATATTCACAACAAAGAGACCAGACATAGGCAGGACGTACATAGGCCAACAAATAATGTACAGTTATTCCAAAAATGAGTTTACTACAAAGGAATAGTTTTGTTTAATTCACTTCCCTCTTCTATAAAATAATTGCAAATGAACAAAAACAAGTTTAAATCAGAATTATAAAGATACCTTATTACTCACACCTTCTATAAAAGGAGGATCTCATTCAATCAAAAAACACTGGTAATAATGTAACATTGTAAATATAATAAACATGAATATTCTAAGAATGCAAGAATGTTTTTGGAAACAGACATGTAATTGAAAATTATGCAAAACTGACACCTCTGAAAATTCATTTCAAAGTTATTATTTGTGAATAAATGTATTCATAGGTATGAATAAATGTAATTCTTGACATGATCTACATCCTAGAGCTTGGGCTTTGAGTCTAATCTCATAATAGGATCTACAGAGTGTGCAGTGTAAGTGTGTGCGTGCGTGTGTGGTTTTTTCTTTTTCTTCTTAGAATATAGCGAAAGCCCTTGGTGTGAACATTACTCGGACAATGCAGAAGCTGTCAATTTCGGATGCTTTTTTTTACGATCCTCTCTTTGCGTTAGCAAATGTGGTCGCCCTCTTCTTTCACTATTAATGAGAGTATTTCTTTTCCTGTATTTCCATATTATGGACTTCACAGTAACCCGGCTTCTTTCAATAATAGCAGCAATTTCTGAAAATGATACTGGGCATAACAATTTTTCTTACCTCCAAAGTTGTTTCTTTACCTTTGCGGCCCATTTGTCTATTGCTCAGCACTCAATACGTATCGAGCACTTTGCTGGAGGTGAAGCTTGCTGTAAGGATTCCTTATGGCTTCTATGTTTACTTTTATACTTCTCTGCCTGTTAAATACCTCCAGAATCGCGATATTGTTTATTTTCTTGAAACCTGTTTCTTCAATATTGGACACACATTATCATTTTACTGATTATTTAATGTTGTAGACATCTAATCAAAATGTTAGTGATATCTTTTAAGTTTATTGGAAAATATCAGTAATCAATTTTAGTTGTGCTGTATGAATGCTTTTTCCATGACTGTCAAGTACCTCGAATGTTTAATGGTTGAGAAAGTGGCACATACATATGTTACTCCTGTTAGCGTCGCTTTATCCATCTGACCAAGGAAGAAAAGCACGAACCGCTGTTTTATCAGTTGAAATCATTCCACAGCAGTGACATTCATTCTGTACACGTTTTACTTTCTCTACACGTACTATGTACTTTGTCTATAGAGAAGGTATTGTATTGCACCTAAAAATTCGATACCGAGGTTTCGTAGTAAATATGTTTTGAGGTCTCTTGCATTTTTACTTTCTCTATACGTACTATGTACATAGTGTATAGAGAAGGTATTGCACTCCATCCAAAAAGTCAATAGCGAGATTTCACCGGTAATATATGTTTTAGGGCCTCCTGTATAAAAAAAGAGCACTTTCAGGAAAAGGTCCGTGTGTCTATGAACACGATAGTTCAAAAACGAAAAGTCGGTAAAATACCAAACTTGGTATAGTTTAGTATCTTCCAGGTTACGACCCGAAGATTTTGAGAGAAATTCCCCCACCCCAAACTACCCTTTACATGGAACTTTTTTCGAAAATTTTTATTTTCTAAAAAATGCCTCAAACATTTTGATTAAAATGTTGTATTTTAAAGATTTTTACCTGACAAATAAAATGTATATTTTGAATTTTCTAGGAATAGCCTCAGAAGACTACTTTATTCTGGATGAAGTTAACGGAATTTTACATAACTGCTAAACCGTAAGAGATGGACAAAAATTTGCAACAGTAAAAATGTAGAGCACATTAAAACACACAATTTATGTTAAATACATTTTTTCGTGGAGTTAGTCGTTTTTGAGTTATTCCTTGTTTTTGGTTTCAGCTTCGAGAAACTTGTACTTTTCTTATACAGGAATTTGTCAACTCCTGTCCATACAAACAAAGGAACTTCAATCACATAGCAACCAGCTCTTGACTATCACTTTAACCTATGGCACTCCCTTATTTCGCTTCTACTTACAAGGAAGCAAGTAATAAGACTAGTTCTGCTAATTTTTTCTCGATTAGCATGAAGTAAATAGAAATCTAAGGTTTTTAACAATAATTTGTTGCAGAGATGTAGAGAAAGTCATGTGAATGGAATACATCAGATTTTTCTTTCTCTAGAACGTGTGTACGCAGTAGCTAGAGAAGACTCGTATTTATTTCACCCAAAAATTCAATTCAAGATTTCACCGGAAACATGTTTTGAGGAAGTTTCCTGAGTCACAAAAGTGCAATTTTAGAATAAGGTGCGCGTGTGTGTCTTTGGACAGCTCAGCTCATAAACGAAAAGACCGTTAAATACCAAACGTTGTATATTTAGCTTTAGTATCTTTCAGGGATGCCACAAGAAAATTTTCAAGAAAATCCCCCACCACAAACTACCTTTTACATGGAAAAATGTTTCAATATTTTGTTTTATTCAAAAATGGCTCTTAACGGTTTTGATTAAAATACCAAATATCAAAGATATTTACATCACAAATAAAATGTATATTTTGAATTTTCTCTGAACTTATTCTGGATGAGTTTTGCAGAATTTTGCAAAACAATCAAACCGCAAGAGATAGAAAAAAACTTATCGCACAAAATATCTGATGTGTTGCATTCACATGACTTTCTCTACATCTCTGTAACAAACTATTGTTAAAAGCTTATTCTTCTCTCTGCTTTATAATAATCGAGATAAACCTTAGCAGAACTGGACTTAATGATTTGCTTCCTGAAAGTAGGAGGGAAATAAGGGAATTCACTAGGCTAAAACGATAGTCAAATATTTTAAAACGTGGTTGTCATATGGTTGAAATGCATTTCAATGCAGTGCCAGGAATTTACAACTTTCCGTGTTAGAAAAGTTAAGTATTTTAAATGTGAAACAAATAACAAGGAATATCTCAGAAATGATAAAATTTACGAACAAAATGTGTATGACGTTAATTGTGTTTTTTAACGTGATCTACATTTTTCGGAAAATTCAGCAAAACTAATTCAGAATAAAGAGGTCTTAAGAGGCTGTCCCCAGAAATTTCAAGATATACATTATATTTCCCATAAAAATATCTTTCATATTCGGTATTTTAATCAAAATCACCATTTTTGAGAAAATAAAAAGTTTGGAAATTTTTTCTATGTAAAGGGTAGTTTGGGGTGGGGATTTCTTTCTCAAAATTTTCGTGTCACATTCCTGGAAAATACTTAACTTAAATGCGAAGTTTGATATTTTACCGACTTTTAGTTTTTGAGTTATCGTGTTCAAAGACACATGGACACACACTCACACGGACCTTTTCTGAAAATATATATTTTTTTTTGATACAGGGGACCCTAAAATATGTATTTCAGGTGAAATCATGGTATCGAATTTGTGGGTTAGAATTTTTTATATCATTTTTTTTTAGAACTGGTCGTTTTCGGGATATTCTTATTGGTTTCAGTTTTAATCTACCTAACATCGTTCAAACGTGACCATGCAATGCGAACCGAACCTCAATTATCATAGCGATCATAAAGATTTGACTATCGCTTTAGCAAAAAGTATTCCTTATTTCCCTTCTACTTACAAAGATGCAAATAATAAAACGAATTCTGCTTTATCGGGATTAGCATGATATAGATAAAGGAATCATCTTTTGTAAGAATAATCAATATGGAACAGGTAGAGAAAATTGTGTGAATGGAACATATCAGATTTTTTAAAAAAATAGTGCGTCGGTATGTGTGTAAAAAAATAGCTAAAAAAATATAAGATCGTTAAATACCAAACTTGTTATTTAAGTTAAGTATCTTCCAAGGATGCGACACGATTTTCAAGAAAATCCCGCCAACCCAAACTACCCTTTACATGGAAACATTTTTTTTTTTTCTTTCAAAAATGGCTCTAACGAGTTTGATTGAAATACTGTATATTAAAGATGTTTACGTACATCACATCTTGAATGTTCTGGAAATAAATTCTGAAGTTTATTCTGGATGAATTTTGCTTAAATTTTGCATAGCTGGTAAACTGTAAGATATACTCAAAACTTGCTAAACAAACAAATTAGATCTCGTTAAAACACTCAGCGTATTTCATTTACAATTTTGTTTTAGAGTTAATCGTCTCCAAGGTATTCTTTGTTATTGGTTTTAAACTGCACAACTTTTCTCTGTATGGGTCACCTTTCATTTCATCTCTCTTTTGTTTTGCTGCTGTCAATGCAAAGCGAACCAAACTTCATTTGTTCACATGGCGACCAGCTTTTAAAACATTTGACTGTTGCTTTAGCCTAGTGTATTTCCGTATTTTCCGTGTATTTCCCCCACCCCCAACTACCCTTTACATGGAACATTTTTCGAAAATTTTGATTTTCTCAAAAATGGCTTAAACGATTTTGATTAAAATATCGTATATTAAAAATATTTACCTGACAAATAATTTGCATATATTGAAATTTCTGGGAATAGTCTCTGAAGACTACTTTTTTCTGGATGAATTTTACGGAATATTGCATAACTTACCATAAAAAAATGTAGAGTACATTAATTTTTTTTTTTTGGTAGTGTTTAACGCCCGCTTTAACTACTAATGGCACCGCAGGCGGTAGAGTACATTAAGACACACAATATATGTTATATAATTTTTTTTTTTCGTGGAGTTGGCCGTTTTTGAGATATTCCTTGTTTTTGGTTTCAGCTTTAAAAAACACGTTTCTCATACGGGAATTTGTCAATTCTTGTCCATACATACGAAGGAACCTTTGTCACATAGCAACCAGCTTTTGACTATCACTTTAACCTATGGTACTCCCTTATTTCGCTTCTACATACAAGGAAGCAAATAATAAGACTATTTCTGCTACTTTTTTTCTCGATTAGCATGAAGAAAATAGAAGCATTAGCTTTTTAACAATAATTTGTTGCAGAGATATAGAGAAAGTCATGTGAATGGATCACATCAGATTTTTTCATAGTGAAACTAATTTGGCCCTTAATGGGTTACATTGGTCCAGTTGTGGAAAATTTATTGTTTTATGAATATGCATAGCTATTTTATTATATCTTGCATTCAATATGAAAATTGGATTTATTGCTCTCATGTTACATAGAAAAGCTCAACAAGCAAAGAAATATATTTATTTTGGGAGTATAACAATTCATTACCATGAACACCATAATCTTAAAAGTACCAGATTTCCCCAAATTTGAGACCCTATTATATGAGGGTAATAATACATTTGGTATATTCATATTGGATACAGTATAGGATAAAAAGTATAATTCCCAAATATACTTCTCCAATATAAAATAAATACATTACTCTCATATAACACGGGGCTCAAAATACGAGAAAAGTGATATTAAAATGATGTTCATGGCCTTGCTCATGGTATTGAAATGCCATAATCCTGAAATTAGTAGATTTCTAAAATTTTGAGCTCCTCTGTGTAATATGAAAGCAATAATTCCGAATTTCACACTGAATGCAGCATAAAATAAAATCTTTGTGTATATTTATAAAATAATGTATGCTCCAAAGTTCGGTCAAAAAGTAACCCATTAAGGGGATCAACCTGTGAAAAATTTAAATTCAATGTTTGTTGAGCTATTGCTTTTTTTTTGTTTTGTTTTAAATACCACAACACCATCTATTTTTGGTAATTGTGAAATTTTTAGACAAATGCATGCTGTAGTTCTTGAGAAAAATATTTTTGTTTTTTAACTACTTTACAAAAAAAAAATGAAAGCTCATTGCGCTTCAGTTTTGAAGATTTTGTAACAAAATGTCATATTTACATTCCAGGAATATTACTTAAAAGTCTGATGGTTTGCATTCACTTGACTTGCTCTACACCGCTGTGACAAATTATTGTTAAAAAGCCTATTCTTTTATCTGCTTTATGAAAACAGAGATAAACATTAACAGAACTTTTCTTAAGTAAGTGCTTTCTTGTAAGTAGAAGAAAAATAAGGAAATACACTAGGCTGAAGAAAGAAAGAAAAAAAAACAAACAAACTTAAAAGCTGGTTGCCATGTGGTTGTAATCCGTTTCTTATGCAGGACCAGAGTTTACAACTTTCCGTGTGAGAAAAGTTCATGTATTTTTAAACGTGAAACAAATAACAAAGAGTATCTCAGAAATGGCCAATTCCACAAAAAAGCGTATGACACAAATTGTGTGTTTTAACCTGATCTACATTTTTTGTGTACTAAGTTTCTCTCTTACGGTTTACCAGTTACGCAAAATTCAGCAAAATTCTTTCAAAATAAAGAGGTCTTTAGAGACTATTCCCAAAACAATTCAAGGTATACATTTTATTTGTCATATAAATATCTTTAATATACAGTATTTTAATCAAAATCGTTACAGCCATTTTTGAGAAAATAAAACATTTCGAATTTTTTTCCATGCAAAGGGTAGTTTGGGGCGGGGGGATTCTTCTCAAAATCTTCGTGTCGCATCCCTGGAAGATTCTAAACTTAAATACCAAGTTTGATATTTACCGATTTTTCGTTTTTGAGTTATTGTGTGCACAGACACACACGGACCTTTTTCCAAAAATGCTTTTTTTATACAGGGACCCTAAAACGTGTATTTTCAGTGAAATCTCGGTATCAAATTTTTGGGTGGGATGCAATGCGTTCTCTATACACTAATACATAGTCGTGTAGAGAAAGTAAAAATTATCAAATGAGTTTTTAATGAAATATTACTGCAAGAATAGGTGTGATAAATTATTCGTTCATACTTTTTTCCCTTTTTTGTGGATTAATTCATTTTGTTAATGCAAATACATAATTATACTTACCTAGAAAATGTATTCAATAATTATTATTATATATATATTTTTTTTTCATTATGATATTAAGATTCTTTGGTTGAAAAATGAAACTGATTGGGTTGAAATGTACATTTAGAGAAACACGTGTTTTAACGCTTGACTTGGCATTTGTTACCATTATAATTTCCATTTAAAAGGTCACGCGACAAGTGCTAAATTCAAGTGGCTGCAAATAACTTCGTCATATTAATCTACAAAAACCACGGTATGTTATTTTGCTAACATCCAAAAATCGACATTTTCAGGAATTTTGATCAATTTCACAGATGTTTACCTTAAGGGCCAAATTAGCTCCAATTTGTGGCAAAAGGTTCAATACTATTTGAAGGTTAATTTTTAAAAAATGTCCTGAATTAATCCCACTACTGTAATTTTAAAGGCAGTTCATATGCAGTGCCTCTTAACATTTATGAGTTTTAGGGCAGTGCTGCACTTAATAGAGTTCAAGTTTCATTTATAAGTTCGAAGAATATTTTGAATTCTGGTTGAAATCGGTGCAAGCTTAAATGTTGTTTAAATGTCCCTAAATTTGGATACTAATTTATCTCTATGCTACCATATTCTTTTCGTCACAAAAACGAGCACTATGCTTCAAGCAGTTAACCACCTCCGAAGTACTCCTTTTTCACCTTTCATATACCTCCCTCCCTACCTCATAAGTTCGCCATAAGACGAACAACAGAACGAAATTAACTTGCAAACGAACTTTGGAACCCAAAGAGCTTAGGAACAAATTCGATTTTAAAATACCAAGAAAAGTAGTTTGAATAAACTTGGCTTTGGGTCTATAATGTTAGAGGCATGACCCTTACATCAACAGTGACTTGACGACATGACCGATAATTACGTGGTTTATAGATAAATACTTTGTAGAATTCCGTGCAAGTGACAGTGCGTCCAGAAAGTGGTTTCAATAAAAATCTGGCATTTATATTAGTGCCATACATTCAAATCGAAACTTGTGTAATGTAAACATAAATCAGAGTATCATACGTTTTAACCTAAATCAGTGGAATGTCGGAATGTTAATCTTGTCCACCAGAACAATAGCTTTGCAAACGGCCAGGCTCCGAAACCGTAAAGGACGGTAAATTTGTAGGATATTCTCATTGCTAAGGTTTCTCTGCCACAACCTGTAATCTTGGTCGCTGATTAAATGCGTAACCCAATTAAGATTTCATCTTTTAACTCCTTTTTTGCTACATTCTCTCATTACATATTTGAAAAATCTGATGTGTTCCATTCACATGACCTTTTCTACATCTCTGTAACAAATTATTGTTAAAAAGCTTATGCTTCTATTTATTTCATGCTAATGGAGAAAAAATTGGCAGAAATAGTCTTATTACTTGCTTCTTTGTAAGTAAAGCGAAATAAGGGAGTACTATAGTTTAAACTGATAGTTAAAAGCTGGTTGCTATGTGACTAAAGTTCCTTTGTTTCTATGGACAGGAGTTGGTAAATTCACGTATGAGAAAAGTATAAGTTTTTCATAGCTGAAACCGAAAACGAGGAATATCTCAAAAACGTTCAACTTAAAACAAATGTATATAATATAAATGGTGTGGTTTAACGTGCTCTACATGTTTTGTGTGGTAAGTTTTTGTTTTGCTCTTACATTTTAGCAATTGTGCAAAATTCATCCAGAATAAAGTAGTCTTCAGAGGCTATTCCCAGAAAATTCAAGATATACATTTAATCATTTTAATCAAAATCGTTAGAGCCATTTTTGAGAAAATGCAGTGTTCGAAAAAAGTTCCATGTAAAGGGTAGTTGGGGATGGGGGAATTTTCTTGAAAATCTTCGTGTAGCAAACTGAAATAACAAGTTTGGTATTTAACGGTCTTTTCGTTTTTGAGCTATGTTGTACACACACACACACGCACGCACGCACGCACCCACCCACCCACCCACCCACCCACACACACACACACACACACACACACACACACACACACACACACACACACGGGAAAAGTGAAGGTGATTGTTTATCGTCCAAAGGGGATCCGATACGATGCAAAATACGTGGTTCACAATTCCACCATGGTCGCGTATCCGTATCGTTTTGGAGTTGCATATCAAGGGGCGGTCTAGGTGTGCTAGAGCAGCTTGACACAATGAACGGTGTGCAATGCACAGTAATACTCGATAATATTTTTATTCCCTCTTTGAGAATGTATGGGCTGAGGTAAAAAGGGAGCTGCGCCCCAATTACCTGTAAAAAGGACAAATATGGCTTCTGTACACACATTCAAGAAGCATGTGCTCTTTTAGCTTCTCGTCTACATTACTGTAGGAATTTATGAGTGGAAGCAAGGCCTTCTTAACCTTTCGTCCATCGTAATGTTGTTCCGAGAGGTGTTTTCAGTTAACTGACCACTGCACAGTTCTTTCGTGTGCGTTGTAACACAGCCTTTACGAAGATACCCGAAGTTCTTCGATCGACACATGGAATCTGGGGTTGACTCATTTCTTTTTGTTTTGGTGACGGGTGTAGATTGTACATATGGACTAGAGATATAATGATAGATGGAGAGGTAAAGAGATATTTACATGACAAATGCATATGTAGAATTTTCTGGGAATAGCCTCTGAAACTCTTGCATTCTGGATGACATTTGCATAACTGAACCGTAACAGATCTCGTTAAAACACCATATATACATTTTTTCTTCCTAGTTATCCATTTCCGAGATATCTCGTAATTGGTTTCAGGTTTAGAAGTCGTCATCTGTTATCTTTTGATTTACTCTTGGTCATGCAAAGAGAACCGAATTTAAATTACTTAGCAGCCAGCTTTTAAAATATTTGACAATCGCTTTAACCTAGTTTCTTTCCTTTTTACTTCTACATAAAAGGGACTAATAATAAAACCATATTTGATAATGCGTATCTCGATTAGCATGAAGTAGATGGAAGAATTAACTTTTGTAAGAATAGTTTGTTTCAGAATAGGTACAGAAAGTCATGTGAATGGAGCATCAGGTTTTTAAAATTATTTCTTATAAACCGACGGCTCCAAGTATCAATATCGTAACTTCAGATTGACAATCTCACAGGAGAAACAAAAGAAGTTTAAATAAACAATGTAAATCCAGTCTTATTTAAATTTTGAGTTCACAAATATTAATTATAAATTAGGGATTTAAAGGTTCTATAAAGCACTTGGAGTCATCGAAACATTCCATAAGAGTTTTAAATTTTTGCGCGTGAAATTTATTTATTACATTTCAGTTTTGCTGTGACGTGTGAGACAATTTCATACTTAAATCTCAAATATGCTATCTAAAGATATAAGCATTCATTTTACGATCGCTTTAATTATTGGAATAAAAAAAAAAGAAGGAATTTTTAATAGTAACAACTCCATAAAAACAAACTTTTACCTCTGAACTAATAGCATCAACTCAAATCCTTACATTTATTTCCGCCGTATTAGACCATCAAAAAATGTCACTACTATGCTTCTGTGACAAGTGTGATTGTGAAAGAGAGTGTTAAAAGATGTGTATGTTTTTCGCTAATTACAACATTAATGCAGCACATTAGAGATTATTTGATTTAGAGATTGAGCTTTTGCATAGTCATTTATTTAGTTACTCATTAAGTGCGCAAATTTTAAAGCAAATAGCGTTAAAATTAAAACAGTTAAGAACTTGAGTACCTGTGTTCCTGGACCACTATATGTTGCAGTTTGAATTGATGTTTCCATGGAATATTTTATAAATTAACAGCAGCAGGTTTTAATTTTTATCCAAGAAAGGGGCGGATTAATAGGTATGCTAATATTTGAGCAAGTGCAAAACATAATGTTCAATGCATTAATATTGTATTGTTGTATATGATGTTTAAATTAAGAGTTATAAGCAAAGTGTACCAGATCATCCGAATCACTTATATGGCCTCATTATGCATCACTAACTTTCGAACAGAATTAGTAATTATAAAATAACACCCATACAACCTGATTTCTTAACTGTCGTGTTCTACATGCAATTCATTAGCAATGTTTACCAGCTACTTTAATTTCCAAATGCCACTTAATGTTGCAGTCCGTCCAGTTAGCGTAGTGGTAAATTACATTGAGTGTTATTTATGGACGCTCTTTAACGGCTGTTGTGTTCAGCCTCCCATTCTACATTGCACGTGAAAGACTGTTTAATTTTGCTCAGAGGCCTATTTATCAGGCTCAAGGTTCTTTAATATGCCGTAAATCTACACCACGGCACCAATGGCTTTACTTCCCTTCCGAAGGAAGACTAAGCATGTTTTAGCCGGAAAAATCCGCCCCCCCCGTAGCCGAGTTTGAACCCGGACCTTGGGAATCACGAGAACGACGGCAGTGATTCGTTTCCATGGGGATTTTCTCCCCCGCGGGAGCAGTGGGTGTATGACCTTTCATCGTCTCCATCCCACTGAACAGGGCTGTAGTGATGGCAACCGTATCATCCATTGCGGTCTCTCCCACAGTTCCGTCCCGGCCATTCTTCAGGTTGAGTACTTATCATCATCCATTCTTTATACATCATAACCTAGAGAACTTAAGAGGGTATTTTGTAATAACACGATTAGTAGTCCAAGACAAAGACACTGTCTTATTTCTGTATCATTTCACATTCTAATTACATTTCTGAATTAATCACTCAATTTGACAAGCTCATAATACACAGGGATGACGGCTTACTCGCCTTAATGGTTGAGCAATCTTAGCGAAAGTAAGCGCAAACACTTCCAGGGACCCGATCAGGAAGGAAAATATCGAGTAAGTAAATAGTCCATGCTTACAGTGAGTGGCCACTCATCTCACACTAATATCACGCCCAATCAAGGTTTCTGTGGTAAGCAAAGTGAGAAACTTGAGTGAGTGAGCATTAGTATCTTCAAACAAGGAGTATCTTCAAGCTCTTTTGTCAGTCATACACTACATGTTGCCAATATATCTTGGAATACAGCCATCTCTAAATTTAAGGCAAAACACAGACAACCTTATACAGTAAATGGGTACAGATATTTATTTGAATAGAAAAGCAAATTGATTGTAATCAGTAGGGACCGATAGAGGTGGCACATGTTGATATCAGTTGCATACCTACCGAGTAAAGACCGATCTGCATTGGCGACTGCACGCCCCGCATGTAAACAACCTGCAGTATAATCGTGCTACTGAAAAGGTTAACATCATCGGTTTCAAAGGCTGCGATAAGATTGCAGGCATTCAATGACATAGCAAGCAATGTTGTCACGTTTTCTCCAAGTAAACTTGCGTTACACGCATGGACATTTATTTCTTAGGGCACCAAGTAGATAATAACATAGCAAGCTTCTTATTAAGTGCAACGGGAGTACTACCAGTACTAATAATAAATATCTAACCTTTTTTTCTGCTTACATTACGCTATAAAAATATATCCTAGAAGAAAGAGTAGAGTCGTGTCATTGCCATACAGTTTTGTTGTTTTTGTTTTGCTTTTTACTTTTTCTACAATGTATAAAGTAGGTAGAGGTGTTGTCCACCCAAAAGTTCGAAACTGAGATTTCACCGGAAATATTTGAATCTTGGTTCGAGAAACACACTTTTGAAAAACATTCCTCCTAAGAGTGTTATTGTGGTAGATAATGCTAGTTATCATTTCCGGCTGAAGATCAAAATTTCCACCATCTGTGTACCGAATATAGAGTCCAGTTTGTGGGATAGATGTATTCAGCACATCATGTATCAAAAGCGAAAAATTCAATTGCAGAATATTTCACACGACAATGCTCCGTTTATGTTACATATGAGTGAAAGTGACCGTGAGGAAGGCGATAACTATCGCTTTGCCCTTCTGTATCCTTCTTGTACTACAACAAATATGCAGGTAATTTTGTAATAGAAGTATATATTGATTAACAAAAAGCAAACAGAAGATACATTTTGTAAACGTCCGTGTGTTTGTACCTGTCTGCCACGACTGTGGACAGTATATTTCAGAAACGAAAAGTCCATTAAATACCAAATGTGGTATTTTAGTTTAGTATCCGTCAAGGATGTGACACGATTTTCCACCGTTTACCTGTTTTTTGTTGTTGAAAATGCTGCTTTTCTAAAAAATGAGAGAGAAAACAGCGAAGACGTTGCAACACTACTTTCACTCCACGCGGAGTTGACGTCTTTCTGTCATTTGTGATTTCTACGCATTCATTGGCTGAAGTGACGCGCGCATTAGTACACTGCAAAACGTCGGCGTTATCTGAGAGGTTTCAGGTTTTGAGTAGCAGGTTTATAACGCGTTGGGGAACGTGACTCGACGCAGCAATATACTGTTGCAGGTAATTAATGCTTTTGATGATAGTGTGCTCTTCAATCAAGATTGTAAAATCTCTTGCTTCAAATGGATTGCATAAGAACTTTGCAGATATATCTAAGTCAATAACACACATTTGGAAACATCGAATATTGAAATGTCTCGAGCCCGGAAAGCTTTAATGAACTTCTGCAAGCAATTGATAAGAGACCCATGACACCTGTTTTAGATCGTGTGAAAAAGAAAGTGAACACAGTGTTTGGATTTTCAATTATGCGTGAAATACGAAACGTGCTACAAGGTGTTGCTACGGAAATAATTGTCTGATAGTGTAACTTACACTATATTTGATGATGTGTCCTATTTTCACATCGTCTTGTGATGTGGAGCGAAGTTTCTTACAATATAAAGCCTGTTTACGTGCCAATCAGAAACGATTCACATTTAAGACGTTGCGAATGTATGTTGTGCAGTAATGTATGTATCTTGAGAGAAAATGAAAGGAATAATGATGCTAATGACTTGTTACACAACTCCAATTGAATGTATGTAAATATTAAAATTGTTAGTTCCCGTAAATCAGTGGTACATATGTGTTTACCACCCACCCAACCTCAATCGCTTTCCACTGCTAGTGAAAACATCACAGTCTATCATGCAACCATTGCCCCATTTCCTTGTATTACTACCACTACGTGCACACTATATTGTCAACACATCACAACTATATGCCACGCTGCGCTATCTTCGACTCTATCCCGCTATCGGTCGCCAAGATGCTATCCCTAGCAATCAGTTTCCACCTGATAGATGTCCTTACTTAGTTGAAATTTAATTATGAAGCAAATTTATCGCAAACAGTTTCGATCTGTGCATAAGGGTGAAGAGAGGGAGGGCTAAGGCAGTAGCTTGTGGCTCATATTCAGAGAGGTCAAAGGTTCGAATTCCGTGTGCCGGCTAATCCTACAGTTGTCAGTAAATATTGGATTGAATAGGATATTCAATGTCATAACCCAAAGCCGCCTACAGAACTAAGAGGAATCGAAATGGAAATCGGATGAGTTTCATTCACATTACTTTCTCTACATCTCTGCGATAAGTTATTTTGTAAAGCTTATTTTTCTATTTACTTGGCGAAAGAATTAGCAGAAGTGGTCTTATTACGTTCTTCCTTATAAGGTAAATAAAGAATAAATTAGACTAACGCGTTAGTCAAATCTCTTGAATGCTGGTAGTCATGTGATTGAAGTTCCTTTGTTTGTATGACCAGGAGTTGACAAATTTCCGTATGAGAAAGGTATAAGTACCTATTTTAAAACTAAACCAATAACAAGAAATATCTTTAAAAAAAGGTCAGCTGCACGAAGAAATATGTATAACATAAATTGTGTGTTTTAGCGAGCTCTACATTTTTTGTTAAGTAAGGTTTTGTCTATCTCTTACAGTTTACAAGTTACTAAAAATTTCACAAAATTTATCCAGAATAAAGATGCCTTCAGAGGCTATTCCCAAAGAATTCAAAATATAAATGTTATTTATCATATAAATATCTTTAATATACGATATTTTAATCAAAATCGTTAGAGCCACTTTTGAGAAAATCAAAATTTTCGAATCATTTTCCGTGTAAAGGGTAGTTGGAGGTGCGGGATTTTCTTCAAAATCTTTGTGTATCACTTAAATACCAAGTTATGTATTTAACGGACTTATCGTTTTTGGGCTATGCTGCCCCCCCTCACACATACACATACTAACAGAGAGGCATGACCATTTTTATAGAAATACTTATTTTGAATTCAGGGGGTCTCAAAACATATTTCCAGTGAAATATCGGTATCGAAATTTTGGGTGCAACACAATAACTTCTATATACACTATGTAGATAGTACGTGTAGAGAAAGTAAAAATAGATAGTACGGGAGCTAAGCCTATGCAGCCAAGACCTTCTGTCGAGCACAGCGACTAGTACACTTAAAAGCATCCAGCATTTCCATTCTATAGTTCAAATTCCGTTAAGAATCCAATAGAATAACAATAGATGCTACAGGAAGTCAACTACCGCAACTAGGATAATATTTTAATAGTGTTTAATATCATGTTATAATAGTGTTGAATGAATATGGCACACAGGCGTAGCACTGATGATGCATGTATTGATAATTGGGAAAGAACATTTGGGATGCAAATGCTCCAGGCATAAGTTTAGAGTACCTCCTGAACATCTACAACCTGAAAATAACCTTAGTTAGGGAGAATGCCTTGGCAGAATTTGAACACATGTCTCTCCTTCACGAGTCCGTCCATAGCTTAGGAATCTCGGCGACACTTGATTTCATAGTCCCCTGAGTCCAAAAAAGCATTTTTAGAAAAATTCTGGGTGTGTGTGTGTGTGTGTGTGTGTGTGTGTGGAGAGAGAGAGAGAGAGAGAGAGAGAGAGAGAGAGAGAGAGAGAGAGAGATCGTAGCTAAATAATGAAAAGACCATTAATACCAAACTTGGTATTTAGGTTTAGTATCTTCCAAGGATGCGAAACTAGATTTTCAAGAAAATATGAATATTGATTATGCGACTATGCAACTAAGGTCATTAGTCGGGGACACGCTTAAGCTAACCGTCGTGATTTGACATAACGTTAAAGAGAATTTAAATAATCATAAAATAATTACAACGCTTAAAAAGTACATAATTCAACTTAAATCATAAATCTTCCAGCAAAATAGTTGAAAGCAATTTTAATAAAGCAAAACTAACAACGTGTTTCGAAATGGATAAGAAAATGAACATATCAATCTGACATGAATAAATATGCACTTTTACATCAATTTTAGCATTTAGTTCCTTTTCACTTGATTGAGTCACTTGAGATAAGAGAGCTCAGAGAAAGCCGCACCTTCTTGGTTGAATTCTTTGTGGCATTTGAATGAATATGACGGTGATAGCTAAACAGCGGATGTAGACAGGTCGCAGACCTTGTCTGGGGCATTAGCCTTGAGTCGGTCAAGGAAGGGCCCCCAACGAGTGATAGGTTCTGTGCACAGCAACTCCAAACGCTGATAATTAGAAATCTTACTCCAAATAGCAGTGTTACCTAAATTATATACATACATTGGTTTAATTCCAAAGCTTTATATATTTAACGTACGAGTCAACTCTAATATACTCCCATTTTGGATTACATCTCCTGTATAAATCCATTACGCAATCTTTTTCGCTTTTATATACCGGCATTTACTTTCTCTACACGTTGTAGTACATAGTGTATAGAGAAGGTATTGTAATGCACCCAAAAATTCAATACCGGTATTTCACTGAAAATACATGTTTTGGGATCCTCTGAAACCAAAACAATTTTTTTTTTTTACTCTTTCTAGCCTGCATGTGCAATGTACATAATGGATAGAGAAGGTATTGTATTCCATCCAAAAATTCGATGTCGAGATTTCACTGGAAATATACATTTTGGGGTCCCTTTAGTCCAAAAAACCGTTTTTAGAAAAATTCCGGGTGTGTATGGAGAGAGAGAGAGAGAGAGAGAGAGAGAGAGAGAGAGAGAGATCGTAGTTAAATAATGAAAAGACCGTTAATACCAAACTTGGTATTTAGGTTTAGTATCTTCCAAGGATGCGAAACTAGATTTTCAACAAAAATCCCCCCACCACAAACTACTATAGGAAGTATTTTCGAAAACTTTGATTTTCTCAAAAACTGCTCCAACGATTTTGATTAAAATGTCGTATATTAAATATATTTACATGACAAATACAATGCATATCCTGAATTTTGTGGGGAAAGCCTCTGAAGACCTCTTATTCTGGATGAATTTTGCATAACTGGTAAACCGTAAGAGATATATAAAAACGCACTACACAAAAATGTAGATCTCGTTAAAACACATAACTTACGTCATATACATTTTTTGGTAGAGCTGGCCGTTTCTGAGATATTCCTTGTTATTGGTTTCAGCTTTAAAATACTTGTACTTTTCTCATACGGAATTCGATCACTTAGAAACCAGGTTTTAAAATACTTGGCTATCGCTTTAGCCTATGGTACTCCCTGATCTCTTGCTCTCTTACTACTTGCAAGCACTCGAGTGATTAAACATTTCTGCGAATGTTTTTCTCGATTAGCATGAAGTAGATAGGATAATAAGCTTCTAAAAATGTATTATTATTTGTTAGAGATGTAGATGTAATATTCTTTCACATTTTCCTTATTGGCATTAGTTCAACTTTCACTTTCCTTAACACACATACACACACAACATATACATTAATAATTATAACACTTTTAAATCCTTATTATACTATATATAGCAATCACATTATAGTTTCCTTTTAAAATTATTCACTGCTTCACTTACACTTCCTCTTCAAATTCTTTTCCTCCTGGTGAGTACTATTCCGCCCACAGATGCCCGTAATCCTCCATTTCCTGCTTTTACTCGTCCTCAGCTTCCGTTTGTCACTCTGATTTACACCGGCTCCTTTTTCTATACCTCGCTCTTTTCATCACATTCCATCAGCCTCTAGTCCCCATTTATAATAAGCATCTCTATTTTCTTCCTCCATTCATTCCACAATTACCTTTCTAATAAAGTACAGTAATACTTCTTATGTTTCCATACTTTAATTTTCAATTTCACTCTTTACTACCTCTTCTACCTCCTCCTCACCTAGTGCTTCCTATTCATCTGGTGTTGTTTGTTGTAAATTATAACTATCCATCGGTGTGTCAGTTATTAGATTTATTGGAAATTGATTTTGAATTCTTTCACATCTTCTTAATTTTTCGTTACCATCTTGTATGCGAGTTATTTCCTCTTATTCAATTCTCTCGTTCCAGGAAATTTTACTAATTATGTTCGCTAATTTGTCTAGGTGAATATATACTCCTAAGTCTTTGTTTCTTCATATATACGCACCATTATGCCCAATTAATTCAATTCGTGATTCAGTTGTTATTCTCCAAATCGTGGGCATTCAAACGGAACATGTTCATGTTTGTTACAGATAGTAACATAACCGTTTAATGTCTTGTTATTCTTTTTCAAATATATGTTTATAAGGTCCATGTCCAGTGATGTAATGAGTTAGTCCTCTAGTAGGTTGAATATGCTTGTCTGGCTACATTATCACATCTTCCAGTTATTTGTATTACTATTCCCAATTCATTCTTCTTTAACCAACATTTTGCTCCCTTAAGTCTAATTAAAATATGTTTTGGCCAAATTCCTGTCGTGACCGTATGTACATAGTAAATAGAGAAGGTATTGTATTCTACCCAAACATTCGACACCGAAATTTCACCTGAAATACATGCTTTAAGGACAACTGAATTAAAAAAAAATCTGATGTGTACTATTCACATGACTTTCTCTACATCTCTGCAATAAATTATTCTTAAAAAGCTTATACTTCTATTTACATCATGCTAATCAGTAAAAGATTAGCAGAAATAGCCATATTACTTGCTTCCTTGTAAGTAGAAGCGAAATAAGGGAGTACCATAGGTTAAAGTGATAATCAAAAGCTGGTTGCCTTGTCACTGAAGTTCCTTTGTTTGTATGGCAGCAGTTGACAAATTCCTGTATGAGAAAAGTATAAGTTTTTCATACCAGAAACCAAAAATAAGGAATGTCTCAAAAACGACGAACTCCACGAAAAATATGTATATAACAAATCGTGTGTTTTAACGTGCTCTACATTTTTTGTGTAGTAAGTTTTTGTCCATCTCTTACTTCAGCGGTTATTCAAAATTCCGTAAAATCCATCCAGAATAAACTACTTTTCAGAGGCTATTCCCAGAAAATTCAAGATATACATTTTATTTGTCAGGTAAATGTATTTAATATATGATATTTTAATCAAAATCGTAGAGACATTTTTGAGAAAATCGAAATTTTCGAAAAAAGTTCCATGTAAAGGGTAGTTTGGAGTGGGGGGGGATTTTTCCCAAAATCTTCGTGTCGCATCCCTGGAAGATACTAAACTTAAATACCAAGTTTGGTATTTCGCCGACTTTTCGTTTTTGAGTTATCGTGTTCACAGACACACACACACACACACACATACACACGCGCGCGCGCGGACTTCTTTGTGAAAATGCTTTTTTTGGATATTGGGGACCCTAAAACATATATTTCCGGTGAAATTTCGATATTAAATTTTTGGGTGAAGTGCAATACCTTCTCTATACACTGTGTACATAGTAAGTGTAGAGAAAATAATACCATAAAAAGGTGGGTCTGTTTATGGACAGCATCACTTAAAAACCAAAATCAGTTAAATATCAAACTTGAAATTTAAGTTTAGTGGTATCTTTAAGGGTTGCGAAAATATTGATTTTCTCAGAAATGGTTCAAAACAATCTTGATTAAATGACATATCTTTAGATATTTTTACCAAAAAGGATAAAACACACACACGCACGCACAGGGTGGCGCAGAAGTCACTGGACACTGGGTAAAGATTGAATTTATGTTTCATTACAAATACAAGCAATACTAACAATTATTTTTTACGTTCAAACTGTTTTCCGAATGCATTAATACATTTTCGAAGTGGTAATAACAGCTTAACGGGTTAAAACTTCCTACTATACTTTGTGTTGCTAGTAGTTTAGTTTTCTTTTTACCAACTGTCTAGTGACTTTTGCACCATCCTGTATTTTAAATTTTGTGGGAATAGCCTGTCAAGACATTTTCATTCAAGGTGACTTTTGTATAACAAGGAAGCCGTAAGGGATAGATGTCGCCCTCCGTGGTGTAATGGTTACCATGCTACTTTCATATACCCCGAGGTCGTGGGTTCAAAACCGGCGGTGGACGATGGATTTTTTTCGGGCGTAAAAATCCTTAGTGTGGCTTCCTTCGGAAGGGAAGTAAATCCGTTGGTCCCGTGTCGTAGATTTACGGCACGTAAAAGAACCTCAAGCCTGATAGAGAGGCCTCTGAGCAAAATTAAGCGGTCTTTCACGCCCAATTTAGAATGGGACGCTGAAAACCACAGTAGTTAAAGAGCGTCCATAAATAAAACGCTAGTTACATTTGTTTTTGTAAGAGATAGTTAAAAACTTACTTCAGAAAACTTACGTAAATAGACAAAAACTTTCATAAAAGGAAGCTCTCGTTAAGAAGTCTAATTTAATTCTTATGCAATGTTTGTAAAATTTTCGTTTCCGAGATATTTCTTGTTATTGGTTTCAGTTTTAAACTACTTAAACTTTTCTCGAACTGAAAGTTATTTTTCGTTTCATGCCTCTCTTGTTTTACTCCTGGCCTTGGAAAGAGAACAGAATTTCAATGGTAAATACATAGGGACAACTTTTAAGTATTTGACTGTAGCTTTAGTCTTGTATATTCCCTTATTTCCTTTTAATTTATGAGGAACAAAGTAATAATACCATAGATTAGCAACATGTAGATAAAAGAATAGTTTGCAGAACAGAGACATTATGTCATTGGAACACATCAGATTTTTTACTTTTTCTACACGTATTATGGTAGTAGGTAGAGAAACATTCGATGTCATGATTTCACCGGAATTACACATTTTAGGGCCCAAAGAAGCATTTTTAGAAAAAGGCCCGTGCGTGTGTTTATGACCGTGAGTCTGTGAACCCATAAACGAAAAGTTGGTAAAATGCCGAAAATTCGACAATTTTAATTTTCTTAAAAGCCACTAATGATTTCGATTATAATACTATACATTAAAGATGACCAATAAAAGGTATATCTTTACATTTCTGGGAATAGCTTCTGAAGATCTCTTTCTTCTGGATGACTTTTGCATACCCGATAAACCATAAGAGTGAGACGGTAAGTTTTGACGGCACTGCTCTATAATGATTATTTGATTTTCTTGTATTTCTTTCATAAATTGTAACTTTGGCTGTGCTAACGTGTTCTAAGGCAGAGCTGCGAAACTACGCACTAGGATAATTATAACAAAGACACCCTCTGTTGACTGCAAAAACCTCGGGAATTCGGTAAAAGTCCCTAATATTTACTAAGCATCCAAAATACATGATCTAGATAAACCACGTGATACTAGTGACGCCGAACATAAGTTTTGGCCAATCAGCATTAAGGAACTTATGGCAGACATCTTGCCTCCTGGGCTATTTAAAGACACAATTCCAAAAGTTGTACGGTTTGTCTGTCATTCCGACGAGTAATCCATGAGAATTTCACGCTTAAATTTCAAAGTGTAAATTATAAACAAGTGTTAAAATGTAACGAGTGTTAATACTCAAGTGTAAGCAGTAACTATCTACATATATTTAAAGTGTTTCTGCGAATATAAAAAGTATTAAGAGAAATGTGCAACATTACTGTTTGTCAAGATGACTTCACCAATAGTATTTGATGTTTCATCGATGTATAAACATTAAAATGAAAAAGGATCCTGCTGCTATTCTTAATTCTCAACCTAGTATCAGTACCTATATTCATTCCTGTTTCCATGAGATAAATCAACTGTTCTACCGACATCGAACCCTGAGACAACGACGCCGGGGCAGCGAGAGACTCGACTTCCTCTAAAACAGGTACCTATGTGATAAGTGTAGAGGTCCTTGCATCAAATACGGTGGACTTATTACTAATTTCTGTATGCTGTCGGTTTTCACTCGCCTGACACGTCAGAGAAGGCATATAGAAAGTGTCTTTCCCACACCCGCCATAAATCAACGCTAATTAAACAATAACAATGTGGGCAGTATAAATATAGACACGACGCGTCAAGAGATAGGAAAAAAAAAAAAAAAAAAAAAAAAAAGGATAATAGTTTTCCCTTTCTCAAAATGTTTATCTAGGACCCCTCTATAATCTTCCCGATTTCTTTGTGGTTGAATTCGGTATACAGGTTGTCCCTGAATTCAGCCGCACAATTTGGCAGCCAAGAACCAAAGAAACTTGCTCGATGTGTCGACTGCAACATCGCTGCAGAGATTGCACCTCGAAGCGCAGCGCCGCAGGACCACAATAGCTGAAGTGGTTACAACGACATTATACTTAAATGAATAAAATCAAAGTGTATTGTATTGCACCCAAACATTTGATCAGAGATTTCACCAGAAATATATGTTTTGGGACCCCCTAATAAAAAAATAGAAAAAGGTCCGTGTATGTCTGTGGGCAGCATAGCTCAAAAACGATAAGTTCGTTAAATACCAAACTTGGAATTTAAGTTCAGTATCCCCCAAGGGCTTTCAAAAAAATCCCCCACTCCAACTACCCTTTACATGGGAAAATGTTTGAAAATTTTGGTTGTCTCAAAAATGGCTCTTACGATTTTGATTAAAATCTCTGATATGCAAGATATTTACATGAAAAATAAAATGTATATCTTGAATTTTCTGGGAATAACCTCTAAAGACCTCTTTATTCTTGATGATTTTTTAATTTTGCATAGCTAATAAGCCGTGTTACAAAAACTTATTCCACAAAAAATGTAGATCTTGTTAAAACACCAATTTATGTCATATACTTTTAATATACAGGAACTTGTCAGCTTCTGACCACGCAAAGAAACGGATTTCAATCCCTGGGCCACCACATTTTAAAACATGTGACTGGGTGGTTTAGCCTAGTTTAGCCAGCATTTCCCATTTACTTATTAGAAATTAGGTAATAAAACAGCTTCTGCTAATATTTATCTCGATTAGTATGACGTAGATGGAAGAATAAGCTTATTAACAATAATTTGTTACAGAGATGTAGAGAAAATCATGTGAATGGAACACACCAGATATTTTTACTACACCGCTAAAATCATAGATTAGTTTTTACGTTTCAAACGTTACGTCAATATAACTAGGAGTTATTTGGAATGTTTTGTCGTGGTCTGCTGAAATGAGATGATCCAGACGTTTCGTCCATAACTACGGTGGACATCTTCAGTGTCGCGGTCGACGTTTCCGCGGATAAGATTTTCTGGTTATGTTACATAAATGTTTTCAGTAAACTTAATTGTGTTATTAAAGTAATCACAGATTCCACGACAAACAATCCATCCATTGAATATTGAACGCTATTTAGATTTCATTCAGTCTTTTGAAGGTAAGTTGTCCTTGTGCACCTCTTTGAGAAAAAGAAAAGGAAAAAGAAAAGGAAAAAAAAAAAGAGCTAAATAATGGAAACTTCAGAGATCAGTGCAATCTTAAGATTCGGTCGATAATCAGCACTATATTGACTCATCCACCAGTATGTTTTAGCCATATAACTCCATGGTCTTTGGTTTTAGCTGACTGCATATCATCTGAAGTCAGTTATCAGCACATCCTCAAATAACAGGCATTTGCAAGTCCAATAGTTTTAAATATTGTATTGTTTGTGCACCAATACTGCATTCCTTTTACTGCTGGCATACAAATAAGGCATTCTGAATGCAAATGGGACACAAACGTTCACGTTCTTTTGAATTATGACCACTGATGGGTGATCCGAAAACATGACATTTGGCAAAAGGTACATTTGGTTCCCTATCTCGAAGTGTTTATCCAGGACCCTTCTACAATCCTCCCAATCCAAGATAAACATTTTATTTGTCATGTAAATAACTTTAATATATGGCATTTTAATAAAAATCGCTACAGTCATTTTTGAGAAAGGTGAAAATTGGAAATTTTTTCAATATAAAGGGTAATTTGGGGTGGCGCATTTTCCTGAAAATTTACAGTGTCAAGGGTAATTTGGGGTGGGGGCAATTTCCTGAAAATTTTCGTGTCGTATCCTTAGAAGGTACTGATCTTGAATACTAAGTTTGGCACTTAACCGACTCTTTATTTTAAAGTATAGTGTTTTCAGACACACGTCAGACCATTTTCTAAAATTATTTGTATGACTTTAAGGGTCCTCATGTACTGCCAATGAAATCTTGGTATGTAATTTTTTGGTAGAATATATATACCTTCTTTATCTAATCTTTTATATGTAAAAAATGTGATGTGCTACATTCACTTAACTTTCTCAAGTTTTGCTGCAGCAAACTATTCTTACAAATGTTTATTTTTCTACAGTTCATTCTTTTCGACCTTTGGCCGCATGATTCACCTATATGCTTGAGCTTTTAACAACACTGGCAACTCGCTTGCGGAGATTCGCAACGGTCGAAAGTAAGGCACTGAACTTCATGCATATCAAGATAAACATTAGGTAGCAGAGGTGTCGTATTAGAGTATAGTTTTTTCTACACAAAGAATAAGGAAGTACAATAATGTTAAAATATTTTAAAATCTGGTCGCTATGTGATGGTATTTAAATTCTGCTCTCTTTGCCTGGCAAGCATGAACAAATATTAATAACGACTTCTTTGAAAAAAGAATAAGTGTTGGAATCTTTAAACTTATAACAAGCAATATATATATCGCTAATATTATCTGCATTTTCACATTAGTTACATGTCATATTTAGTGGCAGTAAATTTAACGATGTTATATATTACTGTACACAAAACATAGCGCGCGAAAGTTTGAATTTGCCAATCTTAATCTTACTTTTTTTGCCAAACTTAATATTCTTTCTTTTCTTACTGATTACTCTTACCTTTAGCAAGAAGAATAAAGCCCTAGCACCGATAAAACAGTAAGAAGTAGGCAAAAATTTCAGGAAAATGTATTAGACTTGTTAAACACATCTTCTGAAATGTTTTTATAACATTAACCATTTCCGATGTATTCGTTGTTATGGGTTTTAATTTTTCTTTTTGGCCAAACTTAATATTCTTTTATTGTTTTCTTACTGATTACTCGTACCTTTAGCAAGAAGAAGTATTCATTCCACCCAAAATTATTTAGCAAGATTTCACATGAAATACATATTTTGAGACTCCATGAAAAAACCTGCATATAATAGTACTATAGTATAGTAAGTAGAGGAAGTGCTACATTCCAACCAAAAATATAACACCGAGATTTCGCGGAATCCATGTTTTGTGACTTCCCGAATCCAATAAAAGCATTTCTAGAGGATGTATGCACACGTCTGTGCATGTGTGAACATCGTAACCCAGGTTTTTTTTTTTTTTTTTTTTTTTTCTTTTCTTTTCTTTTCATTTTTGATGGTGTTTAACGCCCACTTTTACTATTATGGCATCGCAGTCGAAGTCACTAATGGTACATGGAATGAAGATGGAACACCGTGGATTGCGATGGCAGGGGAAACCGGAGAACCCGGAGAAAACCCGACTCTTATCCACTTTGTCCACCACACATACTACTTGCGGTCGCTTGGGATGGAATCCGAGCTACCTTAATGAGAGGCGATTGATCTAACCAATCGGGCACGGCGCGGCCACAGTCTGGCTGCTTTCGCCATCCGTAGTGAGATGATGTACAGTCAGACAGCATGGCATCTGCTTCCACCAGACGTAGCAGATGACAAAGAGTTGTACCTTATCCTCATATAATTAACTACTTTGCTTCCGCGACAAGCAGATGGCGTTAGTTTGTCATTCAGTCTAGCTACGTTACCGTGGATAGATGGTAGCGCAATCGCTTGTACTATCTATTTTTTATTGTTACTATTGTTTTAGAATGAAGGTGGGCACTTCGGATCATAGTATTAAATATCCAATCCGGCGACTGAGGGAAACTACAGAAAAAAACAAAAAAACAAAAACAAGGAAGAGATGTCGGCTACAAAATGAAATTACGTTGCTGACTTAAGTAGCTCGAATTGAAATGCTACGAACGCAAAATTAGGATGAGCTTCAGTCATTCTTGAAAATTCTCTGCTAGTGAGTAGAGGAAATATAATCAAATTTCACCGGAAATATACATTTAGAGGTTCCCTGAACCCTAAAGGAAGCCTTTTAGAAAACTCGGGGCGCACGAGTGTGATGTCTGGGGTGACGGGGGGTGGGGTGGGGTGGAGGGGAGACATAACACAAAAACGAAAAGTTGGATAAATACCAAGCTTTGTATTTCAGGCTAAGCAAACAAGAATGTGCGTTATGACGTGCCGTTTACACCGATCATATACCTGCATACGATTTTGTGTCATCTAATGAATTTATCTAGTTCTGTGGCACAAGTCGTAAGTTTAGTGAGCTAAAGAGCATTCTTGATGTAAGTATACAAATTCTATCTCTTGGGTCATAAAATTGCTATAAATATCTATTTACCTTAGGTTTTTACGTATCTGATAGGAGTTCCATTTATTCTATATTAGTTTGCTTTACAACTAAGACAGATCTAGTGGTGTCTGGAACTTACCGTCAAGATAATGCACTCCTCCTCTCAAACCGAAACTATGTGTTGCAATTACGATTCATTTCATTTAATGCAGAAGCTATGTAACTATAACTATATACATATTACATTATTTAAATGCCTGGAAAGTAAGAATTAGTTATTTCCTGTGGCGCCTAAGTGGAGCATAGGGCATCGTTACAATGTTACCTTGATCGGTTTTGAATTTCTAGTTCGTGGGTTTGCCGCTATGCGCCATAGATAAAGAGATCGGCTAGTCGCCCACAGAGGACACTGTAGGACGAAATCACGACTTGCGGAATTATGCCCAGAAACCTTCTTTCAAGGTATGATAGTTTTTGTACGTGCAAATAACACGGGACAACCGGCTTTACTTCTTTTCCGAAGGAAGCCATGTCAAGCATTTTTTAGTCCAAAAAAATCCATCACCCTCCGCCAGGTTTGAATCTGCCACCTTGGGTTTTAGTGACTACCATGGTAACCACTACAGCACGGAGGGCGACGGGAAATAAGCCCTAGTTAGTTTTAATCTTAAAATGTATTTATTGGGTTGATTAATACCTTGGTGAAACGTAACGTAGAAACTATGGTCTAAATATTAGTTTCACAAAAAAAAAAAAAAAATCTGATGAGTTCCATTGATATGCCTTTCTCTACATCTCTGTAACAAATTATTGTTAAAAAGCTTATTCTTCAATTTACTTCATGCAAATTGAGAAAAACATAGCGGAAACGGCTTGTTACTTATAAGCAGAAGGGAGCGAATACACAAGACTAAATCGACAATCAAATGTTTTAAAATGGAGTTGCTATGAAATTGAAATCCGATTATTTGCGTGGCCAGGAGTTGACAAGTTCAGGTGTAAGAAGAGTATAAGTATTTTAAAAATGAAAGCAATGACAATAAATATATAAAAACGGTCAACTACACGAAAAACAAGTTGTTTTTTAACGAGATATACATTTTTTTGTATAGTAAGTTTTTGTCTATCTCTTACGCTTTTCCAGTTCCGCAAAATTCATCCAGATTAAAGACGTCTTCATAGGGTATTCCTTGAAAATTCAAGATATACATTCATTTGTCGTGTAAATATCTTTAATATACGATAATTTAATCAAAATCGTTAAAAAATGTTCCATGTAAAGGGTAGCTGAGCGTGGGGGGGGGATTTTCTTGAAAATCGTGTCGCATCCTTGGAAGATACTGAAATTAAAAACCAAGTTTGGTATCTACGGATTTTTCGTTTTGGAGCTATGCTGCCCTCAGAAACACACACTACCTTTTTCTAAAAATGCTTTCTTTGTTTCAGGGGTTTTTAAAACATGTATTTCCGGTGAAATCTTGGTATCGAATTTTTTAGTGCATTACAATACCTTTGGTGAAACTAATCTTAAATGTGAACAATAAGCCTTCACAATTGTATTAATTAGTAGGCATAAGCGTCGAGTTTTATATTCTTTGTATCAAAAACTCTTTCAGCCTCCCCATAATGGCTTTTGTGTAATCAACCGTTTTTATTACCCAAAGTTGTTATAAACTAGTAGCTTATCCTTAAGATGGATTAGCGAGACAATATTATGACGTAATAAAAATTGGTATCGGCTGTATGTGCGATTGTAGCATAAGAACCGTTTAATCTAATTTACGAAGCTTGGGCTAAGGTAATACTTAAAATACCTTAAAACAAGTGAGGATTCCTTCCTAAACGCAAATGCCAAGTCCAAGCCTCGGTGGAATGACCCTTTTCACCTCAGCGCCGGTTTGGATGCCTAATAAAGATGAGTCTGCCCATGCATTTTACCATCGTTTTTTTACCTTCTCTATACGTACTATGTACATAGTCTATAGAGAAGGTATTGCACTCCACCCAAAAATTCGATACCGAGATTTCACCGGAAATATATGTTTTGGGTCCCCCTGAACCCCCCCAAAAAAGCATTTTTATTTTCTCTAGCCCCATATATGCAATATACATAGGGATAGAGAAGGTATTGTAATGCACCCAAAATTCGATACCGAGATTTCACCGGAAATATGTTTTGGGGTCCCATGAGTCCGAAAAAAGCATTTTAAAAAAAGGTCCATGTGTGTGTGTGTGTGTGTGTGTGTGTGTGTGTGTGTGTGTCCGTGGACAGCATAGCCCCAAAACGAAAAGCCCATTAAATACCAAACTTGGTATTTAGGTTTAGTATCTTCCAAGGATGCGACACGAAGATTTAAAAAAAAAAAAAAAAAAAATCCCCCTACTAAAAACTACCCTTTACACGGGACAAATTTCGAAATTTTTGATTTTCTTAAAAATGGCTCTAACGATTTTGATTAAAATCCCGTATATTAAAGCTATTTATGTCCGAAATAAAATGTATATCTCGAAGTTTTGGGGAATAGCCTCCTAAGACCTCTTCATTCTGGATGGATTTTGCTTAACTGCTAAACCGTAAGTGATAGAAAAAAACTCACTACACAAAAAATGTACATCACGACAAAACACACAATTTATATCCTTTACGTTTTTGTTGTGGAGGTAACCGTTTCTGAGATATTCCTTGTTATTTGTTTCAATTGTGAAGTACTTAAACTTTTCTCAGACGGGAAGTGTCCGTTTTTCTGTTCTACTCCTGGCCATGCAAAGAAGTGATTTGCAATGACAATCGCATAACGATAGCTTTTAAAACATTTGACAATCATTTTAGCATAGCGCATTCCCTTATTCTCTTCTACTTATTAGGAACTAAATAATAACATTCTGCTAATATTTATCTCGATTAGCATTGTTTACAAAGAAGAATAATCTTTTGTAGGAGGTTTGTAGAGCAGCTAGAGAAAGTCATGTGAGTGAAAATCCCACCCCCAACAACCCTTTACATGGAACTTTTTTTGAAAATTTTGATTTTCTTAAAAATGGCTCTAACGATTTTGATTAAAATATGATATATTAAAGATATTTACCTGACAAATAAAATGTATATCTTGAATTTTCTGGGAATAGCTTCTGAAGACTACTTTATCCTGGATCAATTTTGCGGAATTTTGCAAACTGCTAAACCGTAAGAGATGGACAACACAAAAAATGTAGAGCACATTAAAACACACAATTTATGTTATATATATTTTTACTTTCTCTATACGCACTATGTACATAGTCTTTAGAGAATGTATTGCATTCCACCAAAAAATTCGATACCGAGATTTCACCGGAAATATATGTTTTAGGGTCCCCTATATCAAAAAAAAAAAAAAAGTATTTTCAGAAAAAGGTCCGTGTGTCTGTGAACATGATAACTCAAAAACGAAAAGTCGGTGAAATACCAAACTTGGTATTTAAGTTAAGTATCTTCCAGGGATGCGACACGAAGATTTTGAGAAAAATCCCCCCACCCTAAACTACCCTTTAGATGGAACTTTTTTCGAAGGTTTTGATTTTCTTAAAAATGGCCCTAACGATTTTGATTAAAATGTCGTATATTACAGATATTTACCTGACAAATAAAATGTATATTTTGAATTTTCTGGGAATAGGCTCTGAAGACTACTTTATTCTGGGTCAATTTTACTGAATTTTACATAACTGCTAAACCGTAAGAGCTGGACAAAAACTTACCACACAACAAATGTAGAGCACTTTAAAACACACAATTTATATATATTTGTGGAGTTGATTGTTTTTGAGATATTCCTTGTTTTTGGTTTCAGCTATGAAAAACTTACATTTGTCTCATACAGAAATTTGTCAACTCTTGTCCATACAAACAAAGGAACTTCAGTCACATAGCAACCAGCTTTTGACTATCACTTTAACCTATGGTACTCCCTTATTTCCCTTAAACTTTCAAAAAAGCAAGAAATAAGACTATTTCTGCTATTTTTTTTTCCTCGATTAGCATGAAGAAAATAGAAGCGTAAGCTTTTTAACAATAATTTTTTGCAGAGATGTAGAGAAAGTCATGTGAATGGAACACATCAAATTTTTAGAAAATGTCCGCGGGTGTTTGTGTGCGTGCGTGCGTACGTGTGTGTGTGCGCGCGCGCGCGTGCAGCATAGCTCAAAAAACGAAAAGTACGTTAAATACCATACTTGATATATAAGTTCGGTATCTTCCAAGGATGTGACACGAATATTTTCGAAAATTTTTATTTTCTCAAAAATGGCTCTTAACGATTTTGATTAAAATATCTATATTAAAGATGCTTACATGTCAAATAAAATGTATACCTTGAATTTTGTGGGAATAGCCTCTGAAGACATGTTTATTCTGGACGAATTTTGCTGAATTTTACATAACTGGTAAACCGTAAGAGATAGACAAAAAATTACTTCACAAACAACCTAGAGCTCGTTAAAGCACACAATTTATGATATATAACTTTTTTTCGTGGAGTTGACCGTTTTTGAGTTATTCCTTGCTTCTGTTTTCAACTTTAAAATTCTTATACTTTTCTCATGTGGGAATTTGTCAACTACTGTTCATACAAGCAAAGGAACTTCAATCACATAGCAACCAGCGTTTAAAAGGTTTCCCAATCGCTTTAATCTATGATACTCCCTTAATTTCCACCTGCTTACAAGGAAGCACATAATAAGACCCTTTCTGCTAATTGAGAAACAGAAGAAGTAAATAGAAGAATATGCTTTTTAACAATAATTTATTGCAGAGATGTAGAGAAAGTCATGTGAATGGAACACGTCAGTGAAATAAGTGAATTTAGTTTAGCGTGGAGCGAAGCTTGAGAAAAACGCCATCTTTTTCAAAAAGGGGAATCAAAGAAAACAAAAAGATGAAGTATAATAAAAATAAACTGTTTTGTTACGTATGTTTTTACAAGTCAACTGAGAGAATCGGAATATTTGACGTTTTAACAGTAGCGTAGCTCGGGGTTCATGGGAACAGGGTCTTTACTACAGCACTAACCAATAGCGTAACGGCACCGCTCAGCAATACATAGCTTGACCAATGCCTTTGTTTAAGTGTAGCATTCGGTAGTGTGTATTTTCACGTGGTTTATTAGTAGTTCAGCGTCTTGAAGTTGAAACAGTGCTTTATACGAGCTCGGGTACAAGCAAGTTTTAACTCTGGAAGCTTTTGATGGCGACTGGATCTTTTATTGCTCGGGAAACGAATGGCCTTCCTGAAATATTTAGTACTGTATTTTTAATGTTTAAAAAGGTGACAGTATTTTTAAGTGACATCTGCTAGACTCCTGCCCAGTAAGTTGAACAATTTTGCTTGGTTACTGATGAAACATTTGACTGTCAATGTTTGATATTAAGCACGTCGTATTAACACGCCTAAGATTGTGCAACTAATTGGAGAAAAAGTTAACCAAAAAATTTCACTAAAATGATTTTTAGTGCATATTATCGCAATTTCGCGTTTGCGTAAACGTTTTGAGGCACGTGCAAGTTGGACAGTTGAAAGGAGGGAAAGCTGAATTTAATGAAGGACATATTCCAAATCATTATAGTTTTAAATACAAAGAAAGCCGTGTATTATATTCTGAATTATGCAGATGCTAAACTAACAGTTATGTTATGCCCAAATAATTCAGAGCATCCAGCCTGTAAAACCAAAAGGAACTTGCATATTTTGTCTTTTAGCCTGTTAAATGAGGCTTACTGATTAAAGAAGTTTAGACACTTAAGAGGAGGTAAAGGAAAAAATAACACAAAATAGAAATGTATATCTAAGGTATTTATTTTACCTGAAATGTTTTTCATTGTTTTGCATATTTAATGTTAAATTCATTTTTAAGCAAAATGTGCACGGAACTATTAAAGAATAGTGTCTAAGGATTAATTAGGAATTAATCTCTTGAATTGAAAAGTAAATCTGCAAAAGTTATTAGGTGTGAGAGAAATATCTGAAGTGAAGTATTTAGGTTTTGATACCTATAATATAGTAGATTGTAAAACTATTATATAAGCATAAAACTGAGCTCTGAGTAATAAAAAGGTGTAAAGTTATATCCTGACTCTCAATTGACATTTAAGTGGGGATTGCAGCATCATCTTCCGAGATGGCTTTGGAACAAAATTCTGATATTAGTGAAACTGATTTGGCACTCATAGTTGCTAGCCATTATACTTTGAATAGGAGTTGTGCATTGATTAGGGAACAGTTTCCATTGGTTACAACAACTATTATAATGTATTTAAGTGAAATTAACATCCACTGTGGAGCATCTAAAAACCATGTGACATTCCCCCATATTTCTCACGGCTTGATTATGGTTTTAAATGTGCAGATTCCCTGGCTATGCTGTTGTCGCTTCATAGTTGCAGCATATGCACCTCTCCTAAAACATCCTTTGAACAGACTTTGTGGCTTAGGGCCTCATTTTTGCATTGAAAGCGGCCAACATGAATGGGAATGTGTTTTTACAGAACCTTAAAAGAATGCTGAGAAATTCTCTATTTAGCAACAGGCTATGGTGTGTAAAAGTGTGTAAATACATAGATTTAAAGGTAGCCAGTTCCATGTGTGATCTGGATTTGGTATTTCTGCCATTAGAGCCGGTATATAGTTATTTATGGGCTCAGTCATAAACTTTTAGGGCCCTAAGCTGCAAAGTGTAGCCCAAGGTGAGGGCTCTAGCAGCAAAACTTAGCCAAGGAATGCTTATTGTAAGTAGAGGAGTAGAGTAGTTGAGGCTGAAGGCCTGTAGTGACTGCATATCAGAGGGATCTGTGGAGCTTAAACCCAATGATCCCAAATAGTCAAAACCTTAGTAATCTAGTGTGTTTCAGAATCTGGACATGTTAATATTTTCAACCTGTGGAAGTTTTACTGAATAAAGGCAGGAACCAGATATATTGTTTCTTAATGAGCAATATTTCAGCCATAAGCTATGTGCACCAACATAAGGTCAAAATCACTCTCTGTATAACAGTTTACCTAATTGTTCACTTAAGAAATAAAAATGAAGTTGCCTCATTTCTGTTCCAACATTAAGAACTGTTCAGCATAAATGTTATTAATTAGCCAGTAAAAGTTGGGATATTTAACTATTTCCTTAGTCCTTTACTTAAAATTGGTTGATAGTAAAATATTATGTTATCATTCCATATACACCTTTCTAATGAAATGGTGAATAAAGAATAAGCAACGAAGTAGAATGTATCATAAAAAGAGAGGAAAGAATGATGACTTGGCATATGAGAAAAACTTATGTATTTCAAAATTGCAATCAATAACTAGGAATTTCTCAGAAGTAGTTGTGTGTTTTAATGAGATCTATAATTTTTGTGCAGTAACTTTTGTTTCTTATGGTTTACCGTTATACAAAAGTCATCCAGAAGAGGGAAGGTAGTGTTAGAAGGAATGAACACTTTGAAAACCTATAACCCACCCAACTTCAATTTTTACTTCCACAAAATTCATTGCTAAATATCAACAAGGTATTTATATTTGTTAATACTGCACATGTGCAGAAGGTCCAACATAAGTCTGGTTCACTGTGCAAAAAATAGCAATATTTGCAACCAATTTTTACACATGCTTATCTTAACCTGATCCTGCGAATATCTCTAAAGCATTATTTACTGTGGCTCCCAATGGTCTAATTGCCTTCGTTTTCTTATATTCATTGCTTTTATCCTTGCAGTGTTTTTGTTCAGATGCTGGTGGCTCTTCTGTGTGAACAACACAGCCACAAAGCGCCTGCTACCAGTCAGAGCATGAAGTAATTACGAAAAGTAGACTTGAAACAAAGCCCATTTTTACTTCCTCTAGCATGTATGTACAATGTACATAGTAGGTGGAGAAGGTATTGTATTCTGTCCAAAAATCTGTCGCCCTCCGTGGTGTAATGGTTATCAAGCTGACTTCATATACCCAAGGTCGGGGGCTCAAACCCGGTGGAGGACAATGGATTTTTTTGGGTGTAAAAATCCTTAGCATGTCTTCCTATGGAAGGGAAGTAAAGCCGTTGGTCCCGTGCCGTCGATTTATGGCACGTAAAAGAACCTCAAGCCTGATAGAGAGGCCTCTGAGCAAAATTAAGCGGTCTTTCACGCCCAATATAGAATGGGATGCTGAGAACCACAGCAGTTAAAGAGCATCCATAAATAAGCCATTTCCATTTCCATTTTCCAAAAATTTGACACAGATTTCACCAGAAATGTTTTGAGGTTCCCTGAATTCTAAAAAGCTATTTTGTATGTGTGTTGAAAAGTTAAATACCAAAATCTTCCAAGGATGAGCAACAAATTTTAGGAAATTCTCCCCACCCCAAACTACCCTACACACGGAAAATGTTTTAAAAAATTTGTTTTTCTAAAAAATGGCTAATGATTTTTGTTAAAATACTGTATAGCAAAGATATTTACATGGAAAATAAAATCTATATCTTGAATTTTCTGAAGACCTCTTCATTCTGGATGACTTGTATAACTGGTAAACCATAAGAGGTAGACAAAAGTTACTACACCAAAAATGTAGATCGTGGTTAAAATCATTAAAACTTAGCAATTTTAAATTGTTTCCAAAATATTCCTTCTTATTGATTGCGATTTTGAAATGTTTAAGCTTTATTCAAACGCCAAGCCATCATTTCATTTCCTCTTTATTTTACTCCTGGCCATGCAAAGAGAACAAGTTTCAGTTGTTCTACATTGCATACAGCTGTTATAAGATTTGACTATTGCTTTAGCCTAGAGTATTCCCATGTTTTCTTTCTACTTACAAGGAAATAAGACTACTTCTGCTATTGTTTGTCTCAATTGGCATAATCTAAATAAAAGAAGAATTCTTTTGTAGGAATGCTTTGTTTGCAGAAAATGTAGAGAAAGTCATGTGAATGGAACATATATTTTTCTTTTCATAAATGTTTAAAAATATACTTAGATTTAACTACTTAATGTATATGTGTCAACTATTTTAATGCCCTTTACTAGTCGCCCTCCATGGTGTAGTGTTTACCATGCTAACTTCATATACCCTAGGTCGTGGGTTCAAACCTGGTAGAGGACAGGCGTAAAAATTCTTAGCATGGCTTGCTTCAGAAGGGAAATGAAGCCGTTGGTCCTGTATTATACATTTACGGCATGTAAAAGAACATCAAGCCTGTTAAAGAGAGGCCTCTGAGCAAAATTAATCGGTCTTTCCCATCCAATATAGAATGGGACGCTGAGAACCACTGTAGTTAAAGAGCATCCATAAATAACACTCTATTTCCCCTTAACTGAGTCTTATATGAAATTGTTGAAACACTCAAATCAGAGATCCAAGCACTTAACAGTAAGTAGCCTATTATTTGCCTTCCGATTAAATGGGAGAACTCTGAAGGGAGGCTGTTTTTCAACAGGACTTTACCACCTCCCCAACAAATTTGAACCAGAAACATTTTGAATGCAAGGCTCACATGCTACTCTCTCACAATAGGAATGAGTTCAAAAAGCAAATTAAAAAGTGTGCTTACAAAATGTTTTCTAAGCATCAATCATAGTTTGATTTATATGTTGTAAGTAAATGATCAAGGTATGGACATATGTGCCTATGTATGTGGCAATAGTGTGGCAAACTTAGTTGTAAAGGTTCAGAATATAAATTGATTAATTGGATAATATTGTAATCCTCGTGAATTTGTAATAGTTAAGGGTATAAAAAATAAAATTGCAATTATTTTTAACTTTAATTGCAGTTGTTAAAATTATTAATATTTATATTTTGTTTTTGTGACTGACTTAAATGGTTTAGTAGAAATTTGTTCCTGCATAAATTAGTTTATGATCAGGCATTCAACAAAGTTTTGAGTCCAGAATCAGAAACAATTGAGGTCAGATCTTTATAAATTGAAGCAAGTCATTTCAAGCAACTTCTGAACCATTACTGAATGGCTGTCACACTCCTTGATTACACAACAAAAGTACCAATAAAAAAAAAATGAAAGAAAATTATGATAAAAACCAAAACTGGTAGGTTTTACTAGTTTTGTTAATGCTGAATTCATGCATCTGGTTAGTTGTAAATATGAAATATATTTTGCATTATTGCATAACATTTTTAATAACTTATAAATTGAATGGATGTATTACATATAGGTACAAATTCCACCCTTACATTTCTTATAAACACACACAAAGGCTGTTAGTAATCAACAATGGTGTGGTTGTTGCATTTTTACGTTTGACAGTTTGATAAAGCACAGCACGTAAATAAAACAAGCAAAGTAAAAGATACAATAAGCTTACTGTCATTACATGCTTGGAAATGGACATAATTCCTTCCTCAGCCTTTTTCCCTACAGAATTTGTTCTGGGAGGCCTCTTCATCAGGGTTGTGTGTTTTTATGTGCCATAAATCTATGACACAGGACCAATCAATGGCTTTACTGCACTTCTGAAGGAAGCCATATCCTAATTTTTATGCCTGAAAAAATGAATTGCCTCTGCTGGGTTTGAACCCACCAGATGCTAGCATGTTACCCCTAAACCAGTAGGATGTGTTCTGAAAGTCTTGGGTGCTCTCTGTAAGGTCATCATGTTCTAATCGTTTCAGCTTGCTCTGAGAAATAATTGAGATGTGATACTGGAAAAAAAAAAAACCAAAAAGAGAGAGAAGCTTCAGGCTCATGATATAACTGAGAAATTTGAACTTGTTCATGTGTTTTTTTATTTATATCCTTGGTATTGCGAACAAATTTCTTAACTTCCTTGAATACAATTTTAGCTTTTGAATCTGTAGTGCATCAAATATTCCCATTTTGGCATGTGATATTGGGAACATTTTATGGTCAGATACTGGAAGCACGTACTGTTTGTCTAATGCCTTAAACTGTTCCATCAACCCGAATCTGATATCCAAGGATTGTACTATATCTTTTTCATTTAACACATTCTTTTTTACCCTGGTTGCATTTGCTCCCTTTCAGGCCAGTTTTCTATATCCAAGTGTTTTCCCTGGTATCCCATTCCTAGAGGAAATGGGTGTTTGGAATAGCCTCTTTGTTATACCAGAAGCAATCTGGCTACTTTCAAGTCACTACATATTTGCCATCCATGATGTTAGATTTAAAATTTGGTAATTATTTACAAGTTGGGCCGCTAACTCTCTCCGCTGCGACTTATGCCAGTTTTTCACTCTTAACAGGACCGGTATGGTTAGAGAGGGATTATGGGTGGGGAGATGGTTTAAAAAACTAATGTTGTATCCATTACGCTGTTAGGAGTTGTTGGAAATATCGATAATGAGGTAATACTACGATATAAAATTAGAAACATAAATTTATATACACACACTAACCTAAACAGATTGGAACCTAACCTCGTGCTAAATTTGAAATTGTCATCATAAATGCAGAGTCAATCAATCGCACTTAGTTTCATTCAATTTTAGAGTGGCCGAAGTTCTGCATAATAAAATTCACTGAGCAGCTGTATCTGCGTGAAACATACTCGTCATACATCAGCACAGCGTCTAGCGACATATGCCGGTGTTGCATTCCACAAAACTGTTCGCCTGCTGCCGACAATGAAACTCAGGTTTTAGGCACTTTAGCGTGTAGTATTACTATATATTTACATTGCAAAAGTACTACAAGACTTCTTTATTTATATTCTTCTCCTTCTAGGCAGCATACTTCATAAATATTCACAAAAAAGGATCGCTACGTGCACGTAATAAATTAATGTCTAACTTAATTACGGAGCTTTTCCGATAAAAAAAAAATTGGTGAAAACGTAACAAGTATAAACCAAACTATCAGTCAAACCACAATTTGTTTAATTTCTAGAGGGGCCCAATTACCTAAAATTACCTAAAATTTTTTTTCTAGCACCAATTTTAAGGTTTCATACAATTCGAACAACTTTGTAGAATGTCCAATTGACATGGATGGTTAGTACATTGTGTTCTGAAACAAAATGGCTTTTGAAACCTTCGTAAGAAGCTAGGATCATATTCTTTCTCTCACAATTTCTGGAGATTACACATCTGTGTAATAAAATTTGACGTTCAAATAAAAATATTTTCTAAATCCTTTCTCATGAAAGAGTCCTATCAAGAAAGTGTAACTGTGTGCCCCAACATATTCTTTTGACATAGCCTTAAGTTGAGCAATTAGCTCTTTTGTTAGATTATTTTAATATAAACAGAATTGTTTGTCGACTCAAAATAACACTTAATTGTAGGAAGTCTACGTACTTTCAGTTAAGGTATTAGGTGGAGTAGGAACTGATTGATCAGGTCCATCAGGAACGGACTGTACAGTTGATGGAATATTTGGATATTTTATTCCATTTTTGTTTTTCTTACTGATGTCTCCATAAAAAAATAGGAATCATGATTCTTTTGCTCATTTCACTGCACGAGTATCTCAAATGGCATATTTTTCCAGCATATCAGCAACTTGGTCCCTTGACACAAGTGTTGCGAAGTGATCAGAATATAACTTTTTCAAAAAGGCATTTATTTGATGCTCTGGGGACTTAGTCATCACTGCCTTTGAATCCTCTGATACTGACCTTATGTCCTTAAAAAACAGCATAACAGGTATTGCATAGAACACAAACTTCTCAGATCATGATTTTCACTATAACAGGGTAGACAGACAAAAATTCCATCCAAAAGTATTCTTCTCAGCAATAACACATCAGTGTGTGTGTGTATATATATGCAAACTAAGAAGCCAATGTTTCCTGTTTATAGCACATTAGTCATCTTTTCATGATAAAGCTTGAAATTTGCAAATATCTTTAGTTCATAATGATAAAATATTATAGCTCACTACTCCTGGAAGTCAAAAAAGTAGCAACAAAACTACCAATTGGCTGACACTCCCTCCTTCAGCAGGTGTACCATTGCTGTGGTTAGTGCGGGAGAGAAAAAAAAAATAAAGTTCAGTATTTTCCAAGTATATAACATGGAAGATATTCAAGAAAATTCCCCCACCCCAAATTACCCTTTACATGGAATATTTTTTGAAATTTTTGATTTTCTCAAAAATGGCTAATGATTTTTATTAAAATGCCTTATGTTTAAGATTTTTTTTGACAAACAAAACATATATTTTGTATTTTCTGGGAATAACCTCTGAAGACCTCTTCATTCTGGATGACTTGTATAACTGGTAAACCGTAAAAGAGATACAATTTGTCATATATATTTTTTTTAGAATTTTTGAGATTCCAGATTATTGGTTTCAATTTTAGCCACTTAAATTTTTCTCATTTCTCTTTTGTTTATTCCTGACAAGCAAGGAGATTGGAATTTAAATTGTTTCACATATTGACTGGCTTTCAAAGCACAAGACTATTGCTGCGCATTTTCTTGTCTCCCTTTCACTTACCAGGAAGCTAGTAATAACACTAATTCTACTTATGTTTATCTTGATTAGCATAATGTAGATAAGATTAATGCTTTGAATAAAAGGTTTGTTTCTCGAACAGCTAGAGGACATCATGTGAATGAAACACATTAGATTTTTTCCTTTCTACTTGGAAGGAAGCAAGTAATAAGACAATTTCTGCTAATGTTTATCTCGATCATCATGAAGTAGATAGAAGAAAAAGCTTTTTAACAATAATTTGTTACGGAGAGTAGAGAAAAATCATGCTCATGGAACACACCAGAGTTTGACATTTTATAAATAAAGCAGTAATCTTATTATTCCATTCAGGCTTACAAATATGAGATTTAGGATTAAAAGCAAAAGATTTGTTGATCTTTGGTGTGCTTGATCATTAATATAAGCTATCCAAATACATCATTCCACTACTGTTCTGCCATTTTTAGATGAAATATTCAATCTTCTTACTTCAATACCCCTTTTCATTCCATTTGATTTTTCTTTCCATTACTTTCTTTATATTTTAGAATGTTATTCACCTAAGTTCCGCTGCATTAAAAATTTCAACAAGTTTTCTTGAGCAAAAGGAATATTTCTTTCTCACTTTCAAAAGTCACTTTAAACCCCTTGATGTATCACACATGGTTCACACTGAATATAGCTGAACTAGTAAACATAAGTTTAGTTACTTTGCAAAGAAAAAGCAGCCCACCCACAACTGACATCTGAATCAGCCCCCTTATCCCACAATAGGTAAACAATGCAACAAGTATGAACCGATTTTATGGAAATGAAAAACATGTGTTGGTTTCACATGGAGAAAAGGGGCAGAGGAGGGATGACATGTGTTGTAAAATCACTTCTGAGAATCAAAGGCAAGATTTTGTGATTGTTTTAGGGTGAAAACCAATCATGGTGGTTATAACTGGCTGTGTAATTCAGGTCACTTTCTGAAATTTCTATATCTGCTGACAACAAACATTTTAGAAAAAAAGTTGGTGTGGTGAGAGGTAGAGAAATAAAGGGTGTGCTAATGCAATTGAAAATTTGCCAGATTTTGAGATTTAAATGTTTTGAGACCATAATACGGTAAATGCCTATCTTGAACTTTTCCCGAACAGCTTTTACTCTCATTTTTAATCTTATTAGCTATCTATAACTCCTAACTTATTACAATAGTTTTTAGAATCAAAGTTGTTCAACTGATGAATTTGATATAACTGGAAAAATTAAGTCAAAAAAGAAAGAAAAAAAAAAAAATAAAAATTGAACAAAAAAATACATTGTTAAACTTCCCAATTAAAGCTCTTGTGTAGCATTAATCATGTTGAAATACTCATTGCTCATTTCACTTTTGCAATTCTTTAAGCTGTACACTTTGAAATATTAAATGACCAGCCATTCTTTTCTAATAAGCTCGTGCAAATTATGCATATCAAGGCTGCTTGTTAAACAGTTGTTTTTTCAGATTTTTGCCTTTTCCAGTGTACTTAGAACAAAAATTTTCAGCTATTTTTAAGCAATATATATTTTGTTTAAAGGTAGATAGTAAAATAAACCTTATGTGAATAATTATAAGAATAGCTATAAAATGGTCATATGATATACATATGATTTTTTCCCTCATAGTAGTGCAGGCACACATGTATTACCATATTGCTCATTTATCCCCAGGAATAATTGTTATTAATGCACTGATTGTAGGTATTAAATTTTATTCATCCTGGATTTGGCAGTAAGTGGCGTTAGCAAATTTGGTGCCAGATACATTACCATATTAAGAGTTCCTTAACCACTAAGAAGCCAACAAAGATGATGACAAATGGGCCTGGGCCTATTCGTTATCGTCGGTCAAGAAGACGGCGTAGGAATACTACTGGTAGTACTGTGGCAGAAATGTCAGCTACACAAAATCTTGGTCAAATGAGATGGTTTCGTCGCCCTCGACGAACCAAAAGAGTGACGTTCTGTGAGTAAAAGTTTCACATGTGGTGGTAGGAGGTTTCAGGGAAACATTGACAAATAGTTATTCATAGGTTAAAATACATGTGAAGGTTTCTCTACCCTTAAATGTTGGCTAAATAGAGGTAGTTAGTGATTAACATTGAACATTTCTTGTGGTCTGCTGGTATGTAGAAAATTTAATTATGAAGTGTCCTATTGTAAAACACTGAAATTCTCATTCAGCTATAATTATACACTTGTATGTACTATAAAGTTAAAAGACATGAGTGGTGGAAGATTTTTGTGGGCATCATGTAATTAAAATGCTTTGAAGTGGGATTGTGAAAGGATTTTTATTTTTTAATCAATTTTAAGTCATATTAGTGCTCTTGCGCAGCATTTTTATTTTGACATTTGGAATATTAAATAATAGGTAGCTGTATACTTGAAGGCAATAAACACCAGGAATCAAAAGAAAGATTCATTTTTACTTGGACATTTTACACTTCTCAAGTACTGGTATTATTTGTATGATTTGTTTTCTCTCACTGGTATTGAGTGGATTAAATTTGGGAATTTAAACTGCACTTGAAAAATCCATATTACCCTGTTTCAAACTTAAGTTTAGCATATCTTTAAAAGGGACTGAACACAAATGGACTATTTTTTCAGAAGTCATCTGCATTTTTGGACTAAAATGAGTTACATATGTTTACTGCACACTTTGATAGCCAGCTTTTCATGATAGCCATTCATTTTATCAAAACTCTGCAAATGCAGTTGCTATAGATCTGTAAAATACTTGAGATTCTGCAAAACCAGACAAGTACAAGTAGAGTTTTGCCCTACTGATGACGCATTTTGTATGTACCTTTTTTAATTTGCAGTGTTATAAAGGGAAGAAAACTTGGGGGTTTGATAATGTTTCTTAGCACTTTTATTCTTAAACAATGAATTTAATGTCCCAAGGTTGCTCATACTGATACATTGCAATTTGGTGCATTCAGAAGTGTGCAAAATGAGCAATGGTTTACCTTGTGAATTGGTGTGTTACATGAGTGAAAGTACAACTATATGTCAAATGAAAATCCAGATTACACTGATTCTGTCAATATAGGTCCTCGTGGAGGAAGAACAAGAGAAGCAATGACAATAGCGACAAGAAAAGAAACAGAAATCCCGGTTATGGCATATTTAAACCAGACATTGCCTGCAGTCATCATGAGTCCCCCAAATCAGAACAAAGTGTATCTCTGATATGACTTGATATGTCAAGTAAATCATATATTTACATTCTGAAATGTAATTATTGTTAATGCTTATAAAGAGGTATGTCCTTATTCTGTAATACTAAAATACAAATAATTTTAAACAGGTTTCTATGCTTTGCTACAAGATAAATCCAAGAACAATCAAGATAAGCTTCTTCTCAAATATATGCATATTCAAAGCCCTCAGTGCAGAGTTATTCATCTCATTAAAAAACCAAAAGCCACATCGATAAAATATCAGCTAAGAAAAAATGAGAGCACGTTGGTCCCATCCTCACATACTGTTAATCCAAAGATAAAACAATGATGTTTATACTTTATTTCCATTGCTTTAGGTGTGTGTGTTATTCGACTCGCTAGGTTAGCCAGAAATGTTTATATAAAAGGAGAAGATCCAACAGAAAAGAGGGGTGGTGACCAAAGCTAAAAGGAAGACAAGCTAATTACAGAAGCTATTATAGATCACATCGAACAATATAAATGTCAAGAAAGTCTTTACTCACAGAGAAAATTAAGATGCTACCTACCACCAGACCTAAATATCAAAATAATGTGTGAGATTTTGCAGGCAAAGAAATTCAGATGGGTTACTTGTATGTTCCCTGTCCAAATTTAGGACTGTATGTTATACCAAGTTTATCTGAGCTTTGGGAGCCCAAAGACTGACATGTGTACAACCTGCAAAGATTATTTAGAATGCTAAAGAATGAGGTTAATCTGGAAACAAAAAATGAGCCCAAAGACTGACATGTATACAACCTGCAAAGATTATTTAGAATGCTAAAGAATGAGTTTAATCTGGAAACAAAAAATGAACAGATTACATAAAATAAGAGATCGTGAAACAGCAAGAACCTGACAATTTGTTTTGACATACAACAGAACCAGAATCTACCAAAGCTTGCTATTTCTGAAATATTTTATTTTTGACAGGTTTGGTTTTATAATTTAGCAATGTTACATAAGGAAGTTCAACATCCAAGAGATATGCATTTCTATTATGGCTAGAAACTTTGGGGCAAATGAAGTAGCAAGTGCATTACTTCACTTCATGAAAGAGCTTGAAGTGCAGTTGAATGCATTGGAAAAGAAGCCTAAATATTCATGTTTTCCAACTCTCACATAGGTCAAAATAAAAATGCAATATTACTGACTGCATTACTTGTCTTATGAAAATTAAACTTAAGAGTATAACACATTTTTATCCCATTCGTGACCATAGCCAGCAGTCAGGGATTTTGGTAGAATCATGAAAGTCTTCAAAAAGAAGGAAACTATTCCCTCTCCTGATGGATATTGTGTTATTCTAAGATCACACGGAAAAGTAATACAACTGGGAAAGGAACGGCACATCTAGGATTACAAGACTTCTGCAAAGCAAATACTGAGGACCAAACTTGCTTTCAAGATGACAGAGGGGTTATTAAGTCAAGTTATTAAGATATTAGGAGTTACAATCAACAGAAAATGGCACTTTGAGAATAAAGATTGCTTACTGAGAGTGAGAATAAAAAATGTACACAGGGTATGGTGCATCAGTAGATGTGATTAAACAAAATAAAGAATAAATTTCAAAAACATCATGAACCTAACATTTAGGAGGAATAGGGTAAACGCATAAAAAAGCAAACAATGTGATGAGACTCCTTAACGACTTTACTGTGCCAATAACAGTTACTAAATGTTCCAATGATGTAAAGATAAGTTTGTGCAAAATGAATCTTTCAACTAGTACTAATGATCCTCAGGACTCTGTTATTTGCTATGATGAAGAAATACTGTAATTTAATGTTTCAATGCACCTTAAATTAAATGTGTAACACTCGCAGTAAAGTGTGATTATGAGTTATTTTGAAGAAATAGTAATTGGAGAATATGTAGTTTTGTAAAACTCAGTTCTGAAAATGAGTTAGAGTTTTGAAAAAAACTTGTAAATTAGGCTAATAAATTATTGTAATGAAAATTCTATTGTGTTGAGCTTTCTTTATGTAATACTATCCATATTACATTTTCCCATAGTTTGGCAAAAAAAAAAAAAAAAAAAAAAAAAAAAAAAAAAAAAAAAAGCTTCTAGAAATTGATAAAACATTGCTGTAAAATAAACTCGGTTCCTGAAAATTTGATGTGTTGCATTTGTAGAGTTTTAAAAAAATGCTCCTCAAATTTAACTTGGCTTAAGATTAATTCCCAGTTGTAGCAAAGAAGCTTTACTTTCTCTACTGCATATAGTGTAGAGGGTGTATTGCATTTCTCCTAAAATTTTGTTGTCTAGATTTCAAGGCCCCTGTAAAAAAAAAAAAAAATATATATATATATGTATGGGTGGGTGCACTGTTCTTTTGGAATAATTTTAGAAATTTTGATTTTCTTAATAGCCAATAATTTTGATTAAAATATGTATATTAAAGATATTCACATCACATGTATCCTGAATTTCCTGGGAATACCCTCTGAATGACTTACATAACAGGTAAACTGTAAGAGTCATCATACAAAAATGTGGAACTCTCTGAAATAGTTTATCAAATACGTCTTAGTAGTGAAGTTGATCATTTCTGAGATATTGTTATTGGTTTCAATTTAAAAATACTTCTATTATTCTCAAATGAGAACTATCACTTTCTTTCTCCTGGTCAAGCAAAGAGAAAAATTTAAAGTCCATCATATAAGGAACAGTAGTTAAGATTTGACTATTGCCTAAAACCTACTTAACTGTATTCCCTCCCCTATTTCCTCTGTACCTACAAAAGTCGCCCTCCATGGTGAAGTGGTTACCATGCTAACTTCATATATCCAAGGTCGCAGGTTCAAACCTGGCAGAGGATGATCGATTTTTTCGGGTGTAAAATCCTTAGCATGGCTTCCTTCGGAAGGGAAGTAAAGCCGTTGGTCCCATGTCATAAATTTACAGCACGTAAAAGAACCTCAAGCGTGTTAGATAGGCCTCTGAGCAAAATTAAGCGGTCTTTCACGCCCAATTTAGACTGGGACGCTGAGAACCACAGCAGTTAAAGAGCGTCCATAAATAATAAACATTTTTTTTTTAAATTTGTAATATGAGCATTTCTGTGAATATCTTAATTAATGTGAAGTACATAGAAGTAAAAGCTTTTTTAAAAATAGTTAGTTGAAGAATGGACAGAGAAAGTCTTGTGAATATAACATGACAGATTTTACTTTGTTTTATTTCTTTTTATTTTAAAAACATTTTAAAGTTTAATGCCCTTTAACTGGTTAGATCATATTTGATAATGATATATATGAAATGATGCTCAAAGGAGTTCAAGGTCCACAGAGCTTATTTACCCAGCATTCAGCCTTTTAGGTTAATGGGGAGGGGGGGGGGGGAGGACCTTATCTGGGTAATGTGCTGTAACTGAGATTTGAACTCTGCATCTCTTGAATGCTGGCCATGTACACTATCCTGTCACTGGGGCCAATTATTTTGGTATTCTTTACATGATGTGAGTAAGACTGAAATAACTGTTAAATAATGCTTACCAATTTGTATTATAGTAATTTATCTACAGCATATTTCTAGGGCACTCTTGTATCCTGGAAAAGAAACAGTTTTTTTTTCATCCTCTGTAGCTTTTGTGTGGAACTTTTGAGTATTTATTCTTACTCATATCAGATTACAAACAGCAAAGGAAAAAAAAATGTAAATGGCTTGTTATTAATGGACACTCTTTAACTGCTGTTGTTCTCAGCGTCCCATTCTAAATTGGGTGTGAAAGACTGCTTAATTTTGCTCAGAGACCTATCAGGCTTGAGGTCCTTTTACATGCCGTAAATCTACGATGTGGGACGCACAGCTATACTTTCCTTCCGAAGGAAGCCATGCTAAGGATTTTTACGTCTGAAAAAAATCCATCATCCTCCGCTGGGTTTGAACCCACGACCTTGTGTATATGAAGTTAACAGGGTAACCATTACACTACGAGCAACAGCAAAGGAGCTAAGTATACATAGATTTTATACTATAGCATCTTAAGTGTATTCACTACCATGTTCATTTATTTAGACAGTTTTGAGGGTGTTTGGAATGGACACAAAATGACAGTTTAAATGGAATGCTCCAAAAATGATTTTCATTGTTTCTCAAATACTACAATGCTAGTGAATTTTTCAAATAAACCTGAAAGTAGGCAATTTCTGTGCTAGTGGCTTGAGCTACCCTGAGTGTATCTGAACTTCTTAATCTTACTGCAATTTAGAGTGAATAAAATGGAATATACTGTATAAACATAGTGAATTACGCACCTTTCCTTTAGTTAGAAGTTTAATCCAAGCTTGTGTTTTAAATTTATGGTTTTAGTAAAAGACTTGGGTGTTATTAAGTGGCTATGAATTTTATCATTGTGTTTTTTAGATCCTTTTATTTATATATATCTCACTGAAATGATTGTATGCGTATCACTTCCGAACGACTACATCAAACTGAACAACTTTTTGTTCGTTATTGTCACAAGGTTTGTGGAAAAGAAAATATTTAAAATCTCATAATTCGAAATAAAAACCGTGACAAGCGAACGCATTTCGGTCAATAGTCACCAAATGGCAGTGGTATCATGGTTATTTGTTTCTAATTGGTCGTAGTACTGCTATATTTTTCCCTCCCCATTCAATGTTAAGGTAATGCACCAGTTTATCGAGATGACACAACGCAGCAGTGAAATTCAAATGCATTTTTATGTATTGACTGTCCTTTCCTTACTCCTATCATTTAAAATAAAGAAGCTTTCCTGGCGACGAACACCTGAAATACGTACTTATTATTTGCCACCATATGGCCGTAGTACCTGCTGCTCTATTTTTCTTCTTCAATGCTAAGGGAATGCACCCGGTTATGGAGACAATAACACAAGATAACTGTGAAAATCAAATATATTTCTTATGTATCATTCCCTTGGTCACATCGTTTAAATAAATATGTATATTTTTGTTGTAACTCGTTAAAATGAACAAGTTATAAACAATGTACATAAGCATTAACCCTTCTTAGAATCTGAAAATAAGGGATCCCTTTTAGGTTTAACTTCATATTGCAGATGTTGTTTATTTGGCATTATGTGATACATGAGCTAGCTAAAGAACATGAAAATCCCCGTGTCACCATCACACTGCAATTCTGGTGCTCTTGATACATTTGATCAAGTAATATTTTGGGTTAAATGGAGAAATTTGATACATAAAGCTATCATGAAATAAATGCTTATCAATGACGAACCAGATCTACTTGCTCTTTAGTTACGTCATTGTTATCCTTAGAAATTGCTATTTTGACATAAAAGAAAATAAAATGTGGAAAACATTAGGAATAAAGGAAAGAAAGATTCGGAAGAAGTAGGAACTTTCTCCTTAATGTAATTCATTACCTGTTTCAGCGTATACCCGCCACACTATGGATGTGCAGCCATTACTGTTATTATGCCAACAACATCTTGGTTGCCCATGCTGTTAACTGATTGTCATCCTTTCCACACTACCTTATGTGTGCTCTGACTTCGTCCTTTTTGCAATACCAACTATTTATGCTTTAATGCACTTTTCAGATGTAAAGACATTATTAGACATTGACAATGGGGAGATTCCTGTTGACACTTCCACTGACCTCATTTCATTTCCATCAAATTTTTGTCACTTCACAACGTCAAAGTAAGAATTAATATCGAAAGTGTTTCCAAATGTTGGTGCAAATTACAAAAACCATGCTTGGTTGAGTGAACGAGCCATTTTAGCAGCAACTTGTAGATGTAGATAATTCAAATGTAAAAATTCAGGGTAAAATTGATGGACAAATGCATTCATTTAAGTCGATCAATTCCGTTACCAATCCAAAAGAAGTTGTCAATTATCTAAATTCATTGGATTTGCCAGGATTCCTGCCACACAATTTACAGCTCAAGGTTGACTCAGTGTTAATTATACTACGGAATATCAATCAGCTGAAATTATACAGTGGAACAAAATTCACTGTTAAAGTATGAAAAATTTGATTTAAGTTACTGTAACATAAGAAAGTTCAAAGGTGAGAATATACTTATTCCAAGAATACCACTGTCAACCGATTTCTGATTGAATTTAAGCGTGCCTTGCATTCGCAATGACAATAAATCCCAAGATCAATCGTTAGAAGTGTGTGTAATATACCTTGAATTTTTTTTTTCCATGTTATACGTTTCATGCTCGAGAGTCTGCAAACTATCGGTGCTATTTTTTTTTCTCCGGAAGGAAAATTGTACATTACAAGGCATTACAATAAAGTGTTTGTCAAATCATTTAATTTTAAATTTTATTTCATTGCATGGTCATACTGTAAACGGAAGATTTTGTCCGAGTTTTCTTCATTAGGTACATCACCTATGCGAAGCCGGTGCGGGCAGCTAGTGTGTGTGTGTGTATATGTTTTTTGTTTGTTTGGTATTTGTTTTAAGGTTTGTGTTAGAATAGTTTAATCTCTTGTGTAAAATGTATAAAACATTTTAATAATAAATATCAGACTGGTAAACTAAACAGAAGTTTACACTAATTAGATATTAGTTACTTATGGTATGGATGATTTACAATTGTGATTACATAGCTTTATGAAAATAAATCCCTAAGGAAACCTTGCACATTACTTTTTTAAAATATGGAACATGTTTCAGAGACATGTTACTTCTATCATTAGAGTTCAGATTGCCTGTAGATGTGATGCTCTAAGGTTGGCACTGTTGTGACCTGGAGGTACTTCCATTCTTTGTGGCAGATTATCTTCTATCAGTATATCAAAGTTGAGAAAGTGTCTTGCTACCAGTTTTGTGAAGTTCTTTTGCAAGATAAGCTCATGTTCAATAGTATTGTTTCTGCCAAAAATGTGACGCTATTGCAGAGTTTTGTTTTTGTTAGATGTATCTGGAACATACTTTGTCCTAGGTTTCTCTTGATTTTTCTAATACAAAACTTGTTGCACTGCTTTGTTCAACTTTTAGATTACTGAATAATTCTTTGAAGTCATATCTTTCATTTGCGAATTCAGCAAATTATTTATTAAGTATGTGTTCCTTAGAGGTGAATGTGAAGCTAAATTCTTTGAAGATGTTTTGGAATGTTAGTCTATTAATTTTGTGATCTTCTGAGTGGATATTTACTATTTGTGTTACGCATTTAGCAAAATTAAAAGAAAATTAGGTATTTTGTGATGTTCTCACTTTGGAGCGATTTCTTACAGAAAAATAGATCAGTATGTGCTGTTTAAGCAAATTAATGGAAAACAGTTGCTTGTTCACCCTTGTATGTTCTATGCTCTTGTCATTAAATAAAGAATTTAAACAAAGAAAATGAGTGCTTTAAAATTCACAGATTAAGTGTATAAAAAAAGAAAGTGTCAAATATTAAGGTATTTGTATACAGAAGCTGCATACAACAAATTTGCAATGTTATAATTGCGGAAGCCTAAAATGAAACTGCAAATCCCAGTTTAAATTAGTTTATGCATATATTAATTGACCTCGGTACTCTCTCCCTGTAAGGCAATACCTACAGCTTTTTCTCCATTTTGTGTAGCATGTAGTGATATTTGTATTTGTTTTAAGGTTCTACTGTAGATTTTGATATTTTGTAGTTGAAACTGGCAACATTTTTACACCTTCTTATCCTATTTGGCTCCCCTAACAGGTTCCAAAATAGTTCATAGCCAGACAGTTTGGTGCTTAAATTTTTTTAAATTTGCTCTGACTTGATATAAGAATAATTGTGTAAGAAGTCGTGAAGAAATATTTGACAAAAGTTCAGAAATCGTGATTAAATTAAAAAGAAATTCTAGCTTTAAAATGCAATTCTCTCATCAAATTATAAAGAATGTGTAATTTTTATCAGGAATTGATTTTTAATAAAGTCAAAAGCCATTGCTTGTTCTATAGACCCCAGTTTTAAGAAATTATACTTTCTTCAATCAAGTTGAGTTTATAGGAATATTTTTACTTTGATACTACATTGCACAGAACTGCTTCATTTATTACCTTTTTTTGTTCTGAATTTAATTAACTAGGTAAAATGTACATTTCTGTATTAAATTCAGAATCATATCTAAAATAGATCAACAATTTTATGCATTTGAGGATGAACGTAATGCACTTTGTTTCAGGTGATGAGGAGGTGACCATGCTAGTAACCGAGGCATCTGAATCCTCCGAACAGGTTTCAGAGGATGCACATAAGCCCACTGGTGTGCTTCCCCAATACCAGTATACTAGGGTAAGCTTATCTTTTGTTATATTCTGACCTCGTAAGCTCATTCTAAGTTAAGTTTTTACTTTCTCCTTACGTACTATGCGCATAGTGTATAGAGAAGGTATTCTAATGCACCCAAAAATTTGATACCGAGATTTCACTGGAAATATGTTTCAGGGTCCCCTGTATTAAAAAAAAGAAAAAAAAAAGAGCATTTTCAGAAAAAGGTCTGTGTGTGGAGGTGGGGTAGTGTGTGTCCACTATAACTCAAAAACGAAAAGTCGGTAAAATACCAAAGTTGGTATTTAAGTTTAGTATCTTCCAGAGATGCGACAAAGATTTTGAGAAAAATCCCCCCACCCCGAACTACCCTTTACATAGAACTTTTTTCAAAAATTTTGATTTTCTCAAAAATGGCTGTTAACAAAATTTTGTATATTAAGGATATTTACCTGACAAATAAAGTGTATATCTTGAATTTTCTGGGAATAGCCTCTAAAGACTACTATTCTGGATAAATTTTACGGAATTTTGCTTAACTGCTAAACCATAAGAGATGGACAAAAACTTACAACACAAAAAATGTAGAGGACATTAAAACACACAATTTATGCTGAATACATTTTTTTTCGTGGCGTTTTATGATTGTTTTTGAGATATTGAAATGTTCCTTATTTTTGGTTTCAGCTTTAAAAAACTTCTCCTTTTTTCATACAGGAATTGAACAAAAGAACTTCATTCACATAGGAACCAACTTTTGACTATCACTTTAATCAATAGTACTCCCTTATTTCGCTTCTACTTACAAGGAAGCAAGTAATAGGACCATTTCTGCTGATTTTTTATCGATTAGTATGAAGTAAATAGAAGCATAAGCTTTCTATCTGCTGAAGAGGGGCATATGTAGAACCTCTTGCATTTATTTTAACTTGTGCAGCAGTGTGTATATATCTCTCTCAGGAATTGGCAGATTTGGATTTTCAATTTGCCTCATTAGTTTCAAAGCAAGTTCTTTCAAAAGGCTGGTTATCTTTGCAACAGTTGTATAAAATGTGTGCATTGACTCCTGTGATGTCCAGCATGCCATAAAATAGTGACCATTTGCTATCTATTAGTTTTTCTTGCTGTGGAATTTGCAACTCTAAGCAGTTGGTGCCACCCTTGGTTTGATTATTAAAGACATATTATTTCAGGTCAGTCACATGCTATGTTTTCTGTACTGTGATGCATCGAAAAAAAGCATGACAACCTCCTTTGTTGAACAAAGGAAGTCGATGCGAGGTTTCCTAAAAAAAAGCATGAGCCTACCAGTCATTTTCTGCTGGTCTGGAACTCCAGAAAATTGAGGTTTATTCTTTTTCATGGTACCTGTTTATGTTAAATCATGCTGATTGGGAATGAGTCTAAATCAACTTAAGAAAACCATTATCGCTGGTGATGCTCTGTTTCTCCCAAAACGAGACTGTGCTAATAGAGCAGATTGAGTTGATTTGATCATATTTCGGAACTTGGAAACAAGACCTCTTCCATCACATAGGTATAAACGTAGACTTGTAACAGTATGAGTCAAGAACCATTATTTTAATGTCACACTTATTTGGTATTCTTGGCATATAAATTTTAAACTTAGATTTTCCATGAAAAGCCAGAAGCATTTTGACAACACAGCTGTTTTCCCCAATGGTGAAATTTTCTTAATTTCTTATAAAGGAATCAAAACAGGAGGGGGATGATACTCTTGGGTCAACTAATTTTCTCTGAGTCCTAGTTTCAGTGCAGCTAAACCACAAAACATAGAGTAGAACTTCAAATCTCTTTTCTGACATTACTAGTCTAAAATATCTATACCAGTACCATCTGTTGCAAAAATCTTTGAATAATCTTAAATATTTCTTACAGATGTGAGGCCAAATAGTGCTTTCAACTTGACGATATCAATTTAAGTTCAGGTCTAAATGGATTTGAATATTGAGTTTTTGTTCATGTAATCAGTTAACAGTAGGTTCCAAAGCTGAATCTCGTGGCCTGATTCCCAAACATTTTTGCTGGGCATTTTATCCCAGGCAATTTCATTGGAGAAATATTTTGCAACTATGGCCTACCTTTACTTGTAGGCTCCTTTGTAGATGACTTGAAATGATTTTTGCCCCAGAAATATTGGAGCTCAGGCTTGCCATCTTGAAGTTCTCTGGCAGATTCTACTGACTTCATGGCTGATGTTGCAAACTAGGTGCTGACTGCCTACCACTTATAATGCAGTTTGCTCAGAATCACTTTCTTGTTCACATGTGTCTTTTAATTCACTTTCTTCAGATGCATTTGAGGACTTGCAGAGCAAGAAACCACTATCACTTTTGTCACTCAGTTCTGCTAAGGTGTCTAAAATAAATTGTTTCAAATCATCTGCATATCCCCATTGATTGTTTATTTAAGCATGCTGTACGCTAAGGTCTATTAACTCTGAAAAGTTGACACCAGAAACATGTTTCCACTACCCATTAACTATGGGTCCTAAGGACCCTGTAAACCTGATGTAGCTAAACTAAGTCTGTTAAACACATGCCAACTATTGCACAACGACTATTTGTAAACTAATTTACCCAGAGTCAGGGAGTCATTGCTACCAATGCAAACAGTATAAAACATCTGTTGCTGTTTTGAGTCCACAGGACCCATAGCTCACAACTAAAGGTTAACAAAACCATCTGTTTTAGTTTGCATTGTTGGAAAGGAATATTTGCATTACAAACCATGAATCATTGTTCAGGGCACAGAATATTAATTGCTTTACAAAAGCTAACCTCACAAATATTAATAACCAATAAGAAAATTAATGAAATTATCATTGCTGTTTAAAAATTAGAAAATTTTAGTTGGTTTTTGCAATATATGGAAAGAGTTAATAACCAAGCATTTAGTGTTAAGTTCTAAAACATTTAACTACCTCTTTTTCCTTTGTATCTATAGCAATATATAATGAAGATATTTCTGCAAAGATTTATCACAATCGAAATGAAGTGGATATAAATTAAACTTCTGTAAAAATTGTTTAGGGAGGGTAGAGAAAGTGTGTGAATGTAAGAGTTTTTATATATAGCCTTTTTTACTTAGCTTTCTAATCCCAATGAAGCTTATCTTATATTTTTCTAGCCTTCAAGTTTTTATTTTCTCTAGCCTGTATGTACAATGTACATAATAGATAGAAAAGGTATTGTATTCCACCCAAAAATTTGATACCAAGATTTCACCGGAAATGCATGTTTTGAGACCCCCTGAATAAAAAAAAAAACATATAAAAAGTGTGTGGGCAGGCAGCCTAGCTCTAAAACGAAAAACTTTCACATACCAAACTTGCTATTTAAGTTCAGTATCTTCCAAGAATGCGACACCCCAACTACCCTTTAATTGGAATTTTTTTTTAAAATTTTGATAATGGCTCTAATGACTTTGTTTAAAATGCTGTGTGCTATAAGATATTTCCATGGCAAACAAATTACATATCTTGAATTTTCTGCGAATAGCCTCTGAAGACCTCTTCATTCTGGATGACTTTTGTATAACTGGTAAACTGTAAGAGAGAAACAAAAACGTACAGTACAAAAAATGTTTGTTGGTTGTTTATCTAATGTTAAAGGCTTGATAATGAAATCATTTTTCTTGTACTCCAATATTTAGCTGGGAGGTTATCATAATCCATTTTTTCATTTAAGTTATAGAAAAGACTTACAGGAGTCTCTGCTATGCCAAAAAATGTATATCTCATTAAAACACACAATTTGTCGTATACTTTTTTATTTTATTTATTTTTTTTTTTTTTAATGTAGAGTTAACCATTTTCGAGATATTCTAAGTTGCTGGTTTCCATTTTAAGCTACTTAAACGTTTGAACAGGGAGATGTATTTCTTGGCTCTTTGTTTACTCCTAGCAATTTATGAGAACTGAATTTCAATTGTTTCACTTAGCGACAATCTTGTAAAAGATTTGACTACTTACACAGGAGCAAGTAATAAGACCATTTCTGGTATTGTTTCTCATTTATCATGATATAGATAAAAAAATAGTAATTAGTAAGATAAGTTGTTTTGTGGCAGAACTATACAAAATCATGTGAAGTGCACATCAGAAGTGCATTTATTTCAGAAAAGAGTGTATATGTGATGTATCTAAATGAATGGGTTCATGGGGAGGGACAAATTCAGAAATAATTAGCTTAGCCTGAAAGATAAATAATGGTATTGAATCTCTTCATGGACAGAAAAGTTTAATTTTTTTTCCCTCTTTGTGCATGCCTTGTGAATGTTTCAAACAAAAGAGTTCATGCTGCTGACAAAATTCTGAGGGTGTAAAACAAATATATGTCTGTGTAAGATTTTCAAGAAAATCCTTTCACCCAAAATTAACCATTACATGGAATAAAATGTCTGTTCTTCAAATTTGGTTTAAATTACATATATATGTCTCTTAAAAACTGCAAAAATATGTATTATGATGGACACGACTGATAGATTAAGTTTTCCCCAGATAGCCTATGAAGTCTTCTGAATTTTGTGTAACTTACTCCAAAAGCATTTTATGATTGTGTATGTGAACAGCATACCTCAAAAACAGAGCCTGTTAAACACATGCTTAAAGTTTTAATTAAAGTGTAAGAGGTAGACAAAAACTTACTGCAAAAAGTATAGAACTCACCAAAACACATTTTCTGCAGTTTATTTCTGAGATTCTATATTATTGATTTGAATTTTAAAATACTTTTACTTTTCGTAAATTCGAAGTCAAGCAAGGAGAACAGAATTGAAATTTCATCACATAGTGACCAGTTATTGGCTATGTGTAATGTATTTCCCATTGTATCTGCAAAAAAAATATGTAGTATAAGTATTTCTGCAAATCTTTATTCTGATTAATGTGAAATAAGTATAATCAGGATGTAAATAAAAGTATAATCTTTGGTAATTTGCAGAACAGGTAGAGAAAGTCATGAATATGGAACACATTTTTTATTCTGTTGCCTGCCTTGATACTTTTTAGGAAGCTTTAATCAGTGATTTCAGATGAAGCATTTAAAATGTTACTTGTTAACCTGCAATTTACCTATTGCAGGCAGGGGAAATATTGCCCAGAAATTTGAATCAAGATTTCACAAAGGTCCATATCTGTATCTGTGGGCAGAAAAACTCAAAAAGCAAAAGTTGAATACCCATTTACTGCAGCATCTTTCAAGGTTGTAGCAAAATTATCGCTATAGCAATTTAAGTTTTGCACAGAAGATTTTCTTTTATTTTTCATGTTCACAAAAAGACATGCATGTTTGAGATATTGGCAACACAAATATATAAAATGAATCATCTGTGAATAGGCTATGAAGTACTGTTTGCGTGCTGAACAACTGCTTGCACAACTGAAAAGTTATAATAGAGATTTACTAAAGAAAAATGTAGAATAAAATATGGGTTTGTGTTAAATAACTTTATTTAGGTTTACTGTTTAGAAAAAAGTAAGTATTAGGTATTGAAATTTGTATGATTGTAGTAAGTCTCATTTATGTATGAAGGTGATTCAAATATGTAATTTTTAAAACATATTTATAGATTAAACATATACTTCTCTATTGCTCTAAGTAGCCTCCTTCATGCTGTACACACTTTTACTAACAATTTGGAAGCTTGAATATTCCTTGTTCAAACATCCCCAAACTGTACCTTCAAACAAGATAAGATCTCAGAGGTTTAACCTCTTCATTGATTAAAACCTTAGTAATGATGATTTGCACGATAGGCAAAGGAATCTCTTCGCTCATGAACACACAAATTTCAACCCCCCACTCCTCCATCCTGCTTATATCTGTCTGTACAGTACTCTAGCTCAATAATTACTGTTTATATTTGAATCACCCTTTATATATATACACACAGGGTTATTCAAAAAGAAAGAACAGATTTCAAATATTTATTGCTTCCAAACTATATATATATATGTGTGTGTATACAAGGGCCTTTCTGCCCCCCCCCCCTCCCCAACCTCTGATAGGCCATAAATAAAAGGCAAGTTCATAGAAAACAATTATTTTATTGCTAAAAGTTTTGCACACTTATGGTTACTTTTCAGCATAATCACCGAAAAGATTAGGACTTTTATCGCACCTGTGCACAAGCTTTGCAATACTCGCTTCAAAAAATGTTGCTACCAATGATTTCAAATGAGCATTGACATGGTTTTGAATATCTTCGTTGGTTTGAAAGTGCTGCCCTCCTAGCCACATCTTCAGTTCAGGGAAAAGGTGAAAGTCGCTGGGTGCCAGGTCAGGACTGTGTGGCAGATGGTCAAACATGTCCCATTGAAATTGTTCAAGGAGTCGATGGATTGTGCCAGCAGTGTATGGACGAGCATTGTCATGGATCAACACAATTCCTGAGGTCAGCATTCCTCTTCATTTATTTTGAATGGCTCTCCGCAAACATTGGAAAAGTACGAAGATCTTCAAAACATCATCAATGTTTATTTGAAATCGTTGGCAGCAACATTTTTTGAAGTGGATATTGCAAAGTTTGTGCACAGGTACGATAAATGTCTCAATCTTTTCAGTGATTATGTTGAAAAGTAACCATAAGTGTACAAAACCTTTAGTAATAAAATAATTGTTTTCTATGAACTTGTCTTTATTTATGGCCTATTGGAGGTTGAAAAAAAAGGCCCTTGTGTGTGTGGGTGGATGAGTGTAACATTTTTTTTTTTCTAAATGTACTCTTTAAAGTAGACTATTAAGAAAATGAGCGTATAGGTATAATTGCATTGCATTAGAGCTTTTTGCTTTCTTTGCCACTATAGTGAATTCAAATTCATAATTTTTGTGTAATAGTAGAATTCGTAACTCCAAATTATATACAAGGGCAGCTCAAAAAATGCCCATATTAAGAATAAAGAAGCCATTATTTTCAAGCACAAATTATTTCTCAACATAGTCCTTTTATAGGGATATACACTTCTTACAAAGTTCCTGTAATCCACACAAAAATGGGAATTGTCAAAATGTGCTTCACGATGACTTCATTTGAATAAGACAGAAATTGCATGGACTCAGTTGAATGAGTGCTGTAGCAAATGCAGTTTGGTGGCAACAACTAATGAATGCACTTTATTCTTTGAAATGAAGCTGTCTCCAATTGTTTTGTCAAATTGGTCCAACAACTCCGTGTTATCCAATGTTAGCTTTTCCTTTTTCTAAGAAGTTGAATATGACACCCTTTGCATCCCAAAAAAATTCATCACTTTTCTAACTGATTTAACTGTCTTTGCCTTCTTTGGAGCAGATTATTGTTTAGTTTCTGGTATATAATGATGAAGCAAAGTGTTGTCAATGCCCATAACTATATTCAAAATCCTTTAGAGTTTGCATAAATAGCTCCAAACACAGATTTGAATTTCAAAACTGCACGTACTTGTGCGGCACCAATCAGGCTGACAACTATTTAATCTCCAGCTTATGCAAAATGTGAACTGCAGTTCTGTCAACAAACCTATGGGCTCTGCTACTTGAAGCTTTCACTCATGGTCAGCGAGAATCATATTATGGACTTTTTCAATGATTTCCTTGGTAATGGCATCTGTCAGCATTTTGGGAGCTCCTTATCATTAAACCAGGTCATAAATGGTAAAAAGTCTCCATAATTAGCATTCAATTCTAGTTATATCTCCTTGCAAAAAGCTAATCACAGGATGATATTGCACTTTTTCCATTCTAATGAAAACACGACTAACTGAAATACTTTGCAAATTCACTCTAATCTAAGAATCAGTACCAAATTGTTTAAACAACTTGTAACAAATTAGTACATGATAGTAACACCAATTTGCCTTGGCAACACCATTTTTAAAATATGGGATTTTTATTGAATCTGTAGTGAGAATTATGAATTTTTAAAATATCTCAAAAACGAAAAGTCGGTAAAATACCAAACTTGGTATTTAAGTTTAGTATCCTCCAGGGATGCGACACGAAGATTTTGAGAAAAATCCCCCCACCCCCAACTACCCTTTACATGGAACTTTTTTAGAAAATTTTGATTTTCTCAAAAATGGCTCTTAGCGATTTTGATTAAAATTTCATATATTAAAGATGTATATACCTGACAAATAAAATGTGTATCTTGAATTTTCTGGGAATATCCTCTGAAGAGTACTTTATTCTGGATGAATTTTACGGAATTTTGAATAACTGCTAAACGATAAGAGTTGGACAAAAACATATTACAGAAAAAATGTAGAGCACGTTAAAACACACAATTTATGTTATATACATTTTTTTCGTGGAGTTCATAGTTTTGAGACATTCCTTGTTTTGGTTTCTGCTTTGAAAAACATACTTTTCTCATACAGGAATTTGTCAACTGCTGTCCATACATACATACAAAGGAACTTCAGTGGCATATCAACCAGCTTTTGACTTTCACTTTAACCTATGGTACTCCCTTATTTTGCTTCTACTTACAAGGAAGCAAGTAATAAGACTATTTCTGCTAACTTTTTTTGATTAGCATGAAGTAAATAGAAGTAAAAGCTTTTTAAGAATAATTTGTTGCAGAGATGTAGAGAAAGTCATGTGAATGGTACACATCAGATTTTTAAAATAGGTTTGCTTGAGTGAGCTTGGATAGCCTTAGGAAAGTGGATAGTGTTACGCACACGTAACTGTTCTTACTGTTTCAGCTTCAGTATGATTGTTTTTATTTTTACAGGAGGAGCTTCTTCAGTTTCAAACTCATCCAGATGCAAAGAAAAGACCAGACTGCTTGGATCCATCATTTAATAAGTAAGAATCTCATGATGCTATTGTTTTAAAGATCTTTGAATTTGGTCTAGAACCTACTAAATTTCAGAAGGAAAGAATGAAATAAAGGGCTATTTGCAAAAACAATGCACTCTTTAAAGACTTACTGCTTAGTTAAACATTGTGTAACTTTGCATTGCTGAATCCATGTTTAGATGGTGGTTAACTAAGCAGTGTTTAAAGCATCATTGCCCCAAAGTGAACATGGCAACATTTTGTGAAGCTTTCATATTTGTACACCACACAGCATATTTATTTCTGGAAGTAATGTAAGAGAGGTCTAGGGAATATTGAAAATTTGTTTCTTCCTTTTTTTTTTTTTTTTACCAGCAGCATGGAAAGCAAAATGACCAAATGAGTAGAAAATTTCAGCAGCACTGAAAGAGAAATTCTTTTTGAAATATTAGAAGGTTTGCTTCAAAAGTAACTATGTAAACATTTAATACTTCAATGTATATTTTAAGAAATTTAAAGTATAGTTTACAGCTAAAAAAAACATAAATTTGTTTGTCATGCTTTAAAATATGTAACTAATTCCGAATCAGTGCAGCAGTTGCTTTATTGATCCTGAAAAATACAGTGCAGATGTACTTTACTGCCAAAATGCAAAAATAGGGGCTTGGAAGCAAGCGCACGTAGTTTGATAAACTGCTACATCTTCGTTATACTATTTGCTGATGCTCACACCAAGCATCAGATTCATTGGTCTTTTTCATAAACATTTTCTTTTTCTAGTTGCATAAAAGACTGGGTTTTTAAAAATGGTTTATTCAACATGTTACATCACTTGTTCCCAATAGCTTTTTGGTAATGTTAGATATGTAGCCTATATAGTTAGTGGATTTGCATGTGAAACTTATCAATCAAGGTACCCAAGGTCATTACTGTACAAATCGCTTAAAATGAGGTTAGGGAACCTTTGGCTCATCACATAGGAAAAAGCCTGAGCATATTTTCCCTGTTAAAACTGCCCATAAAAAAGCCAAATCTTGTAGATTAATCCAGGAGGAGGGGTACTAAATTATGCTGAAGTATGCCACATTTTAAGTGAGTTCGTTAAATCAGAACAGTTTAGATGCCATTTTGATGCATGTTAAAGTATATTTTGTTGTACAAAAGAAGCATAGGAAGATAAAGATGAATATAACCTAAAACCCTGCGCTCCAACAAAGAGCACATTTTAAATCTGAAGGAGTAGTGTACAAGAGGCACAAGCATTAATTTAGATTGTGCTAGGTTTCAGAGGTATTAGTTGTAAGATCACATTTTTAATGAAATATGTAACTGGATTTATTAGCTAAGTTTTGCTTTGAAGTCCCTTTTAGTACAGTGCTCTGTCTAGTGATTAGATCAGACTCTTGAGTACACCCTAGTCAAATTATCCTTTTCCTTTTTTTATTTTCTCTATACGTACATAGTGTATAGAGAAGGTATTGCACTCCACCAAAAAATTTCATACCGAGATTTCACTGGAAATATGTTTTAGGGTCGGCTGTATCCAAAAAAGGTATTTTCAGAAAAAGGTCCGTCAGTGTGTCCGTGTGTCTGTGAACACGATAACTCAAAAACTTAAAGTCGGTAAAATACCAAACTTGGTATTTAAGTTTAGTATCTTCCAGGGATGTGACACAGAAGATTTTGAAAAAAATCCCCCCACCCCAAACTACCCTTTACATGGAACTTTTTTCGAAAATTTTGATTTTCCAAAAAATGGCACTAATGATTTTGATTAAAATATCGTATATTAAAGATATTTACATGACAAATATAGTGCATATTTTGAATTTTCTTTATTCTGGGTCAATTTTACGGAATTTTGCATAACTGCCAAACCGTAAGAGATGGACAAAACTTACCACACAACAAATGTAGAGCACCTTAAAACATACATTTTATGTTATAGACATTTTTATCGTGGAATTGATTGTTTTTGAGACATTTTTTTTTTTTTTTTTTATTTTTTTTTTTTCCAGCTATAAAGACATACTTTTCTCATACAGGATTTTGTGAACTCGTGTCCATACAAACAAAGGAACTTCAGTCGCAGGGCAACCAGCTTTTGACTATCACTTTAACCTATGGACCCCCTTATTTTGCTTCTACTAACAATAAAGCAAGAAACAAGACTATTTGTGCCAATTTTTCTCAATTAGCATGAAATAAATGAAAGATAAGCTTATTAACAATAATTTGTTACAGAGATATAGAGAAAGTTATGTGAATGGAACACATCAGATTTTTTTGGTCTAAAATTCATATCTTGCACACTATCAGAATTGCATAATATCCATCTTGGTTTTTCTGCTCTTCTCTCTCTGCACCTTATTTGAAATAATAAAGGAATTTGTTCAGCAGTGTCTAAACCTGTTATACAACATCTAAAAATAGATTTAGAAACTGTTTTTGTAATGAGTTAATCATAGCACGCTAACATCTAAACATTGTTTTTGCAAACAGCTCAAAGAGTTAGGTAAACAGACACTGCTGATGGCTTGCTGCCATTCAGCTTTCAGGAAATAACCTATAGCATGGTGTACATGGGTTTATGGTTTTAACCCTGTATACTATCTTTTCCATCTTATACTATATTTAGTAAAGGAAATATCACATTGGATCCAAAAACTGATTATTGAGATTGTTCTAGAATAAATTAGTCCCCTGAATCCAAAAGCATTTTTAAAATAAACTGTTGCATATGCTGAACCACAAAATTTAACCATAACATTTATTTTTGCTGTGATGAGTTCCTTTTTTATTGAAGTTTCTGAACTGTTGCTTAATCCTTTGTCTGCCAAGATCCAATTTGAACCGATGTAATTTGTGCATGTAGATTTTCTAAATCAGCAATTTGTTCTAGACCATAATAAACTCAGCTAGGATCAGCAAGGTTCATCTTATGCCGCATGGGATAACCCAAAGTTAAGAATAATTGCTAAACATTCATTCAGCTTGCAAACTGTTCAGATTTCTCTGAATTTTAGAGTTTAATGAATATTGTTTCTTCAATTATTGGCTTTTACTATTCAGCTGTATCACATTATATTAAGCAACCTTATAGTAATGGTCAAATAAAAAAAAAATTGTTCCAAAATTACAAACCCTCTTATTTTGGAACTCAAAATGACATACTTTCAGAAGCAATTGGCATATTGATTGCAGTTTTTATATTTGATTTGAATTACTACATTCAGCATCATTTTGAAATGGCAACTCCATGTTTGTGCAATACTTTTGAGTTTGAAATACTTAGCTTTAGTTTATTTTGATTTTAAGTATTCTTCAGGGTGTACAATCATACTGTGCTATTTCAATTTTTCCAGACTGCCACTTCTACTGTTCATCATAGTTTAAGAGACAAATCCTTCAATTAAAAACCTTTTTTTCTAGGGTTATACATGTTTTACTTTCTCTACATAGTATGTAGTAAAAAGCTAGAGAAGGTTTGCACTCCATCCAAAAATTTGATACCATGATTTCACAGGAAATACATGTTTTAGGGTCTCCTGTATAAAAAAAGTGTGAGTGTGGGTGGGTGGGTGGGGGTGGGGGGTGTGTGTGTGTGAAGTCAAAAACAAAAAGTTGGTAAAATACCAAACTTGGTATTTAAGTTTAATATCTTCCAAGGATGTGACAAAGATTTTGAAGAAAATCCTTCACCCCAAACTACCCTTTACATGGACAAAGTTTGGAAAACTTTGATTTTCTAAAAAAAAGAAAATAGCAAATAATTTTGAATAAAATACGGTATATTAAAGATGTTTACATGACAAATAAGAGATATATCTTAAATTTTCTGGGAATAGACTCTGAAGACCTCTTTATTCAGGATGAATTTTGCATAACTGGTAAACTTTAAGAGAGATAAAAACTTAGTATAGAAAAAAATGTAGATCTTGTTACAATACCTAATTTGTCATATACATTTTTTTTTTTTTTTTTTCCATGGAGTTTGCCATTTTTGGGTAGTTCCTTGTTAATGGTTTCAGTTTCAAAGTACGTAAAATTTTCTCATATGGGAATTTGTCAACTCCTGCTCATGCAAAGAAATGATTTCAATCACATGGCAACCAGCTTTTAAAAGATTTGACTATTGCTTTAGCCTAGCATATTACTTTGTTGCTTCTATTTACAAAGGAGAAAGTAATCAGACCATTTCTAATAATGTTATCTCGATTAGCATGAAGCTGTAGAAGATTAAGCTTTTAACAATAATTTGTTACAGAGATGTAGGGAAAGTCTGTGAATGGAACACATCAGATTTTTTAACTACAGAAATGCTGTGGACATATTATACATGCTTTGGTGATTCAAGAATCCAAGCTTGCAGTCACTTGGGCAACCTTTCTCGATTAGGAAGCCAGTGAAGAGGTTTTTGTTTTTCTCAGCACTAAAAAATAATTAAAAATTGACTCCACATTAAAATGTCTTGGAAAGAACACTCAAATTCTGTATTAAAGATCTCTTTTCCCTGTGAGTTCTCTCCCTCCCTCCCTCCTTCTGGCTTGTTCAGGCGATAGACTCCAATTAGGTCTTTCCAAATACTTGTTCTCTTTAATTATTCTATTTGGTTTTTCTCATGCATTTTTTTTAAAATTACATTTTTGGATTCAAGAGCATTTAAATGTGTGTTCCTGGTTAAATGTCAAAACTGAAACTTTTAGTCAAACTTTTACCTTATTGTGATAAAGAACAGACATTTTTGCTAATTGATATGTTTGGATCTCAGAAATGATCATTGCTGAAATTATTTCTTATAGTAAATGAATGATATTTCCGAATTTTGGAAATGGGACAAATTTTAAGGAGTTCTGAATGTATTATACATTCTAATTTTTTTCCTCATGTAATGAGTAGATATTGGTGTTTTGGTTTAAGTGTAATATGGTTTAAAAAAAATGAATGATATAGTTTTGAAATAGTGCAATCCTAATCACAATATAGTCCTAGCATTATAAATATTTGATGGTAATAATTGGGCATAATTGCCTCTTGACAAATTTACCATAAAGGTTGCCTTAAACATTTATGTACTGAATGTGATGAAATAATATCTTCATACATGAATGCAGTCTTGATTTCCTTTTAAGATGCAGAATTCTTCAGTATTTGATAGCAATTTCCGTTTCAGTTCTGTCCAATTTATATGACAGTGAAGATCCTGTGTCCCATAACCTTAAATTTGCCTTTTATAATGCTGTAATAAAATGTTTCATTTCTCCTGATAGGCGAGCATTAAGTACTAAGTTTAGCACTTTATTGCTATCACTATAAAAAGCTTTCTTGTATATTACTTGATACATGTATAAAAATAAGAAATGGAAAATCCTGCAGAATCAAAGAAAGAGATTTCATATCAATATAAGACTATTGAACTGGAACCCTTCATTTTGGTGATCATTGAACAACTGCCTTGAAATTAATGACCTCGGATATTACTAACACAGCAATTTTATGAGTTACATATAAAATTGTGCTAGAATTGCTCTCTGTGTAACTTGTGTATAATCTTGCCCATTAATAGCTTCACTTGTGCAGGAATGCAAGGGATCGTTACATGAATATTTTAGAACCTAATATCCTTTCAGCTCGAAATCACCTTTTGTGATCTACATCTTTTGTTCATGCCATGTAGGCTGCCCTATATTTTTCTTCCATTTTAATACTCTTTACCGCATACAGTAGAGGAAATACTGCTTCCCATCAAAAATTGCTTTCCAAGATTTCACCAGAAATATGAAGCTCCTTGGTCCAAAGAGGGTGTTTTTGAAAAATGTAGTCTTATTACTGTGAACAGCATAACTCGAAAATGAGAAGCTTGGCAAATACCAAACTTGAAAGTTCACATCTTCCAGAAAGTAAAAACAATTTTTAGCTACTACTTTACATAGATTTTTTCCCCCCCTCAAACATAGCTGTAACAGTTTAAAGTACATATAACTAAGATACTTAGGCAAGAATTACATATTTAATTTTCTGGGGGAATAGCTTTTGAAGTCTTCAATTTGAATGACTTGTATAATTGGTTAATCACATCACTACACAAAACACACGTTTTTTAAAGGACACCTATTTTACAAGGGGAGTGTTACCATTTCTGAAATATTCATTATTGGTTTGAATTTTCAGACACTTTATACTTTTTTTTTTTTTTTCAAGTAATTTCACTTTGTATGTTCTCATGGTCATGCAAAAAATCTGGAATTTCAATATTCTCATACCATTGCAGATTTTTAAAAACCATTGCTTTAGCCTGCTGTAACCTTCTTATATCTGTGATGAAGTGCATAAATATACAATGAAAGTTAATTTCTTAAAAAGAAGTAGATAAAAGAATAAGATTTTGTTAGAATAGTTTGTATAAAAAGTCATTGAATGCAACACGTCAGATTTTTGGCATGTGGCATTCTAAAAGTTTGTTTCATTGTATTTTCAACTAGCAAACACAAACTATGCATGCATTATTGCACCCTTCTCCCTCTATTCCTCTTCTCACCCTTATTTCTTTTGTCTCTCATTATCAGCGACATTTGTCATGTGATACTTTGAAAATTATTTGGGTTAAAACTTTAATAGTAGAAAAAAATATTCTTATGCTTGTAATGTGTAACTAGACTGGTTTTTCATAATTGTGAATATATCATATATTACACATATGACAAATATAACTACTTATCTTAGGAAATTTTATAAATCTCTTTTTTAGAAATATGTTCATGGACTTAAATTTAATTTTTGACAAATACGTTAAGATGCTATGATGTAGCCTATTGCTCAAGCAAGACCTAAGGTGTTATATATGCCTCCTGCACCTGCCCTAACTAGTTGGGAGACATGGTTATCTGCAATTTTGTTTTACCAGGAACATTTTTATGAAGTAAAAGAAGTGGTTGCAAAACTTGAATACTGCATGTGTTTGTGTTGCAAAAGTTATGTTTGAAAGTGATTCGATTTATCAAGAGGTGAGTTTCATCAATGCACATTTTTCTAAACTTACAAGTCATTGAGAGCTTAGAATACCCCTTCACGATTCATTCAGTATTGTCCAGAAAGTAGTTTCACTGAATTCTGCTGAGGCGAAATTGGGGAGAGCATTAAATGCAAGTTAGAAAGTGTGTTGAACTTGAACCCTGAACTACAGAAGAATTAAGTTCTGTTTGCCAGATGGTTTCTCTTCAGAAAATGTTGAAAGACTACTAGTTGCTTATGATGGTACTTTTTGCAATATTTGTATGGATATGGTTTCCATGACTAAAGTTGGTTTTCTTGAAATCTTTTAATATTTAGGACATTTTTAGTGCAGATGTTAGGTGTTTATTAGTGTATATAATCTGGGCCCTAGTGACATTTTGTAACTTGCAACTACCAAAGAACAAACTAAATTTTCAAAATGTATGCTCTGTGTAAGTTTTGCCTACATGGTGATTATCCCGAAGGAGTTCCAATGTTCTATGTTGCCAAATCTTGGAAAACACTTCTTTGCATTCTGACATAGCTTCCTTTTTTTTTACTTTGATAAATTCTAAATATGAGCTTTCCTTTCTAATTCTCAATGGTCTACATGTGTTTTCAATGTCTCATAGATTTCTGAACATGCTGATTCTCATGAACTGATCACCTAATTGTTTTGCTCCAACCCTGGCCTGTTAATGACCCTCAACTCTTATCACATTTTTTATATTGATAATTTCATGTATTAAAATCAATCACAATTATTTCTTTATTTCCCCATTATTTCTTTGTTTTAATCATCACTAATTTACTATTACAGTAATTTTGGTATTAAAATGACCCCATTGCATTATCCAGTTATAAAAGAATGTATAAAAGGCCCTAATAAATTCCTATCTTCAACGTGCATCTATTTGTTTCTCTGTTGGCAGTTCTTTTCATCGTAAGATAAATGCATTTAAAAATTTTTCTTTTGTACAAATCATGGTTACATAAAACTATTTCTTGAAAAAACTAATTCTGTTATTCAAAACGTAGTTGTTTTCCTTATACTAGATTTGCTACACTATATAAACTTTTTTAATCTCTTCTGAATTTGTATAAATTTCTAAGTTTTTTCGCATGTTGTCACTTATTTTCTGTACTCAGTTGAATCACTGATTATGTTAAGTTCACTGCACTTCACTTTTAGTGTTTCCTACATGAAAATTTCTGTTTTTTCTTACAATTTGAACTATTATGGTGCAAAAGTAAGTACATACTTATTTAATTTATATAACTTAGCATTCATTCTAAATAGCTTTAGCATGATACAAGACCACCAACAAATTCCAGTACACATCACTTTATGTTCAAACTGTCTTCCTTCTTTATCAATACCATTGAAGTCTACCTGGAACACACAGACATCTGCAAGCATAGCTCAATGTTTTTCAGATTGTGGAAGGCATCCTCAATGTTATCAGTCAGCTGTGGTTTTCTTCAGTATGTGACTTTGTCTTTAACCATATCACAAAGAAAGAAATCCATTTGAGGTAATATTGGGGGATTGTGGTGGAAATCAAATTTCAGCACGACATCCAAACACCCTTTTACTGAAAATGTTATGAAAGTAGATCTTAACAAGCAAATGCATAACATGCAGGAACTCCAACATGCTGGAGATACACCCAAAATAGAACCCTCAGTTTCAAATTTATTAACTTCACATGTTACAGGATTTAACTTGAAATGTTCTTTCCATTACTTCATTACCCAGTGGAGGACAATGGATTTTTTTTTTTGGGTGTAGTTGGTCCGTGTCATAGATTTATGGCACGTAAAAGAACTTCAAGTCTGATAAAAAGGCCTCTGAGCAAAATTAAGCAGTCTTTCACGCCCAGTATAGAATGAGATGCTGAGAACTACAGCAGTTAAAGAGCGCCCATAAATAAAACTTCATTTAATTTTCCATTACTTCAGTACAGCACATTTACTGCTTTGGTAAGTGGTCTTCACAGTAAAAATTCTTTCTTTCATTGACATTTTGTGTTATTTGTGTTATCAATACTATGTTGGAACATGACCAAGGCACTCGAGTGTACATCGATGAGTGCCACTTGTATGCATAACTGCTTGCCCTCCCCTCTGTACAATTCAATTAAGAAAATGCGAATGAGAGAAGCTGTATCCATAACCAGCTTAAAGTATGAATGAATGAATAAATGTATTTATTAACATAGCAATATCATACATAGAACTTCAACAGTCGCACGGGTCTACAGACCGTACATGCTTTTGTAATACACATTACAAGCAATATTGAAACAACCACAACAAAGAATTAAAAGAGTAAACATGAAAATAAAAAGACAAAGGAAATACACAGTCAAAAGCAATAGAAATAAAAATTAAGAGTGAATCCGAAAATAAAGATACAAAGATATTAAAATATAGCAATTTAAATTTACAGCACAGAGTACACCTTCATAAATGCACCCTCTTATAATAGATAATTACACTTAAAAGACACATATACACATAATATATACAACCCTAGCACACAGTGACCTAAGTATGACATAATATATATGTATGTAGAACATTGTAGTCACTTTTGTTTAGTTGATCTTATTCCCCCCCCCCCCCTTCTCTATTGGCAGCCTCCTCAGATCTCAGCTGTCTTGCCTTAAGTATAAATTTACCTAGCCTGCCCATGTTTTCCATGCCTGCCAGTAGCGTCCAACATGCTTCTATCCCTACATTCGCAGTGGTAAAAAATCGCGGCAAATATTTTTCCCGCCATTCCTCCGTACCCCTACATCTTGCCAAGATGTGAGTCCACGTCGCAAATGGGACAGATTCTCGTACCATTCTCGTCAGAAATTTTCGTGCTCCTTCATGCTCCTAGTCTAATCCACGCGAGCCCCTCTCTAATGAGTTTGGTACTTGTTTTGATGTATTGCTCCATAACCCACTCTGATTTCAGCCCAGACTGTACTTCTAATGACACCTTCTCTGTGCATTGCACAATTATTTGCTGTCTGTCAATATCACAGAGACGTTTCTTAATTTTTCTCCAAATACTTCGCCTGTTTTCCTGCCCCGCCATCCAAATGACTCCCATCCCAATGGTTTCCAACCCTTTCTTTAATTTTGATGCCCACGTCAAATTACCTTCCATTCGCAACTGTTCACAGTAGCAACTACCCTAATTAGAGATTGATTTCTGTGAACGATTCTCATCCAATATTTAACTGCTCTGATTTTGCACTCTATCGTTTCACTATGTAGCCCGAATTCCCTCATTATTCCACAGTTTGCCGTACCCCTCCCTACACCCAGAATTCCTTTCAAAAATTGGGTCCTCACTTGATCCAGATTCCCTGTTTGTTCCCACCCCCATATTTCTCCTCTGTATGTCATCGTGGATCTGTCGCTCCGCATACAGTTTCCATTAAGGTTATGGATATGTTCGGAATTCTGCAGCGTATCCGGAGAGCTTCCGCCGCTTTCACCCTTGCCTTGTGTTTTGTAATGTCAATGTGTTTTGTCAAAGTATCTACTTGTTTGCCACATTCCCCATTGTTTGGTGTGTGTCAAGTTTTTTATACACATAAATATATAAAATTTAATCTCTCTCTCTCTCTCTCTCTCTCGTTTGGAAACTGTGTAGTCATCATGAATCAAGGTTGCATTATTTATTGTATTTTCACAGCGTTCATTTCTTTTGAATCACAATGTGTACACCCCTTTTATTTTTACACTTGTAAAATCAAAATCTAATAGTTTCATTATTTTCTAACTCTGTGAGATAATTTTCTTGCAAAATTTTAATTTGCTCAGTGTGTAGGTATTTTTGTTTACTTTCTTGTCTACATACACAATAGAGATATCAATTTATTTTGAGGACCTATGAGTAAATAGAAAAACATTTTCAGAAAAAGGTCTGTCTTTTCTAAAAACCTCCTGATTCCATCCAAGTTCTAAATTTTTTCCTCTGTGTCATTTAAGTAATTTTCTTTACTTACTTTCTTTGGGAATAGTTCTTTTTTTTAAATATTCATTGTTTTATTGTATCTATTCAATTCTGAATAACCAAAATTCTTGGAGGAATTTTCCAAGCGATTTCTCTGGGATTTTCTACAACACAGTTAAAATTACATTTCATCTCTACTCTATTTTAAAAATCAAATCATTTTATATTACTTCTGTTTACATATAGTTCCTTTTTCTACTATATTTCACAAAGAAAGCATTTTCCCTTATTTCTTCTATTCCTGGTCATATTTTCCTGTATTTCTTCCTCCATTTTCTATCCCTTGTCACATGTTCTGACATAAAGGGTACTTCAATAAAGGGTACTTAATGGTTTCTTTCATTGTATCTAATTTTAAAAACCTATTTGCTAAACTGATAATGGATCCCATTGATCCAAAGCCACATTCAATGATAACATCGGTTACTAAATTGGTACTACCAGAAATTAAAGTTCAATTGCATTTCCCTTAAGTACTTAATACTTGAAGTTTCACTCTTTCCTTTTTACCTTCTGCCAGTGAACAAACATTCTGCTTAATGACATTACACTTGGGTTACTATTTATTTCTTGTAAAAACTTTGTGAGGAGACTATATTATTTTCACCTGTAATGAATTAGTTCATTATATTTCTTCCCATTGACTTCTATATTTGCACTAGGCGAGTCCATTACTTTTTCAGTTTATCCATACCTATTTAAAATTTCACTCTTTTTGAATTGTCATTGTCATTTTATACTTCAATATACAGGATGGTGGTAAAATCAGTTTTTCCATATATTAAGACATAACAAGGATACTTTTTTTTTTTTACTTGGACATATAATAATTTTAAATTGTTGATTACACATAAACACATTAATTTTGTCCCAATTATTCACATTCTTGCCCAGTACATTTCAGACAGCACTTTACAACTGATCTACAAATGCGGAGCAATAAAGGTTTATCTTCATTGATGGTATAAAATGCACTTTGAATGGACATTCTCAGTTCATCTAAATTTGTTGGCGATATGGAGAACACCATATCCTTCAGAATGCCCCCACAGACTTAAATTGCATGACGTCTAATCACAAGAATGTGGTGTTCAATCACAAATTCGTGTCCAATCCATTCTTTGAATGTGTTATTTAAAAATTTCGAACGTCCAGTCCAAAATGGGTTGGAGCTTCATCTTGTTGCCAAATGAAATTCAGAATGTGGTTATTTCCCATCTTGGGCACTGCAAAGTTCTACAGCAGTTCTAAATAAGCTGCAGAAGTAACTGTACCTTTAAAAAAAGATAAGGTCCTATTAATCCGATACTTGAAGTTCCTCCCCAGACAGTAACATCTGGAACATTGAGATGTTTCTTACCTCGTGGGGGTTTGTGTCAGACCAATAAATACAATTATGGTGATACACATGTCCATTTAGTTTGAAACTTGTCTCATCTGTCCATAAAATGGACTGCAAAAAATTAGGATCTGCTTCGTTGTGTGCTAAAAATAGCTCACAGAATCTTATGTCTTTATGGATTCTCTGCAGGCTCCTTTGACATATGCCCAATTGCACAGATGCCTTCCTAGTTGACTTTCTACAAATGCCTAAGCAACTGACAGAATTTTCTTCATTTTGGACATTACATGGTTGACTGGATCTCAAAATCATCTGCATCGCTCCCAGTTCTTTCGAATTTTGTTTAGTTTCTGCAGAGTTGGTAATGGTGCATTAGGAAACCTTGTTCGAAAGTCATCATGAACTCGGACCATTGCTTTGTCGTACTTCCACATTAATTGAAGCATGTATATGCATGTGTTCCATATTAAATTTATTTGTCATTGCAAATAATGTTCCCACACAAATAACAGCAAAACAGAAGACTCACAAATGAATGAACAGTGTTGCCAATGATACCCTGTAATTAATTTTATTCCCACATTTCCTCAAGATTTGCCTACAAAAAGCTGAATTGATGAAGGGGAAACTGACTTTAGTGCCACCCTGAATATTTTACAGTGAAATGTTGTAACTCTTGAATAAAGGATTTTAGATTATTGAACATCCTAAAAAAAATTGGGATAAAATTTTATTTAGATTAGACTAGTACATTTGTGTGTTTAGGTTCACTATTTGAAGTACTTGCTCCCATATTTGGCAAGGAGAGGTCTGCTAATACATAATGTATTGCTTCATCTTGTACTGTTGGTTCACTTAGATTACTTCTACTGAAACTCCTTACATTTACACCTATTCTCAATCCTAGTGCACATTATTTTTGTTCTGCTACTACCTCTTTAACTGATGTGTAATTTCTTAGAAATCTCTTTCTGCTTTTTTTTCTATTTCTATTTTTACTTCTAATTATTTTCCAGCTATTTCCTTTATATTTATTCCTTACATCCTCAGTTTTCTTTTTTTTTTTTGTTTGTTTTTTCTTTCTAAATTTTTTGAACATTTTCTTTTTAGATTTTTCCATTTAAACAATTTCTTTCCTTACATGCTCTTATATTTGGCTTCCCTCTTAACTTTTTTTCCCCTTTGATTTCCTCCTTAAATATTTCTAGCCCTTCTGTCGATTTGCTAATTTCATTTATAATTCCTGTTGCCACTTTACTATCTTCTTTCTTAGCTCCTGTATTATTTTTGGACTTACCTTTTCTTTTGCCCCATTTTAGCTCCTGTTGCCGCTTGTATGATTTTTAGCACCTCCATCATCACTTAAATCACTTTTTTGAATTATCTACTTTTCTTCCTGACTTCTTGTCTCCTGTTCCCTATCTAAGTTATTCTGCATATTTAAATTATTTTTGCTTGTTTTCATTATATAAAATTTCCTTATTTCCATTCATCCTCCTGAACTTTAATTAATTGTACTAAATGTTCAACATTTTTTTGCCACTTCCCAACCCATCCTCGTAAATGAACACAAATTTACCCTCAGTACCTGGTTTGATGAGATTTTGTCTACTAATGTTGGTGTCCATTCTTGCTCACCTTGTACCTGTGTAAGCTGAGCTACTGCTTTCCTGGATCATCTGGTTTGAATCCCAATGTGACCTGATATATGTACTTCCCAATTTGAAACCCCATGCAAAGCCTAACTTTGTTTTCCTCATATCTGCTCCTGGCTAACTCCCATTTAAGTGGCAAGATCTTCATGGACGGTTGCAAGAATGGTCAACACTAGTTAAATTGCTTGTGAATATTTAATAGAGGCTAAAACAGATCAATTTAGAATGAGTTGATTAAGACAAATAATCAAGTGTTTCTGAATCTTAAGCACAAGAAACTGTGACTGTTTCATATTATATCTATTAACTTTGCTTTAGGCAAATGTTTTTGTGTATTAAAAAGTAACAAGTGTAAGTTGTTGTGACATGCTGAATTGCTAATCGAGGAATACCTTTGCAATCACTGTCAAGTGGGGAATAAAGCCTGGTTTGGTGCTTCTTCCAAAAACACTTTGTAACTTGTAAGGACTGTAGTACGAAGCTAAGCAGAATTAAATTTTCAAAATGCATACTTGTATTAACCTAAATACTGCTACATCATGACTACTGCACCCAAGTTCCTATGCCCCACATTGCCATATCTTGCACACTACTTTGTATCCGACAACTTTTCATCTTCTCCTTAGCTAAATTCTAAGTATTCTCTTTCCTTTCTAATTCCCGGAAATAGTCTGAATACTTTCAAACCTTTATGTATCTAAATGAATGAATATTTCAATATTTCATACTTACTGTGTAAAAAAAAAAGAAAAAAGTGCATATGCACACACCATAAACTAGCTCTCCCATACTGCAACCGTCTGATTGTATGTGGAATAGAGCTATTATACTACTTCTTCCATCAAGTTCTCATTATATTCCCTCAGCTCCTTAACCACTTCTCTTAACTTTGCTAAAAAGCCCTATCATTTTAATACTTTATTTGTTGGGACCTTTAAGTTCCACTTATTTTAAGTGCTACTGTGTATTGCAGTCTTAATTCCATATTAAACTAAGGAAATTTTTTACAATAACATTTTTTTCTCTTTGTTTCTAAGAAATCCATGCAACTGCAGTCAAATGTAACCTGTCAACTTTCAAGCATGCTATTGTTATTTTACATGGGCACTTCCCATCATTTATCACGTTTTATTGCAATCATTTGGCATTAAGTGCATGGTCAATCCATTACCCGGCACATTAATGCTCAGGACTATTCAAACTGCTTCGGTGTGGTGCCTTAAGAAGAGATATAAAGCCAGTTTTTTTTCTTCCATGATTTAGCAACCATCTTTTTATAAGATTTTGCTATTGCTTTAGCCTAGTGTGTTTTCTCTTTATCCTGTAGTAGTGTTCTTATGAAGTGTAATGTGTGTGCACCTTTTTTTTTACTTTCTCTATACGTACTATGTACATAGTGTATAGAGAAGGTATTGCATTGTACCAAAAAATTTGATACCTAGATTTCACCGGAAATACATGTTTTGAGACCACCTGAATCCAAAAAAAGCATTTTTAGAAACGTGTGTGTGTCTGTGGGCAGCATAGCTCAAAAACGAAAAGGCCGTTAAATACAAAACTTGGTATTTAAGTTCAGTATCTTCCAAAGATGCGACATGAAGATTTTCAAGAAAATCCCCGCACCCCCAACTACCCTTCACATGGAAAAATTTTCGAAAATGTTGATTTTCTAAAAAAAATGGCTAACGATTTTGATTAAAATATCAGATATTAAAGATATATACTTGACAAATATGTATATCTTGAATTTTCTGGGAATAGCCTCTGAAGACTTTATTCTGGATGAATTTTACGGAATTTTGTGTAACTGGCAAACCATAAGAGATAGACAAAAAATGTAGAGCACATTAAAACACACAATTTATGTTATATACATTTTTTTAGTGGAGTTGATCGTTTTTAGATATTCCTTGTTTTTTGTTTCAGCCTTAAAAAACTTGTACTTTTCTCATACAAGAATTTAACTCCTGTCCATGCAAACAAAGGAACTTCAGTCACATAGCAACCATCTTTTGCTATCACTTTAACCTATGTTACTCCCTTATTTCGCTTCTTACAGGGAAGCAAGTAATAAGACTATTTCTGCTAATTTTTTCTCACTTAGCATGAAGTATATAGAAGCGTAAACTTAACAAAAATTTGTTGCAGAGAGATAGAGAAAGTCATGTGAATGGATTACATCAGATTTTTTTTTTAACTACTCCCTATAATTTTTGTTAATGCAGTTTTACTGCATTTCTGTCTTCCCATTAGTTCTGTATAGAACATTTTTAGAAATGAGTTTAAAGAATGTGAGGACTATTTCAGCGCATGTAGGTTGCTTAAAAAATGGAAGAGTAGGTCTGATGAATGTGAGAACTTGAGATTGGTGGAGAAAAGCTTTCTACAGTGAGCTTTTGAACAAGATTTGAATATACAATTTCAGCTTTATTCAGCTTTGCAATTCTGGTGAAATGGGGATCAACTTTAAAATGTCGCCTTCTAGACATTTGTTTCATGCCTGACCATTAAGAGCAAAGAAAGTGTGACAGTCACTGTTCAAATACATCTGGCAATTACGAATTAAAGTATGTGGTCATAGACAAGTCTGTTTAAATAGTCACCACTGCCTCTGTATTGCAAGAACCAAAAGATTGTCTGAGTAGACAGAGAAATATTTAATAGTTCTATGAAGATATCTGCCTGAAAGTGATACAAAAGGTTTGCCTAGTAAAGCCATCTTATTGGTGGAAAATTCAAGTTCAAATCTAAATGAAGAGGAACTGCATTGTGATGGAATCATAGTTTTGTTTTTGCTGCCTGATGTCTTGAATTTGATGCAACTAATGGAGAAGGGGGGTTTTGCAATGCTTAAAAGTGCTGCAGTGATTTCTACAAGAGAAACAAAGGGATGGAAACGTCACTTATTGTTAAAACAAATAACCATGAGGGATGTGGTACAGCATCCAAATATTAGAGGAAGGAAATATTATCAAAGACTGTTTTAGAATACAAGAATCAGCAAAATGGGAAAGAAGTTGGATATGTCAAAGGAAATTGTAAGAAGTAGGATGGGACAAGCTAGCCAATCAACAGAAAATAGGGGGATAAAAGCTATGGAATAAAGTGAAAGCTAGGATAGATGAGAGAAACAAGAAATAATCGGTAGCTTAAGGGATAAGAGTCCTTGAATATTATATAGGAGTGTTAAAGAATGGGGAAGAAAAAAATACATTGATGTTTGTGAAAAAATGTAAAGAGAGGGTCTGGCATGGGCAAGAACAGCAACAATGTTATTAAAAGGACTAAAAGTTGATAAGATGTTGATAACAGTTTATACTGTGCAATTGAGTGCAAACAATAGGAAAGAATTTCTGAAACATCTAAGTAAATGCACAGGAAAAGTAAGAGAGAATAGGGGGAGGAAAATTGCCAAAGAAAGAGGGAATCTTGATAATAGAAATGTTGAGATTGTAATTTATAGAAGAGGTAAGTAGATTAAGTTGGTAGGGCATAAAAATGTTCAAATAGAGGGAAGGGCACAAATACATGAATAACCAGTGTGTTAACTGTATATGATGCCAAATTCGGCAACTCCAGGAAAGTAACTAGGTATATATGTATGATGTTTGAATTGAAAAGATGAAATTAATTCTGTGTTAAAATCAATTTGCCAGATGATCCAGTAGAACAGATGCTATAAAAGACTATAAAGCTAAGGCTTTCATTGAAAGAAAGTTATTTATATAAAATGTAAATCCTTCACATTACCTTGTACTAAAAATAGTACTAATATTTATCCAAGAAAATGTATTGCTGGATTATCCAGGGAAAAATTTTGGCAGAATTTGCTTTGAATGTGTGGGAAAATAACAAATGGATTTACTCTGAAGAACTATGTGAGGGAGTTTTGCATAAGTGGATAAAGTGAAGGAACATCTTTAGATGTAGACAATATTTTTCAGAATTATAGATAATCTGAAGAAATGACATCTGGTGTTGGTTAAAAGAGTTGATGTTTATAGCAGCAACTTGGCATCCATGCTGCAGTGTTGCTAATAGTAATAAAATTTAAGTATATTTCTTATAATACAATAATTCATATTTTCTCATCAACCTCCAGTTTCCTGAACACACGTCTGGAAAGATAAGTTTGCCATTTAATGCTAAAGAATTGCCTCATATATATGCACTATTTCTGTTTTTGACTTATGCCATATGTTGCCTGTAGCATGGCAAAGACAAGCTCCTTAATGCTGGGAGTTAGTAACCTTCAGTGTCATGGTGAGTCTGTGATGTGAACTATTTGTCAGTTAAACACAGTAGTAAACATGGGAATGTTTATTCTCCTCCATCTCATTGCTCTTCAACCTTAACTTCTGAGTTTACTGGTGAAGTATTCCCCTGTGATTGTGTTATACGTATAGAGGCTTTTAGACATTCCTAAGGACCACATATATTAAGTCAGAAAGGTAATATTTTGAAAGTCAGAACTCCCAAATTAAGACTTGAAGGCTAAATCACATGGAGGTATTGAAAGACATTTTAATGTATCATGGAACACAGAATCACCATGGTTGTGCAATAGTATAAACTTATGAAAACTCTTTATTTTTCTGATTGAAAGAAAGAAATATATAAAGACTGCCAGGATCAAAGATGGTATCAACAGAATATTTTCCATGCTTTATGCATGCATCATGAAAATTCTAAAGCTTATCTTGCATTCATTCACAATTGGAGCATGTTTTGCCAAAACGAGAATATAAAAATCTTCTCACTAAGCACAATACAACTTCCAGTAGATCTTAAAAGTACTTCTTTTGAGTTATTTCAGGTAATTTTTACACATCTATTGCTATGCTTATTTCATTATTCATATAATTTTCTACACCCAGGAAATCCCATGCCATTTGTTTATAATGTCCTGATGTGCTTTGTATTTATTTTATTCTTTTATTTTACCATGAAGGGGGAAAATGCATTACTGCATTCAACCCCCATCCAAAGTGCAATGTCTGGGAGGATATGTGGGGATCTCCGCTTGGCCGCAGCATACACACAAAACAAACCTCCAGAATATGTATATTGTTGTGTAAATTGTACTACTGTAACATTGCATAGCATTCATGTTAGTACTTGGAAAGATAAGATGCTGCTGCACGTGTGTCTAGGCTACAGCTATAGAACCTGAGTGCAGCCTAGGAATTAGGTGATATTGAAAGGAGTTAAAGGTGGAATTGTGGAAAGAGTTGGGTGAAGATAACTTGTGGATGTATTGGCTTGTTGCGGTAATACTTTGCAAACCTTCGAGGCATCTGCTGTCTTGAACTGCAAGTCTGCAGTCTGGTCGTATGTTGTAGCAGCATGCTCTTCAGTCTGCACAGGAGCAGCTGTGTTATGCTGTTGACTTTTGGAATGTATGAGCATAGGCTGCTTCAGCTGCACTGTGATGCTGTCCATCTGGGTGGATAGATCAGCTCTGGTGGACTGATGTGATGTGACAGCAGCAGTGATGAAGCTTGCAGATCCTGGAGCTTCTGGTTCAAGATGCTGTTGTCGAGATCCTGAATGGCATCCTGCATTCAGCGAGGGACATTTCATTAGATGCTCTCATCTGTGAAAGAAACATAGATTGCCAAGCCTTCAGTAATAGTATAAGTACAGTATCATAAAACCAAGACAGTTCCTTGATAACATAGCTATATTTTTCGTAATTTGCTTCAGCAGCATTGGCTTCAAAAACATTTAAAATATTTGCTGAAACCTTTGGTATGGTTTTTATTGGTAATATCAAGAATCTTTTTAAACTTGGGGTAGAGAAGGTAATTTACCTAGAAATAGTGCCAAATATTTTACATAGTGTATGATGGATTTAGAAACAAAAAGATGAGTAGTTCAAAGGAATGTTAACACAGGGAATTAAAGAAACCAGCTTGTGAGCAAATTTTAAATTTCTGTGAGAGAATACTTGTGCTTAGAATCCATGAAATCAAAATTTGTATATCTGTTGGGGGTTTTCCCTTTCACTTGCATGATGCATGTTGGACAAGCCTTAAGCTTTATGGGCCTTGGGGTTATTGAATCATTTCATCTACCATTAGAACATAAAACTAAAGATAAATGATACAATAGTTTTTAGTAATGTGTAAAGGGAATAAAACTGTGGAAAACAAAACATAGGAATATAATAGTTTGACACTTGGCATACAGTTAATAGTCTAAGAAAATATGTATAGATAATGCTATAAATCATCTTTGGTGACCAGAAAAAATATGTAATGTGGATGCAAGAGGGAATAATTTACTCCAGTTTCACTGTGACAATGAAAAGAATGAAGTAATTTCAAGCAGTTTAAACATAAATCATAGGAAGCGAAAAAGGGTGTTGAAAAAAGGCAGTTTGAGATCCAACATTCTTAATGTGCAAATTTTATCAAACAAAATTCCTAAAATATTTGCTGTATACTGGAACTGTCCCAAACAATATCTACAAATTAATATACTGAATCATTATAGTAGGCGTCTGCAAATGTCAAACCTAAATTTTCAGTATTCCATGTCTATGTATGTTAAGAGGTGTGTTAAATGATGAAATCTAAAATTCAGTATTTTTGAGGCTGTTGGGAGAATTCCACTACAAGATTATGAAAATCCAAATCAGCACCTCTCAGAACTTAGCTCCAGTACCTTCTCCCAACCAACTGCTTAATTTCTCCCATATCTAGAGAGCAAATTTAAACAATGAGAAGCTGTCAGTTAATAACAGTTCAACAATACCCCGTAAATTACGAGGGCCGTTCAGAAAGTAGCCTCCGATCGGTCACAGTGCGGGTAGTGGGGGGAGTAGCGACGCCATCTGTGCATTCACGCACTCAGCAGGTCAGTCGGCATCAAGCCGTGGTGGAGTGAAAGTCGTACTTACGCTAGTTTAGTGTTTGTGGCCGTTTGAAATGTGTACTGCAATAGAAAACCCCGCCAAATGTGAAGTGCGTGCTGTTATAAGGTTTTTTACAGCCAAAGGATATTCTGCAGCAGCTATTCATCGTGAGCTTTGTGCCGTGTACGGACCAAGAGTTATGAGTGAAGGAGTGGTCCGTGAATGCGTACGTTTATTTAAAAGTGGACGAGAAAACGTTCATGATGAAGAGAGGAGTGGTAGACCATCATTGGTCACGGACGAACTCGTTCAGACAGTTGATGCAAAAGTTCGTGAAAACCGACGTTTCACAATGTCGGAGTTGTCTACTGATTTTCCACAGATTTCTAAGACTCTCTTGTACGAGATAGTGACAGCAAGATTGGGTTACCGTAAGCTCTGTGCACGATGGGTGCCCAAAATTCTTACCGACCACCACAAAACTCAAAGAATGGCCTCTGCATTAGACTTTCTGTCACGTTATGAGGCCGAAGGTGAACCATTGTTAAACAGAATCGTGACCGGGGACGAAACCTGGATTAAGTACGTGAACCCTGAGGCAAAAGAACAATCAAAGATGTGGGCACATTCAAATTCGCCTACCAAACCAATAAAAGCCCGGCAAGATTTTTCTGCCCGAAAATTGATGGCAACGGTGTTTTGGGATGCAAAAGGGGTGTTGTTGGTTGAATTCATGGAACGTGGGACGACCATTAATCAAGACGTGTACTGTGAAACACTAAAACAATTACGACGGGCTATACAGAACAAACGCCGTGGTATGCTGACTTCCGGTATCGTTTTTTTGCACGATAACGCCCGTCCTCACTCTGCTCGCAGAACAACAGCCCTTCTTGAGTCCTTCAAGTGGGACGTTGTCAACCATGCACCTTACAGCCCAGATCTGGCGCCAAGCGATTATCACCTCTTCATGCATATGAAGAAATGGCTCGGGTCCCAGCGGTTTGATGACGACGAAGAGCTCAAAGATGCGGTCACAGGCTGGCTCCAGGTACAAGCGGGTGATTTTTATGCAGAAGGAATTTCAAAGCTTGTGAACAGATACGATAAGTGCCTCAATCGTTATGGAAACTATGTAGAAAAATAGTGCAAAGATGTAGTTGTAAGATGTATATATTAAAATATTTTTATTTAACTTGGTGAATTTCTTGCAATCAACCGGAGGCTACTTTCTGAACGGCCCTCGTATGTTGCATTAACCAGTGGGCATGGCATTGTGTGTAAATAATGTTACTTGAAGACAATGAAAGTATCCATAAATATGAATGAGATGCCCCCCTTTTTTACTTTTTCTACACGTACTATGTACATAGTGTATAGAGAAATACCACTTAAAAGAATTAATACTGAGATTTCATCAGAAATATATGTTTTAGGGTCCCTGGTATAAAAAGAAAAAAAATTGAAAAACAGGTGGGTGGGTCTGTCTGTATGTGTCAAAACAAAAATGAAAATTTTGTAAAATACCAAACTTGATATTTGAGTTTAATATCTTCCATGGATGTGACGCAAAGATTTTGAGAAAAATCCCCCCATCTCAAACTACCCTTTACATGGAAAAAAATATGAAAATTTTGATTTCTCAAAAATGGCTAACAGTTATGATTAAAATACCATTTTTTAAGTATATTTGTATGGCAAATAAAATGTATATCTTGAATTTTCTGGGAATAGCCTCTGAATGAATTTTGCCTAACTGGTAAACCTTAAGAGATAGACAGAAAATTAATGCACAAAATAATGTAGATCATGTTAAAACTCACAATTTGTCATTTTTATATATATGATTTTTTTTGTTCATAGAACTACCATTTCCAAGCTGTTCCTTGTTACTTGTTCAGGATTTAAGATACTGAAAAGTTTTTTTACACAGAAAGTTGTAAAACTCCTGACCCTCATAGAAGTGGATTTCAGCTACAGCTTTTAAAAGCTTTTTAGCCTGGTGTATTCCCTTATTTCCCTTCTACTTACAAGAAGCAAGTAATTAAGAAAATTCTGCTAATATTTGTCTTGATTATCATAAAGTAGATAGAAGAATATGCTTTTTAACAAGTTGTTACAGCAATGTAGAGAAAGTCATGTGAATGGAACACAAGATTTTTTACCAAAGAAATGCACTAGACAAAATGGTGAAAATATCATTTAACTTGCAAAGTACTGTATTACTCAAAAGTAATAGTTTTTCAGATTTAAATGTGAAAAGTGCATTGCTGTGTAAAATGATATGGAAAGATGTCAGTCAAGTGTGGAACTGCTTTTGATTCAAATGATTGTTGATAAGAGGTCTTAATGTCACAACACATCTTAGCAGTGAAAATAATCAAGAAAGCAACACTCAGCCTGTGATATCAAATTCTGATGAATGGAATTTGTGGTATATAAGTAGTTTGAGACTTTAATTCATGGATGGCAATTGATGTTAAACCAACCTGTGTAGAAAATAGGATAAACTTTTCCTGAACCTGCTAGAATTTATTGCAGATTTAAGGCTATCTAAGATGCTCTACCTGTTGATGTGGTTTTTGAAAAGAGAATAAATACTTTGCATATGTTAGCACAGCTCCATAATCATTTATTGGTATGTGTAACATTTGAATGTGCATATATATTAAATTCCCCTAGAACATATGCATGTGGGTGACAGGAATTGGAGTGAAGTCATATGTATTCTGTTGAAGCTCTATATTTTTGCTTCGTATAATAGCATCCAATTTGAGGGGGGGGGAAAAAATTCAACTCCCTTCCACCCCCCCCCCCCCTAATTTTTTTTATGATCACTCTGATAAAGGATTTTCGGACTGCAATTTCAGTGGCATATCAATGTGATGTCTTCAGATATAACTTGAAAGACTAATATTTTTCTAATTATTTTAAGTTCAAGGGGTGTATGGGATCCTGAACGTTGGCACTTGGATAAGAAGCGCTCTGAGACACCACCAGATGATGATCGAGCTAGCCGTGGGGAATTAAATGTAGATCACAAGGTACATAATTATTTTTACCTAAAATGCTGTATTTTATATGCACTACTGTAACGAATATGTGAAGAACTTTTGGTTACCATCAAACATATTTTTGTGCAGCGTCGATCTGGAGATCCTCGGGAACGCATTCGTAAAGAGCAGGATGGCATAGTTCTGAGTCCTCAGCGTCGAAGTTTTAATTCAGGTTGTTTTGTAACTGTAAATCAAAGCAGAAGAGCAGAAAGTCCTCTTGGTAAATCTGATCGGTGAGTTTCCTAATTAATGTTCAATTACAAAGATTTTTACGCTGGTGTACTGTAGGAATATTTTGTGCTGTGGTAAAGTATTTGTGTTAACAGCAATTTTCAGATTTAAATGGTAAACCTCAAGGTAAAAGAGAAAAAATACTCTTAACGTAAAACTGTATATATTTTTTTTTTTTCAAAATGTTTTTTTCTTTGAAAGATAAATGAAAACTTGGCATTGCTTAAAAAAAAGAAAGAAAAAAATTGGGATAACAGTTCCAATATTTGAGTCTTACAGTTTTCTGTTTCTATTTTTTTTTTTGCATCCTTTAAAAGAATAAACATGATTTTTTCCTTTTTACCCTGAAGTCATCCAATTTTTAGATTTTGTCATGAAAAAGTGATATACGCAAGTAAAATACCAAACTGATCTGTTGTCACTGTTATCATACTTTAGTTTGTGCGTCCAGTATGCACAAATATGGTCAACATTATCTCTCTGTTTACTAGAACTTTTCAGTGCACATTTTATGTTGGAAAATAATTGTCCTTAAATCACCTGCAATTGTTTCAGGTATCAATTGAGCCTAATGAAAGAAAGAAAAAAAGACTGCCATGTATGAGAAAGTTATGAGAATGAAATATGCATTACCCAAAATGGATGAAAAATCCATTTAATGGATTCAGCTGGCCTTAAGTGTGTTCATATCTGTTTATTCACTGTTATGCTCATCATAAAATGTATTGTTTCCTTATCTTGTACACTGAAGAATGAATGTGCATATACAGAAACCATTTGCACACAGTATTGTGTTTTTAAGGCATTAACTATGCAAGAGAAAGCCATGTATATTTTAAAGTGGAACATACATCAGTGATTAAAACAAAGTTAATTTGCACCTACTACAGAACTTTACTAGTGAACAAGTGACACCGGTAACTTGGTTGCATGCCATATTTCAACATAGTGTGCTGCCTCCTTTCACAAATTGTGTTGATGAGAATTAAATCCTTAACTTTATAGATAGGTGGATTAGCAGAAATACTAATCCTTTGGTCCACCAGTAATATTGATCTTAAACCATGATAGTGAAATAAGTGAAAAGCTCAACAATTTCAAGCAAATTACCAGAAGAAATTGCAATTTCTGCTACAATCATTTTTGTGAATATGACTGGACTGAATAGTGTTATGGCAGTATAGTTCACATATGGAAAGTTTTTAGTTATTTTCAGAATCTTGAATGGTTGAAGCAATTTTAGTCACACAGAAATCACATGCCCTCCTGAAATCATTCTTTCTCTTAAGACCACATATTCAAAGTAGGTGTTTTCTGTGAAATCACTTAAGCTGAAAGGGTTGGAAACTGTGTTGTGCCTTGTATCAGTTTCTTGCAAATTGGGTTTATCAAACTGTCTTGGAATAAAAGTGATTACTGTCTCAAATTTCTTTGTTTCATGTAAAGTAATTTGAAATAATATAAACTTACAAATTTTATTCTGCTAAGAAGCACATCATTAAACTGCAACTATATTGAATCAGTAGCATATTTTATACATTTTAGCACATGTACTATTTTTGCAAGAAATCCAAATTCGAAGCAATCCAAGGATTCTTGAAGGTGTAATCGACTAAATAAGTGCTGAGCAGTCATGACTAGGACTTCTCCTTGTTGAAAACATCCAATTGGAAATGTATTGTGGGTCTGTTGTCAGAATTAGGTGTAAAATACTTTTTGTGTGTTAAGTGTTCACAATTTTGACCCAATTATTTTCTAATGGCACTTTTAGTATTTTGTATCTCTTGTGAGCAGTGGAATTTTTTTCTTAAACTGTTACATTGCTTCACTGCCTCTTAATTGATTCTTTCATTAATTACCTTGGGTAAGTCTAGCAGATTCTCTAAATCATTTGCACACTTATACCTTATCAGTTATCTGCCAAATTGATTTGTAGTTAAGGGCAACAAACTTGAAGCCCACCTGGGTAGTGTGGTGGTAGCGTGTCTGCCTCACATTCATAAGGTGGTGAATTTGAATCTCACTTAGGGCGAGTTACCCGGATAAGGTTTTTTTTGGGGGGGGGGGTTTCCCTTAGCCTGTGAAGATGAATGTTGAGTAACTTTAAGCTCCATGGACCCCAAGATCATTTGAGCATCATTTCACCAATTTCATTCATCATCCGATATGACCAACCAGGTTAATGAAGAAAAAGGAGGAAAGGAAAAAAATGGAAGTAGGATTTAGAGTGAAATATCAAAATTTCAGATTGTCGGGCATTGTGAGTACTATTTGCTTGGTAAACTAATGCTCTAGCTTGAACATGGGGAGTGTATATATTGATAAACAGGAATTCTCAAGCAGTTGGCTTAAAATTGGCTACAATCAAACCAACAACATACACAAATGACCATGATTCACTGATGGCAGGTAAAATAATGTTGTGGTTGGCCTGCACACTCAGCAGAATAAACAGGATTTGTTATATTAATATAAAAATAATAGTTGCAACAAATCTTCTTATCTTTTGGAATCCTTGCTTGGACTAGTTTCGCAATAAACAAATTATTAAATCATTAAAAGAAAAAGATGTAATCTATACTAAAGCTGATAAAGGTAACAGCATTGTAATTTTAAATAAAATTGATTACATTAACAGAATGAAACTCTTACTTCAAGGTGAAGATTACAAAAGCATTGATATTAACCCTTTAAAATCCTGCATTTCAATTTATAATAAGACCCTTAATGAAATTAAAAGTATTACAAATAAAGAAAAGCAAATTATAAAAATCAGTAATCCAATTTTACCCAGAATATATGCTCTTCCCAAAATTCATAAACCTGGAAATAAAATGAGACCTATTGTAAATTACATAAATTCACCTACTTACAGCCTAGCTAAATGGTTAAATAAAAAATTCACTAATTTTGAAAAATTTGAGAGTTTGAGTATTAAAAATTCTTTTGAGCTAGTCGAAAGGATCAGCAATATTACATTATCTACTAATGATAAACTTGTTTCTTTTGATGTAACTGCTTTGTTTCCAAGCATTCCTAGAGAAAAACTTTTGACATTTTTAAAAAAATGGTTAAGTTCTATAGAACTGAATGAAGATTTAATAAATGATTTTGTTATCCTTACTAATCTTTGTTTGGATCAAAATTTTTTCAGCTTTAATGACAAATTCTATCAACAAACTTCTGGTTTAGCAATGGGTAGTCCACTTTCACCTTTTCTTGCTGATCTTTTCATGAGCTATTTTGAAATACAGGTCACTAAAGCATTCCCTCTAATTTTTGAAACTTGGTATAGATATGTAGATGATATATTTGTTCCTGATAAACATGTAAATGATGCTTTAAAACTTTTAAATTTACAAGATAAGGCTATAAAATTCACATTAGAAACTGAAAGTGATGGCTATCTCCCTTTCCTGGATTTAAAAATAATAAAAAAAGACAATAAATTGAATTTTGGAATATACAGAAAGCAAACCCACACTGATAAGTATATAAAAAATAATGGCTTTAACCCTTTTTCACATAAATTTGCTGTTTTTAATAGTTTAATTTATAGGTTAATTAATTTACCCCTTAATAAAGATGAATTCTATAAAGAATATAAACACATTATTAACACTGCTTTAATTAATGGTTTTAATACTGATTTAATAAATAAAAGAATTCAGAAGTTTAAATATCAAAAAGCTATTAAAGATATTTCTACGCTTAAGAAAATAAAAGATAATTACATTTTTAAAAAATTTACTTATCACCCTTGGGCAAATAAAAAATTTACAAATATTTTCAAAGAGCATGGTATAATATTGGTTCCTCAAAATAAATACAGTATAAAAATTTTGTTAGGCTTTTCTAAAAAGGATGAAATTTCTAAAAATAAAAAAAATCTGGCATTTATCAATTAAACTGTTTAAATTGTGACCTTGTTTATATTGGTAACACTAAACGTCATTTGGAAACCAGAGTAAAAGAACACTTTAGGAATATTAAATACAAACAAATTGATGAATCAGCTGTAGCAGAACATTTTTGGAAATTTAATCATGAAATAAATCCAGATGTTAAATTATTAAAACACTTAAATGGGCCCATAGATTTAATGGTTTGGGAGAAAATATTTATATTAAAGCATAGAAATAATGCAATGAATTTTGATATACCTCCAATTGACACTCTTACCAAATTTGTTTTGATTCCAGTAGTTAGCAATGCATTAGTACACAATCCACCTAGTAGCAGTAACCATAACAGTGTAAATAAACATCAAAAAAGAGACCAAAAGGATATGTTGATAATGCAATGAAATCATTGCGAAACTAGTCCAAGCAAGGATTCCAAAAGATAAGTGAAGATTTGTTGCAACTATTATTTTTATATTAATATTTGTGTTATTCTTCACTGTTACTAGCTTCTTTTTACATTTATAAGGATTTGTTATGTTTGTCACAGCATAAGCTCTGGTTAACAGTTAAACCTAATTCATTTCGGCTTTAATCTTTGGATATTGTTTAACTTGTTAACTGATAATATCCTTCACTTCTTCATAGCCATACTTAATGATGCAGGCATTTTGCAATCAATGATTTAAAATTGGCTCTACTTTGCCAAAAGTGAGGATAATTTAGTGAAATTGTCTGAACCATAGATCTCTAAACTATGTATGCAAGGAAACAATGTTATCTTTTTGCTGTTAATTTTCTGAAATATTTCTTTATCCATTGTATGCTTTTAATATTTTTTCACAGCTTATGTTCCTGGTATTTTTAGCAGGATTGTGGTGTCTGTATTAGATCATACATCATTTTTTAAACTGCCTCTTCTCTCCTATCTCCAGGTTGACAAGAGACTTTATAGAGAACACAGAGTCCTGATACATTTAACACCAACACTGCAATAAATGTTCAGTTAGCAGGTTATTTTGATTGCATCCATTTAAGCTAATATTAAAAAACTGGAGAAATAGAGAGATGGGGTTGGAGGGAAGTGAATACTTCAGATGACTACCAAACTTGATTGTAAAGTTAGGATTAAAGTGTTGTCCATCCAACTTGAGCCTATATACAGCATGTATGTGTAATTTCATAAAACAAATTTGGTATTTAAAGTTCAACCAAAATTTCTATCCCAAACTACCCTTTACATTTTCAAAATTCCTTTCAATGATTTTATAATGCCATATGTTAAGGCATTAGCATGTCTAATAAAATGCATATCTTGAATTAACACACAAAATGTAGACTGTAATAGAACAATTTCACGGGAAATGCATGTTTTTGAGACTCCCTAAATCCAAATAAAGCATTCTCAGAAAGATATGTGTATACATGCACCTAACTCGAAAATGAAAAGGCAAACATCAAACTTCAAAAATGAGACAAGGATTTTCAATAAAATTCTCCTATCCCAATTGCTCTTTACATAGAAAAATCTTTTAACTGTTATAAAATACCATATGTTTAAGATATTTTCATGACAAATGAAATGTACATCTTCCATTTTCTGAATGACTTTTGCAATATTGGTATTCTGTGAAAGACAACCTTTCTACACAAAATATTAGATCTTGTTAAAGCAATCAATTTGTCTTTTTTTTGTTTTTCTTTTCTCTCGTGGAATTAATCATTTCTAAGATATTCCTTAGTTTGTTTTACAATTTTTTGCTATTCTGAAAATGGAAGTCATAATTTCTACTTTCTCTAGCCAGCGTCTACAATGTACATTGTGGATAGAGAAGGTATTGTATTCCACCCAAAAATTTGATGTCTAGATTTCACCGGAAATATTTTTAGGGTCCCCTGAGTGCGAAAAAAAGTATATTCAGAAAAAGGTCTGCATGTGTGTCTGTGGACAGCATAGCTCAAAAACAAAGACCATTAAACACCAAACTTGGTATTTAGGTTTAGTATCTTCCAAGGATGCGACATGCCACCATAAACTACCCTTTACATGGTAAAATTTTCTAAAATTTTGGTTTTCTCAAAAATACCCCTAACAATTTTGATTAAAATACTGTATGTTAATAATATTTACATCTCAAATAAAATATATCTTGAATTTTCTGGGAGTAGCCTTTGATGACTTCTTTATTCTGGATGAACTTTGCAGAATTTTGCTTAACTGCTAAACTGTAAGAGAGAGACAAAAACATACTGCACAAAAATGTAGATTTCGTCAAAACACACAATTTATGTCCTTATGTTTTTGTTGTGGAGGTAACCGTTTCCAAGATATTCCTTGTTATTGGTTTCCATTGTAAAGTACTTGCACATTTCTCAGACAGGAAGTATCTGTTTTTTTTTTTTTTTGTTCTACTGATCAAGCAAAGAAGCGATTTGTAATTGACAATCAATGACGGCATTTTAAAACATTTGACAATCACTTTAGCCTATTGCATTCCCTTAGTTCTTTTCTACCTATAAGGAACTAAGTAATAAGAAAATTCTGTAAAGGTTTTATCTCGATTAGCATTGTGTAGAAAGAATAATCTTTTGCAAGAAGTTTGTAGAGCAACCAGAGAAAGTCATGTGTGTGTAACACATCAGATTTTTCTTTTTTCTCCTGTTCAAACAAAGAAACTGATTTTAAAACCATCCCATAGCAACTAGCTCTTAAGAATTGGCTTTTGTTGTTAACTAAGGTAACTTATTTCCCTATTTTCATTGTATCTACAAGAAGTGCATAGTAGCATTTCTATAAATTATCACCATTAACATGAAATAGCTAGAAAAGTTTTTTGAAAAAAAAAAAAAAAAAGAAAGAAAAAGCTTGTTAGAGTAGAAAGTCATATGACTTTAAACAAGGGCCCCCCCCCTATCCCCCCATACACCTATAAACCATTTGGTAGATATTCAGACTTTCATTACTATGATTTGAGATTTCAAATACTTCATGTTTTGAATTCTAAGGTCTCCTTTGGATCTGTAGCAAATGTGTGTGAAATTGTTTCTGAAAACATTAACCTCAATTTACAAGTAGTAGCTAGGTAACATTTTGGAAAAAGTTTGCAGAAAACATGTCAGAATAAATAATAGAAGCTAGAGAAAGTATTGTAAAATGTAACACAATTTTTGCATTTATAGTGTTCTGAATTTATAAATAAGGCCTCTCTTAACTGTCTTAATGCCCCAAAATTCACATTTGCAATGAAAGATCTTGAAAAATGATATAAGGAATTCTATTGTGCTGCAAGATATGACAAATACCTGAAAACAAATGTAATTCATAGGACAGGTAATGTAGAAACTTGTGAAGAAATTTTAGTATATGGAACAAGAAATATAGGTTATATTCATCTTCATATAGGTTTTGTACTCTTCCTTCAAGCAATTTGCAAGAGTGGTTGGAAAGAATTCAGAATTCCAGGAAAATGTGAATATTTTGGATCTAAATAGTACAGTATGTACTATGTTTATAGTGAATATGAATTGTCTTAAATTTGAAATGCTGCTAGAGCCCAAGCTCCATTTGTTTGTGGGGTGTGGGGAGACACAGTTAAGTGTTGCCAAGTGTGCTATTGCTTGGTAGTAGAATACTATTGCACCAAGCAGTGGTGGCCTTATTTTCTGAAATTCTGCTTGTGTTCAAAGTGCTACAGTGTAAAATCCTTAAAATGATGTAGCTTACTGCAAAATTAGAGAAGTAACATACCCGATGTTGTTTGAGATTTAGTTGCACTATAGTTTATGCATTCATTAAAATCTGATATACCACTGGTTACCCAGTCATGTACCCTGCCCCTACCCTCTCAAATTTCATTCTTGCTTAAGTAAACTTAACCGTATTCCTTCAAGTCACACAGAGCTTGGACTATAGCAGTAACTTTACACCTGCAGCCCATTAAAATGAATAGTTGAAGTTCCAGGAATTGTCATCTATGGCTTTCTAATGTTTTTGTACTTTTTACATGTATAATATTCATCATAAAGAGGACAGATTTGTATTTCATATATTTGCACAAATGTTTTTCAACATCTAAATGCATTTTTATATTCCCTCAGAGATGTGAGCCATCGTGATATGGTTCCTACTAGACGCATTGGCAGTGGGAGGATTCTTACACGTGATGTTTGGGATTATCGTCTTGAACGTGATAAAGAGCTAGATCAGCAAGCAGAATATGGATTTCAGCGAAGTAACTCAGTGCGTGATAGGGAACGGGATGAAAGGTAAAGCATAAAAACTGTTTATTACAGAACAGTGTAATTCTTTTTACGTTCTTTACACGTACTATATACAGTATATGGAAGGTGGTGTACTCCACCCAAAAATTTGATACAGAGATTTCAATGGAACATTTTTTTGAAATCCCCTGGGTTGAAAAAAAAAAAAATTAGAAAAAGGTCCATGTGTGGTTTTTACTTTCTCTAGCCTGTATGTACAATGTACATAGGGATAGAGAAGTATTGTATTCCACCCAAAAATTCAATGTAAGATTTCACCAGAAATGCATGTTTTAGGACCCCCTGAATCCAAAAAAAGCATTTCCAAGAAAAGGTTTTGTGTGTGTGGGTGGAGTGTGGATGTGTGTTTTCCAGGGATGTGACGCTAAGATTTCGAGAAGAATCCCCTCACCCCAAACTACCCTTTACAGGGAACTTTTTTCAAAAGTTTTGATTTTTTTAAAAATGACTTAACAATTTTGATTAAAATATTGTATATTAAAGATATTTACCTGACAAATAAAATGTATATCTTGAATTTTCTGGGAATAGCTTCTAAAGATCTGTTTATTCTGGATGAATTTTGCTTAGTTTGGCGTAACTAATAAACCGTAAGAGATAGACAAAATCTTACTATACAAAAAATGTAGGCCTTGTTAAAATACACAACTTATGTCATGTACATTTTTTTGTGGAGCATACCGTTTTCGAGGTATTCATTGTTATTAGTTTCAGCTGTGAAGTACTTGTACTTTTCTCAGACGGGAATGTCAGTTTTTCTTTTGTTCTACTCCTGGCCAAGAAAAGAAGCGATTTGTAATTACATTCGCATAACGCTTTTAAAACAATAGACTACCAATTTAGCCTAGTGTATTCCCTTATTTTCTTACTACTTATAAGGAACTAAGTAATAAGAACATGTGCTGAATACCTCGATTAACAAGGTGCAGAAAGAAGAATAATCTTATGTAAGAAGTTTGTAGAACGGCTAGAGAAAGTCATGTGAGTGTGACACATCATATTTTTTTAAATAGTGTTTAATGCCTGGTTTTACTACATATGACACTGCAGGCGATGACACGTGATGTATGGAATGAAAATGGAGCACCGGGGAATTGATGGGAGAAACCAGAGAACCTGGAGAAAACCTGCCCCAGTTCTGTTTTGTCCACCACAAATCTCGCATCTCGGGATCGAACCCGAGCCATCTAGATGTGAGGTGAGTGGTCTAACCACTTGGCCATGGCACTGCTGTGTGTGTATGTGTGTGTCTCTCAAATGGTATATAAGTTTGTGCGCATCCTTGGAAGATACCAATATACTATCATATATTAAAGCTTTTACATAAATAAAATTTATATCCTGAATTTTCTGGTAATAGCTTCTGAAGATCTGTTTATTCTGAATTAATTTTCTGTTTATTCTGAATTAATTTTGCATAACTGGTAAACCATAAGAGATAAACAAAAACTTACTATAAAAAAAAAAATGTAGATCTTGTTAAAACGCACAGTTTGCCATATACTTTTTTTTGTAGAGTTGACCGTTTCAGAGATATTCCTTATTGGTTTCAATTTTAAATTACATTGTTCTCAAACAGTGTCACCTTTCATTTCATCTCTCTCGTTTTTCTGGAAATGGAAAGTGAACTGAGCTTCAATTGTTCACATATTCACCGGCTTTTGAAAGATTTGAATATCACTTTAAACTGGTATATTCCCTTATCTCCCTCTGCTTATAAGGAACTAAGCAGTAAGACCAGTTCTCTTAACGTCTATCTGATTTAGCATGATGTAGGTAGCAAAATAGTATTAATTTTGCAAAACAGGTAGAGAGTCATGCGAATGTAACATGTGAAGCTGTTAGAGATTATTATTAAATATATTAAAAAATTAATTTTTTAGTTTCACAATGAAAGTTAATGTTTTATTTATGGGTTTTAAGACTTAAATCATAAGTTAGCAGCTTTTATTCAGATTTTTTTTTTATTTTATGTTATTTTTATGGGGCTATATTAATAAAAAACATTTTGTATTTTAAAGTGCATCTGCACTAAGTTCTAATTATTGAATAACAATAATGGTAAACTGGATTATTTGAATGCATGGTTTGGTCTTTTAATTGATGTAAGAAGCAGAAAAATTGTCAGTTACTTATGGGTTCTTATCCTTAATACCAATAATATTTGTGCAGATTTGAACGGCGCTCATTTGGGCGAGAGTTTGAACGTGAGAAGGAGCGGCATAGAAACGATCGCCTGGACAGGAACCGATATGACCGTAGGCGAGCATATAGTGATAGTAAAGAGGAGGAACCAGAATGGTTTTCAGGTAATTTTAACATTTTTACTCTAACTTTTGGAATACTAGATTTAACATACATTTATCATGTTTAGCATATAATTTGTTCATTGTGGTAGACAATTTTAGTGTGGGCTAATTGTTTCGCTAGTGGTTCAACAAAAAAAAAATGTGTAAATGATAAATCAGAATGTTTTAGTAACTGAATAAAGTACATCTTCTTATCACTAATCAGCCATAAACTGTCGTTGAAATGGTCTCCAATAAAATGTAGTGTAGACCTAGTTATTGGCTTTCAATCTCGCTCATTTCTGCTACCCCTAAACATGGCTCTTGCAGCCTGTAGACGAGCTGAATGCATAACTGCCATAAGAGAGCTTGACCAATGGGTGTATGAGTGTCTATTACTTGCAAGACTTGTAAGTCTCATTAATAGCAAGACTACAGTGTAATGTGCGGAAACACGCACATTCAATCATGTAAGGTATATTTCATCTGTTTAAATGATTGTTTGATTTTTATTATTATATAGGTAGTGTTTAATGCCCACTTTTACTACTTGTGGGAGTGCAAGCGATGACACTGGTGATACATGGAATGAAGATGGAGCACCAGTGGAATGCAATGGTGGGGGAAACTGGAGAACCCAGAGAAAATCCACCCCTGCACCACTTTGTCCACCACAAATCTTGCTTGGGATCGAACCCAAGCTGTCTAGGTGAGAGGCGACTGGTCTAACCACTCGGCCACGGTGCAGCCTCTTGAATGATTCAAGATTTAAATAGCATGCTAGGATAAGGATGATACTTAACCCGTGCTAGGCAAAGGGTTAAAAACAAATTGTGGTGTCACAGAATCTGCAGAAATGTGCATGGTTTCCACTTTTATTACAAATAAGTGTGAAAATATTTAATTACTCCTAAGACATTTATTTGCAAGAAGTAATTCTATTTTTAATTGTAATCTGAAAATGTTTATACATAGCAACACAAAGAATAGGTATGTCATTAACAATTAATATCATTGATTCAAACCATTTACTGTGAACACATTTGAATACATGTTCTGTTAAACAATGAGTCATCTTTAGTTATTACTAAGGCCAGATTTTTAGCTTATAAATGCATTTCTAGTCTATTACTATCTTCTGTTAGGCAGTTTTTAAACAATTTTCCTAGTCTTTTAACAATGCTCCTAGCCCTTTTTTATGGTCTTAAACAATGTTCCTTCCTTATAAAGGTAAAAAGAAGCTAGTAACAGTGAAGAATAACACAAATATATAAAAATATGATATATCAATTGAAGATATGTTGCAACTATTATTTTTATATTTTTATATTAATAATGTTCCTTCCTATTAATAAGTCTACAACAAACACCTTTTATAATGTAATACAGATAAAAATATGAGAACTATTTTACTTCATGGAAGCATGCTATTAATATGTACTGTAATTTAAGGCAATTTGCTACACAGTGCTCATGCTAGAACACTTTTAACTAAAAAATTCATGTATTTTTAATACAAGAGTGGTTTGATAAGTTCTTGGAATGGAATAGATAAAGTTGTAGATTAATGCACTTAGTCCAGTGATGCTCCAATGCCTTGATCCCATCTCAAAATGAGACTCCTCCAGGCCTGCATAATAATTGTCAACTCATGCAATCAATTCTCCATCCACAAGACAGCTTTAAAATCAAATGGTACACCCTTGTAAGGTGTGATCTATCACTGGAAGAGGGTGTACCTGCACACAGGGGCACTATGATGCTTATCAGGGATGATATACTACTGTGTCAAAGTTCCAGGAATTTGCCAATAAAACACAAAAAATTAATTATTCATCCAATTTTATTTTATCGCCTTCAAAGTAGGCCCCTTCTGAAATTATACATTTGTGCCAACGAATAATCCAATCATCAAAACATTTATTGTAGGCACTTTTAGAAATTGATGTCAAATGTCGCTGCAAATTTTCCTTTGTCTTATATCAACTGAAAATGGGTGCCTTGAAGTGGTAACTTGAGTCTTGGAAAGAGAAAGAAATCAGCAGGAGCCAGATCAGGTGAATACGGTGGTTGTTCGATGAAATTTGTTGAGTTTTTGGCCAGAAACTCGTTCACAATAATAGCCTTGTGAGCTGGTGCGTTATGGTGCAGAATCTATGAGCTGTCATTCCACAAATCTGACCTTTTTCGCCGTATTTGTTCTCTCAAACGCTGCATAACGCTCGGATAATGGTTTATTTTATTTGCTCTCTGACCTTCTTGCAAGAACTCTTGAGTGCACGACACCGCGATAATCGAAAAAAACTGCCAACATGACCTTCAGTTTTGATAGTTTGATGTGCCCTTTTAGGTTTCGGTTCAGTTGGAAGGTGCCATTCGGAAGCTTGTTGACTGGTTTGAGTGTCAAACTCATAAACCCACGCCTCATCACCAGTTACAATGCGTTTCATGAATGTGGGGTCTGAACTGGCTCATTCTAGCATGTCTTCAGCAATCCTTACGCGTTGAGTTTTTGTAGAAAATTCAAGTCTTTCGGAACTAACCGAGCTGCAATGCGTGTCATGCCCAAACAATTGTTTAAAATGGTACAAATTGATTCATGAGACACAAAGTTCAGCGGCAATCTCTTTCACACCTAAATGACTATTTTCAGACATCATTTTGTTCACTTCAGTGATGTTCAGTTGAAACCGTTGATAACCGACCAGAGCGAGGCAAATCTTCCGCCACATCTCGACCACTTTTGAATGCACTGTACCACTCATATGCACGTGTTTTTGATAAAGTAGATTCACCGTAAGCTCTCTGTAACATTTTCAGCAATTCGGCTTACTAAATACCATTTGCAATGCAAAATTTGAGACAGAATCTTTGTTCAATATTTGTATCCATTGTAAAATTGTAAATCGCCTTTGAGATGAACTAACAAAATGGCATACTGTAAACAAACTAGATGACAGATGACGATCAAACTCTGCATGGGTATAGAGGAAAGTTGTATCAACTTAGCGACAACAATTTCGAATCCCCTTTTAAACAGGATTTTTAAATGATCAATTCCTGGTACTTTCTTGACAGAATGCATTTGATTTATAGGCAACCTTACAGTCTGACATCCGTCAGTTGCTGTAAGGATTAAACTGCCATCCATTAGATTCACCATTTGTAATATATATCTTCCTCTGTCTGATGACCTCTCGCTCTCTGATTTAGGGGACCTTGTTTCTCAACTACAAACACTTTGCTTTTGGTTGGTGATGTGAATGCTCACAACCTACTTTGGGGCTCATTTGGTGTTGTGCGAGAGGTAAGTTAATTGCCGATTTCTTGAATAATTATCTAGCGCTCCTGATCACTGGAGAGCCTATGGTTTTTTTTCTGTTTCACCTGCATATAGCAGTTTGTTCATCTCAGCATTTTCCTTGTAGTGGAATATAGTCTCTGATTTACATTCTAGTGACCACTTTCCATGTCTTATTTGTCTCATACTTATGACTTTTGCCAGGGTTACCTAGGTGTCAAGCCAAGTTTTTACCAGAGAAGATTTTTGAATTGAATTTTATGTTTAGCTTTTGCTCTGATTTATATTTGATATTTTTTATTGATCTTTATCTCTGGCTTAGCCATAATTTGTTTCATAAGGGTGCTGATGACCTTGTTGAATGTCCTTAAATACCAACCATCATTGCTGGAGGTTGGGATGAAGCCAGTCCATACTTTTTTCTGCTGCTCAGTGGTTTAGTATGGATAATCCTTCACTGGATGTCCAAACTGGCCAAACTCCAGCACACACACTTGAAGGCCATCCTGTCTCTGGTTTGATCCTATTTCCCTGTCATAACCAGTACTCCTGGTCTTTGAGGTGGGTGCAACTGTAATCTTGTTTCCCTTAATGGATGTTAATGCTGCATGGGTTGTTCTATAGTTGCTGAGCATCAGGGACTGTCATACCTCGACATCACTGTTCACTAGTCAGGATGAACTCCTCATTGCTTCCCCTGACTTGACATGACTACAGTAGGACACAGCCATGTGATGGTTCCCAAACCAGTTTTCGAGAGCCTCACAAAATCTCCAAACACCATCTGATGTCAGAAAGCATTTAAAATGTGTGCTGCCTTTCCCTGTAAGCTGGTTATCACTTGTGCAGCCTCCTTGTTTGCAGACCGTCAGTTGTTGGGAGAAGACTTTGGGTGGCAGATACATTGCATCCTGGCAATTCATTCCTTCAAGTTCTTAAATCTTCCTTTAAGAATTTTTTCCATATGGAATTCATTTTTTGGTACTACTGTCTTGCTTCCAGAACACTTTCTCGAGGTTTTCCAGGGCATTACAGTGTTCACTGATGTCCTCCATGATAAATGGGATGCCATGGTGTTTTACTTTTCCACCAAGCAACTTGCAGGTCTTTCTTCATTTACTGGTCATATGCTTGTCAATTTTGGCCAATATTTCAATCTTCATCTTAGACATTTGTCATTTTTTGTCTGCATTTTTCCATTCTAGATTTCATTTTCTCCTATTCTCCATTACAGATTCTAAATTCATGTCCAATTTCTTGGTTTCAGCCAATATTGTTTTCATCTCTTCCTCTGTTTAATCTTGCTCCTGATGCCAGTGTTAACAAATTGTCTATTTTTATGTCATCACTCAATAACTCAATTGTTGACTGCTCTCTAATCCAATTGCACTCTGAGTTCTCTGTTGTAGCAGACTTCCTGCCAACTCTTGTTATATAGCCCCCAGAAAATTTCCACAGCTGTGGTAATTTTTTTTTCTTTCTTTCAGACCATTATTGAAAATGTTAATTCACATGTGTGTCCACACATGCAACAATCTGATGGGGGCTATGTAAAGTGGTAACCTACACACGTGTTCACTTTTATAATAATACTGCAGCTATTTAGGCAATATTGTGCACACAATTCAGAACATTAGGCAGAATACACTTGGGCACATGCTCACAGTGTGTGTATTTCAACCATGGTATGCCTTCAACACCACAGAATTTCAAAATTTTCTGCAGTAGGGTTATTTTGTTTGTGTTAGTGTCCTTGAAATTTTAAATTTTGCACACATGAATTGCATTTTGTGCTAAAAGCTCTGATATGAATGCTGTGAAATTCATAAGCCTTGATACTAAGTAATAGTTATTTATGTTTGTCTAGGTGATGCATTCTTCTGTACTCTGTATAAGTTAGGAACAAAACATTAATGGTGAAAACTTGTAGCAGATATTGTTCATCTCACAATTTTCTTTATGGTTCTTAGAAATTAAACATTTTTAAATGTATTAACCTAAATATAACCTAATGTTTTGCCCATTCTATATTTACATTGTTAAATAAGATAACATTAATCTTGATTAAAATTAACACTTCTATAGTTCTCAAAGGTTACTTTTATATTTTAATTTTTCTCGATCGTAGCCAAAAGTTACCATTGTGTCAAAATGTCATTTTGGTCATGTTACTAAGCTTTAACCTGTAATCAAAAACAGCACACCTTCCAATCATGTGATTGCATTGACAAAGTGAATTATTGTGTTAATGTGTGAAAATGTTCAATTTTAAATATTCCATTTAACATCAAATACTATCAGAGATAAGTTATATAAAGAACTGTTACTGAAAAAGGAAATCAAGATTCCAAGAATGTGCCGGTTACTTCCTTTAATTAAATAAAGCTTCTCCTCCTCTGGCAACTAAACAAAATATTTTGTATCTGTAACAGATCTTCCTTATCAGTTATTGGGGGTAAATTTGAACTGGGTGGGAAAGACATAATATGTTTGAGGTAAAGTTCATTGCCAAACATTCACTCCTGAAGTCTGATAACAATCACCTAAGCAAATAAGTCAATTATATTTAACCATTGAAATACAATTTCTTCTTTTAATCAGTATGTTTTGCACCTTGGGTTAATAAAAATTAATTTTTAACAACATTACCAAAGATTAAATGGTGCTAGAACATTTCTGGCTTCAGTTTTGTATTAACAGATGCAAATACATAAAAATCAATTAACATTAGCCGTCTCATTGTGGACTAGGGTTATTAATGCCTTATTGTGTATTTTTCAAAATAAAAATGTACTTTAAATTTCCATGTTTTACAATACATTTCTAAAACTAAAAATACACCTTATTTTGCTGCTTTCAGTATAGAAACTTTTGGATTATTAATTCCTTATTTTGGGTGTTGATTCCCTTCAAGCAACATAAGTTAATGGAAGTGTTATTAATTCCTTACACTATGAAAGAAGGGGAAATATTGGACACAGTGGTAAATTTGGGACGGGAACAGTATATTTCTTTTCTTATGTTGGTATCACCAGCAGCTACACTGCACGTGCATTGTGCTGTTTACACCTTGCACATTTTTGAGCAGATTTAGATATACATTGTTGCATTTGGAAGTTTAAGACCGTGGTGTAGAACAACTGTATACTGCACCAAAAACTATTGGTTATCCTTCACAAATAACTTCCATCATTGTTTTAGAGGCGAAAAAATATGTAAGCATAATTTCCTTTTTTGCTTATTTGAGTGTTAAAGAAATGTGAATGAACTATTTACAGTTTTCTATATACTTTGGGTGAATATCGGACAATGCCACAGACTTATAAAAGGAGGCTTGGTGCTCCTCTGATGTTTAATTGTGGCCTTCAAAATCTTGAAGTCAATGGAGGGAGAGAAAATTATGATAGGAGACAACTTCTCAAATCACATTTCGCTGAGTGATTGATAAATGTGAGAAGAATAAAATTTGTTGCCGCCAAACAGCACTTATATGTAGGTTACTTCAGACCTTGGCAGGCAGTCCATACCCAATGGAAGAAATGCTTCTTTGGGCCAATTAAAAGATGCATTTCCCTCACTTCTGAAGGAAACTCTTCAAAAAACCGGTAACCGAAGAGGACAATATTAAAAAAATGCATTCTGTTCAGCAGGATTATTATTGAACCTGAAAGAGTACTCAGAAAATTGCCTGATGGAGAAAATTCTTGAAACAATTCTCTGGAAGACTGTCTTGAGTTTTGTAGAGATGGCTTCAGAATGTTCAATATGCAGCAAAAAATAAAGCAAATGCTCAACGAAAGTGAAAATTGGATGTTGCTCCAGGAAAATCTGTTTTGAGCATCGATATGAGAAATAGAGCTAATGCTGAATCAGTGCCTGAATTGCCTGTGAGTAATGATGTATCACCCATTGGCGAAGAAACTGTCAACAGAGGAAGCCGTTCTAGAAATGGGGGCTTTTTTACTTGTTGGTTATCCACTCGTGATGGGAGGAAACGGCTAAACAGGCAATTTGTCAGAATCTTAACAGAAGTGGGTGCAATAGAAGCAGATGTCAGATTTCTATGCCCATATCTAGGTTCATTTTTTCTGAGATTCCAGAAGATGATACTGTAGACAAATACCAAATTGTAAGTGTTGCCAATCCCTAGAGAAGAAAACGGGAAGTTTTTTATCACTGAAAACGTGTAGATTTGAGATTGTCTCAAGTAGATTGTCATTATCTATCAAATATTTTCTGAATATATGTGTCAAAAGTTTTTCTAAACATTTACAAATGTTTCTGAAGTGTAAATATTTTGTAAGCATGTACATGTTAAAAGGATTTCTATGCATGTTCATTTTTTTTTTTTTAAAAAAAAGATGAGTGTACCCGAAATTACCCCCATTAAATGGGTAACATCAGACAGTTTTATTTGTTAGGATCTGATTACTTATATCATATTTTCAGTTCATGTTCTTTGATCAGATTATTCTTAAATGTCGTCTCGAATATCGCTCACATTTTGCCACGTGAAACTGCTTTAAAGAATATTAAAATTCCATCTGATATTACCCCATCTTATGGTATATTTAGAAAACAATGAGCATTTGTTAATTTCTGGATTAATAATTCATTTTGGGTGTTGATTCCCTTCAAGCCACATAAATTAATAGAAGTGTTATTAATTCCTGACACCTATGTTTAGAAAACAGTGAACATCTGTTAATTTCTGATATGCCAAGCACTTTGAATGTTCAATGAAAGCCTGAATCAATTATGCAGAATAGGTGGATGCATTATGATGAAGCTGCCAAGATTTTGCTGCCCACAGATTCGATCATTATCACCACACAGCATCATGAAGGCAGGAGACCACCTGGTAGCAATCCATTATGACGGTTAGGTCTTAGTGTGTGATCCTGATGCACCACACTATGGGAGTCTAAGAGCACTGTCAATATGACCTTAACTTTGGGTCTGCTGTGCTGCTTTTTTTTTTTTTTTTCCGCCTCATTGATGACTGATGTTGCTGTGTCAGTTGCATCTTGGTTTCTGGGTCATACCCATAAGCCCATGTCTTATCCCCTGTTCATCACAGTGTTCAGAAAGTTGGGCTCACTGTTTGCATTGTCCAGCATGTCCTAAGCAATATCCAGATGAAATTACTTCTGCTCCATTGTAGCAGCTTTAGTAGATTTTGTGGACTTGTACCAAAATTTTTGCTCAAAATGAATGTACTGATTCAATGCTTAACCCTATCTCATTTTGAAGTTCTCAGACACTCATACATTGGTCCTGCAAGAACACAGGACATGGCTTTTGCGATTTTGTCTTGAAGAGGGCCTACCTGAACATGTATGCTGTCCAATGATGTGTGGTTATCTTTGAAGCAGTTGTACCACTCCCATGAGGCATTCATGGCATCGTACAAAAGTTTTTGAATCTTTTAAATGGTTTCCACTTGAGTATTAAGCTTTTGGCAAAATTTGATGCAATATCACTGCTCAAATTGACATTTTACAAAAACTGAAATCTGGCGACCATTGACTATGTCTGGACTAGCATGACTGAAGCTTTGTATGAGTGGGGTTTGCATGGGAAAAAAATACAGTTCAATACATCTTGTATAAACACTGAGTTAGCACCCAGTCTGTTTATCTATCTTAAATTTGTCAATAACTTTTTATTTCGTTATATGCAAAAATATTGTTTTCTTGCAAATAATAATGCAAGGATTATTTTAACTCAAAAATTATTCATAAAAAGCAGTGCATTTCCTAAAATATATCATGCAGTTTTACATATACATTCTTTTTTTATCTGCCAGGTGGCCCTACATCGCAGCATGATACCATTGAACTACGGGGCTTTGAGGATATTCCTGAAGAGCAAGGAAATAGGAAACAGTCTCCTCAAACAAAATCTTCTAAATCAAGTATGTTTTCTAAACTCAAATTTATTTTACATTTTAAATTTGTGTGGGTACTTTCGTAATTTAACATACTGAAATGTACATTATAGAATATCAATTTGTATTGTTTTTTTACAGATTCAAGGACAAGTAATTCTCGTAAGTCTTCCGATGTGACTGCCCCACAGCAGCAACAAAATGAAGTTTCTGCTACAGGTCGCAGTACTCCAATGCAATTTGAAAGCACTAGTTTACCCAGTGGTTCACATTCTCCCATGGATGAGAAGAGTCCTGCTAAATCAGAGGACACTGTTATACCTGCTGCTACTACTGCCAGTATTAACACTACAGTTCTCTCAATGTCTGAGCAGCAGAACTCTCCTACATCCGAAAAACAGTCAATATGGATATCTGAAAGGACAGAAGAAAGTGGATCTCGGCCTTTGGAGAATTCTGAATTCAATCTTGATGATTTTCTTAAAATTGATGCTTTGCCTCTTCCTGGACTGCTTACAGTATGTTTTTTTCGGTGTTTAGCTTGTTAATGATAGAAATAGTGAACTCATGAGTGAATTAACACTTCCGAATTTTCTAGTTTATGCAAGAAAAATCGGCAACTTTCATCAGTTACAAGTTTTTCTTGCATAGATGATGTTAGGAGTTTTTATTAAGTTACATATGTTGTGTATGCTAATATTGCATTTACACTAATAACCATTTTAATTACTTTTCTCAGCAAAGTGTAATACATGCAGATTTGTTGAACAGCAAACTTTTGGAAGAGTGGAGATATTTTCACATAAAATTAACATATGGTTAGTAAACTAAGCACCCACATAATGTAGTGCATTAAGAGGTGTAAATCCATTTAATGGTTCTTTTAAGTTTGGTATTTATCAGTCTTTGTTTTTGAGTTAAACTGTTTACACACATACACACACCCTTTTCTAAAAATGATTTTTTTCATACAGAGGGTCACAAAACGCACATTTCTGGTAAAATCTATCAATATTTTGGGACCTTCTCAACCTAACACGTAATAAAGTAAAAATAATCAAGAATGTTTGAATAAGAAGAAAGCATGGTAATTAGCTTGTACAGAACAGGCTTCGTGGTTTTGCCCAGCTTGTGCACCACTATGTGTGCTGAGGAAATGCCAGCACATCTGTAAATATGTATTTATACATTATAAGCATAAGTTATATCTAAAACAAGGTACAAAAAGTAAACCCTTAAAAATAAAAGTACTTGCATATATCAATTTAGGAGATTTTGGAAGTGCCTCCCATCATTGTTCAAGTATTCTGGTACTCGCTTAGGAAGTTGGCCATTATGTGCTGCAGTTTCCTCAGAGAAATGGCAGTAATTTCTTGACAAACGGTTTTTTTTTAAGTTATTCTTAATTGTGTGGACTTGTTTTGTAAACTCTTTTAATTCTCCCCAGAGATAAAAATTGTAGAGGGTTAAATTGGGGGATTGTGGGGGCCACTCATAGAATCTATGTGGAAATATGAAATATAAATGAATACTTTTTGGGGAACAATGCCAGTCCCTAAATAGAGTAATTTCACTAATAGGCTCTGAATTTTCAAACATATGCCAAGTTTTTGCGAGTTCAACTCGCACTGAATTCTCCTGTTTTATTCCAGCTGGCCAGAGTCATAAAACCTATTTTATGCTGATCACTGAGTATTAAAACAAAGTTGTCTTAAAACATGAAAGGATGTACAAACTTCCACAAAACCTGGCCATTCTGTTTAATTTTGATTAAAGACAATAGAGGTTGAAATGAAATATAAAAAAGTACAGAACATAAGCAAATAATTGAAGGTAAAAAAGCTCAATGAAGAACTAAAACAAAAGAAAATGCTATGAATGCTATCAGAAAGAATCCTTAATAAATGCTGTATCAGTCTAGAAAATGTTAAGTGAAAGACTTGGAGAATGACACTAACAAGCTCAATTCTTGCAGATAATGATCAGCTTAGGAGGGATGTACATTAAGTAAGTTGATCATGGTCTCTTTTGCAAACTTCCCTGTGTCTCCTAAGCTAAATGTTTGTAATTCTTATGAGGTTACATAGAGAGTATGATATAATGCCATAGGATTTGAATCAGATATTCAGTTTATTATACTGAACTTTTAAATCCAATTCTACCTTTCCAGCCATGGCCTATACAGGTAACATGTTACCTTTAACGATCAGTCAACTAATTGTGTGCTATCAATTTTTACTGCAATCAACTGAGCACTATACTATCACTCTCCCTACTAAAGAAATAGTATAGCATCCTTACCAAAACCATGTGAGAGCTGGTCAGCTCCACGGACCATTTTTAAAAATGCTATTCCTCATCCCACCAGGTAAAGGGGAGTTTTAACCTGAAAATGTACTTTAGGATTAGTGGATGTTGGAGAGGAATATTTAGTTTTTTTAAATGAGAAGTCTGGGTAACACACAGTACTAGTTTAAGATCATATATTGTAATCTTTTATATGTATAAATACAACCTGGTTCACCATAAGTCTAATGGATACAACTTAGTCTGCATGAAGCACAAGACATGTATAAGATTTGACTGACAATGCAAAGTTACCAACCAGTGTAAATGTATAAATATACGAGGATTGTCCCAGAAGTACCCGACCTGACTTATGGATAACAGTGGTTGTTTCAAACAACAAACTACTAACCTTAGAAAGCTTAAGTTTGGAGTTTAAGATTTTACATTGTTTAGCATTTGTTTGGCAGCCACCAGTGAATGCTCTCAGCGAATTTGTAAATATGGATAAAACTGATCATTGTTATGTGATATGTTACTTTCATTTGAAAGGTCTTAGTCCAACTAATATGAAAGCCAAGCTCGATTCTACTTTGGGGGAGTCTTTTCTGTGGTTTACAACATTGAAATATTGGGTGACAGAGTTTAAGCATGGCTGTATGAGCTGCCAAGATGAACATCGCAGTGATCGACCAAATGAGGTTACCAGTCCAGAAATTCTAAAGAAAATTCACAAAATGGTATTGGATAACTGTCGACTGAAAGCGCACGAGCTAGCAGACATTGCAGGCATTTCAAAAAGTTGTGTACATTGCATACTGACTGAAAATTTGTATATGAGAAAGTTGTGTGTAAGGTGGGCGTCGCATTCGCTCACAATAACAAAAACAGCGTAATGAGAATGTTTCAATCGAGTGACAATGTTTCACTACAATACAGCTGAGTTTTTGTCTCGATTCATAACAATGGATGAAACCTGGGCTCATTACTTCACACCTGAGACAATCAAAACAGTGGATTGGAAGGGGAGAATCTGCTCCAAAGAAGGCAAAGACAGTTCCATCTGCCAGCAAGGTCATGTCGTCAGTTTTCTGGGATGCATGTGGGATAATTTTCATTATTTCAAAAAAGGAAAAGTAATCAATGGCAAATATTATGTGAACTTGTTACAATGTGAGTGATGAAATCGAGCAAAAATGGCTGCTTTTAGTAAAAAAGAAAGTTTTGTTTCATCAAGACAATGCACCAGTTCACATGTCCATTATCGCCATGGCCAAAATCAATGAGTTAAAGGAATTGTTTCCTCATGCAACCTATTTGCCAGATTTAGCCACCTCTGATTATTTTCTGTTTCCAAACTTGAAGAAATGGTTTGGTGGTAGAAGATTTGCCAACAATGAAAAGGTGGAGTCTGCAGTTGACTATTTTGCAGACCTTGATAATTCTCACTATAAACAGGGTATCAAAACTATTGAACATTGCTGGGAAAAGTGTTTCAAGCTGAAAGGAGACTAGAGAAATAAAGATGTTTTTCTCCAAATTTTTGTGCTTTCTTTATTAGGTCAGGTACTTTTGGGACAGCCCTCTTATATCTCTGGTATACAATAATAATTTATAAAATAAGTAGCAAGAACAAGAATAGTTAACAGGCCTTTACATAAAAAGTGCAAAATTGTAACATGTGTATAAAAGATATTTAACTCCTTGGTTTGCTAGCTAAACCATTAACTGCACCTGGGCAATATATGTATTTAAGAATTTACAATACTCTGAATTATACAGAGAAAGGATTGTAATTGTGTACACTCAGTGTAACATGTACTGGAAAAGCTTCCTCAGTTCGGAAGAACAATTTAAAAGAATATGTTTGCGAAATGTATGCAACTCCTAAAGTCAGAGAGATCCATAGTGATCCCCGACAGTTGCCTTACCTCTTGGTTGTTTTGTCACTCTGTTGTTACTTCATCCCGCCCATGGCTGCAGCACCAAACCTCTGTCACTTGGCAGGGGCTCTTCTCCATCTTCAACTTCATATTCATCATTGTTGCTAAAGTCATTATCATTGCTTATATTTACAGTTGCACTCGGATTACTCCACATCAACTGAAACTGCATTGAGGAATGTTGATTACATCTTGCAACATCATTGCTTAATCTATTGGCAGAGAGGCAGGCAGCAGGCAGCCTGTCAGGGATCACCATGCCTTCTTACAAGCAGCCTATAGCTAAAAGCTAGCTGCACAACTTATAGGCCTACCATACACAATACATTTACAAATCAAGGTGGCTTCTACATATCATAAACCCAGATGTGTGTTAAGCACGTCTGAAAACTCGGACTAATAATTTTGGTACATATAACTCGTAGCCAGCATTTCTTAATATAAGAAAGCCAAAACCCCAAAGAATTATGTACATTACCGAGATATGCTGAAGGACATGCACTCATTAAAGCCAGGCATGGTTGGGATAGGTCATGGCTGACAGCTTGGAAATATATGTGGAGGTCTCTTGTCGACATTACAAACAGGAGAATGCAGACCAGACAAAAGAAGTTCAATCTATTTCACACATATTTTGGAAGAATGCATACTTCCACTACAATATGGAGATGTGTCAATATACTGCATAGATCGACAGAATTAATGCTTGTGCTATCACCACAATTAAATGCATAAGCTGAATGTTGCCATTCCTGCTGCAGTGGTAACAAGCCACTTAATGTAGTAATCTATAGATGCTGACCAACTATCCAACATAGTAATAAGGCTTTAGTTAACTCTGCCAATAAAGACTCCATGGTGAATGGTGCCTAACAAACCAGATGTATAAATAGCCTGGAATGAAATGGTATTGCCAGGATGAAGAGACAAAGTGAAGTTGCCTGTTTCGTGCGAAAAGCAGAAGAAAGGAAAGTCTGGGAAGGAGGGGAAAGCAGACTTGTGTAGAACAAGGTAATAAAAGAGTCCATGCCAAGAAGAGGGGTACTGGAAATGAAATAGTAAACACACAACTTGGTAGAAAAACATTGTATGGTTATACTTTGCAAGATAGACTGCCACAAATATCTTCATTGACTTTAAAATTGGCTACAAAATAATTCTACAATTCACAACAATTTATTCAATGCTTTGACACTTGCTTAGTTATCCTCTCATGGCACAATGTACTAACACTTGCAGCTGAAGACTGACTCAAAACTGACTAATTTAGCTTGCAACTTTTCCTTATATAGCTATGAATGACGTTGCAAAAGTTACTGGAAATTGAACATATGCCTGTTCTGTTGGTATTCACTTTCCAAGGCTCTGGTTACTAGAACATCACTCTTACTGTTTATTACATTCCAAGTCCTCTAATTACTGCTGCCTTGCATACCAATGCTTCTGCCAACATAATAGCTGCAAACACGTGCAGCATTTTATGGGCTGGCAAGGCAGTCATTATTATTTCTACTTCTGTTGAACCCTTCGGGTAGAATTTGGAATTTGCTACTGAAGTGTAACATTAACTTTCCCTATGGTAAGGTAAACACTTGCTCATATTAGTGTTAAAATATTTCATTTGTTAACAATGCTGCCATATCACTGGTGCAGGTGTGCCAGAATTTTGTTGCCCAGGAATTTGTTTAAATGGCAGTAAATATTACTGACATGGGACTGTAGCTTTTAAGCACACTTAAATAGCACCATCTGGACAAAGTTTGAATCTATGGCCTTGATCAGAAAGCCAGTACCTAACAAACAGCCACCCAGGTGTGGCCTTTCATCTATATGACTAAATGACAGTGGTGTTGTTTCTTTATAATAAAGGAACAATCTTGTATTAAAATCTGACATGGATGAGAATTAACTGAAAAGCAGGAAACTGTTTAAAATATGTTTTTATATTTACAGAATGGTGCAGCAATGGAAGGTCAAGCAGGTTCAAAGTTTAGTCAGTGGTTCAGACGAGACAGCCCTGTGAATCAGCCCGAAAGCCGCCGTTCTTCACTGCAAGATGAATTACTGAATAACATTATCAATGGTAATGATAAAATGTTTTAATGCTTATAGTAGAACATGCAGTGCTTAAAATTAGATGAGTTAGGAATATCTATGTTTCTTGTGCTTAAATGTGTATTTCATTGCAATGCTTTTTTTCCTTTATCGGTTGTACCTATTAAGAAACCCCTTTTATTATGATTTAAATGCTGCTGTTGAAGACCACCTCACTGATAAAACTTAATGGGGTGATGTTCTTATCCGTGCAAGTGAATGAGTGGTGTAAACGTGATGAGCAGTGGCATGATCAGTTGGCCAGCAACTGATATGGCTATCACTTCCAGTCTCAGACTCCTTCCCCCACTCCTTGTACTGCACAACTTGACTGCTCACATTTATTTGCAAGGATAATACATATCTTACTGTGAGCCTAGGTTGTAGGTTTGAATATAGACTGCAAAATATTGCTGGTTAAGATTTTTCCAACAATTTTTTTTCCTACTTAAGATTAATATCAAACTCTCAAATGCATTCATTTCACATGTTCATTTAGTATTTAATTTGTTGGCATAGTTAAATGACATTAAACATGATGGGAAGAAATAAAACAAAATATGTAGTACTATGAAGCTACTTAATGAAGGCATAATGAAATTAACATGATTAACTTTTACATACTTCACTTTTAAGATTTACTGAAATGTGCGTAAAACTGTATCATGTTAATTTCATTTTAAAACAAAAGCTTGCTGTATAATAAAGTTTATGCTGGTTTGATTTTCCACAGTTAAGTAGCCATGCCTGGTTTATGTTATTGCCATGTTTCTTTCCATCACTATTAATATAATTCTTTTGCTTTTCAGATATTACAGAGCCAAACATTGTAATACCATCAATCAGTGAATCCAATACATATTTTGCTCCAATTTCACCTGCAGCAAACACAGCAACAGTGAGTGGATCTGCAGTGGGCAGTGGTGCAAGTAACATGACCAGTAGTATAAATAGTAATAATACGTGTGCATCTGATACTAATTCTACAGTGGGTGTGAAGTCAACATTGCTCCTTGAAATGCTCCAAAGAGGTGGACAATCTCAGTCAAATCAAAATGAGAATTCTGTGACTCCAATTATTAGGGCACCTAGTATTAGGGATTTAGGTGAGTATATTCAATATTTTATTAATTTGATGAGTTGGTTTTTTAACACTACGTCACTTACATTGTTATTATGAGGGACTAGTTTCGAAAGCCTATGCTTTCATTTTCAACCTCACGGGTCCAACTGCCATTGCTGGCTGCATTTGCTTGTACACTCTTCTCTGGTGGCGAAATGATGAACTTCTTAACTAAGCTGTCTACTGGCGGGATTTCAAAGTTTATTAGCCGATCTTTGTTTTTCCATATGAGGATGTTTTCCCAGGTTGTGAGTTCATTGTGGCCTGACATGGTTTTAAGCAATTTTGGATTTGGATCTAGATTGTGGTTTTCTTTCCAAAAGTGAAATGCTACTGCCGATTTATCTTGTTTCAATTTTAGGTTTCTAAAGTGCTCTTTGGATCTGATTTTTAAACTTCTTTTGGTTTGTCCTATGTAGAACTTTTCACAATTTGTGCATTTAATTTGATATATTCCTGACCTATTTTCTGGTGGAATTTCATCTTTTATTTTTGAATTCAGTAATTTTATGACAGAAAATCTGTTTATTGGAGATTTTTTTGAATTTTCTAAATGAATGTGAATTTTTTGAATGTGTTGATATTGTTTTTTCCTGCTGTTAGGGTAGTTATTTCTTTTATGGTTTTTTTCTGCTTTGCTTAGTTTCTTGTACACAACGTCCATTTTGTTCTGCTGTTTGAATTATGGTTTTTAACTCTTTGTTGAATTCGGCTGTGCTCATAGGTACATTTACTAATCTTATGTGTGAGGCTGTTTATTATTGCATGTTTGTGTGGTAATGGGTTGTAGCTTTCATTTTTAATGTAATTTTCTGATTGAGTTGGTTTTCTGTAGATTCCAGAGTTTACTTTTGTGTCGTTTCTGATGATTCTTAGGTCTAAGAATGGGAGTTCTCCATTGGTTTCTGTTTCCATTGTGAATTTTATTGTTTTTTCCTGTATGTTTAATAATTTTATGGCATCATCTAAATGTCTACTTGGTACTATTGCAAATATGTCGTCAGCATAGCGGTACCAAACTTTGAAAATCCATGGGAATGCTTTCTTCATGTGCATTTCGAATTTGCTCATAAATAAATTTGCCAAAAATGGAGATAGAGGGTTGCCCATAGAGAGTCCTGATTTTTGCCTGTAATATTTACTATTGAAGGTGGTTTAGTTTTGTTCAATGCACAAACTTGTTAGCTGTATGTAATCTTCTACTTCTGCAGGTTCTATTTCTGTTGTATTTAGCCAGTTTTTTAATAGGTCTTGCAGTTTTTGTGTTGGGATGCTAGGGTATAGCGCTGTAGCATCAAATGAAACTGTGTCTTCTGTGTCTATTTTTAGATCTTTGATTTTTTCAACTAATTCCAAAGAGTTTGCTAGATTGGAACTTTCAAATTTTGGAAACGAATCAAATTTATTCAATAACCATTTTGCTAATTTATATGTTGGAGAATCAATACTACTGACGATTGGTCTCATTGTTTTTCCTGTTTTGTGAATTTTTGGTAGGCCATAAATTCTGGGTAATGTTGGATTGTCTACTTTTATTTTATATGATTCTGCTTTTTTGATGATTTTACTTTCTTTTACTGCTTTGTTTAATGTCTGGATGCAAGAGTTTAGTGGGTTGGTTTCCACTGTGATGTATTGGTCATCCTGTAATAAATTTTCCATTCTGTTTATGTATTCTGTTTTGTCCAAAATTACCATGTTGTTCCCTTTGTCTGCTTTAGTGTATATGACTAATTTGTCTTTTAGTGATTTTAATATTTGGCTATTGCATTTGGATTTCTTTTCATTTTTAATCTGATCAACTATTTTTGAACATTTACTTTTTATTATAATTTTATCTTCTTCCAAGTTATGTTTTAACTTTGAGCTTGTAAGTTATAACCAGTTGTGATATCACAGTAGGCTTGAGGAAGTGATTATGCTAAGTGTTAATTTCAGTTCCCAACAGCCTTTGGCGATATTCCTAAAGGTAAAATATTGTTTCTTGTAACCCACATACTTCCAATGGCTAGAATTTAAATATTATTGAGTACTCTTAAGAGCCAATTTAATTTTGAATACTTTGTGCTGGAGCTTACAAAACTAAAGCAGTAAATAAAATATATGTAATAAAATTGTGATGGATACAGTGAAAGAATTGCTGTGTGATGGTGACATGTATACTAAAAGTTTGCTTCCATTAGACAGGGTTGTCAGGTAGTTCCTCAAAATACAAAGTGACAAGATGCAATTGTAAAATACATGTAAGGGACATTGTTTTAATTAGAACCTAGATGTTTGGACATTTATAGCAATCAAAATAAAAATGATGAAATACGCAACAAAATATTAAAAAAAGCATACATTTTAAAAGGTCATAGTTAAAATATATGGTCAGTTGGTATCTGTTGGGTAGTTGCCAATGGAGTCATTTGTTCTTACACTTCAGAATTTTTATGACAGTTTGCTATGCTGATTGAAACTCGCTATGGGTAGTAGAGTAGATGATTTCTCTCCATAGTTGTAACCATTTAAGAATGGGCACCATGATAAGTGGTTACATCTCCCCAAGAAGAAAGAAGTATAGATGGAAAAGAAATTGAAATGATCCCCAAGGCCAGTTTTTGGTTGCACACCAGTAAGCAGTGAATACTTGTTCCTTACAGGAGTCTTATCAGCATGCAATATAACTCTGCACTGAGGCAAACTGTCATGGCTCAATGAAGTGTTATATGATGTACATTCCATTTCCTGTTTGCATTTAGCACTTTTTGACATAAGACACTGTAGAGGACCATCCTTTTCAGCAAACAAACTGTTCTTTCATGAAACAAATAAGCCTTTTTGACTTGACAAAGTGACATGTTTTGAAAAATGATACACTGCAGGAAGTGCAAGAACTTGTTCTGAAAGTTGGCTATAATGCTCCCCCTCCAACTGGACTCGGAGCACTCTTGCTGCATATGCACAAGTACTCTGTCTCAACTAGCAGTTGTAACAGAGTGCAGTAAAAGAAGAATGAACGAAAGGTTAAAAGTGGATTCTGATGAAAGGGAGGAAACTCAATCCAGGTCAATAACTTGCCAATGACCTATGCTTATTGGTGAGGCAGCTTGTTAAGTTCATCTCATGATTAACAATAAGGATTTATAATAGTTGAAAATGAGTCAGAATAGTGACTTCACTTGTCTCAAACTTCTGAGTTATTCAATAAGGATTTATATTGGATTTTTGTCCAGGTCAGTTCCTCTAAGGCTAAAAATATCAGAAGGAATTAAAGGGCCTCCTTTCTGTTAAGATCATACGATTACTAACAGCAGCACCACTGGAATTGCACCCTAGGATTTTGTCAGGTTGATTCCTTTAAGTCTTCTGTTAATTATCAGGAGAAATTAAAGAATCTCCTATTTGTTAATAACAAAAGTCCTTCGTTTGTGTGTTAGCCTCTGCCAGCATCAATTGATATACACAATCTAATGAAAACTGACTGGCAACCTTTTTTTTTTTTTTTTTTTTTTTTTTTCTCCCCTCTCCTTTTTTTTTTTTTCTTTTTTTGAAAGAGCACATTTGTGCTTTACTGTTTTAACATGTGCTGATTTATGAAATACTTTAACTTTTCATATCTCTTAGAAAATACAACTATTCCATCAGTTGAAAACAAATGGACACCCTATTCATTACCTCAACTGAGAAGGTTACTTTTCACTGGTTGATTAAATAATATGTCTGATTTTCTCAACAGTATCTGACCTTCACAATTTGCTAGTGTTTTTTTCTACAATCAAGGGAAAATTTAGCAACTTGGAGAGAGAAGAATAGTATCACCCCCTTAATTTCAACAGCAAGGTATTGCCAAGTAACCTACTATAATAATAATAATAATAATAATAATAATAATAATAATAATAATAATAACACATACATATTGATCATATCTTGGGCAGGCAGTAAGTGATTTATGGCATGCTTTACTTGCTGCAAATTTGTTGATCAATATTTAGAGCCTAGTTGCTGTAAAATCTCAAATTCATGGAGAGGAGAGCAAAACTGTTGACTTGTCTTTGACATTGTAAAGAATTCTCAAGCATTTTGAGGAATGAGAAAGAGCACTTGGCTAAACAAGAATATTTACATTTTATTTATTTCTGTGCTAATTGCATAAAAATGATGGCCTGGTTGTCAAAATCACCACATTCAAAACCTAAACACATCTGCTAGGAGTGCTAGGTTAGTAATGAAGGTGAAAAGTGTTATAGGAAGTCCCAGGAATAAGTGCAGGAACGGTTTAACTATGGATTCAGTACTAAGCAATGTAGAGGACCAATTGGCTTATTGAATAATACGAAAGTGAAGTGGAACAAAAAAAAAAGTTCAAAGTGAAGAACTGCTGAATTTTTTTTCTCCTATGCGATTGATACACAGATACAGGAAAGATTTGATTTATTTTTTAGAACATTTTGGTGTTTTTTGTTTTGGTGTAATAATGTAGTTTTAGAAATAGTTATGATATGCCATATTATAAGTGAAAATTACTTAATTTTAAATACAAGCACTTTATGTATCAAGCCATGAAAGCAAGAACTTTATTACTGTCTCTAGCTCGCATGTACAATATACATAGTGGAGAGAGAAGGTATTGTATTCCACCCAAAAAACTTGAACCGTGATTTCACCAGAAAAATATGTTTTGGAATTCCCTGAGTCCGAAAAAAGCATTTTTAGAAAAATGTTCATGTGGACAGCATAGCTCAAAAATGAAAAGACTATGAAAAACCAAACCTGGTATTGAGATTTAGCATCTTCCAAGGATGCAACACAAAGATTTTCAAGAAAATCCCCCCACCTCAAACAACCCCTTAAATAGAAAAATTGTCAAAAGTTTTTAATTTTCTCAAAAATAGCACTAACAATTTTGATTAAAATACTGTATACTAAAGATATTTACCTCCCAAATAAAATGTATATCTTGAATTTTCTGGGAATAGCCTCTGAAGACTTCTTTATTTTGGATGAATTTTGTCAAACTTTGGTTAACTGCTAAGAGAGAGACAAAAACTTACTGCATAAAAAAAAACGTAGATATCGTCAAAATACACAATTTTTCTTTGTTTTTGTTGTGAAGGTAACTGTTCCCAAGATATTCCTTGTTATTGGTTTCACTTTTCTCGGACAGGGAGTGTCCATCTTTCTTTTATTCTACTCCTGGCCAAGCAAAGAAGCGATTTGCAATGACAATCTCATAACGACAACTTTTAAAACATTAGACTATCCCTTTAGCCTGGTGCATTCCCAGTTCCCTTCTACTTATAATGAACTATGTAATAAGAACATTCTGCTAATATTTATCTTGATTAGTATTGTGTAGAAAGAAGAATAATATTTTCTAATAAGTTTGTAGAGCAGCTAGAGAAGGTCCTGCAAGTGTAACACATCAGATTTTTTTTACTTAATATACAATCTATCAAGAATTATGATGCAGTTTTATTTGCATGTTAATTCCACTTTTATCGCTCACTCAGATACTATGAATTGCATTCTTCACAGCTTATTTACCAACTGGGTCACGGAGTCATACCTCAAATGACAGTGATCATGATTTCCAAATTTTCTTTGCTTAGATTGTCTTTGATCAGTCAGAATCTCACTGAGCTGTGAAGTCATTTTTTATCCACATTGCAACATTGAATCTATACTGCTTATAAGGCTGCAGCTGTCAATGCTTTTAGAATGGTGACTGCACAGCAGTTGTGTTCACAAGACCTTCATTTACAGCATTTACCAAAATGTTCTTAAGATTAAAAGATTGTTTAGCATTGTGAACACAAGCTTTGATGCTTCAAAAGTTCTGAGAGTTTATTTTGAAGATGTAAGCCTACTCACATAAGAGAATGCTTGAAGCAGCTGGTTGTCAACTCTTTTGAAAAGTTCACTTGTTTCCCCAAAAATAACCTAGCTGATCAATTAAAAACTGTGCTCCAAGTTGTTTAACCTTGAGTAGAAATCATGGGCAGTAGGGAACTTGGATCCCTCAAGATGCTGCTAGGTGATGAGCATATTCCTTGACAAACACTGCTTCAATTTTAATAGTGTTGATGCAAGACTGTGAAAGCAAATGCACAATTTCAGCATTCCTGATTGCCTTCAGAAACCATGAGTTCCAGGGAATTTGAATAGGAAAAAGAAATAGTTTAAGCTTCTTTGGTTGTACTGATATTTGCTCTTGTGTTCAAGAATGAACTCTTCAAGCTAGCCACAACATTAAGTTTCTCCAGTTCTTTACTAAAGATGTTGCTTACAAGGTTTAGCTTGAGCCCCAATGATCTTCAATGAATTAACATACTTGGTCATATATTGGTCACCATCAGAAACTGGCTGCACTGTGGCTGAGTGGTTAGACCACTTGCCTCTCACCTAGACAGCCTGGATTCGATCCCAAGCAACCGCATGTGAGATTTGTGGTGGACAAAGCAGCGCTGGGGTGGGTTTTCTCTGGGTACTCCGGTTTCTCCCGCCATCTCATTCCACCAGTGCTCAATCATCATTCATGTATCATCAGTGTCACTGCCTGCAGTGCCATAAGTAGTTAAAGCGGGCATTAAACACTACCACAACAAACAAAAAAAAAAAAAAAAAAAAAAAAAAATCAGAAACATTATCATACTTGTGTAGTACTGTTCAAAGCACTTATATTATGTATACATTGAGTGGAATATGCTCTTGTAAAAAGCTACACTTGCAATACAAGTTTAGGGAGACCATCATTGCCAATGGTTTCGAATAAAATCTCAAATGCAGCATCCTCTCTTGTCAGTTCTCATCTGCCAAAGCTTCCACGATTTTTTTGAGTAATTGCTCCTTTATGAAATTCTGTCTCCTCTTCTCTCCTCTCCTCTTGTAAAGTTGAAACATACTTCTCCCACAGTATCTTCACATAGAAAATGTCAAAAGCTCCTGAAATGAAATTAAGAACTGAGTTAAGAGATCTCACTGCACAAATAAACTTATCCTACATATGATAGTATAATTACAATGACTTACTGTCTATAAATTCGCTCCACTCTCATACATCCTCAATATCCAACTTGTTTAACAGAATGTTTGCCAGGAAAGATAGTTGGTCACTTTTTTTTTTTTTTAAAGCAATTTCAAAACCCGCACCAAATGTCACTTTGCGCTTTGTAATGGGCTCAGCTGCTTCAATAACTTTTGCCTCAGTCATTTGTTTGTGACATCGGCGAACTAGCAAACGAGAACTAATGTCCCTTTTTGCACTACAGCCTCCATGCTTTTAACATGGGCTGCAGTAAGACACATTCTCCACTCAACCACAATACAAAATACGTTTGACCAGATATGCTCGTTTCTACCAAGTATAACAGTCATCATAGTCCAAACAAATGTCTAAGTGACTGGATGTCCACATGAAATAATATGCTTTCTAAACTAAACACAGTCCATCTTTCAAGGAAGAATGTTGTTTTCAGCTTTTCTGACATTTACAATAGCATGACATTCACCCGTGGGTCATCCCATGTAATATTTGCACAAATATTTTCCCCAAATTAACACCACAAATTAAAAAGTATTAACAATCTAAAACGTCTTAATGATTGGTGAACTAGACTTGTAATCATTTAAACAATAACATTCAACTTTAAGTAAAAGGGGGGGGGGGGAAATATTAACTTTCTCCTACACTCAGGACATTTACTCTTAATGCACCACAGTCTTTCTCGAACATCAGAGTTTTAGCAGAATGTACTTGTACATTGAAATAGAATGTACTTCATAAGTTGAAATAAAAATATTATTTCTTCATATATGGCTGACAATATGCCATGAATTTCACTGTATCGCAAACTGCACCACCACTGCACTTTTCCTGTGAGACTTGGCCAGGGACTTGAAACAGGAACATTTACACTTACCTTATATTCTGTAGTTGTCTGAAATCCTCATCATTCTCTGAAATCCTTGTTGAACTCGTAGAGTTTCCCAACAGGGCAGCTGCAGAGGTTGCATGCACTTACCAGGGAAAATTCTGGGTGCAAGAATCGCTCGTTCCACTCCAAAAGATTCTATCTATACAGCACCTTATTCCATTGAAGAAACCATACATGAATGCTGCTATATTTCACATCATTCCAATGAAGAGCAATTAACATGTCCAGGCAGACTAACATAAAAATTGGTTATCCTTAACCAGTGACAATAGGCCTTCAGAAACTTGACCTTTGCACTGGTCACACGACACAAAGGAAGAAATACTTCTCCCCTCCCGAATGAGAATATAGCTTTCTCGTTGATGTTCAAGACTACTTACGCATTTGCATAAATGAACATTTTTAAAGTACAATACATTTACATAATACCAGTGCCATATATATATATATATTTAGCTGAAGATTTGTCAGTGGCTGCCTCACACTCCATGTTCCTGAACCGCATTCAGCTGGGTTCTGCCACGTCAGCCTTAGCTCATCGCTGACCCAAACATAACTCCGCTACTCACTTAATGAATGCATGACTGATTTTGTCTCAGAATCAGAATGAGACATTCGGGTCTCTCTCTTTCTCTCTCTCTCTCTCTCTCTCTCTCTCTCTCTCTCTCTCTCTCTCAACTTTTGGGCACTACAATATTGGTGGCCTCCACACTCACTGCCTATGTAGTAGACTGTGTCATCTGTTGTAGGAAATTTATCCTCAACATTAACTGCAACGGTGCAGCTTTAGATGCATACTTGTTTTGGTGTCTTTCACTTTGAGTACACTTCAGTACTGGGCCCATGATCCCATATGATATGGCAATTAAAAGTATTTTCACAATACAATAGACTTGTCTGAGGAGTATAAAGCCTTCTGACTATTTGTTAATCCAGATGAGCTTTCAATTTTTTCCTAGATATTGTGTTGTAGATAAGGTAAATAAAGTAATAGATATCCAAAGTGCGTGTGGAGCTTTGAAATATGTTCTTTGTATGGCCATAAGAAGAAACAAAAAAAATAATCTATGTTCCATTCATATGAGTTTCTCTGTTACAAATTATTGCTTAAAAGCTTATTCTTCACACTAATCAAGATAAACACAATAAGTGCTCTTATTACTTGCTTCCCTGTAACTAGAAGTGAAATAAGGAAATACACTTGGCTAATAGATCTTTTCAAAGCTGGCTGCTATGCGATTGAAATTTGATTCTTTGCAAGGCCAGAAGTTGACAAATTCTTGTGTAAGAAAAGTATTTTAAAAATGAAATCAATAACAAGGAATACTTCAGAAATAGTCAACACCACGAAATATATCTCACATAAATTGTGTGTTTTAAAATGATCTATATTTTTTGTATAGCAAGTTTTTGTCTTATCTCTATGGTTTTCTGGAGCATTATGCAAAAGTCATACAGAGTGAAGAGTATTTGGAGGCTATCCCCAGAAAATTCAATTTGATTTGTCAAGTAAATATCTTTTAACAGTATTTTAAACAAAATTATTAGACAGTTTGAAAAAATCAGAAGCTAGTTTGAGGTGGGGGGGATTTTCCTCAAAATCATGTCACATCCTTGGAAGATACTAAACTTAAATGCCAAGTTTGGTATTTTACCAACTTTTCGTTTTTCAGTTCAAGTGTTCACTGATACACAGATCTTTTTCTGAAAATGCTTTTTTTTGATTCAGGGGAGCCTAAAACATGTATTTCTGGTGAAATCTCAGTATCAAATTTAGTGGGCTTTAACCCTTTTAGTGCCAGTCTGAATAGCAATCTGAAAAGTGCCAAGCAAGTTTAGAGGAGAATTGCAGAGTTTTAAATTATTAGTAATAAAATTAGTATCAAATGACATAGAGATCTGAATCTTTTTTCATATTTAGTAAACCCTTTTGTTTAGTGTATAATATGCATTACATGGATGAGAACATTCTTCAATATCTTTAAAAAATTAAAACCAAAAGTAAAATTTGAAAATAAAATTAAAAATCCCAAAATAATCAATAATTGGGCATACAAAACCTTACCTCACAGAAAGGTCAGGATAATTAAATGAAAGTACCCGAATGCTCCTGTTTTTTGTCTATGTTTTATTTTCTAAAATACATGAATTCACGTAACTTGAAGGCTGAAAAACACACACAAACGTAAGCATGATACCACTGTTAATGAAAATGGCAAAAAGCAATAGAATACAAATGTAACATAGATTACTGTATAATTTAGTACATTTACCATTGCGTAGCTGAATGGTTGATTCACACTGTATGCATTTTCTGGTTACACCTCCGTAAATCCATTTTTATAAGTACACCGCTTACTTGCATGCGTATGAGGGCTGTTATCAGATACGTTTTCATCACTGAAGCTGGAATATGTATCTTCCTCTCCTAAGTTGATGTCAAAACATTTTCATCAAGGTCTGAAAATTCAAAATGGCTAGTTTACTTCTAATACATTGTGAACTGCAGCCCTTATTTCCTCTTTGTTTCAAAACCTTTGGCTAGATGATATCATGTTCCAACCAACATATACAAATACCAGCAGAAGAAATTAAATGTGCAGCTAATTTAGTATTTTGGAGTGAAGATAAGGTCTGAAACACTCCAGAAAATCCTTCTCTATGGCTATGACATAGAAATACAGACTTTTCTGCTAGAAAGAGTTAAAATGTATGAAAACTGCATCACAAATAGATCGCAATTGGCAATTCTTGCAAAATATTTTGATCACGATTAGATCGTGATTGGCACTAATAGGGTTAACTAGATCTACATGTTTTTATATAGTAGCATTTTGTCTTCTACAGTTTACTGTACCAGTTACAAAAGTTATTGGAATGTGGATTTCACAGGCTATTTGTAGAAAATTCAAAATATGCATTTCATTTATCATTTAAATACAGAGTTTACTCAATTTGTTAGCCAATTTTCAGGGAATCAAAAATAAAAACTTTACATTTAAAGAGCAGTTTGGTTTTGGGGAAGGGGGATTTTCTTGAAAATTTTACAGGTACCTATCACTATACTCGTATCACAAATATCTCAGAATAATCTATGCGGTATAACAAGTTCATGCTTGAAATTTAAGCTGCTATTTTCAACTTGGAAGTACCAGATATTGAACTTGGAAAGTGTCAGGTTGAAGAGATGGAATATCAGGATATGGACATCCCTCACCTGGAGGCCTGTGTTCCAGTTTCACAAAGACAACTGTCCTGTTTAGCATTTTACAGGAATGAAAGTGAAACATAAGGGACTTGTGTTAATGAAGTGATTAAATCATATTTGTTTTGTACCATGCACAACAGATAGTTGTGTGTACAGTCTATATTACCTCTATTATTTTTTTAACAAACATGAGTAACCTATCCTACATTTCACAAAGTTAAATTTATTAAACCACAAAAAAAGTATTAAATTTACATTATTTCAATGTTATCTCTTGGTGGTCTACCACCATTTATAAGATTTTTCCCAAAATGAATTGCAATTCAACTTATAGCTCAAAATTCTTCATACATGAACAGTGCTATGTTATGTTTCCTATACATTCCAAAATATTTGCAACTCATTTGAGGGTACTTAAGTTTAAAATGTCAGCTTCTATTTGCAGGATGGACTTTTTATACCACATAGATGAGACAGAAACATTTCTGAAGTATTTCCGATATAAATGTAGTGATAGGTCCTTGGAAAAAGTTGTAACCAGCCCTGTATGTTAGGGAAGATCTTAATAGACTGCAAAACCGTACTGGAACTGTATTCATTTAATGTTGACTGCAGGGGCATTCACAATCAAAATTCCCCTCTGGGACCTATTATGGTAGCTGACAGGTTTGCTGCACCCAGGTTCCCGAGCCACTGGTCCTCCAGGTTTGGGGGTTGGGCTTGGGTTATCAATCCTGCCCATAAAAACTGAAAAAGTTGCTAATCCTAGCGAGGATAGCCTGGATGCTGCAGGGTCTGAGGTCAACACTGTTTGGAACCATCATGAGATTTGACCTGAGATAGTGGCATCTCTCCATGCATGGAATCCACTGTAGCAATGGACCCTACTGATTCTTTTCAAACTGCTTTTTCTAAGAAGCAACACATTGTTGATCTTACCTTTGAGGGCACTGATACTATTTCAAGACAATGTGATATTCCTTGCTACTTAATCATGCGCACAGCTACACCTGAACAATGCTCTTAGCTCATTGAATCCCTTTGAGGTCCAAGCCACTTTGGACAAAATTGCTGGTCCTGTAACGAACTGTACCCGACAATGCAATGGATCTTAATTGATACAGAATGTTAATTGACAGCCTTCGTTTACTCAGGTACAGCACTTCAAAAAAGTGGGGTCATTGTTGAGCCTCATGCTACCTTGAATGTCTGCCAAGAAGTTGTGTCTCACTAAAGAAGATATTCTTACTTATATATCTAGCCAAGGTGTAAGTGCAGCTAAATGGCTCATGAGGCGAGCAAGCTCGACAGGTACCTGCCAGGATGGTATGTTTAACTTTCAGCTTGTGGCAGCTTTCTACTACACTAAAAGCTGGTTTTGTGACAATGAAGGTCAGACAGTATGTACCAAACTCTTTGTAAGGGGCATCCTTTGTCCTCAGTGTGGATGGCTTCCCCTGTACCTCCACTGTTACATGTGTGGACTGTTCTGTTGATACCATCCTGCATATTCTCTCAAATGCCCTGTGTGTATGGAAGAGTATGCCGTTCAAGAAATCCATGCCAAGATAAACTTGGCTATCAAGAGGCAAAGGAACAACTTAGGTTGCTGTCTCCAACGAAATTGGCCCATGGTACCTTTTGTCAGGCTCTTGGATCAGCAGCTCCTATATCATCAAAGCAGAATTGTACCTGTCAATGTACTTGCTCTACACGTGCTACCCAATCCAACATTTCATCTCTCCCACCTGCAAGTACTTTCCAATCATCTCTTTCTACTCTGTTGCCATCTTCTACAGTTTGTCAACATTTTATTCCCCAAAAGTCCCATCAGTGTTGGGAGCTTTCCTTATTCTGGCCCTCTGTCACAGTGGCAACTATGGATATGGACCAGGCATTCAGTACTCCTGGTACCTCCAAGAGGCCTACCTGTGTACACTCTGAACTATGAATGGAACCTATTGAGCCCACTGTGGGTACTTCATCTGCAAGAGCTTCAGTTTTTTCCCTGCTACCAACCTCTGGCTATCTTGGGAGATTCGGATGTCTGGTTGTGTCCAGTGTGCCTGAGACATCTGCAACATCTGCCAGCTCTAGAAAACTCGAATCTCCACCATTTTCGAGATAATCTGTATTATTGGTTTCAATTTTAAGCCACTTCAACTTTTCTCGTTTGTTTACTCCTAACAAGAAACGTTTCACATAGCGATTGGCTTTTAAAGTATGAGACTATTGCTTTAGCATTTTCTTATTTCCCTTCTGCTTACAAGGAAGCTAGTAATAAGGCTAATTCTGCTTATGTTTTTATCTTGATTAGCATGATGTAAATGACAGATTAAGGCTTTGAATAAAAGGTTTGTTTACTGAACAGCTAGAGGATATGTGAATGGAGCACATTAGATGTTTGTCTTTCTACTTACAAGGAACCAAGTAATAAGGATAATTTCTGCTAATTTTTATCTTGATTATCATGAAGTACATAGAAGAATAAGCTTTTTCACAATTTGTTACAGCGATGCAGAGAAAGTCATGTGAGTGGAACACATCAGTTTTTTTAGAACATTCTGGTATAATAATTTGGTAAAGCATCAATAACTTTGTAAATATTAGTGTTAGATCTCCTCTGTGTCCTTTCTATACACTTAAAGATGTGGATGAAAACAATCTACTGCGCTGCCCAACTTTGAGTCATGATAATATAACCTCAAAATACTGGAATGCAAGAGAGCGAATGGCTTCACTGCCAACTGCTCAACATTAGATACCAACCAACCATATTAGTGTTAGAGTATATATATATAATTTTTTTTATTTTGATAGGAAGGTTTTACTTTGGCTATTCGCAGCATTGGCATCCCACACATTTCCTCCATGCGAGTGTTTCGAAGTACTGGGAAGTTGTGTTTGGAAAGTTAGGTTACATTTTTTTTTTTTACCCATTATGTTTGAAAGCAACTTCTGAAGAAGTAAGATTGTCTATACAAACATCCCACTATCTCATAAACTGACACTAAGTGCTGAAATGTTTACCACACAAGTGTATGTAAATATGCTTTATTTTAACATGTATTATTTTTTTTTAAATTTAAAAATTGTTTTTCAACAAGATTTTAAGAGCTTTGAAAACAAAGAGTTGGACATCCTGTGACAGCAACCACCGAGTTTTACAAGCAAAATGTTGACAGATTGATTCAGAATGATCGTCAGAACGTATGGGTCACGTTATTGCTTTGCTTGGCTATGTAAAACTCGGTGGTTGCTCTCACAGGACGTCCAACTCTTTGTCATGCAAGTCAGATGCTCACACCTCAACATCTTTAAACTTACTTGTCCAGCGATGCACAGTATGCACATCAACACAATCACCATAAACTGCTTTCATTCTCTGATGAATCTCCTTTGGGGTGACACCTTCTGCTATCAAGAATTCGGTGACTGCATGTTACTTAAATCGCATTGACTATCTGCACAGGGTTCCATACTTTACACTGTAACAATGCTAAGGCTTCCTGCCAATGGGAGCTGTAGAGAAGTAAGTTTTTTTCTTGTCTGTTACAGTTTACTATTTGTGCAAAATCCAGTAAAATTCATCCCGAATAAAGTGGCCTTTAGAAGCCATTCCCAGAAAATTCACATTTTGTCATGTAAATATCTATAATATACAATATTTTAATAAAAATTATTAGCCATTTTTGAGAAAATCAAAATTTTCGAAAATTATTTCATGTAAAGGGTAGTTTGGGGTGGGGAGGATTTTCCTCAAAACCTTTGTGTTGCATCCTTGGAACATACTAAGCATATATACCAAATTTTACAGACTTTTCGTTTTGGAGTTAAGTTCACACACATGCATGCACTGAGAGAGAGAGAGGGAGAGAGGGGGAGGGGGAGGGAGAGAGGGAGGGGGAGAGGGAGAGGGAGAAATTAGGTTAAGAATGGAGGATATTGAAAGACAAGAAATAGCGAGTTTCAATACAAGATTGTATAGAGAGATGAATGTGATCTGGAACAGGGAGAATTATATTAATATTCATGATAAAAGAGCAAGAGAAGGCTTTGCATGCACTAGAATAGGAGTGGTGATATTGAAAGAGTGGGATATAGAGAAATGCCTCTTGTCATCTGAAGGATAAAGAATGGTATGTAGTTTTAGAATGTGAAGAAACTAGGATGCTTAGGGAGAGGATAGGAGAAAAAAATGGATAACATTACCCAAAGAAATCCAAGCGAGAAGGTTAATGAGTATAAAATCTAGAAGAAACTTAATTGAAATTTGATATTTTTGGGTAGAATAAGAGCTAAATGGAGAAGGAAAATGAGTAAGCAGGACAAAGAAGAAGAAAATTAAACAGTAAGAGGTAGTATGTATTAGATTTAAGGTATAGTAGGACCCAATAGCTCGATAACCACAGGGTTTAAGCCTATTGTGCTCCAGGGTAAACGGCAACTCAGTGGAGAGATAAAAATGTAAAGAAATGCATATTAATTTGTAAAATTTGTGGAAATAAATATTCAATCATGTATTTATAAGATCAAAAAGAAACTGAGCTGATAATGCAATAGACCATTTTATTGCAAAACTAGTCCTTGGATTTCGAAAAGATTGTTATATTAATAATTCATTCATGTAACTACTGCACTTACTTTTCCACACAGCTCATTTATGAGAAAGACTGGTGCAATACTAATTGACATTTGTTCAATATTAAGTGCATAACGTAGTCTGTAGTAGATACCTGGGTTCTGAAATGCAGCAATTGTTCCACAATATTGGATTTTGATTGAAAGGCATTTTTCCATGGACACTCTCCCCAAAAACTTGACATTTTGTTAACATTGCACAATTTAATACTTCATTTACATTTTTGCGTGTTCATCGTGGTTGTGCTAATAATTGTTTTCTCTGCATGCTAGCCAAAATACTTTTGCATTGAATGTTTTGGCGAATGAATTGCATAAAAACAATTTGGTGAATGCACATGCAGAGAAAGATTAAAAGAAATGAGGTGCAGAGCACAAAGCACTTTTGCTTGGAAGTGTGCTTAAAAACTACAGCCCAATGTCAGATGATTTACTGACAGTTAATGAACTCCTGCCAGAAGAAATTCCAGCACACCAGCAGCGCTGATGTGATCCTGGTAATTGACACCATTGCTAACAAACAAAATAATCTTAATTTTTTAACATGACTCATTGTGCACAAAGGCTTCATCAAAATTATTACTTACAGAGCAGAATTGGTATTGTAAGAATCTGCTATACACATAAGTAACAATTTTGATGAAGTCTTGTGTAAAATTACTTGTTAGTACATTACCATTAACTGAGCTTCACAATATAGCATCCTATTCCATTATTATTTAGAATGTTGGAATACCAAAATTCTTTTGTATTTTTACTTTTAAAATGCTGTGCAAATTAACAAGGAAGAATACCATTATATAATTGATGTTTGGATGAGTTAATCCAAATTATAAAAGTGTATTTGTGGAGACTTATTTTTAAGTCGCCTACACTTTGGATTTATGAGGGAAAAGTTTCCAAAGCAGTTGGCTTCATTTTCAACCTGGGGGGAAGTTTGACATTGTTGGTTATAAATGTGCTGCCAAGGAGGAGACCATAAGCTTCTAAATTAGGCCTCATAAATCAAATGTTTAAAAAATCTAGTGTTAAAAGCAAATTCCACAAATATACTCAAACTATTGTATAATTTTTACTTTTAATGGAATATGCTCTTTCACAGAAGCTGCTGGGAAGATGCAGAGCGTTGAGGAGCTTGAAGCAAGAATGAGGCAGCAGGGACTGAATATTGCAAAGCAAAACAGTAAAAACATGAGCCATCACCAATCCCATAAAAAGACTGAAGAAGATATGGCAGCTTTCAATAAGCTGGTAAGGTCAATAATTACTCTGTGGAATGGCATAACTGTAAACTGTAGTTAGCTGTGTGTACAGATTTTGTATGCAGTCTTGAATATTTAAAAAAAAAAAATTAATCCCTTCTGTATTGCTTTTTATTTTTAGTAGAAATGTGGTGCTATGTTTTAATAGAAGCATTGTGTTGTTCCAAATGTAGAACAGATTTTCAAAGTTTTTCTCTTCAAAAGTCTGCATTGCAATGAAAAGTATTGAGCCTTAGCTGTATGTCTTTTAGGGCCGGTTGTACGAACTCGGAATAAATCCTGGAATGGTTATTCATGGAATACACTATTCATGGTATAAATGTGGTGATGAGTTGTACGATGCAATTTTATTCCTTAGATATCTATTCTACTGTTTGTAGATATAAAACTAATGTTGGCTATGCTGCGAGTCATTCGTGGCCGACTTCATACGTAATTACTGCTTTGTTTTGCTGAAAACTTCATTGTTTTCTCAATCAGCTGTTCCTAAACTATGTATTATTTCTTATTTTAACTACTTACGGTACTATGAAATCATTATGAATGTTCATAAGTGTGTTCGGATTTAGAATTTCTATACATTTTACAAAACATAAACACACATGTATACTGTGACTTCTTGCGATAGGTTAGGAGTGTGGGAATATAACCTTACTGTATGTGCAAAGTTGTATCTTGTGCTGATATATGACATCTTTCCGTTTCGGTGATCAAAACGTACTTAGCCTCATTTTTGTATTTTATTTATTAAAATACTTAATAAGTGAATTTTGAAAATTACATTTTAGGGTTGCCAATGCCACTATCAACTTATGATATGTATAATTGAATCGTTGCACCAAGATAAATAGAAAACAATTTGCTATATAAGTATTATTAACCAACAGAAATATTAGTAGTTATGTCGAATAGTACATTAAACCGTTCCCATTACAGTTCGCACTTTGCTGATGGCAATATTTAATATAACAGCTAGAAATTGTCAACCAAACCAATAAAACCGAGAACATTATATTCTCTATTCAATCAAAATTGTCTCTAATGTGTTAAACCTACAGCATATAATACGAAAAATTATGAATTTATTGTAAAATAATATATTTAGATTTCCGAGCTCTGATGGCGTCTTTTAATCTGGGCATCTCCTCCCTACATCACAAAGCTTGTAGTGTTATAGTTTTTAAACTTGCACACAACTTCCAAAATCTGATTATAGTACAGAATGTCGCTAACATTAATACTTGTTTTTATTAAAATTTGGACATCTATTACCAACACGTGCTTCACTTGGTCATGGTATAGATGGAGTACAGCAGGGTACCCCATCTACACCATGACCAAGTGAAGCACTTGTTGGAAATAGATGTCCAGATTTTAATAAAATTGACAGCTTCACTGTATGTAATGGCTTTTTTAACATTTTAAAATTAATACTTGTGGTTATCTTATGTTTTGAAGCATATTGCCGTAGAAGTAACCTATCCTTTGTATTTCGTCAATAAAACGTAACCTCACTCTTTACAACGCTATGCATTGTGCTGGTGAATTGCTGCACTACACTATTTTATATTTATCTTGGGTTGGATTAAATTTGTTTCCATAAAACAGAGGTATTTTGATGATAATATTGTAGGTAGATTTTACTTTTTTATAAATGAAAATTTATTTTAACTATCTTCTTGTCATATTTATCTTATAACCATCAAGTTGTCTGTGTGATATCATTTCTCAACTTTAATTTCATTATAGCCGTGTTCATTTATCAAAGTATCTCTACAAAATATTGTATTTAGGTACAATATGTCCTTTAAAGAAATGAATCATTTATATCGGTCAAATATGGGTCAAAATTGTGCCGAGTACGCAAGCGGCCATTTTCCTTTTTATACTCTATTCTCGGTATATCGGCTTATCCCCGCAAGGAATCACGGAATAAGTTATTCCATGTTTATTCCCTTGATAGTCTCTATTCCGTTGTCGTACAACATAATTTTGCACATAACCATGAAATAACAACTAACAGAGGTTTATTCCAAGTTTGTACAACTGGCCCTTAATGCATTAAAGTTGAAGTAGTAAGCAGATGGTAGTTAAAGTAGAATTTAGAACAATTATTAGAAAGGGTAGTTTGCCAATTATACAACCATAACCAGCTGTATGTTTGAAGAATTCTGTTGAACCTAGTTTAAAATGTATAAAGTGGTTGAAATGGTGATGGAGGGTGTTTCTGAAGTGTTTTGGCAGAAATATTCTAGCAATTTTCACATTTAGTTACCTAAAATACCTTGGGACATTTCAAATACATTCTACTCATGATTAACACACAGGAATTTTATTATTAGAAATTACACAGTTAAGTATGAATTGAGAAAAATTACTAAATAGTAATACACTAAAACTTGACTACCCAGTAACATGTTTTTGGGGTTTGTTACCTCACCCTTGGCTATTTCCTGGCAGTTGCCTGGTCTTGATCATTCCTCTTGTGGTGTTTGGAAGAATCATCACTTTGAAATTCCTGAGAAAAGAAATCTTAAGCTGATGCACAATTATTTGCGGATTCTGGATACAGTTTTTTGACACTTTTTCCTAATTCTGAGAAGATGCATGTCAGGTGACTAAGCTCTAGGGAGTCCAAGCTTATTTGGACATTTCAGCTAGTTCATTCATTCCCTGCCCAATGTGATCTACCAGGTTTAAAAAAATATATATGTGTGAGAGAGAGAGAGAGAGAGAGAGAGAGAGAGAGAGAGGGGGAGAGAGAGGGAGGGAGAGAGGGGGAGGGAGAGAGAGATATTCCCTCATATGAATGAAGGTATACATGAAACTTGCATAACATTTGGACATATTTCAATATATATTTTTAATTTATGTAGTAAATATATAAGTACGGAGTGTATTGTATTCCACTCAAAAATTTGACATAGAAATAAAACTAGAAGTATGTTTTGAGGTCCCAGAATAAATTAATCATTTTTAGAAAAAGGTGGCACCTTGCGGAAGGGGACATAAACATAGTCTAAAAGAACTTCATTGATGCAACATGGCTATCTCAAACTACCTTTATGAGTAATATTTTTCAACAATGTTATTTTCACAAAATGGCTAGTGATTTACGAGGGGCATACTGAAAGTCATGAGCAACACTGTTTTACAATCTTAATATTTATTTTTAAGCCAAACCAAATACATCATAATCTACAGACTTTCTTTCACTTTTCGACATAGTCTCCATTGTTTTGCACACATTTTTCCCATCGTTCTACAAGTTTGATAATGCCCTTGTGATAGAACTCCGTTCCAGCTGCCCGCAGACCCTGACGCGTTGCTTTCCGAATATCCTCGAGCGTCTCGTAGCGTTGGCCACGCATCTGCTCCTTCACAGAACCGAAAAGATGGTGTAGGGAGGATGTGGAAGTGTTTCCCACCCTAATGCCCTGATCTTCTCCATAGTGGCATGGGCAGTATGCGGACGCGCATTATCCTGTTGAAGGATGATCCTCTTTCCAGAGCGTTTATGATGCAAAGCCCGACAGAGCTTCAGAAGTGTCTTGATGTAGCGGGCAGAATTTATGGTTTGTCCAGGTTCAAGAAAGTCAACCAGAATGCAACCTTGTGCATCCCAAAAGACACTTCCCATAACTTTTCCTACAGACTGCACTGTCTTCGCTTTCTTCTTCGATGGTGAGTTCAAGTGGTGCCATTCCATACTCTGACGTTTCGTTTCTGGCTATAGTGATGGAACCAACTCTCATCTCCAGTCATAATACACGTCAAAAATTCATCACCTTCATTATGAAATCTCTGAAGAAGGTTTTGTGCAATGGTTCATCTCTGAAGTTTGTGGTCTTCAGTCAGTAAACGGGGGACCCAACAGGCCCAGACCTTTCAATAACCCAAGCTGTGGATCATTTCTTGCACTGCACTATGTCCTATTCCAAGTTGCGCAGCAATTTCATTCACAGTGAAACGCCTATCTCCTGCAATGAGCTCATCAACTCTTTCCTTGTTGCGTTCTGTAGAGGCAGTTCGAGGACGCCCGTTACGAGGCGCATTTTGCAGACTCGTGTTTCCATCTTTGAAATGTTTCACCCATCTTCTAACACTGCTGGCACCCATGCAGACACCTCCATACGCACGTTGAAGTCTGAGATGAATTTCAGGAGCAGATTTTTCTTCTTTCACAAGGAATTCAATGACAGCACACTGACGAAACGAAACATCAATGTCAGCCATTTTTCAAACACCATCTGTGGTCACGTGATAGAAGCTAATGACGTCACAATATGTCAACATGTGGCTTAAAGTCTGTAGATTACGATCCTGCAATTCGTTTGGTTACATTGTTGAAATTTAAATTTTTACAATGGGTTGCTCGTGACTTTCAGTATGCCCCTCGTAGATTAAAATACCATTAAGATTTCGGGAGAATTTGGCATTACTGGTAAGTTATAAGAGATAGACAAAATCTTAATGCATAAAAAATTTAGATCTCAAAGCTCATAATGTCAAATACATTTTTTGTGGAGTTAATCCCTTTTAAGATATTCATTGATATTGATTTAAATTTTCCAATACTTATTGCTTCTCAAATGGGATGTGTAAAAATCTGTTTTTTTCGCTGTTTTTTGTTACTACTTCTGGCCCCACACAAATAACCAAATTTTAGTGTCATCACCTAGCAATCAGCTGTTAAAAGATGATGTGGTATAGATAAGATTTTTATTCATCAAAGGAATTACATGAATTCAAAGGCTTCGTCAGGTAACAAATTACAATTTACATTTCTGTAATACAACTTACAGCTAGTATGTACAATTTAAAGAAACTTAAACAAGATATTAATAATTTACACAATGGTTAATACAAGTTTAGGAAAATGAGTAGTCATGAAATCATTTATATTGTAAAACATGTGGGTTAAGAGATGGTTTTTAACTTTTGAGTTGTTTCTGATTTAAGAGTTTCCAGTTACCGATAGTTGTTATAAAGAGAGAGTTCTTGATGTTGTGTACTCTACAGACAGGTTTTTCTGCTTTGATGATTGAAATGCAAGTTTTGTGATCCCCTGGTATTGTAGGAATGCTAGTCAGAATTCCTGCTAAAATATGATATATTTTTATGAATGAAAATAAGTCTCCAAAATGTAAACACAAGTTAGTGGTAGAATACAGAATTCTCTGAACACTGGTTTTGTTGATGAATTTATGGGGACACGTTTCATGATTTTTACAATGCACTTTTGTAGTATGAATAGGTCTTTTGTTTTGGTTGAGGATCCGCAGAAGATTATACCATAAGAAGGTACAGAATGTACACATCCAAAATAAACTGCTGTTAGGACTTCAGGAGAGGATACACGACTAAGGATTCTCATTGCATAGCTTAGTTTACTGAGCTTTGTAATTACACAATTTATGAGAGTCTTCCAGGACAGGCGAGCATCAATCCATACCCCTAGAAACTTAGTGGTGTCTGTTTGCTTAATTTTTTATTGTCCAATGGTAGTATTTACATTTGCTTGTTGGTTTACTTGAGAACTGAAAAGCATGCATAAAGTTTTGTCAGCATTTAAAACCAATTTATTTTTCTTCAGCCATGTATTTATTTTCATTTGCCGTTATTGTTGTCTTGAACATTAAGATCTTTGCTGCTGGATGCCAAATTTTTGTCATCAGCAAACAGAACACTATATGTGGCAATTCACGTGGGAGATCATCGATATATAGAGTAAATAATATTGGCCCCATTTATAGAACCTTGTGGGACGCCATGATCTGTGTTTATTTCTACAAACTGCTTCCTATTCTTTAAATAGGATTGAAACCATAGATTGGCTATTCCTCTGATACCATAAGAATTAAGTTTTTCAATTAATAACCTAAGATTTACTGTATCAAAAGCTTTCGAGAGATCTAAAAATAAGTCAAGTGAATGATTTTTAAGATTTTTTGCTGTTAAGACATGAGTAGGAAATGAAAATAAAGCATTATTAATGTTTTTATTTTTCTGAAAACCATACTGAGAATTAGAAATAAGGGCATGCAATTCCAGGAAAGTTACTAATCTGGTGTACATCAACTTCTCAATAATCTTAGAGAAAACTGATGACATGGATATTGGTATATAATTTTCAATATGCTCTTTTTTCCCCTTTTTAAATAGTGGCGTAACTTTCACTACTTTTAGAGTTTCAGGAAAATGGCCATTTGAAAAAGATGCATTGCAAATATCGGCAAGGGGTTTAGCAATTAATTGCGCACTCGCTTTTACTATTGCATCTGGTATGCCATCAGGTCCACAGGAGAATTTGTTTTTAAATTTTTTTAAGACCATTTTAATTTAGTTTTCAGTAACAGGAGCGAGAAATAAAGTGTCTCCTGTAAGAGATGTCAACAAGGTTGCTTTGGTTGTTGTTGAAATTGTTAGTTGGTCCACTATATTTGTAAAATAATTGTTAGGTAATTTAGATTCATCGCTTATATGCTTTCCTTGGTAATTGACCTTAATTTTCATTATTTTAGCATTGGAATTGGAATTAAGTTTCTTTTCGAATAACATCCCAGATTGCTTTATTTTTATTTTGAGCATTTAATATATTTCTATTATTATTTAGTTTCTTAGCTTCAAAAATTACTTTCCTAAGGATTTTACAGTATTGCTTATAATATTTATGAAAAAGAGGATCACTGGAGGTTTTATATATCGAGTGTAGTAACTTCTTTCTTTTACAAGAGATTCGTATGCCGTTTGTGGTCCAGTCTAATTGCTTTCTTTTTTTAGTATTTGGATTCACTGTTTTTACTGGAAAGGCTATATTAAAGTAGTAAGAAAAAGCTTTGATAAAAATTTGGAACTTTTTGTCTGTATTTGGTTCATCCAAAGTTTCACACCAGTCTTCCTTTGCTAATAAGTAATTGAAGTAATGCGTGTTCCCAAAATTGTAGAATCTTTTCTTATAGAACTGTTTCACTCGATCACGCTCTGTAAGTGTTTTTCTGGGTAAATTAAGATCTAAAAATACTGCATTTTGATCGGAGAGGCCCAAATCAGTATTATTTGTGGAGAAATTTTGAAGGGAGTTGCTTATTATAATTTGATCTAAACATGTCGTTTTTGTTACTCGTGTTGGGGTATTTATTACTGGGAGTAGGTTGAAAGAATGCAATAGTGAAACAAAATGCCTTTTCTTACTGCTATCTACTAAAAAATCAATATTAAAATCGCCACATACAACAAAATGTTGTTTTTGCTGCAATATTTGCAAGAGATGATCAAAGTTTTCAAAAAAAGTTTTTAAACATCCATCGGGAGATCTATAAATACAAACTACTATTAGCCTTATATCACAGAGTTCTACTTCGACTGCAGCATGTTCAAAATTTTTTCTCTGTTTAAGTGGCTAAAAGAAACACAATTTTTGCTTACTATATCATTTCCTACAAAAATGGCAACACCTCCATTTTTTAAAACAGGAACGACAAAACATACCTGCCGTATTAAAATTTCTGATACCAGTTAGGGACAATTCATGCTCACGAAACCAGTGTTTAGTAACACAAACTACCTTGATTTTTTTACATTCAGAGTTTAAAAGAATTTCTAATTCAATTACCTTGTTTCCTAAGCACTGTATATTTTGTAACATGATAGACAAATTAACCAACTTACCATTCCTATGGATACCAGGAGAACTATTCATGCTTGAGAGTGAAGAAACAGAAATGGGCAGCTAGGTAACTGGTAACTGATCATAGATGTCACTACAACACTGAGAATTAGAACCAATAGAGATTATAGAGTAGTCCTGTGTACACTTTTCAGATTTTTTAACAAGTTTGTCCACTTGCTCGGCATCCACCAACTGGCACTTCAGTTTTCCTTAAGTGCTGAAAAAAATCACCTCGTTTAACAGTTTTCCAAATTTTTATGATCCTGCACAATTTAAATGAACGCCATCCCTAGCAAAATCGAAATAAGCCAGAAATTTCCATTTGCAAATAAGTGTATACCCTATTTTCCTAGCAAATATAAGAAAATAAGTAATCGGAGATCATTTTTCTAATGTTTTTCTCAATTAGTGTGAAATAAACAGGGTAAGCTGTTGTAAAAATATTTGTTGCAGAATAGATAGAGAAAATCATGTGAATGCAACATCAGATTTTTTGCTTAGGGATAGTGATGGAATAGAAAAACAATTTGTTTCAAATCCTACGGAAAATTTGCATCTAATCTTGATACAAATATTGTTGAAATAGAAGTTATTAATAAAAAATCTCAACCAATTAGGAAAAGCTTTCTAAATCTAAATATAATGGCATATACTAATGCCATTCATTGCTTAAGACATTAAAGCATTAAGCATGGTAACATTGTGATAAGAACTGTTGAACAAATTATTATTTGAGCAAGTAAATACTCATTTCCCAAGAGAGTATTTGGGTTGAAACTTCAACTATACTTTGGTACGTTTGTACTACTTGAAAAAAGTCTTGTTAACAGTTGTACTCCACATACAAATTCTGGCCATGATTCTCTCTTCACTTTATTAATCAGCTGTTTAGATGGCCTCTTTTCCCTAGAAAGTGTCAACTTTCCAACACTAACTTGTGCTCTTTTGTTCTCTGTTATATACATCTTGATGTCACTTCCAGCTGCTTCATTCCCTGTGCTCCATTTATCTTTAAGAGTGACCAAAGTTTGTTGAGCTGGCAAATCATCCCGCTGTCATCAGATGGAGTTTTCCATTCTAACTGGATTCTCCAGATAAAACCTTTTGTCATTTCTAGGCTTCTCTTTCAATAACTCAAGTTTTAATTTACAATATTTTTTTCCATAGTTAATGTTTGATGAAAGTTTTCATACCCTTTATCTTCTTGGCATTACTAAGCAATTACATTTAAATTTCATTATACCTATTTTTGGTCTGGGCTCTGCATCCCCTCTTACTATTCTGAAGGTGATGCAAAGACATTGAAATCTTTGCGTGGTGTGGTAAACACACATGCATTAGACAAATTTATCTAATGAAAGTCAAGAAAATCTTCAAGAGCAAATATATATGTATCGACTTCAGCAGAAAGAAAGAGGTGAATTGTACCCACCTGTGTGTGCTTCTTACCTTTGATCAGTAGATTTCCCAAGGATTAAGGCATGGTATAAATCCATCAAAGTTAGGTCATATATCCCGAACCTGTTCAGATGCTATATATGTCGGCACTTTGTACACTGCAATGATTTCTGTAATGAGTCAAGAGGCTCACATGCTGTGTGTGTTAACTGCAATGGGAATGCTCCCATTTTAGAGAGGAAAGAGTGATCCAGGAGGTCTGAGTTAGAGATAGACTCATTCTTAGAAGATCAGAAACTCCTGTATATACACCAAACCTCTATTACAAAATCTGCATCTATAGCTCAGTTGCAGGTAAATTGATACCAGGTAGGTAAACTGTAAATTGGATCAGGATCTGCATCATCTGTCAAATCACTGCAGAAAAAGACAACTGCATTAAAGTCGCCAAAACCATCATCTACATCTAATAAGACTGGCAAGATCTTATTGTAGAATGAGCCACCAATAAAGTTCAAGACCAGCTATTTCCTAAAAGTAAATGAAAAGCCTGCTCCCAAAACGTCTGGGAAAGAGCATTTGATATTTCTTTGGGAATCCTCTGGGAGGGACTTATATTAGAGATTTCCATCATTTTCATTTATATAGCCCCCTTTAACTTGTATGGTCATATTGGGGGCTTTTGACTTGTGAAACAACTAATCTGATCACAGCAGGTTATTGTCATTAGGTTTATCATTTTTATATCATTAGACCCACGCACATGCATACTTCCAGACTCTGTGGGGGATAGAGAATAATTCTGGTTAAAGAAAAATTCACTGCCCCAGCTGGGAATCGAACCTGGGACCACCGGGTGAGAAGTCAGTTTGCTGAACACTGGACCATGGAGGCAGTTCCTTCCATTTTTGTTGATCTCTACTTACCTCTGTTTGAGGTCCTCAAACTGAAATATACATTGGAATAAGATCCTTCTCCATGGAGATGCAGCAGGATTATTCTCTCCACATTGCCAGAAAGACAGTGAAAAAGAGGCAGGATCAGCCTGCAGTAAAAGATATTAAATGTTACTAATGGACACTCTTATCTGCTGCATTCCATTCTATATTGGGCCTGAAACACCACTTAGTTTTGCTCAGAGGCTCCTCTAACAGTCTTTAGGTTCTTTTACATGCCCTAAATCTATGACACGAGACCAAGACTTTACTTTGCTTCTGAAGGAAGCCATACTAAGGATTTTTATGCCCAAATAAACCTATTGTCCTCCACCAGGTTTGAACCTGCAACTTTGGGAACCAGAGATCTGCACATTACTCCTAGACCACAGTGGACAATGTAAAAGGTGTTAGCCTGACACTTCAAAATTCAAGCTCTTCTGGCATCAATGTACAAATGTTCTACTATTGAGAACTTATTCCATAATTTGTATCCTACAGAGGAGCATATGTGGAATTAAAACACATTGACTAGAGTTTGAACTACTGCTCAATAAGAATAAGCCTTTGGTTGTATGTTTAAAAGAGACTTAAATTCTGTCCACGAGGCAGCTTTCAAATTAGGCAGTACATCCCTGATTGGTGTGGTCTTATACTGGAAGAGGGTGTTCCTAATCACAGGGTTACTAAGATGCTTATCAAAAATGATACATTCATGGAATCTGCATCCCTACAGTCTGATATCCAGTCTGTCGACCACACAGAATAATCACTCATCTGTGTATTATAAATCTACCTCTGTCAGTCACTCCCTTGCACACTGCTTTAGTAGACTACTATGTGCACATGTTTTCTTGGGCACTAGATTTATGGGAAGTGAGGGCTGGAGGAAGGAAGAATTCATCTGCCTGTCTTTCCACAGTGTTGTCAACCAATGGTTTCTTTCTTTGAGCCCCTCAACTTACGGTGAATAATTTACTGCAAACCAGCTAATTTATTAAACGAAACACAGTGCATATGCACTGCATAAATTCTGGAATCTACAGACAGAATGAAAACCACTAGATGACAAGGTATGAAGTGCACATGTCTCAAAGTTGTCGCTCCGCTCTGCTTCCAAAATTGTGCAGAATAGTTTCCCAGCTACTAACCCCTGATTTGTTGTTGGGAGAAATCAGTGCCCACCACTTTTCTTTGGTGCTCACCTTGGGCTTATGCAAGAGGCAAACTAGTCTTTGAATTCTTGGAAAATTATAACCTAAGCTATCCTGAACATTGGAGAGCCTATATTTCTTTCAGATTCCACCAATACTTTTTCACATCTTTATTTAGCAATTTCCCTACAGTGGAATGCAATCTCTGATTTACATTATAGTGACTATTGCATTAGTATTCCATATTTTGTTACTCTCTTAATGCAAAACATGTGTTTATACATTTAACTGGAATACACTTGGATCAAATAAACAGGAATGGTTTAATTAGTTAGCTGTGTTTAATTAACATGAGCACAAATCTGTGAAAGTTTTGGACAGACATCTAATACACCATTTTTTCTGCTGCTGAGCAATCTATTCTCCAGTTGATTACCCATCCCCATTGATTTCCAGTCCCTTGGTGGACGGATGAATGCCAGATTGCCATACATGCTCACAGACATGCTCTCAGGATTTTCCAGCACTGGATAATTTGATCCAAAAAAATATGACTCGGGCCAAGTTATTAAGTATATAATAATTTGGTATGTTCTTTTAATGGAGATTCCTTTGTTGTATGTGATAAGTTACAGTTTGTAGACAAAAATTGAGATACCAATCTATGTTCTAAAAAAGCTGTTCTCTTTGCTTGATCAGGAGAAAGAGAGAATAAATAAGAGCATACTAAAAACAGCTTACTATGCATGTTTTCATTCATTGATGACCTATGGAATAATATTTTGAGGAAATTCAGTAAATCCTAAAAAAGCAAAGTGTTTATTTTGCAAATGAAGGTAATAAGAAAAATGGCAGGGGAAAGATGATCAACTCGCTGCAAACCAGTTTTCAAAATGTATTAGCCACATTGTCATGTGTAATGAATAACCCAGAAAAGTTTACAAAAAGTGCAGATATTCATAACAGAGAGACCGGACTTACATACACCAACAAATAATTTGCAGTATTCCAAAAAGGGGTTTACTACAAAGGAATAGTTTTGTTTAATTCACTTCCCTCTTCTATAAAAGAATTGCAAATGAACTAAAACAAGTTTAGATCGGAATTAAAAAGATACCTTATTACTCACACCTTCTATAAAAGGATTTCATTCAATCAAAAAACACTGGTAATGTACACCTGTAAATATAATAAACATGAATATTCTAAGAATGCAAGTGTACGGGTAGGCTTTTGGAAACAGACATGTAATTGAAAATTACGCAAAACTGACACCTCTGAAAATTGTGTTATTATTTGTAAATAAATTTATGATAAGTATGAAAACGTGTAACTGTTGACATGATCTATATCCTAGAGTTTGGGCAGAGAGTCTAATCTCATAAGATCTATAGATTGTAATGTTATGTATGTAATAAAGCCTTCCCATTGGAGAAAAGTATTGGAAAATTGAAACCAATAGCAGGGAGTATCTTTGAAGTGGTTAACTCCAATACTAAAACAGAAAAAAAGTAGTGTATATAAATTGTTTTAAAAAGATGTAAAGTTTTTTTGTAGTAATATTTGATCTATGTGGTTTTAATGCTGATTTATAAATAAAAGAATTGAGAAATATCAGAAAGGAAAACTGTTAAGGTGGTTTCTACTCTTAAGAAAATAAAGGATTATTACTTTTTTAATTTATCATCCTTGCCCAAATAAAAAATTCAAACTTTTTAAAGAATGTGGTCTAATTTTTGTTCCTCAAAATATAACATGAAAGTTAAGGTTTTTCCAAAAAAAAAAAAAGAGTTTCAAAAAATAAAAATCTGGCATTTAATAATTAAATAGCTTAAATAGACCAAATATCACATAGAAACAAGTTAAGGATCACTTTAGAAATATTAAATACAAACAGATGAATAAATCAGTTGATCATTTTTGGGCATTTAATCATGAAATAAATCCGGAAATTAATTTAAAACCTTAAATTAATTTAAAACCTTAAATACAAGGGTCAGTCAATAACTAATCTATTTTTTTTCTCTCTTTTAATTTGAAGAAAATTAAACTTTGATTACACAGCATGAAAGTCACAACATTGAGGATTAAAGTGTCACTTTTTAATGTAATCCCCATCCCTTTCCACAGTTTTGGTCCACCTTTTAACAAAGGCATGTATTCCAGTGTGGTAAAATGCATGGTCTTGCTTCTGAAGTCTTTGTCTCATGATGTTTTCATGACATCTACATATTCAAAATGAATCCCACGATGAGCTTCGAACAGAATTTATTGTGCATCCCAGAACACTGTCATCATTTTCCCTGCCGATGGCACAGTTTTGAATTTTTTATTCTTTGGTGAGGTACTGTGATGCCATTCCATTGACTTGTCTTTTTGATTCAGGTTTAAAAAAATCAGATGTTCCATTCATATGACTTTCTCTACATCTGTTCAACAAATTATTGTTAAAAAGCTTATACCTCTCTTTACTTCATGCTAATCAAGAACAAATTAGCAGAAAGTCTTATTACTTGTTTCCTTGTAAGTAGAAGCGAAATAAGGGAGTACACAGGTTAAAGTGATAGTCAAAATCTGATTGCTTTGTGACTGAAGTTCCTTTGTTTGAATGGACAGTTGTTGACAAATTCCTGAGAAAGAAAAGTAAAAGTTTTTTAAAGGTGAAACCAAAAAAAGGAATATCTTTAAAAAAAAAAAAATAAATAAATAAATAAAAATAATACTACCAACTCCATGAAAAAATGTATATAACATAAATTATGTGAAATAAGAACTAAAGCTTTCCTGGCGACGTGTTAATTCAAAATCTTCTCGGGCTTCTAGCCAGGTACAAACTTGGCTTGACACCAACGTTTCGAAGAAGTGCATCTTCCTCGTCTTCACCCCGAGAAGATTTTGAAATAAATTATGTGTTTTAACGTGCTCTACATTTTTTGTGTGGTAAGTTTTTGTCCATCTCACCATTTAGCAGTTATACAAAATTGTGTAAAATTCATCGAGAATAAAGTAGTATTCAGAGGCTATTCCCAGAAAATTCAAGATATACATTTTATTTGTCAGGTAAATGTCTTTAATGTACAGTATTTTAATCAAAATCGTTAAGAGCCATTTTTAAGAAAATAAAAAATTTTGAAAAATGTTCCGTGTAAAGGGTAGTTTGGGGTGGGGGGATTTTTTCTCAAAATCTTTGTGTCCCATCTCTGGAAGATACCAAACTTAAATATCAAGTTTGGTATTTTAGGGACTTTTTGTTTTTGAGTTATAGTGGTCACACACACACACACACACACACACACACACACACGCACACGCACACGCACACGCACAGACCTTTTTCTGAAAATTCTTTGTTTGGTTACAGGGGACCCTAAAACATATATTTCTGGTGAAATCTCGGTATCAAATTTTTTGGTGGAGTGCAATACCTTCTCTATACACTATATACATAATATGTGTAGAGAAAGTAAAAATGAACCCATGTTTTGTCTCCAGTCACAATGTTTTCCAGAAACTCCTCTGCCTCCAAATTGAAGCGCTGCAAGACTTCTGCAGCTATTGTTTTTCTTGTCTCATTCACGTCAGTTAACATTCTTGGTACCCACTGTGAACCAACTTTTGAGTACCCTAGTTGTTGAATAATTGTAATCACACTGCCTTTACTGAGGAACATAATGCAACACAATTCATCCCTTGCTACCCAGCAGTCAGTACGAATGATCTCATCCACTTGCTCAATGTTGCGCAGAATCACTGCAGTCACCAGTCTACTGCTAACGGTGTTTGCCCTTCTGCGTCATTAGTGATGGGCCCATCTCCTAACAGTACTGACATCCATTGTTGCATCACCGTAACACATTTTTCATCCTTCCATAAATGCAAATGGGCATTTCACCTTCTGCATGCAAGAATTCAATTATGGAACATTAATACGCACATCAATGTCAGCCATTTTGCAAAAGGCAGCTGTGCTGCCACCTGTTGACTTAGGAAGTTGCTACTGCAGTGCATTAGAGAAGGTGGTTTGAGGAATTGTGCCTAATTCAAATTGTTCACATTGCTAACTTAGTTAAGGAGAAAAAAAAAATAGGAGGCATTAGTTATTGACTGACCCTCGTATCAGCATAGATTTAACGGTTTGTGAGAAAATCTTTATTTTGGAGAACAGATATCACGTGAATTTAGATATGGTGCCAATTGAGTCTGTCGTCAAATTTGTTTTAATTTCAGTAGATGGCAATACCATAGTAAACAATCACTTCATGACTAGATTGTGAAAGATGCCCTAATCAAATTTATTTCAGCTGAAATTACGTATGCACCTGTCCACATGATTTAGTTTTGACACATGTATCTACATACATTTTTTTTTGTTAAAGCATGAAATTATCAGTAGGGACTTCAATGGACTAATGACAAAACAATAACACTAAAGCAAATCACTCACTACAAAGAGTCTTGAATAAACTTTCAGCTTTAAGATGTATGCACAAACTGTCTATAAAACACTTAACACAAAGTGGCAACTAAAACGTAGCTGATGAATACATCTTTTGCCATTAGTTGCAAAGTAGAAAAATACCCTATTCATGTACTATAGCCTGCTATGCATATAGGTAACTTCATTTAACAAATGAATAAACTTAACTAAAATGGAGAAAAATTACTATTCACGTGAAAACCATAGACTGCTTACTTTTCAGGTGGTTTTGACTAGAAACATACACAAAAGTAACCTATACCTTGGTTTAACCCTAATGAACAGTTTAAACTTCCTTGAAGAAAACCACTTCTGGTTCAAAATTAATCTTGCTTTAAACCTATGGGAAGAAAGTGGTCCTAAGAATACACAGTTAATGATGCATCCAAAAATGTTTACCACAGTAATTGCAAACTTGATAAAGCAGTATTTATCTGAAAAGGTTGTTGGTCATTTCTAAACAAATGATATCCAAATGCAAAAAGAAGAATTTCCATATTATCTGTCTTCAGTTTGCTGTGAATTAAAAGCCTAAATGCTAGAGTCATTCACTTTTTCTTCTCTTTGTTTTCTAATTCTATTACAGTAGAATAACTTAGAAATTGTTAAATTCCATTAATGAATTGAAGTTAAGATTGAGCTTCATGTTCTCTCTTTCCATTCATCTTATTCTGGTTCTAGTTTCCATTCATGCATGGTTGTGCAACAGACTTTAAAAAGATTCTTCCAATTGCTACTAGAGGAAGCTCAGCAAATCAGGAATTAATCAGGGATGGGAATAACCCTCAAAGCATGTCATTAAATGTTATGGATTATTGATGGTTTTTGTATGATAAACACAACTCATTGCATCAATGTCCTAGCCTTTAGCTAATGTGCAGCCTCTAGGCTATGAAAGTAACCTAACCAGTGAAGGTCCATTAAAGCAGTATAACTTGAGGTTTGTGTTGCCAGAAAGCTCTCAACCTATTGAACTGGCTTGTTAATAGTTGAGGGAATGAGCATGCAGCAGAATAGCAAAAAGTAGTTCAATGTTTCATGCTGAACTGGAAAGGGAAATAGTGGCTTATAATTAGAAAATTTCCTCTTTTGATTCTTCATGTGCTCTGCAGTTCATAAATCAGCAAATTTGTTAATAAAAAAAAAAAAAAAAGAAAAAAAAAAAAACACCATACACACACACACAAGCTTTAAATTTATGATCAAAGACACTGGATCTCTTAAAAGCTGAGGGTGGGGAAAGAGACAAGTTACCTTAGTGAAAAAACTTGACTTGCTGCATGCAGACTTCACTTGTAAATGGCAATCTTAATTCAATTACTAAATAGATGTGCACTTGAAAACTGAAAAATGATTATAATAAAGACTACTGTGATTTATAGTACTCTAATAGCAGTTTATAATATATACAGAACATTCATTCTGGGAAAATGTTTCTTGGTATAAATATGCCCATGTGCCATACATAGTTTATCTTGTTCAACAACTTATAGAAGTTGCAAGTATTGGTGACACTCAAGTTTCACTTATTAAATTTTCATTCAGAATATGTCTCGCAGGCATTCACCTCCATCAGCTATAACTTAGTGATTAAAAACATAATTACTAAATCAGATTTTGGAACAATGCAATACACAAGTTTTGTATCTGTACAAATATAATCACACTTCTGTTTATCTGGTTTTTTATAGCATGGCATAAAATATATGATTTGCCTATTACTTCAGGTTATAAGTTTAAACATTTTTTGTAATCAACTGTGCTACAGTGATGTTCTATAGTAAAGTGTTCTTGGCATGGTTTAATTATTTCTTCGTCCCATTTTTTGTTTGCGATTTGTTTGGCATTTTCGTTTGCAGCTTGCGCAAGTGTCTGATGGTAAAGTGATTCCTGCAGCAGCCACGAATGGCACACCTCTTCAGAAACCTCAACCACTTAATTTTATTCAGGTAAAATGCTCGTTAACTGTAATTAAGTTTTAGTTTTTGTCTTGAGGTTTGGATGTGGGTTGATCCAGTTTCCATTCATCCATGCGCTCATAACAGCTTCATTTCCTTTCCATGTTCTTCCTTTTGCACTTTTGCCAACTTTCAAATAGAAGCATGACAGTTTTGGATGCTCCCAAGAAGCATGAACAGTGTTAGAATGTTGCATAGGTTGAATGAGGGGACATATGCATTATTTTGGGCTTAATTTCATAAAGTTTGCATGCATTATTTTGAAAAAATATTGTCATAGTTGACAAATCTGGTAAAAATATATTGTGAACTAAATGGCTTGCATCTGTTCATGCAATGCACAGAAGCAGATTTCACAAAAATTCAATTTCATCAGGAATATAATTGAGATATAATTTAGATATATATTGCACTTGAGCATACTTCTTGTTAAGAATGAAGAAAATAGGAATTAGCAATTAAAAGGCTGTTTTTATAAAAATGGGCTGAAAATTCTAAAATGAGGATAATTTAAGTAAAAAAGTTTATTACAGCATAAAAAATATTTTATTTACAAACATAATTTGTGTATGAAAAGAAAATATGAACATTGATTTTATTTTTCTTTATAGTTACCATTTATATCCAAACCTTGTTCAATTATGACACCAGCTTTTGGATGCCATCACAGAACTCTGCTGCCAGTTCATTTAACCAGTACTTAGTTTCCTTCAACATATCATTCTCCAATTGTCCTCCACCATGAAATTCCTTAATTTTTGGGAAAAGATGAAAGTTTGAGGGTGTTAGATCAGGGTGATAAAATGATTCCTGCTGAAGATTGTCCGGTTGCATACTTGTCCTTGCTACAATGTGAAATAGAATGATCCCCTTTGAAACTAGTCCCTATTGGTGGATCTGAATGGTGCAGCTAAGCTTTCATATTACCTCTCAATATTTGTCACTCTTGGCAGGGAATCTATCAAAAGAATACCCTTTCAATCCCAAAAAATTGTGACCATAATATTCTGTATTGATGGTTGTTTGAATTTTCTTGGTTTTGAGTACCATTTACTGGATTGTTGTTTAGTCTATAAAGCATACATAGTAAGCAATCAATGTTTCAACACCAAGAACTTGTGACAAAAGAACTCATGCTTGGCACAGTTCTTCAGAAATGACAAATGTGCCAAATGCTGTGTTTGGGTCACCCTCCGTGGTATAATGGTTACCATGCTAACTTCATATACCCAAGGTCGCGGGTTCAAACCTGGCGGAGGACACTGGATTTTTTCAGGCGTAAAATTACTTACCATGGCTTCCTTTGGAACGGAAGTAAAGCCGTTGGTCCTGTGTCTTAGATTTATGATATGTAAAAGAACCTCAAGCCTGATAAGAGGCCTCAGAGCAAAATTAAGCAATCTACTCTAGCACATATGTAATGTACATAGTACATAGAGAAGCTACTACATTCCACCCAAAAATTTGATGCTGAGAAAAATATGTTTTGAGAACCCTGAATCCTAAAAGCATTTTGAGATACATTTACATGTGGGTGGGTGTGTGTGTGTGTGTGTGTGTGTGTGTGTGTGTGTGTGTGTGTGTCAAAAATGAAAAGTTAAATACCATACTTGGTTATGGTAAATAATGAAACTGAAAATGGTACATAAACAAAATGATAAGAGTTTAAAGTGTCAAGTTGAACAAAATGTTGCTTTCAAAAGTTACCAAACTTGATTATTAAGCTAAGTAGTTTCAAGGATATGACAAGATTTTCAAGAAAAAATCCCGCCCCCTCAATGCCAATTACTTTTTACATGGAATATTTTTCAAAATTTTTGATTTTCTTAAGAATGGTCTAACAATATTAAAATACCATATATTTAAAATATTTTCATGACAAATGAAATTAATTTCCTTGAATTTTCTGGGAATAACTTCTGAAGATTTCTTCATTCGACATGACTTTGTGCAGCTGGTAAGCCATAAAAGTTAGACAAAAGCTTACCACACAAAAAATAGAGGGGGATATTTTCTTGAACATTTTTGTGTTGTATCCTTAGAAGATACTGAACTTAAACACCAAGTTTGGTATTTAACCGAATTCATTTTTGAGCCTACACACAGAAATGCCCCTTTTTTGGTTCAGGGAGTCCTCTGTATTTCCGGTAAAATCTCGGTATTCAATTTTTGAATGAAAAACACTACCTTCTCCATCTACTATGTACATTGTAGAAATGAACCTCCCTTCCTCACCTAAACTACTTTTTATGTGAAACATTTTTCGAAAGTTTCTATGAGCTCAAAAAGGCTTTTAACAATTTTGATTGAAATACCATATAATGTTTAAAATATTTTCATGGCAAATGAAATGCATATCTTGAATTTTGGGAATGCTCTCTGAAGTCCTTTTTATTCTGGATGATTTTTACATAGCTGGTAAACCAATAGACAAAAATCTTACTTAGGAAATATAGATCTCATTAAAATACACAATTTGTGCAACATTACTTGTGGACTTAACCATGGTTTCCCTTTTTGAGATATTCCTTGTTATGGTTTAAATATTGCAGTACATACTTTTCTCAAATGGGAAGGCTTCATTTTTCTTTGTTCATCCTGGTCATGCAGATAGAATGGAATTTTAAGGTCATCACATAGCGACCAGCTATTAAAAGGTTAGAGACTACTGCTTTAGTCTAGTGTAGTCCCTTATTTCCTTTGTACCTACAAGGAGATGGGTAATATCACAATTTGCTAAAATTAGTGGATGCTAAAAACTATCAGTGGTAAAACTGCAATGCTAATTTGTGAGTAAATACACAAACCTTTTTATTTGAGATGTTCATCTTTTGATCCATTACCTGAGAAAATAATTCAGTAACTCAATGGTTGAATTCCAGAATCACACACCACAGTCCAAACAAGTTGACCCTGAACTGGCAACATCATATGTTTATCATATCAGCTGCATTGCTAATGTACCCTACTTCAGTTTGAAAGATTCATTTTGAGCAACCCTACTTTTACCACACATATAAAAGATTAATACTTCAGTGGATACCAGCACATTGCGGAATACAGGTATGTAATTTTACTACCAAGAAAGGAAGTAAAATTACATCAAATTCATCTGATCCAATAAGTTATCACTCTATCAAAAGAAGCATTATATCAACATATAATAACAAAATTAAAGAAGATAATGTATTACAAACAAAAGCAAAACCATGGGGAAATTTATGTAATAACACAACCAGAATCACTACATTACCAAGAAAATGCTCTCTAGCAACTTTTAGACTCCTAACAGGCCATGACTCTCAGTAAACATTTATTCAGTATTGGTATAGTGAAATCTGTGTCCTTTCTGTACACTTAAAGAAGATATAGATGGAAACCATCTACTGTGCTTCCCAACATTTAGTCAACATGATATGACATCAAAATCCTGGAATGCAAGAGAGCGAATGGCTTCACTGCCAACTGCTCAACATTAGATACCAACCACTTTTATCACACATGATCTCATTAGCTTATGTATGCTAATTAAAACTTTTCTCAGGGTTTTTTTTTCCTTCTTCTTCTTCTTTTTTGTTTTTTTTTAAGAATTTTTAAAAACTACCATTAAAGTAAGGTAAATTGTGATTACTGTTGACTTAAGCAATTTCTTATAGCCAATTGTACAGTTTTTAAAATCAATCACCTTTCCTAACACTGTTAAGGATTTTTACTCTTAAGGCAATTTTTAAAACTGACAGTTCCTTGGAATGCATTGCAAAAGATGTTCCAATGCTAGAAACTGATAAAAGGTATATTCTGCAGTTAATTTTGCGAAATTATTCACCAGCATATTCAGATTTTGTTTCATTAAGTCAGTATTTTCCACCACTTTCTTTTTTCATCTCTTAAGGTATTTTTGTAATTCTTTGTGCTGATTTTCATGTCGCATCACTTTTCGCATACCATTTTCCTTAGCAACTGCCATGGTGGGCATGGCGCTATGCTGGCTGTTGACATTTAATAATTTCAGTACCTATTTAATCAAATCCACAGATTAAAAAATGTTACTTCACCGTTACTATATTCTATTCACTCTTAGGTTGATCCGTGCCAAAATGGGTCACACATCCAGTGCACTGTGGTACAACACAGTAGTAGTGCATGCAAGAATGTAATCTCATGCTAAAAATCTAAATCTTGGAATGAATTAATTCTTAAATTGTATAATATTCTATACAAGTACCTAAGAGTTAAATTGACGCTGATTTATACTGTAAACAGAGCTGCAAGTCCCAACATGTTTTTCGTATGAATCCCCGTTCACACAATAATGGTTGCTGGTTGTTGCTGTTTAGAATCAAGGACGTCGTCGTGAGTTTCCCCCTTGCATTTTCAAGTTGCATAATACTGGTAATCAATTGACTAGTGGTGAAAAAGCTATAGTGTTGAATGTTTGTCGTAAGTTTGGTGAGAAATATCCAATACTTCCTGAGAAAGAAATGGTGATTTTGGTTACAAATCTTAAGCAGAAAAAGTAGTTACTCACGGGGGGAAAAGAAAGCATGTGAAAAATACGACGCAAGAATGTGATAATTTTGTGAAGAATGCAGTTCGCATAATAATTTTATATTTATTTATTTTTTTTTTTATAAATGAGCTGCAAGCAATTAAGTGCTACATGTAATGAAAGATAGTGTTGCTTTGGGAGATGGGCAGTTTAAGTGGCATCATCTTAACAATCTGGTTATCAACCTTGAAGTGGAAAGCAGCAGGACAAATAGCTCAGACGACGATTCTGATCTGGAGGGAATAGAGCCACTTCCAGAGAGCGATAAATGTAAGTTATCGCATACATGTTCTTGTTTTGCTTATTTTTTTTTTAGAGTTAATTATTACATGCGTGCCCATTTATTTTGTGATGACTATCAATACTATCACCATTGTACCCAACAGAATATTTTAGTTATCGTTTAAGTTGTCGGAATAAGGGCTCTGTTCATTTTACATTACACTATGCCACATTTATGCAAAAATATGACAGCGTTTGTGGCGTGAATGGGTGAAGGCTACATTATAACTGGACTGGTTGCATGGGTTTTATTTTGGCGAGGATCAACTTAAGGCTGAATAGGCTTTAGCTTCTTTTTTACCTACTCAATTATTAGTTAGTTGGACTTTTCTGGTTCTGATATGAAACTTTAAATCAAAGCGTTGTGAAGGATACAATCACAACTACCAGAAACAGATTTTAAATAGTAGAAACATTAAAATATTGTGATCTATTTTGTCTAGCTTTAAAGTAATTACCATACATCACTTGATTCAGCAATTATCTTGTCTTCTGCTGGGTTTAGCAGGCATCAACTTTGTAGGTGTTGGTCACATAAGCTTCTTTCATATATTTATATATGTCTTTAATTTCAATGGTCATATCGGGGGCTTTGACTTGTGAAACTGTAGGTTGAGAACATTAGGTTAATCAATTTTATATTACTAAACACACTCACATTTACTCTCACATTCATATTTCCAGACTCTATGGGGGATAGGGAATAATTATGGTTAGAGAAAAATTCCCATCCCAGCCGGGAATCAACAGGTGAGAAGTCAGCTGGCTGACCACCCAACCACAGAGGCAGTCTTTTATATATTTAGTTCTGGAGGTTTAGACACCAAATTTTTCAAGTAAAGAAGACATTCAAACTATAGGTTCATTTCTTAATTTAATCTTATGTGTGAAGAGAACTTTAGCTTAATATTATTGTGAGGGATTTGACTCAAACTTTAATTTTTGTGATTTTTTTTTTCTTTTCTTTTCTTTTTTCTTTTCTTTTTTGCACTTTATTGGTAACTGACCATGCAGACCCTTGTGGATAAAGAGAAGCAGCTTCCCCTCTCCACTTTTTTGTAACTTTCATACATAGACATCTTAAAGTATTGTTTTCTTTTGCATGTGCACAGGATGGCCAGTCATTTTGTGCCTGAGAAAGTGGCCGATTAATATTTACCTACGCCACTTATAGCTGTAGGAAAGAATTCACAATAGATTTAAATTTGTATAAAAATCTGTTATACTATTTTTATGTGATGATATTGTTGAGAAATTATTTTCTTAAATGTTTATATATCCTAAATTTGGCTGAAGGGTACATGTTCTTTAAGGCCAACTGCCACTTCATTACATGGTAGAGAACAAATTCAGTACATGGATTTTATAAGAAATGCATGTTTTGAGGACCCCCAAATGTTTCAGAAAAAGGGTTGTGTGTGCACACAACAAAAAAAAAAATGATGTACAGTTGAACTAGACTTGTGTATATCAAGGGAACGAGGAAAGATTACTTGTAACTCAGAATTACGTACAACTGAGATTTTGATAATGCATCATACAAAAAATAGAAAAAAGGAAATACAGTGGGCCTACATGTGCAAAATTTTACAAATAACAAAGATACATACAAAGAAAACATTATTTTGAACTTGATCCTGCTTTAAAGAAATCAGTTAATTTAGTGTTTCACTTTTCTTGCACTAAGTGCATAAACCTCATTTTGCAAACTTGTTAATGAATTTAGAGCATTTTCACTATCACTTTTAGCACTGAAGTAATGCCTACACACATGTATTGCACTTAACACTTCACTCACCTTCGGTATTTCAAGATTTGAGTTGTCATCCACATTACTGTCAGTGTCGCTTGAAGCTGGTCCACTATGTTGATCACCAGCATGTTTTCGGCACATATCAGCAATAATCTCCTCATCCTGTGGTTCCCCACCCACAGCTAGATATCATCAAAATACCCTCTGGTAGAGCTAGCTCATTTATAGGTTCATCACCACCATCATGGACATCAGATTTAATGAGGCAGTGTTTGATTATGGAGGATGACACCTGCTTCCAGGAAGCTGAAATAAATTCCATGGCTTGTAGTAAATGGCGAGATTTTCATTTCCTGCGTCAGTCAGTGTTATTAAATGTTGAACAAGCATTTTTCTATAACAAACTTTGAAATTTGCAATGATACCCAAATCAAATGGCTGTAGATGACTGGTACAGTTAGGAGGGAAAAATTCCACTTGAACATTTTCCAAAATTATTTGAGATGGATGTCTTGTACATCGATCCATAAAAAGAAGGATCTTTTCTTTTTCATTTTAATGTCCAGTTTCTTTAACCACTGTTTATTAAAATCATGTCATCCAAGACTTCCTATTGGATTCATATTCCATAGGTTTTGTTTTCACACCCTTAAAACGCCTCGAATTCTTGGATTTTCCTATCACAAGTGGAGGAAGTTTCTGATTATCTGCATTGGTGACAAGAACTGTTGTGCGAATTTTATTTTTCTTCCCTCCATGGGATGAGTAACCCTTTTCAGCTAATGTCTTGCTGGGAAGGAGATTGTAGAATAGGCCAGTCTAATCATAGATGTTTTGAGGCTGATATTCCATTATGAATCCTGGTAGAACCTCTTTCTTCCAGTGTTAAACTGTGATGTCATCTGCAGCATTCGACTCACTGCAAATTGTTTTCCCTGTGATTCCATGACCATCTTTAAATCCTTGCAACCATCCTGATGAAGCCTTGAAATCGGCCGTGGTGTTCATTATTTTAGCTAAATCTATCGCTTTTGCTTTCAGCATGTCGTCACTGATTGGTAGAGCTGCAGCCCATTTCTGCTGGAACCATGTGAAAAGTGCCATTTCCAAATCAGCATATCTCCCTTCCTGCTGACGGCTGCATTTTGTTGATTTGGCACCCAATTTAAAAAATTCTTGTCTAAAATATTTTTGTTACTGATGAGTGTACATAGCATGGAGTAAGCAGTTCCTAAGTCTGAAGCAATGTCTGTTTTGGTTTTGTGTGGATCAAGTTCCACCTCTCGTCTGAATTTCCTTTCAGATCTAGTGAACAACATTTTCTTTTTCTGTTCTCTATGGCTGATTAAAAGCAACTGAGAACTGAAAGACAAACCACTGTTTAACAATAAAGAGATTCCGAACATTTTTATCTTTACTTCTTGTTTGTTGCTGTGTTGTTGAGCTCTACCAGCAAACGTATTATTGTCTTTTGTTTCCAAGGCCGAAAGCTGCCCGCTCAGCTTGCATCTTTGTCAACATAAATAAGGAAAATACCCTCAAATTTCTTTTAAGATTGTGTATGCCATATGCTTATAATTATGTGAAACTCAATCATATTTCACTGAAATTTAATACGTAAAAAATGCAAATGGTGTGTTATTTATGGACACTCTTTTAACTACTGTGGTTCTCAGTGTCCCATTCTAAATTGGGTGTGAAAGACCATTTAATTTTGCTCAGAGACCTCTCTATCAGGCTTGAGGTTCTTTTAAGTGCTGTAAATCTACGACCCGTGACCAACGGCTTTACTTCCCTTCCAAAGGAAGCCGTGCTAAGGGTTTTTACACCCGAAAAAATCCATCATCCTCCACTGGGTTCAAACCCACAACCTTGGGTGTATGAAGTTAGCATGGTAACCATTACACCACGGAGGGCAACAATTTAATATGTATAACAGAAAATTATGTATAAATGAATTACATATAAATAAGGTTATGTTAACAGGTTTCTAAGTTACATTTTGCCAGGACCTATGAAAATATAGGTATAAATGTGAATTACTTACAACTGGATTATGTACAAAACAGGTTCAACTGTATGTTAAATACCAAACTTATCTAGGTTCAGCACCTTTCAAGGATACAACAAAGATTTTCAAGAAAATCCTCCTTTCCCAAACTACCCTTATAGGTACATTTTTAAAAAAAATTATCATTTTTTCAAAAATAACTAACAGTTTTGATTCAAGTTCCATTCAGATATTTTCATGACAAATGAAATGTGTATAATAAATTTTCTGGGAATAACCTCTGAAGTCCTCTTCATTTTGAATGAAAATAGCACAAGTGATAAAGTGTAACATGCACAAAATCTTGTCCACAAAAAATGTAGAACTTTGTTAAAATACAAAATTTGTCAGATAATTTTGTATGTGTGTATGCATGTTTTATTCCTTGTTATCGATTTAAGTTTTCTAATGTTTGTTTTTCTCAAATGGTAAGTCATCATCATGTTTTTTTTTCTTTTCGCTTCTGGTCATCCAAAGGAAACGGTCATCACATAGCAACTAGCTTATAAAATATTTGACTATCACTTAAGGCTAGTGCATTCTTTATTTCCATTTACCTACAAGGAAGTAACGAGATCCTAAGTCCATGTTTGTTGATGTTTATTACCATTAGCATAAAGTAGGTAGGAGAATAAGCTTTTGTAAGAACTTTGTTACAAAGGTAGGGAAAGTTATGTGATTGGATTTCATGTTTTTTCAATGTCAAAGATTCTGCGGAACAATATTGCAAGACTTTCTGCATTTTTCTTGTACTAGACAAGTGATGGTGTTTGAGTGGCCTATAATATTTGGCAGTCTTTTATAGATATCCTCGTCTAATGCATTGGTAAATTTATTCAAAAAGGCAGCTAGCCTAATTAATGTTAAAAAGAAAACCTGACATGCTGAAATAACTGAAACAGCTAGAAGTTGTATATGTGAAAGTTTTTTTTCTGAAGATCATTTAGATGAGCTCCATCATAAGTGTGAGCCACTTTTTTGTTAAGTAATTGTACAGTACATATTCTGAGCATTCTTCTGAAATTTTGTGAAAACAAAAAAATCTAGACTTCAATCAACATCTCATCCTACTAAATGGCAACAAAATTGGTTTCCTTTATGTATGTTCTTATTTCTTTCAGCAAATCTATACATGGAAACAGTCAAATCATTTTTAATCAAGTTTGATAAACCTGTTAACCCTGAGAGGATTTTCTAAATGAAAATCTTAGCTGCTGTATTTTCTGATTAAATCAACTAAGGAACATAGTTTCCTTTTATTTTGATTCCTTTGTTTCAGCATTCTTCTAAACAGTAACTATTGTTTCCCTTAGAAACAAACCTATAAACATTTTAGAATATCTGCATTTTTCCCTATTAATATATTATCCTGAATTTCCAGAGTTCTTTCTGTCCATCCAACATGCAATCAGTTTGCTTCAAAATTACAGGAAGCAAGGTTTTGTTTAAGGCCTATATTGGACTATCACATTTCTGTGTCACCAAATGCAATAAAACTTTTGATCACATAGTGATCATTATATCCCAGATGTTAAGCAAAACACCTTTTTTAACCAGAGAGAAAGACCTATTAGGGATAAACATGTTTCCACACATTTGGGGACAATAGGCAGAATTTTTAGTTTTGTCTTTTTTGTATATTTTAAAGTTAGGTAGATCTGCAAAGTTATCTTTTTCTCCAGATCCCGTTATTGCGTACTTGAACACTCTAATCTCTTCTCACACCCCTCTTTTTGTGTCAATGCACGGTTGGGTTTTCCCAATCTCTGAAAGAAAGTAGACACACACAGACCTCAGCAATTGGAATCTGTTAGTTTGAGACTGAACTTGTATTAAATAACTCCATCTGCAGTTTTCGTGATTATTGCAATATTTATCAGCCAAAAGTGAGTGCACAGTTAAGTAGTAAACTGCATGGTTATGTTTGCGAATTCGGTTCAGATACACTATCTTCTGATGTGCAAAATTTGTGAAAAATCAATTAACCATGAGAAAATGTATTTTATACTTCAATATTTTGCAACAGACTGGAATTTCTAAAATGGGCAGGCAGAAGAACTCTGTTTAATATCAACAGTGATTGCAACAACTAGTAAACAATCTGTTTTCTCTGGATCTGTACAAAGCTTTCTCCAGCATGAAAAACCTTCTCTCTGACAGGCGGCTCAGATGTCAGTTGACAACTTAAAAAAAGCATCTTGTGGTATGTAACCAAGAAAAGTGAGTACATATGAGATAAAGTATTTGTCTATTTTTGTCTGTTTCCGTGATTAATAAATGCTTATTTTTATTATTTTTAGTGGCTATATGTGTGCCTATTTTAACCAAAATAAATGCCTAAACATTTGGGCTCTAGTGATCACATTAAAGCTATCGAATATATTACACTACAAATATATATTACACAAACCTATTATCATATCTTTTATTACAATTTTAAAAAGCATATCCAACAGTTAATACCATCAGCTGTAACAATGGTTCCTATTTTTTTTTACTGTTTAGAATGTTAGTTGTGCCATTAAATTGAATGTTTATAAATAAGTTTACGTGAAGTTTCTATTACATCCATCTGCAACATTTTTATATAACCTAACCTAAAACTTAACCTCAATAAGTCCATTTCTTAAAGAACATTAATACTACATTTATTAGTATGAATAACGAAGCCAGCAACAAAAAATGGTAATTAATGGGTATCATAATAATTTTTATTTTATTCTTCTAAATATCAGCTTCCCAATGCATTTAATTCCTTACATCCTTCATACACTTCATAATGGCTTATGCTATGCATTTATATATATATATATATCCAGTCTTTTGTTTCTGTTTTTAAATAATTATGTTTTGAATTATAAAGCATTTTGTGAGATTAATAATAGGAAATGAGCGGTTTGACAGTAGCCACTGGGGGGGTCAAGCAACTCCTTGTACCTTGGAGAAGTAAATCACCAAGTACTAAATGAAGATGCTGAAAATGCATTTGCCCGAGAGCAATTTCTCCCCCTCTGCCCCAATTCTATTTTATTTTGTTGCTTTATCAATTTGGTTTATTGCAACAGAACTTTTTAGTAAGATACCTCATTGATGTATGTGGTGAGCAGTAGGCTTTTAAGATCTCGTCCCCAAAACATACTACCTTTGCCTGGATGGTATTAGTTCCATCTGGTCTAGTGGCACTACCATTCATAGTCAGATGGTAAAGAGCAATTAGCCTTTTAAGGTCTCATCTCCTCGCACCGTACTTAGCACTTAGTTCTGTGATAGGCAGATGGGTTTAGGGAGCATTCAGGGTACTGCTTACACTGTGTATAGATGGCAGTATAAACAAATTGCCATCTATTTTCAGTTTTACTATTGTTTTAGACTGAAGATGGAACTTCGGGTCATGGCATTAAATATCCAATCCGGTATTTACCTTGACAACTGAGGGGAACCATAATAAAACCCATCAGATTGGTCGACCCTTGGGATTTGAACCCAGAGCCTCCTGAATGTGGGCCACAGATATTAGCAACTGAGCCTCTTGTTCACTAGCGAATATATTGTTAAAGTTCCAGATGTGTGTCTGATATACTAAGCTATGCTCAATATAAATCAGGCATAAAATTCCTTAGCATGGCTTCCTTCAGAAGGGAAGTAAAGCGTTGGTCCTGTGACGTAGATTTAGGCACATGAAAGAACCTCAAGCCTGATCATCTGAGCATCTGAGCAAAATTAAGCTGTCTTTCATGCCCAATATAGAATGGGATGCTGAGAACCACAGCAGTTAAAGAGCGTCCATAAAAGAAAAAAATCTGATGTGTTCCATTCACATGACTTCCTCTACATCTCTGCAACAAATTATTCTTAAAAAGCTTATACTTCTACTTACTTCATGCTAATCAGAAAAAAATAGCAGAATTAGTCTTATTACTTGCTTCCTTGTAAGCAGAAGCCAAATAAGGGAGTACCATAGGTTAAAGTGATAGTCAAAAGCTGGTTGCCATGTCATTGAAGTTCCTTTGTTTGTATGGACAGCAGTTGACAAATTCCTGTATGAGAAAAGTATAAGTTTTTTCATAGCAGAAACCAAAAACAAGGAACGTCTCAAAAATGATGATCACCACGAAAAAAATGTATATAACATAACATTTTTTGTGTAGTAAGTTTTTGTCCATCTCTTAAGGTTTAGCAGTTATTCAAAATTCCGTAAAATTCATCCAGAATAAACTACTCTTCAGAGGCTATTCCTAGAAAATTGAAGATATACATTTTACTTGTCAGGTAAATGTCTTTAATATGACATTTTAATCAAAATCATTAGAGCCATTTTTGAGAAAATCAACATTTTCGAAAAAAGAGACATGTAAAGGGTAGTTGGGGGTGGGGGGATTTTTCTCAAAATCTTCGTGTCGCATCCCTGGAAGATACTAAACTAAGTTTGGTATGTTACCGTTTTTGAGTTATGTTCACTGACACTCACACACACACACACACACACACACACACACACACACACACACACACACACACACACACACACACACACACACACGGACCTTTTTGTGAAAATGCTTTTTTTGGATACAGGGGACCCTAAAACATATATTTCCGGTGTAATCTCAGTATCGAATTTTTGGGTGGAATACAATACTTCTCTATCCCTATTTACATTGTACATACAGGGTTAGAGAAAGTAAAAAACTCTTTTCAATATAAACCTTAAAAATCACTTTGAAACACCTGCAGACAATTTTGCTTCTGGTTGCAGCTCCCAAATTGGACAAATATAGGAGAGTCAAGAGTGGGGAAAAAAGAATTACACAAAAGAGAACCATGTGGTATTTACAAAACTTGCTTTTGCGAATGAAATTCAATCTGGAATAAGATATAATTTTAAATTAATGTGAGTATTTCACTGATAAATTGATATTTGGAATTATCACTGTGGAGCAAAAACTAACAAATGTTATATTGAGTTGACATAAATATTCTTAAGCTTCACAAATTTATTCAGTTACCTTGAACATGTTTCACACTCAATTTTGAGGGTATCATCAGGCATTTGTCGATTGGCAGGCTTTCATGTTGCTTCCTATGGTGAACCTATTGGAGATAATCTGGTGGCATTTTCATTAGTTTAAATGTCTTCTGTTGATGATCAAAATTCATTGGGACTCGATCTCTTCATATAAATTTTTTCCCCATTAATCCAATTCTATTTCTTTCTTTCCTGCTTTTAAAAATTGAGTTTCTTTTCTGATCTTGTAGTAATGATTCCAAAAGTGTGCTGCTACTGCTTACTTATTCAATTCCTCATTATTTACATTCCTGAAGTGTTCCTGTAGTTTCTCTCTCTCTCTTTTTTTTTTTTTTTTTTTTTTTTTTTTTTTTTTTTTTTTTCTCTCTATTTATGTTCAGTTTGTTTGTTTTTTTTTTTTTTTTCGATGTAAACTTTTTTAGCTGTTGGAGCAACCAATTTTATAAATACCTACTTTCTTTTCTGGGGATATTTGATCTGCTTGCAGACTTTTAAGGAGATTTCTAATGCTGCGTTTGTTCACTGGTGCTAGATTTATTTTGAATTCTTTGAAAATGTTCTGGAATTTCTGCTTAGCCCAGGTGCGTAAATTATCCGAAACATTCTTTTTCTTTAATCTGTGAAAGTGTGGTTAGCTCTTTTACTTCATGATGTTGTTTGAATCATATTTTTGTTCTTTACTGTGTTGCTATTTTGACTATTTGAAAATCTGTAGGTTTTTCTTATTGAGAGCTCAAAATATTGAATGCCTCTGGAAGTTGTTTTTTTTTTCTTTCTTTTTTCTTTCTTTTTTTTTTCTTTTTTTTTTTTCTTCTTCTTTTCTTCTTCTTCCAGAGCTTATTCAGTGCTTCTGTGTCAAATCTTCAAACCATCAATTTGATTTTCATCTTGGCAACAAATTGGAATGACATGAGATTAAATCTGGCAAATATAGTAGTAATATAGAGAAATGTTTGGGAGCTTGTGATTTAACATTGCATTTGCTTTCAGGCCTTCCAATAATATTTGCCTATTTGAATGTTTCTTTTTAAGGATTTTCTGGAGAGTTATGCAGATGGTGAATGAATTGAAATGAATAATTAGCTTCTTGCAATCAAATATTTTTAAAGTCATGGGTGCATTAAGGACCATACCATCAATTGCTTACCTATATTTCTCCAACCCATATCTTTCACTATATTTAAACTAACATTAGCAGTAGTTGCTTTGCTTTAGAGGGATGCTTGTGTTTGCACACATAAGATCTGACATGCCTCTGAGGAGGACACATTAAACTATAGTTTCATTTTGTAGCAAGTTTAGCACATTTTTTGGCATTATATTTATAGTCAACAAAGTTTAAATCCATATTTAAGATTATTTACTCATGAGTAAAATGTTAAGTGATATTAAGATTCAAAAGTGCTGCTCAATTTTAGTTTTGGGCTAAAATTTACAACTCATGTTTCTTGCTGCTTTTGTGTAATATAGGATATACTTTTCATCTTGGGCATTGCAGATCTTGGGTTTTTACTGTTTATGAATTGTATAAACAATACAATAGTGTTAAATAGTGCACCACAGATTTTTAATTTAAGTATGACTATTTGTAATAGTGATTTAATTCTGAAATTGCTTTGCTTTCATCTAGCTATTTTGGAGTTGATATAATGCTTAGCACTGACATATTTAGCTTCATTGATACATAGAATAATGAAAGCCTAAAACTGTTAGCATGTTAACACCTTGGATTTTGAAGAGTTTGTATTTGGGGGGGGGGGGATCTGATGTATTGCATTCATAGAACTTTATCACTCGTTTATAAAATATACTTTAAAAATCTTATTCTTCTATCTACTATGAGATAAACTTTCATTACTCACTTACACATTTCATTGTAGGCCTAAGGAGGATATAGCAACAGCAATAGTTTGAGTTTTAAAAAGGTTACCCAGCAATTATGATGGTTTTGAAATCCCATGCTCATTACTTGACCGGAGAGAAAAAATAAGGAAAAATTGCTTCAAAAAGTATAAGCATTTCAAAATTCAAAGCAATAGCAAATATCAAGGGAAGCTTCACAAAATGGCTTTGCATAAATTCTGTGCTTTAATGGTGTGTAAAATTTTTACTTTCTCTAGCAATTAAATGTCGAGATTTCACTAGAAATATGTTTCGAAGTGTCCTGAGTCTGAAAAAAGCAATTTTAGAAAAAGGTCCATATGTACAGCATAGCTCAAAAACAAAAAGACCAATAAATAACAAACTTGTTTAGTATCTTCCAGTGATGTGTGTCGGCCTCCGTGGTGTAATGGTTACCATGCTAACTTCATATATGCGGGTTCAAACCCGGCGGAGGACGATGGATTTTTTCGGGTGTAAAAATCCTTAGCATGGCTTCCTTCGGAAGGGAAGTATAGCTGTGGGTCCCGTGTTGTAGATTTACGGCACGTAAAAGAACCTCAAGCCTGATAAGAGAGGCCTCTGAGCAAAATTAAGCGATCTTTCACGCCCAATATAGAATGGTGCTGAGAACCAAAGCAGTTAAAGAGTGTCCATAAATAACAGGCCATTTCATTTCCAATGATGTGGCACAAAGATTTTCAACAAAATCCCACACCACAAACTACTCTTTACCACAACTACTCTAGAAAAGATTTTGAAAATTTTGTATTTCTCAAAATGTTTATTAAAATATGCATATTAGAGATATTTACATACACAAAATGTGTATTTTGAATTTTGTGGGAATAGCTTCTGAAGAATTTTTACTCTGGATGAGTTTTGCAGAATTTTGCATAATGGTTAAGTCATCAGAGATACTCAAAAACTTAATACACAAAAAATGTAGATCAGGTCAAAACACAATTTGTCATACATGTTTTTATTATTGAGTTGACCGTTTTCAAGATATTCCTTATTATTGGTTTCAATTTTAAACTACCTAATGTTTCTCAAACAGGATCATGCAAAGCGAACTGAATCTCAATTATTTCACATAGAAACAACTTTTAAAAAATTTGACTATTCCTTTAGCCTAATGTATTCCCTTATTTCCCTTCTACTTATAAAGAACCAAGTAGTAAGACCAATTCTGCTAATGTTTATCTCGATTAGCATGGCATATGTAAGAATAGTTTGCATATGGAACAGCTAGAGAAAGTTATGTGAATGGAAAAATCAGATTTTTTGTATAGCAAAATTATCTCTTTTACGGTATCTAAATCATTAGAGCCATTCTTGAGAAAATAGAAAAATGTTAAGGAATTTTTTGAAATCTTTAGGTTGCATCCAGGAGCCAGGAGCAGGAACTAGTCGCCCGAGTGTACTTGGGCGGGGGCAAATCACCACGGTACCTATCCGCTTTTCCTGCGGATTTACCCGTGTGATATAAAAGATGTAGTCTTGTGCAAGCGTTTGTCTGTGTCGAAGTAATGTGGGCAGGGTGTTTCCCTCTGTGCAGCTGGCGCGGGCTGGCTTACCTACCGGAGTGGTCACCCACCCAGAGAGGGACCAGGCCCGATGCTGCTTAACTTGGCCAGCCGCTTGTGGGCTGTCAAGGAAAGCAGTGCCGGCTAGCAGGGAGAACTGAAAGGATGTAGGTACGGGGTGGGGGGAAGCCAGTGTTGCAGATCTGGTCGGAGTACAACTGGACGGTCACCCGTCCGAGTTGAGACCGGGCCTGATGCTGCTTAACTTGGCGGGTAGTACTGTAAAGAAGGGAGAGGCTGCCGAAAAACTACCATCCCAAGGCGTCCTGTGGGGAAGTCGGACATGTAGGCGGCAAAGAGTAACGGCGACAGCACGCTGCCTTCCGGCACTCCCGCCGCTATGGGTCTGACTGTGGAATGCCTCCCCTCCACCCTCACCCTGAAAGTGCAGTCCCGAAGGAAGCTACTAGGCAGGTGAAGGTAGGGGGGAGGGATTTCTGCGTTCTTGAGCTTGTACAAGAGTCCCTGATGCCATGTGGTGGTGAAGGCCTTTTCCACGTCCAAGAGTACCGCGACTGTTTTGAAGTTGTCCTGGAAGCCCAGGGCAGCCTTCTCAGCTAGTCGCAGCTACTGCAAGGTTGTGGAATGTCCAGTACAGAAACCAAACTGGTGATCCGGGAGTAGGAGTCTCTCCTCGAAGAAAGGAGTGAGGCGAGGTAGGAGTAACCGCTCGAATACTTTCGAGACGATCGGAAGTAAGCTAATAGATCTATAGCTTGACGGGAAGACCGGGTCCTTGCCGGGTTTCAAAATGCATACTTTGGAAGATGCTAAACTTAAATGCAAAATAACATAACAGACTTCTGGTTTAGAGTTATGCTACACACACATTTTTACCAAAAATGCGGTCTTTGTATTTGGAAAGTCTCAAAACATATGTTTCTAATGGAATCTTGTCAATTTTTATTTCTGCTCCTCTGGGTAAGTCACTATAGTCCTTGTAATCTGATCTTCATTAATATAACTTTTCATGTAATCTGACTTAGCAGGGGGGAAAAAAAGAAAAGGGGAAGGAAAAAAAAAGAATGAAAAAAACAGCTGAGCATTCATGGGAAAGCAGTGTTCGCGATTCTGGGACTATATAAATGATTGTACCCTGCTGCCTTCCAGGCCATTATTAGCCATAATTGGCCATCAGTCGATTATTGTAAAAATGAAAAGGCTTAATATTTGGCTTACAGTTCAGTAAATATTAACTATCCTGCTGTGTATGTACATAACCTGTTCTGTGGTGCATTGGATGGTTTCAAAGAGAAAAGCATATGTTTCGATGGAAGAAAGCTTTGAAGAAGTTGAACAAAGGTGAAAAAATGTTAATAGTGGCACAGGATTATAATATGGAAAAAATTATAGACTAGAAAAGGAACCACCAGGAGATAAATGACAGCTAATATGAAAGAACAATGAAAAAATGAGAGTACATAAAAGTTAGCAAAGTTTTTTTATTTGGTTTACTAAGCACAGATAAAGGTGTCTCAATATATGGACCAGCCTTATAGCAGAAAGCTTTGATTTCCAAATGGAATTTAATGAGGATGACCCTAAGAGTATGATGCGTGCAGCCAAAATTGCCCTGCACTGCTACCTTTGGAGATATATTGTGCATCCTTGGTCGCATCAATCCAAAAGTGTTACTTTCATAATGAACTGAATCAGAATCTGGACTGTGATGGTTGCTAGATCTTCGAATTTTGGAAATTGACTCCCAAAAATGAGGGATCTTTGGTGAGCAAGTGCTTGGTACTCTTAACAATAGATTGGTGTTTGTTGGCATCATCCCATTCTGTGGAGGTGGCTTCTAAGGAGACAGTATCCTGTAAAGAGGGCTGTCATCTATAAGAGTTATTCCCTGTTTAATTTTAGCAGTTCTTGCAATCTGCTTCTGTTCAGTCTTTGCATGAGAGCTTTGGAGCATATGAATTAGATTTGCCAGATTTTTAAAATGAAAAAGGACAGAGGCAGTAATATATTAACTTGAAAAATAAAGAAGAAAACAAATGTATATTTACATTAAAAGCAAAAGAATTTGAGTCTGGTTTTTGTAACACAAACATTTAGTAATTACTTGCACCTCAGGAACACTGGTTCACATTTTCATCCCTTCATTCTGATTAAATCTTGCTTTGTTGGTGTCAACAATGAAGGTGGTGGTGCATCACTTGTGAAGGCATCTGGTGCTGGATCTATGAATTTCCAAAGATATGTTGGAATATGAAAATTCATGATATTGCTCTTTTTCTTCATAATGTAGATTTTCTCCCAGACATTTACTTCTGTGTTTATATACTGGTTTTAACAGTTTTGTGTTAGGTGTGATTTCGTGTCCTGATGTCCAAAAATGATAGGCAACTGCCGATTTTTCTCTTTGCTTGTATTTTAGGTTTCTCATGTGTTTAATCTGGTTTCCAAACTTCTTTTTGTCCTTCCTATATATACTAGATTACAGTCTGAGCATATAATTTCATAAATTTCCAGCGTTCAGAAATTGCTATGCAAAAGTTAAAAATCCTATCCATGCAAACAAAAAGCTGGGAATTTATGAAATTAAATTCTCAGATTGTAATCTAATTTTGATATGTCACTCTCTCATATTTGTCTGGGATTTTTATATCATACTGCATTAGATGAATAACCATTATTGCAAGGGTGTCATTTTGTGTAGTATTACATTAGTTTTTATCAAGTTCTTATGGCTCTATAATGCATTTTAAAATTTTGATGGTTTGGAAACAAAGCTATATCAAATTAACACATTAATAAAATCAAAAATTTGAATTGCCATTTGAAAATGTACTAATGGAGATAAACATTAGCAGAAATTGTCCTTATTACTTCCCCTTGGTAGAAGGGGAAAAATCTAATGTGTTCCATTCACATGATATCCTCAAACAAAGCTTTAATTCAAAGGATTAATCTGTTATCTACATCATGCTAATCAAGATAAACATAAGCAGAATTAGTCTTATTACTAATTCCTTGTAAGTAGAAGGTAAATAAGAAAATGCACAGGCTAAAGTGATAGTATCATCCTTTAAAAGACAATTGCTAAGTGAAACACCTGAATTTCTGATCTCTCTGATTGCCAGGAGTAAACAAACAAGATGATGTCTTCCCGTTTGAGAAAAGTTTGTGGCTAAATTTGAAACCAACAATATCAAATATCTCAAACGGTTAACTCTACAAAACAAATGTATATAACATAAATTGTGTGTTTTAATGGGATCTACATTTTTGTGTAGAAAGTTTTTGTCTATCTCTTACGGTTTTCCAGTTATACAAAAGTCATCCAGAATGAAGAAGTCTTCAGAGGCTATTCCCAGAAAATCCAAAATATACATTTTGCTTGTCATAAAAATATCTTAAACTAAGGTATTTTAATCAAAATTGTCAGAGCCATTTTTGTGAAAATCAAATTTTCAAAAAATTTTCCATGTAAAGGGTAGTTTGAGGAGTGGGGAATTTTCTTGAAAATGTTTGTGTTGCATCCTTGGAAGATACCAAACCAGGCTTGGTATTTAACAGTCTTTCTATTTTTTAGCAATGCTGCGCATGCACCCACACACACGAACACACATTTTTCTTTAAAAATTTTTTTATCCAGGGGTCTCAAAATATGTATTTCTGGTAAATCTTGGTATGAAATTTTTGGGTGCAATACAATATCTGCTCTACACACTATGTACATAGTATGTGTAGAGAAGGTAAAAAATAATTGGGACAGTTCCTACCCAAAACATGAAACACTTGCCCTGTGATGTTTGGTACAAACAAGGTTTTAAACAGTTTTATCAGTGTGCTTAATTTTTCTTTACCAGATGTTGAGCAAGCCTCAAGATAATGCAGTGAGTGGAAGAGCAGTAACCTCTGGAAGTACAAATATATCTGTCTCAACCGATCGCATTGGTTTGGGACCAATATCTGGATTTAGTCTGAATGCTCAACCTAGCCCTACAGTGAACCATAACCTGGTAAACTCTCAAAATCAGCCTGCACAGATGCAAATTCCTCAAGACTTGGTTATGAAACTTCTCCAGGTTCAGCAGGTAAGCATGTGAATGTTGCCCAAGTTTATTTCTAAATTTGGCCCTGAAATCTAAACAAAAGTATATATTCTGTCAGCAGACATTGTGATACATTTCTAAGCTTAATTTCAATTTATAAATATCCATGGTGAAGCTCTCGTACCATCCAAATTCTTGAAGTTGGTTGCAAGACCCCAAATTATTCTTCCTTTTCAAGACATTTCAATTCATTGTCATCATTTTAAGTTTAAATGGTTTCAATAATTTCCACTGGTTTTACCAAAGCATGCGAGCGAAGCGAGCATGTGCTGTGTTAGGCTTAGGCAAATGCACTATAGCTTAATACAGGACACACTGTGATATTTCGCGCAACACACGCTGCCAGCGCATTTTAGCGGATCGGCCTTGAGCACCGATGAGCTGGTGTTGCTGTAGCTTCAGTATAGCCTATGTAATAGCAATAATGATTAATTAAAATGTAACTTAAATGTGTATCGGTCTACACAATGTTACAAGGATTATCAGACAGAGAAGTATTGAACCATGTCTGGTAAGGTTTGTGCTGTGTTTGGCTGCAATAACTTTGAACTTCTGAAACTTTCTAAGTCCTTTTTCCGCTTCCCATGAGATAAAACAATATAAGAAGATTATATTATTGTGAAACGTTAATATATATAACCACTCCAGGGAAGCAATAATCTGAAAATGAAATCATTGCTGAACATCTCTGCGGAAAATCCATTTATTGACATTTATAACAGTAGTGTATTTTTTCCATGATGCTCCACACCTGTTGAAATCAGTGAAAAATAATTTGAAATGGCATTCTATAATTTGTGTAAGAAAGGTTTCTTGGAACCATATTTTAGAATTTTATAAAAAAGGACAGAGCCATGAAACCTCGGTTAGCTCCAAGGTTGACCAGCCAATGTACTGAACTACCACCATTTAGTCCAATGAGGGTATGTTTTGCCTTTCGTGTTTTAAGCCATTCTATCCGTTGTTGCATTAAAACGCATGTTGCGTTTAATTTTACGTCTGATCCAACATTAGCTATCGCTAATTTCATTGAAAAAATCTGATGCGTTCCATTCACATGACTTTCTCTACATTTCTACAGCAAAGCATTGTTAAAAATCTGAATCTTCTAATTACCTTATGCTAATCAAGACAAAATTAGCAGAAATCGTGTTATTACTTGCTTCCTTTTAGTAGAAGTGATATTAGGGAGTACCATAGGTTAAAGTGATAGTCTAAAGCTGGTTGCTATGTGACTGAAGTTCCTTTGTTTGTATGGACAGGAGTTGACAAATTCGTGTATGAGAAAAGTAAGTTTCTCAAAGCTGAAACCAATAACAAGGAATATCTCAAAAACAATCAAATCCACGAAAAAATGTATATAACACAAATTGTGTGTTTTAAAGAGCTCTACATATCTCTTATGGTTTACCTGTTATGCAAAACTCCGCAAAATTCATTCAAAATAAAGATGTCTTCAGAGGCTATTCCCAAGAAATTCAAAATATACATTTTATTTGTCATGTAAATATCTTTAATATACGACATTTTAACCAAAATCGTTAGAGCCATTTTTGAGAAAATCAAAATTTTCGAAAATTTTTCCATGTAAAGAGTATTTGGGGGTGGGGGATTTTCTTGAAAATCTTCGTGTTGCATCCTTGGAAGATACTGTACTTAAATGCCAAGTTTGGTATTTAACGAACTTTTCGTTTTTGTGCTGTGCTACGCAAACACACACGCGTGCGAGCGAGCGGACATTTTTCTAAAAATGCATTTTTTGGAATCAGGGGGTCTCAAAACATATATTTGCTGTGAAATCTCGGTAGCAAATTTTTGGGTGCAATACAATACCTTCTCTATACACTATGTTCATATTACGTGTAGAGAAAGTAAAAATGGACTGTCTATTATACATTTCCAACTTGTCTCAAAATCATTGTGCTAAATAGTTGCGCTATGCAATAAATGACGAACGCAAACCTTTACTGTATTTGAATGAATTATGAAAATTCTTAGAAAAAATCACTGTAATGAATGGTCAGCGTAAGAAACCTCCTTGTTTTAATGCACATATTGACATTAAAATTATTGTGGCAGGAGCTAAAATGTCAATATGGTTTCTCATATTTACTTGCAAGACGACTGACACAAGATTGTTTGGAAATTTTGTTTTCTGTTATTAGGGGACAAGGGTGGGAACAATGAAACCCCAGATTCCTCAAAATTCAGACAATGTCTTAGACTTGCAATTACAAATCATTATTACAATCGTTTGAAGACAGTAATGGTGCCTATGGATGTAAGCAAGTTTTTAGTTCTAAAGTCTGATTTACCGGAAAAATGTATATCATTTGTAATTCAGACTTCTGCACTAATTATACCAGAACAGCAAAAGTGATGATTTTCCAGTTAATGTTCAGCAGCGTGCAGATTCATATGTATGCATGTGGATATGTGCAAAATTGCCTCATGAGAAATGTATAAACAAAGGTTGACATCGATGAGAGCAGATGTAGTAAATTAAAATGTGCATATTGTTCTGAAGCGTTATGGAAATGCTAGATTCATATTTCACAACAAATCTGCTTATACAATGTACATAAGCAGCAATGCTCCATTAAATGAAATTTTCTTCATTATCTTTCTGACAGTAGACTTAATGTTAAACTAAAGTTAAATATGCGTGTAGATGATGCATTATTCACATGAATATGTGAAAGTTGTAAATACGGGTTTATTGACAAAGCATTCAATGTGTTAATAAAATGTTATTTGAATGATGAAATGGAAAAAAGAACAAGAAAAAAACCAGGTAGAAACATTAAAGCAAAAAATGTCATGCAACAAAAAATAATTCCTGTAGATCCAATATCTTTACATTGTTTTTCTGCATTGTTTTGTATTGTATTGACAAAATATTGTTTGAATAAATAAAAAGTAACTATGCATATTATAATATCATTATTGGGTATCCCTTTCATAACATTCAAAATTAATCGCTTGTTTCTTAAGGCCTGGCCGCTAGGAGTGCCACTGTGTACCTGTCTCTCAGCTTAACACAGGGGAAAATGGAAGTGTCCAGTATTAACCTATAGTGTATTTGGCTTAGGTTAGTGTGTGCCAAACTTATTTTCGTATATTTAGTTTATTGATTTCCATTTGTTTCACAAATGTATGCGTGTTTGTATGTCAAAAAACTGAATTTCCTGTAAGAAATTTGTAGCGGTTTCCAGTCATTTTACAAAAGCTTGGCGAGGAAATGATGATCTCTACTAGTTCTAGGTTTGTGAGTAAGAGTAAACTCATTTTCGTTAAAGAGTTTTGGTTTTGGTTAGAGTGTGTGTGTCTGTGTGAATTGAACAATAAATATATTTAACACCAGTTGAAATAACAATTCAACAACAAATAAGCAGAAAGTGGAATAATTAAAGAAATAATGCCAAGACTGGTACATTTTATAATGGATGCCCTTGTGATACAATCTCCATGAATTTGTGGAATCTTATGTTCAAGTCAAAGTTTCTTTTTAAAAGATACTCTTGACAAATACCCAGCAAAATGTTGTGACTTTCTACTGAATACAGGGATTGTGTATTGGACATTTTTCCATTCACTTTCAATATTTTGGATGTGGATGGGAAACTAACCAATATCTTCGTCCTGTAAGGTTTCTATATTTTGTGGATGTTCTACTCCGCTTGTCTCAGTGGATACAAATTCCAATGAATGGTTCACGTGCATTGAATGAAATCTTTGTGCTTTAGGATGTAATACGCTTTCCAACAATCGGAAATTGTGATGTTCCCAGAAGTATCCATTCAGATATAATCTCCAGCAAAGTCTCCATTGTTCTGTTAGGCACAAGTACGAGAAAAAGCTTTGATTTGCCTTACCTCCCCACAGCTCTGAAAACCTATTGGCCCTCAATCATTCTTCCTCTGTTGTATTTTCTCCTCCCAAATTTTGCTTCATCAATTTCCACCATGATCTCAGGCCCTCCAATTCGTTGCCGATTATTGTATAGCCATATTTCACAAACTTCGTGGCAAAATGACGACCAATCCACAACTGTTTTTGTGGTGGTTTTGGCATTGTATACTATGAATTGATGTTTTGGGTTGGTACGAATAGCCAGAGAAAGCAGAAATTCAGCACATCATTAATGCATAATTTGGCATTTTCAAAAAAACTTCCATCTTTACCAATTTTTGCAAAACTACATCTCTGTCCACGAATTCTCTTGTTGAAGCATGCCAATATTTTTGTATTGTTACGGTAGTACTTCACCTCTTTTAGTTCTCCACAACTTTCGCATGGATAATGTGAGTGGATTAGTTTGTGATCCTTTTAAAAATTTTAGCACTGCATAATCGTCAAAGTATAAATCTCTGTAAAAATGTATTAAGTTCAGCTACAGCCTTGGCACTCCATTGTTGGTGTGAATGTTGGTGACTTTTGAGCTTCACTTTTTTTTTCTTTCTTGTTTGGTGACTTGATCTACATTGGTAGCATTCTAATTTCATTGTTTCTAGACCATAAATACTTGCTTCCCGCCTAGCAACAGCTGTTAAATCTTCTCCCACCTTGAAAATTTGTATTTACAGGGTGGGATTGGTGGGATATTCCAATTCTCTCCTGGATTCTCTGAAATAGATTATAAGGTTAGTTTCCATTCTTTAAGAAATATATGTATGTGATGGTACTCCATATAGCTTTACCATACACTAAGAAGTTCATTACAGTTTCTCTGTTGCTTAAGTCGTTTAAGCACCACTTCAGCCACATCGTTCCATTCAGGTTTTCATAACTGCTTATTGTTTTATCCATTCAGTTTAAATACAGCAAAATTTTATCCTTGTTCAGACTGTGGAATTAACTAGGGCTGAATTAACAACATTGCTTTTGCATTTCCATTCCCAATTTTCAGAATTGCTCAACTTTTTCTTCTGTTAACTTTTCTTTTAATGGCTATTCACACTAAGGGTTAATTTCTTAATCATTGCTTATGTGAAAAGGAGATCTTGAATCAATAGCTATTTTTCTTTGATAAGGAATTGCTTATTATCATTTGGTATTCATAAACAGTACTTAGGTATTCAATGCTAAGCTCTTCCTATATCAGAAGGGCATGTTGCAACATGTAAATATAAATGGTGTGTTATTTATGGATGCTCTTTAACTGCTGTGGTTCTCAGTGTCCTATTCTAAATTGAGCATGAAAGACCACTTAATTTTGCTCACGAGGCCTGTTATCAGGCTTGAGGTTCTTTTACGTGCTGTAAAACTACGACACAGGTATAACGGCTTTACTTCCCTTCAGAAAGAAGCCATGCCAAGGATTTTTACACCCAAAAAAATCCATTGTCTTCTGCCAGGTTTGAACCCGCAATCTTGGTTATATAAAGTTAGCATGGTAACCATTACACCACCAGGGCGACTGTTGTAATATGGCTCAACTGTTTCAGAGCTACTCGAATGCATGAAGGAATGTGCAAACGAACACACAGGTTATCACTTAGCCTCCTAGTTCCTTTTTTGTACAGCAGCTGACCATGTGGTAATAGTTTGCAAATTCTGAATAGTACATTTTGAATTTAGTTTGATTTATGTTAAAATCAGATAATTTGTAAAGTTAGAGTTCAGAGTATTAGTTATACAATAATAGGTTTTTAAAAATGCCCAAAAGTAAACATTTTAGCAAATGTAAAACGTAAAATGTAAAAGATTTGGTGCTGAAGTATAAAGATGTTGCAGAATGTACGCAATTGAATGCTATCTCTTCACAGAAAAAAGGCATGGCAAAAGATGATTTCTGAGAAATTTAGTGCTATCTCCGAGAATATTCCCATTTATTTTTTGCTTTAAACTGGTAGGTCATATTGAACAGTGAATGCAATAGATGATGCTCAAATGATCCTGAGGTCTACTCCAACATTTGTGTTCTCAGAATAATGGAACACCCCAGAAAAAATCATGTTAACCAAGATACAAACTCAGGACCCCTTGAATACGAATCAGACATGTAACTCCCACTACATTATTTTAATTTGCAATAGACAAGAAAACATTTATATTATTGGTTTTCATGGGCCCAGGTGTATATAAGAACTACCTACCCTTTGTGTTGTGATGTTACCACCATATTCCATGAATCAAAACAAGCACACGTACTAACCTGAAAAAGGTATTAATCTATGCATTTATAAAAAAGTGACTCTTATTCTGATTAAAGGTCACTTCTCTTGTTACAAACTCATTTTTATGATATTTAGTATTTCAATATTTTAACAATTTTATGTGTAATTCTACAAATTACTGTTGTAATTTGAGATCTGTTATTTATGAATTCAACTGTGTCAAAATCTCCAATTAATTATAATCAACATTTTATATTGCATATATGCTATTTTTATTTATGTAACATTTGAATCTGTGGAAATTATTTATGCTGATATATTAATGTTATGCATCATGGTAAGCTTTGTTTATAGCAGCCTTCAATTGGAGGAAGCCGAAAAAGAAAGAATTTATTGAAATTCTTTAAAGACCACTTTCTAGTCTGCTGTGTTAACATCTTGATAATCTGTGCATATGCACACACACATACAACTCGCACTTCTTTACCATAAATTTGCAAATTATGTTGGATTATAAAATTGCATGCATGAAATAGGCTTATCTGAAATGATGATGCATAGAATCTATGCTATCAAAATCTTGAGTAGTAGTAAAATTGGTAAGCCTATGTTTAAGATTATGGTTAGCAGAGTAACTAGATTATTTATGACAGAGGCTTTGGTAAAGCCGTATTTTCTTGAATTCAGGATCACTGTACAGTTCTAGTGGATTCTGCGCATTACACAAATACTGCTTATTGTGCAGTACAATTTCATTATAAAACCCCATATAGATACTCCATAAAATAATATCCTCGTTAACCTCCATGGTATGGAATTGATGCAAGATGTCAACTTTTCTTCTTATTGCTTGAGCTGAGGTCAGAGCTACCTTATAGGAATAAGCAGTTACTGATATGCTAAAGCAACGTTGTGTATGAATTGAAAATAGCTGCATAAGACTTCCTTCAAATAAGCAACGACTATGAATTCAACTCTAAAATGCATGTACTTCATAAAAATTGCTATGGAAACTGACTTAAGGTACTGTTAATGCATTCTGAGGTTATTAGCAGTTTTAAGAGCAAGGGTTGCAATGGGTAAGAAATCTACCTCCACTCGTAATGCCAGGGTGTCAGATTTTCTAAGATACATTGGTTCATGGAAAATGTATTGCAAACTGAGGCTACAAATAGTGTTATATATGAAGTAAATGCATACATATTTATCACATCAAGCCAGGCTTATTATGAGGAATGTGTTACAAAAACAGCAGAATAGACATAAACACACCATTTGCTTTTGAGGCCTCTATGCCACTGTACTATACTTAATGTGCTCTATAAAAGCATATGTACTTCTTTTTTTTTTTTTTTTTTGTATGCATATAAAAACAAAGAGTAGTAAAAATTAGTGTTAAAATGTACAAAAAAGTATCATTTCATTATATGTAACACTGATGTAATGTCAGATGATAAGTTTTCTAATTATCGTCATAATAGTTGCTACTAGTAATTATATAAAACTAAAATATGATTGTTATATTATGTACTCTCCATAAATGGCAACAAATTACAATACATGTTTACAAATATGTTATAGAATTTACAATGTAAAAATTTACAATTATGTACTAGAGTGTACAATATCAAAGCATCAGACTTTACAGACCTTGTGTCATTGCTAAATACTACAAAATTCATGTGACACATTCGTGTAAGTCAAAGTATACATCAGTTTAATTTGAATATAAAACATTAACATCTCTAAAAGTATATCTGTAAATAGCTGTATAAACTGTAGCAGCACATTTCAACCTTTGTAATAGTATAGTGATGTGGTTTTTACTGCACTTTCCCAAGTGTGTTCTCATAAATTGAGAGGGTGAGCTTGAGCTCTGTCTATTGGTTCTTCCTTGGTTTCTATTAGGGTTTCTTATATCAAGTATTGGAGTAGGCAATGTTAAGATACTGGTGCATATTCTTCAGACTTTTGAATTTTGTCAATAAAGCTCTGTGTAGCTTGAAATAATTTGATATGTATTTTAATTTTTAATATGGTTTATACTTACCTAACATGTGCATTGATTTGACTTAGGAGCTCTTGGAATATTTTACACTTGCTGTTGGACAGAGGAAAAGCTCTTTCTGACTACTGACAATTTTGGATAATTAGTCTTTCATGAGATAACTTAATAAAAGTGATAATCTCCTCATTCTGCAGCAACAGCAACAACAGCAACAGCGTCAACAGCAGCAAGAGATGCTAAATAAACTCTTGGCCTCCAATCAACAGCAGCAAAGCCAAGCAGCTTCAAGGCTAGGGCATATTCCAGTTGCAGTACCAGTACCAACACAGTTTCAGGTTCCTCCACCTCCCTCACTATCACCTTTGCCACCAGAGTTGCAAATGATGATAACTAACGCTCAGCCTAGCAGAGAATTGCTTCAAAGGCCAGAAGCTCAGGCTATCATCCAAGGTAAGGAAGACTGCATCAGTCTTAAACTAACAGTGCATCAACTTTATGCTTTACAGATTGTAACAAATGGATGGGAGCCCATATGTTCCCAAAGATTTATAACAAACTGAAAGAGTGTGATGCATAATGCTTGACTAAAATACCACTAATGTAAAAATTTGTGTTTGTATGTTCAGACAATAACTGATGTTAAATTGTTTGCACAGTATGAGAGTTCAACAAAGAATCAAGGTAATTCACTTTTGGGCATGTTATCACACCCATGACTTTCAAGGCCAAAAGTTGGTATAAATGGGGCTACTTGCATGAGCATTTAGGTCAATATTCCAAATCAATTGTAGGAATAGTTTATGTAGATGTTACTCTGGGCATATAAATAAAATCCTCATCTTCGATAATTAATAATAAATTTGCAATTCTCTTCGTTGTTGAGAACTGCAATAAGATCCCTTCAGTGAGGGAAGAAATTATCAAAGGAATTGTCTATATACAACTATAAATTTGTATTGTGCTTTTACCAGTTAATATTCCATTAAAGAAACTAAAACTGCAAGTTCAAGCATTCATTTTAGTAGAAAATGGCAAAAGTAGGAATTGTTTTAAAATTGATAAGCCTGTGGGCAACTCAACAGAAAAGTCAAATAGACATTTAAATAATGAAGTAACATTTCCAAAATATTTGTTTTAACACATTAAGAAGCTGTCATTAAAGTTGGCACACTCATCCCTCACTTGTGTTTGCAATTGACAGATAACCAGTTGTACAAACTCGCATTTGGAGAGTGCACAGCGTGTAAAAGAAAAATTCTCTTCCCTTGCTGTCTTCATGGATTTGGAAATTATTACCCTGAAATGGTGGTGTCATGTTACCTCCAAGTCCCAATTAATCTGACAGACTGGGCCGCACCATGGCCAAGTGGTTAGACTACTCGCCTCTCACCTGGACAGCCTGGGTTCAATTCCAAGCGACCACATGTGAGATTTGTGGTGGACAAAGGCACACAGGGACAAGTTTTCTCCGCGTTCTCCGGTTTCCCCTGCCATCGCATTCCACCGGTACTCCATCATTCTATAAATCACCAGTGTCATTGCCTGTGGTGCCTTGGTAGTAAAAGCGGGCATTAAGCACTATCAAAAAAAAATCTGACAGGCTAGAGTAATTATAAATCTGAGAATGATTTTGCGAGACCAAATGTCTAACCAACCATAATCAAGAGGTGAAGGAACTGGGACGGACCTGCTGTATGTTAGCTGCTGTATGCCTTATTCAGCTTTGTGTATGATTTGAAAAATGTGTGTTCAAGTTTTGGAAATTGATTACCAACCATGTAGCATTTCATTTCTTCTTCTTTTTTTTTTCTTCTTTTTTTTTCCTAAGGCTTAAGGAATCTTGAGGAATCTCTTCTCAAGAAGAGAAGAGATGAGATGATTCTGTTGTATTGGGATCTGTTTTCACATTGACTATTTGGAGAGTTAAATTATGTTTGAAACATTCAATCCAGTGCTCAAACATGGATCTTTAGCTTTCTGTACTGCATATCTAGTCTTGGCATCCTACTAGTAGACCATTAGCATGAAAAACTGGAGATCCATGTTTGGAATCTTGGTCATAGCACTGCATTTTTCAATATGATTAAATTCCCTACCCATATGTTAAGCAACGTGATAAACACAATAAAACGTGGCTAGTATAACATAAATTAGCTCCAGTAGTGTAAACTAGAAATCAAATATTGAAAGCACATCTTTAAGTTATGTTTAGGAGTAAATGAGATAATCTTAAGGATTTTCTTTGCTTTAACATAGATTGGAATCTTGATTATAATATAGTATTTCTCAAACATGAACATGTTTATTATATTTGTCTTTCAGAATTCATCTGTTTAAATTGCATAATGTGTTTTGCATATTTTAGAACTTCATTTGCCTTAAATTAAATTAAATGGCGTGTTATTTATGGGGGCTCTTTTAACTGCTGTGGTTCTCGGCATCCCATTCTATACTGCGCATGAAAGACAGTTTAATTTTGCTAGGCTTGAGGTTTTTTTACGTGGCAAATATACGACAGGGGACCCATGGCTTTTCTTGCCTTCCGAAGTAAGCCATGCTAAGCACTTTTTATGCCTGAAAAAATCCATTATCCTCTGCCAGGTTTGAACCCGCGACCTTGGGTACATGAAGTTAGCATGGTAACCATTACACCATGGAAGGCGACTATTCATTTGCCTTGCAGTGATTATATAGCTACTTAAGCATTTACTTGGATTCATAGTGCAGCAACTCTTAACTCGAGCCTTCATAACATCTTTATCTGGTGAATATTCTGCAGCCAATATTCATTCAACAGTTATGGGTTTAATTAGGCTTTCTTTTGATAAATGTAGCCACACCTCGGAGCTTAAACTTATTAATTTGCAAATGTTCAGCAACATTAGATAGTGAAACAATTGTGAAGATGATCTGGAACACATTCTCATAAATGTCATATATAAATCGACAAAGAACTGAAATTTACAATTCCTGTAACTTTGCAGCAAATCTCTGCAACATGTATTGAACACTACTGTAGCCTGTGGATGCAGAAAAATACCAAACATTGCACATTATATGTATCATTTGCAAAGAGTAGGGTATAGTGGAACAAGTGTCATCAACAAATATAATAGAACCCCACTTAAACTAAGGGGCAGCAGCATTTTCAAAGATTCACAGCTTTCACAGCTGGGGTCAATATAACAGAGTTATTTCCGGGCTGTTTTGCCGTAGTCTGCTGGAGTAAGATGATCCAGACGTTTCGTCCACAACTGCAGTGGACATCTTCAGTGGTGCAGTCAAAGTTTCCTCAGAGAAGGTTTCACTGCATCTGAAGTGTTGACTGTCAGAGTCGCTGTATTTATACTGGCTGGTTGGGGGTGGGGCTTGGCCCCTCTGGTACAGGAGCCTTCTGATTGGCCTACTTTGATCTGGCCAGTTTTATGATGTTTCCTTCCTTCGATGACAGGATGCCAGTTTCTGTTGAGCTTTAAGGCCTCTTTTGTTGAAATTGTTAGGGTGCTTATAAATTTCTTTGGCCTCTTGCTATAGTCAGGTATGGTAATGTACTGTGCATGAAAGGATGCTGGTGTCCTGGAATTTTGTGAGTTCACCTTCTGCCTCAATGGGGTTTATGGTGAGTGCAGACTTTCCTGTGTGGCCCAATGGACAGTTTTTGTGTTGATTCTGGTGTTAACACTGCATTGTGTGGTTGCAATGTATACCGAGCCACAAGAACAGGGAATGCAGTATACACCAGCTTATGATAGTCTCCCAGGGGTCTTTAGCTGAGTGTAATAAATTGTTCAGTTGTCTTGTGGGCTTGAAAACAGTTTTAACATTAAGCGCTTGATCCAATTGGTGATAGTATGTCAGAAAAACTGTTTTTTACTTTTGGGTTGGTCTGGTTTTTGAGCAGTGAATATCCATTAGAATGTAACACCTGAATTGTTCTTGTAGCTATTGTGGTTCACAGATGCGAGAAGCCTGATGTATAAGTATTTTGATCATGGCTTGTTTTTGAGCCTTTGTTGAAGTAATGGTTAGTGTGGGTGGGCTTACAGTAGACAGTATGCCCAAGAGAATGTTGGCCATCCTGTTGACACACTAGCTGCCTACGTTTTTCCTTTTCCATAGTGAACTGGATGTGGTGATTAATGCTGTTGAGGTGTAGGAGGGGGGGGGGGGGCCATATAACGAATGTGTCATCTACATAGCAGAACCACACTCAGGTTTTGTGAACTGTGTCCAAGGCTATAGACTCAAACAATTCCATGAAAAAGTTTGCACTACTGGACTCGGATGGCTCTCCAAGGCAACACTGTCTTTGTTTGTAGAACGAGTGGTTTCACTGGAAATATGTCATAGCGAGAACACTATTAAAGAGCATAACTATATCGTCTGAGATGATTTGTTTCAGATGTGTAAGGGCTTCCTGTACTAGAACCATGGTGGAGAGTGGGACGATGTCGAAGCTGATAAGGTCATCTGGCTGTAAGATGATACTTTGCAGTTTCTGGATAAAATGAGTAGAGTCTTTGATGTAGGAGTCCATTGAGTCAATGTGGGGTAGTAATAAACAAGCTAAATGTTTGGCTATGGTGTAAGTGGGAGAACCAATGGTGCTGACAATGGGACTTGGAAGAACTTCGAGTTTGTGAATTTTTGGAAGACTGTAAAGTTTAGGAGGCTGAACTTCTGATCTGATGATGGAGCATTTATCTTCTGTTGCCAGGCAGGAATTCCGAGTTAGCGGATTGGTCTTTCATAGAATCCGAGCTATGGGATCTTGCTGAACTCTTTGGTGCAGTCCAGTTTTAGGAAATCAAGTTTTTGTTCATAGTCCTGTTGGTTCAGAATAAACAGACAATGTTGTTGTTCTTGGCATTCAGAGTCAGTAGTGGCAAACTTTTTCATGGAACTGTTTGAGTTTACAGCCTTGGACACAGCTCTGGTTCTGCTATGTAGACAACACATCGTTATACGGCCACACAGAGAAGAAGCCCTTCAAAATTGTCTCCTACACCTCAACAGTATTAATCACTGCTTCCAGTTCACTATGGAAAAGGATGGGCAGCTAGCATTTCTGATCAGCAGGAAGGCCAACAGCTCTCTGGCATACTGTCTACCGCAAGCCCACCCACACTGACCATTACCTCAACAAAGACTCAAACCATCATCTAGACAAAAACAAGCCATGATCAAAACACTTGTACATCAGGGTTCTCGCATCTGTGAACCACAACAGCTACAAGAATAACTCGGGTACCTAAAACAGGCATTACATTCTAATGGTTATTCCACTGCTTGAAAACCAGACCAACCCAAAAGTAAATGCACAGTTTTTCTGCCATACTTTAATAGTATCACCAACTGGATCAAGCGCTTAATGTTAACTGTTTTCAAGCCTACGAGACAACTGAAGAATTTATTACACTCGGCTAAAGACCCCTGGGATCCTCTATCATCAGCCGGTGTATACTGCATCCCCTGTTCTTGTGGCTCTGTATACATCGGAACCAAACACACACACACAGTGTTAACACCAGAATCAAGGAAGACAACTGTTGAGGGCCACACAGGAAAGTCCATGGTCACCAAACACGGTTGAAGCAGAGGGTAAACACATCATAAAATTCCAGGACACCAGCATCCTTTCATCCACAGTACATTACCATGCCCAATTACACTTAGAAACCATAGAAATTTGCAAGCACCTTTATAATTTCAACAAAAGAGGCCTTAGAGCTTAACAGAAACTGGCATCCTATCATCAAAGGCAGGAAACGTCATAAAACTGGCAAGATCAAAGTGGGACAAGCAGAAGGTACCTGTACCAGAGAGGCCAAGCCCTGCCCCCAACCAACCAGCATAAATACGACGACTCACAGTCAATGCTTCAGATGCAGCGAAACCTTCTCAGAGGAAACTTCAACTGTACCACTGAAGTTGGCCACCACAATTGTGGACAAAACATCTGGATCATCTTACTCCAGCAGACCATGGCAAAACAGCCCAGAAATAACTCCTAGTTATATTTTCAAAGATTCATTTGTAAAATCATTAATTTTTTTTTGAACTTTTTCCAGTACTTAGCAGCTATATCATGCCAACATTTGATTAGCATTATATCTGTTGGTCTTAAGTGCTTTTTCCACAAAAGGCAAGGCAACCTAAAATACTAGATTAGTGATAGTGCTGTAATTCAATTTCTCTTAAGAGGAAGTATTCCTGTAAGTAGCTACATAAATTTTCTTAAGCACTTGTATTCCTTTTTGCCTCTAATGATGAATCATTGGACTGTTGCAAAGATAGGCTTCAGGTTTTTGTTCAGTGCTTATTGTAACAGGGTTTCTCTTAGCTGACCTCTTAAATAAGAATGACACTAGGCCTCCGCATTGCATGCATGTGGAAGAGTTAACATTTATTTTCATGGTATTCTTTGGTCAGTCTTGAAACAGTGGAAGGGGAAGATAAGGAAGTTGCATGGCTTCACCAGTGGCTCTCACAAACTGACAACACACATCTGACCTGGGCATGAGCAACCAGTTTCCTATATTTGCCCATTCCATGGTCTCAAAAAAAAATCTTGACCAAAAAATACAATAATTCTTGGAATGTGGCAAAATTTTGAGTACCTCATGTTTTTTCATTTATTCTTTCTCCTCTCAATTTTAATATAGCTAGGTTTCAGTTGAACTCTTTGTTAAGTGTTGTTTTACTGTAGAATACACCAAGGACATAGAATACACATTTATTCGTAGAATTCTAGCTATGGATTTCTGCCCCAGAGTTTTCTGGGTGTTAATGACAGAATCTTAATAGAGTAATATTCTACGAGACTGCCAGTAAGTGCTCCTCTATGTCAATCTGCATTAAAATACATCACTGTTTCATTTGGACTTTGATGAAGGTTTTTCCGTGGGACATATTGACATAGAGAACATAGCCTAAAGGTTCAAAGGAGTTATGTTTGAAACAATACCTTTTGTTTTTTTCACATAAGCCGTGTTTTGGACACAAGTTTGATAGGTGCAGCACAGCATGGCTTGTGTGAAAAAAAAAAAATAACATTAATTGACCTAGTAGTTGATTAAACTATGAAGCCCAGGACTTCAAAAGTACTTGCAACAATGTAAGTTGTCATTGAGATCACCTTGTGGTTTACCAGTTGGGGGATTTAATGCTGTGTTGGCATGTTGCCATGGAGCTCAGTGGTTAGCAACTGGCTAGGGACATGTGAGATCCGTAGGTATAAATCCCAGCTGTGGCATTGAAGTTTTCAGTCTGACTCCACCTATCCAATCCGTTTTATAAGTTCATCTTCTAGTGTAACAACAAATACAATTAAATTGATAACATTCACAGAAGCAGATGATGTTTTTCCATATAACACAAGAAGAAAGTATTTCACATTCATCTGTGCAACAACTACTGGTTGTGACAATCATTTTCGTAATACCTTGTTTAGTGCCCCTGGTTTTTTTGTGATAAATTTGAAAGTTTAAGGGAACCTGGAAGACCAAACATGATGGAAAATGTGATTTTGTTTTTTTGTTTTTTGTGAATTCATTAACTACAAAGTTTCCTCTTTAAATTGACTTATTTTTCTTTTCTCTAGTTTGATTCTAGGTGTTTTAAATTAATTTTTCAAATTATACTGTCCATTTAAAATAGGGATGTGACATGTCTCCTGGGAGTCTTAGTTTGTGTTCAGTGAAAATGTTTTTGGAACTTCTCCCTTCAATCTTTTTTCATAATTTCCTGGGACCATTGCACACATGCCTGCTTCTGCTCCTTTGTGAGGTGGTGGGGAATCCAACAACTGCAGAGCTTCCTGGCAAATTTTTTTTTATTAAGGATGATGTTCACTGCTCAGATCCAATGTTCAGGACTTCTTAATCTGAAATGTACAAAATGGTCTTTGTGTAACATTCATTCTTTTGTCATATTTTCATCATTATTTTAGCTGGCCATTTTGCATGGTCTGTTTGAGGAAATTAATTCCTTTTCTGAATCCTGCAACCAATAAAGTGCAAGTTGCAAAGGACAAAAACCCCCAAATGCTGTCTTTCAAGGCATTCTGTCTCCCCTAAACACTTCAAAATCGGAGCACACCCAGATACATGTTACTATCTGAAGTTCAGTCTAAAGCTAGGAAGACTTGCTTTTGGCTTATCATAACTCAACATTGCATACTTTCAACTTTCAGTGAACCTCATATTCCCTTAGATCTTATGGCTGTTCGAAGGCCAATATTTGCACTCTTATTTTCTGGTGCAGGTCAGAGAAAATCCAAATCTGATTCATTTGACTGCTGTGCTATATACTGGGTGGCGTATAGCAAATTCCCTAGTTTCAATTCTACGTCTTGGGAAAATATGAAGTCGTTTTGTTGGCAATACCATATCAATGAATGACTGGAACGATGCCATTTTGTTTGTTTGCTATCAGTAGCTATGGAGCATTGGTCAGTGGCACGTCTTGTAGCAGCTGTGCTTTTCTTTCATGAGAGTAAGTCTGTTGTGACAACGCAGAGAATGTTTCGCCTTCATTTCAATGTGCCAAGGCACGATGCAATTCCTTCATGGAAAACAATTATGGAATGGGTGAAAAAGTTTGAAAGGTGTGGTAGTGTCTTGGATATTCAACTTGGTCCACCTAAAACAGTGACGACACCGGAGAATGTTGCTCGAGTGAGACAAGCTTTTGAACGTAGTCTGCGTCGCTCAGCTCGTAAACAAGCAAGAGTATTGGGTCTTTCTCGAAGATCGTTGGGATGCATATTAAGGGAACTCGAGTTTCATCCATACAAAATGCAAGTGACCCAAAAACTTCTCCCTGCAGATGGGCCTCAAGAGCTAACTTTAGCAGCATCTTTCTCAACATGCTACGGGAAAATCCAGATCTTCGGGGTTCATTGCTCATGAGTGACGAAGCCCACTTTCACTTAGACAGTTCCGTTAATAAACAGAACATGAGGTATTGGTCAGTTAATAGTCCCAAGGAAATCATTGAAAAACCGTTGCATTCCCTGAAGGTAACTGTGTGGTGTGGTGTTGGTGAGTTTGGAATCATGGGACCGTTTTTCTTTGAAAATGACAAAGGAGAAACTGCAACAGTAAATTCAGACCGGTATGTAACAATGTTGCAGATGTTTGTGATTCCTCAACTCAGAAGGCTTGGAATGGATCCACAGAATGTTTACTTTCAACAAGACGGTGTTGCGGCCCATAACAGCATGGCATTCTTCAGAAATGAATTTAAGTCCATCATCTCAAGGTTTGGAGACATTGCATGGCCTGCCCGCTCTTCCGATCTTACAGTTCCCGATTTCTTCTTGTGGGGATTTTTGAAACAGAAGGTCTTTACTAGACGTCTCGCAACTCTACAGGCGCTGAAAGAAGCCATAACTGAGGAGATTGTGGCCATAGATGGAGACCTACTGCAACGTGTGTTTTCCAGTTTCATTACACGCTTGAATTGTAATGGAGGCCATCTTGAAGATGTAATTTTCAAGACATAGGTCTAAATGGCATGTTCCATACTTTCAATTGGCACATTTGTTATTTTCCTCTCCAATCTGACTCATTAAATATAAGCCTCAAAAACTAGGGAACGTGCTGTGCGCCACCCTGCATTTCAATAAAAATTAAAGTCCAAACAACAATATTATGAGCTAATATTAATGTGCTGATGTAGTTTGTGATTCCAGTAACATTTTTTTTTTTTGTTTTTTTTTCTCCAAAATTTGTTTTCATAAAATAGTTCTAAAATAATCACATTTCCAAAGAATTTTTGCCTGTTTAAATGCCAACATTTACCCTTCCCCCCCACCCTATTTTCTGGTGCATGTCTGAAAAAATCCAATCTGGTACATTTTGTCTGCTGTGCCCAAAATGTTTTGTTCTGAATGCAATATGTATTTTGCTAATGTACATAGTAAACATTCCATTTTTATTTTTTGTGCCTTAGATCCTTCATTTTTACATATTCAAAGACTTTGAAGTATATGTAAAATGTGAATTTTTTGTAGTGCTCCAGTTGTCCTAAGATGTGTATTATAAGTGCTTGGTTTAAATTGAAAAATAGTAAATATTTAAACATATTTATATATATTTTTATAGTGCAACATCTGTTCTATCAATTCAACTGGTATTCTCAAAAACTGGTAACTATTTTTGCAACTTTTTTTTTTCCACTTGAAGTCAATTTCTTAGGAATTTATGCATATTGAATATGTGACTCAGATGAGCTTAATATCACTCATTGGAATGTATTGAATATGTTTATCAGTCATGTTCAATTTAGGTTCTTCATTTGAAATTGTTTGAATATAACAAGAATTATATTTAAATATAGAAGATCCAAAGTTTACTAGTTATTTGTGTTAAAATAAAATTGAAAAAGCATGTTTGAAAGTAGCTTACATTTCAGTATAAAATTCTTAAATAATTCGCAGGACTGAAGCATGGGGAAATTACATCCCAGCACTTAGTTCAACAACTTCAAAATCCAGCAATGCAACATCGTCACAGAGAAGTTTTGGTTAGCATTTTAAAGCTTCAAATGCAGCCAGGTAAATTTTACATGTTAGATTATTGAAACAAAGAAAAAATGATTTTGGTTTTTGTAGGCATTTAATTTATATTCAGCTTTTTAATGCTTCTAAAACCATGCTGTAGTGTAGATGCTGTAGAATTTCATTAAACATTTTAATTCTTCTTAAAATGAATGTGGGCGAGCAGAGAAACATTTGGCAGAACTCTAAAGATTTCCATCTAATATATAAGCTACTCGGAGTACGATAGCAGAACAGGTAGCGATTAATATGACCAATAAGTTATCATTTTCAACATCTTTTTTAAAAAAACTTCACATTTTAATATTTAGTGAATATAAGTATAAAAGTTTCACTTTTCCTGCTCTCCTTGGGTTTTAACGAGAGCAAAGCTAAACTGGTCAATATGCATTTTCCTTTTTTGAGACTGTTTTGTTGAGTAAATAATTGTATTCCTTTGAAGTTTGAATGAGTAGTAGAGGTTAAGTAAGCGAATGAGTTAGATTTCAAAAGTTAACTTTGTTGTGCATTTCTCGCTGACAAAGCATTTGATGTTAAATTCAAAAGACTTCATCTCTATTGCATCAAACTACCCTTATGAAATTGGATGGGTAGGGTCAATACCATAGTTGGCATTTGAACCTTGGATCTCCAGCTCAAACCACACAGCTATCATGACAACATGCCGGCATGGCAATAAATTTCTCACATGTTTGCTGATAAACCACAAGGTGATCTCTAATTATGTTGTGATGTCCTACCCTAATGGCTTACTTACAATGTTGCAAGTACTTTAAATTCTGGCTTCATAGTTTAGCCAACTATTAGAGCAATTAGTGTTAATTTGTTTTTTCACAAAAACCGTGCGTAGGACAGGAATCGGATAACATTAATATAATAAATAAATTAACATCAATTGACGTAATAGTTGGCTAAACTATGAAGCCCAGAATAGAACATTGTAAGTTGCCATTAGGGTATGGCAACTCAAAATAATTTGAGATCACCTTGTGGTTTGCAGGGAAACATGCGATTTCAGTTGAGAAATTTAATGCCGTGCTGGCATGTTGCCATGTTAGCTCTAGCAACCTGCTAGAGACCAGGAGATCCTTGGTTCAAATCCTAGCTATGGCATTGAATTTTTCAGGCTGATCTATCCAACTCCTATCCTATACCAGGCTTGTGTGAAAATATAATTAAATTAATGCTGTTATGAAAGATCATATTTCTATCTAATTTACTTCGCAGAAATAGCTACATATACTATTCATTAAGAAACAAAGGGAACAGTGATAGTGAAATGTTAAAGAACTGAATGCTCTGTACTCGCCTGAAAATTCCATGGTCTTTGCATGCAATCACAAGAAATGACTGAATATCGAAAGGACTTGAAAAGAATGACCAAATATGGAACAATTTGAACCATCAGTAATGCATATCTTGGAATTCATTTATGGCATAAAAAAGTTATTTCAAATAAATAGTATGTTTTAAAAGATGTCTACATTTTTTGTGAAGTACATTTTCCTCTGTTGCTCATCAGTTACTAGTTAATACAAGATTATTCAAAATTTCCTTTAAATGAAGAGGACTTCACTGACTATTTACAGAAAATTCATGATTTAGGTACATTTTTGTTGTAATGTAAATGTGTATTTCCAGTGAAATCTCGGTATCAAATTTTCAGGTGGTATGCAATATTTCCTCTGCTTTCTATACATAGTTGAGAAAGTAATTATTCAATGTAAGAAATATTGGAATCCTCGAATGTTAATCAAGAAACTTGTACGCTTGGCAGTGGTGCTGTTACTATTTTTTTTTTTATTATTATTATTATTATTATTATTATTTATTACCATAGGTCAGTTTGTGCTGGAGTAAAGCCTGTCTAAAGGCTTTCCTTAGGTTATGACTAAACATTGTGCATAAAAAGAACCTAATGCATTCACAAGACCAATGAAATTGACATTTTGTATAATAAATGATAATATTCAATAGGCATTAAATTGAGCATCAGATAGCTTTTAGCACTATTCTGGTAGAACAAATCAAAATTCAACTGTCACAGATGTAGCACATTTTAATCATATCTGTACTTAATTTACTACTTATATGTATGCTACATCATTGAAAGCTACAAATAGCTTCCAACTTTCCCACTATCTGTTACAACTGTGCTGAGAGATGGAAATCTCATATTCCAGGTCTAGTTTTACACTTTATATGCTTCATTTGAGATTAAAGTTGCTCACAAATGTATGTCTGAGGCAAACTTTGGCAATATATGAGTGCTAAATTCCCTCAGATGAGGAAATTTATTTCTATGAATAAGTTTATATATCTATTCCCAAATGCTTTTTATATATACTTGTCATTTTGCAGTGTAAATAATTTCATTGGTAACTATGGTAGTGCTATTCTTGTTGCCATTGCCAAGAGGATGGCAAAAAGAAGAAAACCATACAAAGTCCACATTATTTACAGGGATGCTGAGCCAAGTTTAGCTCGTGAGCCCGCACTTGGACATGGCTGGTCTAGATCCATAAAACCAATTTGGTGAGCCAGATTATACAAGGACTTGCGATTAGATTCATAGCTCTTTGGTGCCAATTTTAAGCCAGTCATCTATACCTTCAGCTCTGACTAGCTCATGTGAAGTATCCCCAAGACTCAACACAGTTCATAATACATGATAAAAGCTGTAGGTCCTCTGTGTCACCATCAGCCTTATGGAGGTAACTGTCACACCTGCTGGGCATCTCCAGCTATTACTTGGTGGGGCAAGATTTCCCCAAAGTTTTTGACCAGCCTTTCAAGATTGATTCAGCATTACACTCGTGCCCACAATTTCTCAAGCATTAATCTCATTCCTTGCTTCCATGACATAGGAGGTAGCAAATCTGTCTTATTTTATAGGTCCCATAGTCGTATTGGCTGGGTGAGTTGCCTAGATCAGATGTTCTCTGGTATTTTCAATTATCCTAAGAAGACTAATTTTGGGTAACACTGAGCTGTAGGGATCCAGGATACATTTGGGTATAATTTAACCCAGGTATGGGCATTCTTGAGCTTACACATCCAGTCAATTTCCATCCTTCTCTTTCTGATTTGCTATTTGCAACAAAGTCTTCTAACCCAGAGATGGAACAATGCTGTACACAATTATGAAATGCATGCCACAGGATTTTGTCAGACATTTAGGGAAAAAATCCATTATTACATTCACATGACTTTCTCTACAAACTATTGTTACAAAAGATTATTCATTTATCTACATCACAATTGAGATAAACATTAGCAGAAATGGTGGTATTAGTTCCTTCTGTGTAGAAGAAAAATAAGCTAATACACTAGGCTAAAGTGACAGTAAAATCTTTAAAAAGCTGGTCACTATATGAAACAATTGAAAATCAGTTCCCTTTCCATAGTCAGGAGCTAAAAAAAATGAAATGAAAGATGACCCCTCTTTTGAGAGAAGTTTAAGTACTTAAAATTGAAACCAACAACAAGGAGTATCTCAGAAACCGTTAACCAAAAAAGTATGACATGTATTTTAATGAGTTTTATATTTTCTATGAAATAAGTATTGGTCTATCTCTTACAGTTTACCAGTTATGCAAAATTCATCGAGAATAAACAGATCTTCAGAGGCTGTTCCTAGAAAATTCAACATCAGTTTGTCATATAAATATGTTTAATATACAGTATTTTAATCAAAATTCTTTAGCCATTTTTGAGAAAATCAAAATTTTCAATTTAAAGAGTAGTTTGGGGTGGGGGAATTTCTTTGAAACTCTTCGCCACATCCTTGGAAGATATTAAACTTAAATACCAAATTTCATATTTAAGTTTATAAAATAATACAGATTGAGTCAACCTAAAACTTTTCCTGACGCATTTCACCTTCAGTTGAAGGCATCATCAAGGTGTCATCTAAACAGTCAGCATCCCAACATCAAAACTACTATTCAAATTGAACAAGAAGGGCAGTTACCATTCCTGTACATATTAATATGCCTGAAGCCCAATGGTTCACTGGGCCATAGTGTGTACTGGAAGCCCAGACACACTGAGTTACATTTTAGATACAAACAGATGCCACCACCCAACTCAACAGAAGAGTTTTATTGATGCTTGCACACAGAGCAATAGCCATCTCAGACACAGAAAACCTTACCAAAGAATTTCAGTATCTCAGAACTGCCCTAGAGAAAAATGAATGCAGCAAGGGCAGCATCAACAAGGCACTAAAAGGACTTCTGCCAGTACAAATTGTGCACAGTGTAATACATCCCAGCCAGTTGAATCACAAGAAATGAAGAAACAATGTAAGGCCTACCTCCCATATACAGGTCATTTGTTTGGTAAACTAAGTAGAATTGTGGGCAAATATGACATCAAGACAATACACAAGCCACCCAATAAAATACGAAATATGTTAAAACAGGTCAAAGATTCCCTCGGCCTCAAGACTCCTGGAGTATACCACATCCCATGTGGATGTGGTAGAGCCTACATCGGACAGATGGGAAGAATGATCGAAGAAATGCAAAGAACATAAGCGCTACATCTGTTTATTGTACCTTTAAAAAAAACTGGCTTTGCAGAGCACTGCATCCAAGAATCGAGACTGAGACTGGGCGACACAACCACCATGTTCAAATCTTCAAGCTATTGAGACTGCTCCATCAAAGAAGCCATAGCTATTAAATGTGAAGAAAATAATAACAGGGACAGTGGCTTGCAAGTGAATGGCATTTGGGGTTCAGTGCTCAGCAAACAAGCAGGAAGATGTGCAAAACTGCCAAAGGCTAGCTATGGTCACATCTGGCAGCTGGCCAATCAGAGAGGTCTGCCTCTGCAATGAATGCCATTGGTCCCCAGACAACGCCTCCCATGCCAGACCAGGCCAATCACAGAGCAGCATCTGGCCGGTCCCCCCCACCAGACCTACTATAAATACATGTGGGCCAGGAGTGTCTACATCATTCCCTGAAGATGAGAGCAATGTTAGCTTTTGAAAGCTTGGAAATCATTCCAGAATTCACCTGGCTGATAGCCTGAGAAGTTACATTCATATCACCACCAGGAAAACTTCAAGTCATGTATTGAGTATTATTTGTTAATTTTTCCTGCAATATTGCATTTATTTTTTCAATTTGATAAAGTGAGATATTTTAAGTTTTAAACCAATAATTTTATGCTATTTAATGTATACCTTGCATTTTAATAAATAGCCATTTCCAGCATTTCAAAATTAAGAATTGTTTCAATAGAGGGGTAGCTATGTCAAGTTACAGAGCTCCTCCATGACCGTTCTTCCTGAAATGCTGTGGCTCGTCCATACCTGATTTAATACACATTATTAAACCATGTTGAATATGGTCCAATGGTAAATGTTGGACCTCTCGGTCACATTCTTGATATTTAACTGGTTTTACATTTTTGAGTTATGACGCATACACACATACATACGTTTGTATTTGTTTCAAGGGCTGGTACCTTCTCGTTCCAAATTAAATGCAGTAGTCATTAGTTTTGAGGCACAAAAAGAGTAAGTATTTATTTTTGCCACATATGTATTTCATAAACCAGAAATGATTTGGAAAATTTAATTTGTGCAGGAGGGTAAAATTTAGACATTTAACATGCTAATGTCAACATATGAAGTAATAGTAATTTTACTAGATCCTTTGTATGTACTTCTTTGTACTGCTAACTTGTTTTTAGTTTTAGATCATTAAAAAAGTTTGAGCATCGCTCAATTATGTAACAAACAGTGGACATGGTTATATAGATAGTGCAATTGTAAGTCATCGTAATTTAGTGGCTGCCTTGCTTTATGTGATTCAAAATGGATAATTTGGCTGCATTGCATTCTTCAGAATGGCTATATTCACTGTAAATAAACAAATATAACCCTAGTGTTGTTAAGAAAACTTTTCATCATTAAATCATTGTAAAAAATGAATTAAGTGGTTAATAAAATATAAAACTGTACTTCGAAAAAAATATTTCGCTCATGTTGGTTAGAAAAAATCCTGCATCACATACTGGAAAGAAGAGAAGTTTAATATACAATAGGTACAGAATTGGAAGCAACAGTCCCATGGTAAATTAATGAAACATTTAGGAATATTGTAAACAATAATGTTATCTACAATACTGTAAGAAATTTCAGTTATGAAGAGTTTAATTTTATTTTCAGTTATGAAGTCCAATTCAGCAGACATGATCAAAACTATTCTTCTTCCATGTACAAGATGTGAGCCAGACATGCAGCTGGTTTATTTTCACTTTCTTTAGCGCTTATGTAAAACAGGCACAGTAGATAGCGAATGTACTACTCTATTCCACCCAAAAGTTTGATACCAAGATTTCACCATAAATATTTATTTCGACACCCCCTGAAATAAAAAAAAAAAGGGGGGGGGGGTGAAAAGAATCATTTTTGAAAAAAATTTGTGGCTGGTTGGGTGTGTTGTAACTCAAAAACGAAAAGTTGGTTAAATACCAAACTTGGTGTGTAAGTTCAGTATTTCCCACAGATGCGACACATATTTTAAAGAAAATCCCTCCACCCCAAACTAGTCTTTACATGGAAAAATTTTCGAAAATTTCTCTTTTTTCTAAAAGATAGCTAACGATTTTTTATTCAAATACCAAATATTAAGGATGTTTGTCACAAATAAAATGTATATCTTGAAGTTGTCCTCATTCTGGATTAATTTTGCATAACTGGTAAACCATAAAATATAGATAAAAACGTGCTGCACAAAAAAATGTAGATCTTGTCAAAACACACAATTTATATCCTTTAGATTTTTGTTGTGGATGTAACAGTTTCCAAAATATTCTTGGTTATTGGATTCACTTTTAAAATACTCGCACTTTTGTCATTTCTTTTGTTTTACTTCTGACCAAGCAAAGAAGCTAATTTCAATGAGTCACATAGTGACAGCTTTTAAAACATTTGACTATCACTATAGCATATTGCATTCCCTTTAGTTCCCTTCTACTTATAAGGAACTAATAAGATTCTGCTAATGCTTATTTTGATTAGCATGGTATAGAAAGAAGAAGAATTTTTTGTAAAAGTTTTTTTTGTAGAACAGCTAGAGAAAGTCGTGCAAGTGTAACAAGATTTTTTAAAAAATTAAAGACTGCATGTAACATGTTTAAGGAAAATCAAGTTAATGTGCATTAGGAATAGTGAAAACCAGAAATCATCCTCAGAAAATAAAGATACGCTTAAATGGCAGAAAGTAACATGTGTTCATAAACATCAAGGAAATTTTTGAAATATGAAAATATCACTTATGAGATTATTTCAAACTTCCTGGCTAAGAACATTTTTGAAGGCCTCATTGAGCATGTAAATGATTTGTCCCTTGGAAAAAGTAACACATTTTAATGATGCATCACTTATCAGCAATGCGTTACTTGGATTCAGTTAAGGTGATGGTCAACTGCCAGATGTGCATTAAACTGGAAGCGGTCACTCGACTTGAGTATTGGTATGCGAGCAGAACTGTTCATTACTTGCAATTGAAATTTTCTTTCATTTTGTGTGAAGTAACTGGTGAAATTTAGTAAATATGGAACTTTGGAGACATTTGGATGGCAACTGAGTCAAATGTCTCAAAATGATCAAGATTTTATAACTTGATGTATAGTGTACCACACTATATATTGGCTTTTTTCTTAGCATTCAAGAGAAATAGTAGATTTAATAATATGTATGCTGTATACAAAAGGATTGCAGTTTAGGAACCTCATTCACAAGCAAAATTAATTATTGCAATGTAAGTTTTGTAACAAAAAAAAAAAAAAAAAGGTGTATTTCTGTTTTACTTTCTCTAGCCCCTATCTACAATGTACATAGTGAATAGAAATTTGTTAATAAAGATTTTACCAGAAATATGTTTTGAGGGCGCCTGAGTCTGAAATCTTTTGTTTGAATAATTTGTATATTGAAAAGCTAGAGAAAGTTGTGTGATTGGAACACATCAGATTTTTATTAATATTTCACTCCATAGTTATGAATATTAGATTTGATTTTTAATATTATAGTAAAGTTTAAAAGATTTGACCATTGCTTGAACCTGATGTATTCCCTTATTTCCCTTCTTACAAAGAAGCACGTAAAAGACCAATTTTTCTAATGTTTATCCCAATTAACATGATGTAGATCAAACAATAATCTTTTGTTTGAATAATTTGTATATTGAAAAGCTAGAGAAAGTTGTGTGATTGGAACACATCAGATTTTTTTATTAATATTTCACTCCATAGTTATGAATATTTGATTTGATTTTTAATATTATAGTAAATTTGTCCTGGTTAGGCAAACAAATGTTGATGGCAACATAGTTATTCTTATAATGGTTTTATCCTATGGTTTTGTATTAGCCTACCTCAATGTTATGAATACAATAGATAGTCAAAAGGATTAAATAGAAAAATGAACTAAACACTGCAAAAAGAAGTAAAATAATGAAAGTTAGTCAATTATTACTCTTACTGCTTCGCTTAAAATTCCTTAGTGCTTGTTTCGTAGGCATTCATCTGCAATGTCAGCTTGACTGTCATCATTCAGTAGTAAAGTGAGAACCTTGATATCTCTGAAGACATGTTTAAATTTATCAAGTCACCATCAGGAATGCCTCTAAGTTCCCACACTGGTCAAATAACTAATGCCAGCTGACAATGCATTGAATCATTATTAGTTGACCACCATAGAATGCGTTCAGTGAAAAGGGGAATTAGACAGGGAGCAAATGGGAAGAGCATTGGGAGTACAGTCAGGTAAAGAAAATGCACAGAGAGATGCTGCTTCCAAGAAAACTAATATGAAACACCAGCATGTTAGTAATGTTTTATTATACAACTGTCAGCCTTCTCAGTCTCCTTGGATCCTAAGACCTGACCATGTCAACAAAACCGTGGCACCCTCTCTTAAGTTGAGTAGTACTGAGCAAGTGAAGTTGGAAGAGGCAGCAAGTACCTAAAGTTTCATTATTTTATGCAATATACAGTCTTCAAATGCACTGAAAAAAGATTGAATATTACAAAAACTTGTCAAACACTCTCGCTCATTACTCATATTCCATGCCACAGCTTGAGAACATAGTAATGCGAAAATTGTGATAGAGTACTAAAGCTCATGAGCAAGGCAGTGCTAGTATACTCACAATTGGAGAATCAGCGTAGCAGTATAGCCAAATGCGTTTACGGTAAAAGGTTTGAATCGGCTATATCAATTGTTAACAAATTATAGGTATGTCATTGTTGCTATATAATTTTAATTAACCATATTTAGATTACAACCGAAAATGGAATTACTTCTAGTACACAAACTTCTTAGCAATAACCAAATATTTACGCAATTATTTGTAACGAAAGTGGAGACCCCTTATATTCTGCAGCTTCTGTGATACATTTTGTTATAACCCTTTCCTTAGTGGGGTTATTTAAATGCCATCCTTATCCTACAGGTTATTTAAATCTTAAATCATTTAAACAGATGCAAATAATATAACTTACAGGATGTTAAGCAAATATTGCTTTGATTTAAGGGATTTAAGATATAGTAAGGGAAATATAAAACAGTTAAAATATAAGGATCTTCAACAGGACGAGCCCCAATCCAAGTTGGTAAAATTATAATTGTAACTATAATTCAAAATATAAATTGATTAATCGGATAATATTGCAATCCTTTTTAAAGATTTTTTGGGTATTTTTTTAATATTCAATAATTCATGCAATTAACATTTTTGTGCCTTTTTATTAGTTTATTTTTGAATATTGGTTGTTTTGTACACACTCTAGGTTTCCCAATTTCTGCATATTTGTTCTCACATAGATCAATATCACCCCACCTTCTAGACTGTTTCCTAAATATCTGTCTTCGATGGTGTGGAACTTCCTGAAGGAATGCTAGAGATTTGCCATCACTCCCAGCATATTAAATAAATAAATACTTTTATTCACCTTCAGAATTGCAATAGAATTCATGGCTTTGTCAAAAGATATAAAGCAAATTCTAAACATTGACTGCATTCTTAAACATTTACATTTAATAACATTGAACTTAATATTAAATCTGAAAAGGTGTGATCCTGGTCTTCAGTGCAGTCATCCAACTTCCCCTTTCGTTAGTGGAGGTGCCTCTCTCAGGTGCACAGGAACCATGAGCAGTATCTTTAAAGAAGTTGCTATGGTGCAGTGCTATAATGTTAGTAGGCTTCTAAATTTAAATAATCACAGTTGTTTAAAAGTATATTTGTAACTTTTCTCATAAATACCTAGTTTAAATTTTCCCCTTGCAGTATTCAACATATTCATAAAAAGAATAAAACTGGTTTTTTAGTAAAAACTTGTGTATCTCTGTCTTGTATTTATTTATAGAGGATATATTATGTCTCTCTCAATGCATTGGTTTCCACCTGTTAACACAGTTCAGAATAAAGTCCTTGAACTGATACATATTGGTTTTGCATATTTCTGCAGTTGCTTGTTCTTGAATAAATTGAAATTAACTATTTATAAGAATAGCATTTTATCTTTTTCATCACATGCAAACATCTTTGAGAATGGTGGGACATGCCTATTTTGCTGTAATAAAACACAGTCAAAACACTAATACTTGTTCTGTTATTTACCTCTAGTTGATAGCTAAAAGTTGAATGTGAATCGCAAGGTCAAGGGGAGTATGTAATATAAATACAATCGGTATCTGTTTACTTTCTGGGAACCAGTCAGCATAGGGGAAAAAGCATGTACCAATGTGTTAAAATAACCCAAGACCAGGAGAAGGGGTTTGTTCAGCTACTCAAATGCAATTAAATTAACAGTCCATAATAGTAACTTCTTGAAACACACACTATTGACAGTAAACCAATATTTATGTAGTGATTTATAACAAAACAATGTTTTGTTTTTTAAATTATGATTTGACTCTTATGTATTAAACAGTGCACATTTTCTTTCTTTTTATTTAGTTTTTACTTTTTTTTTCTTTTCTTTTAAGTTTAATATCTTTTAACCTGGTTGGTCATATTGAACGATTAATGAAATTGGTGAAATGATGCTCAAATACATTGCGGTCCATGGAGCTTAGTTACTCCACATTTGCCTTCTCAGGATAAGGGAAAACCCTGGGGACTTTATCTGGGTAACTCACCCTAAGCAGGAATTGAACTCGCGACCTGTTGAATGTGAGGCTGTCATGCTACCACCACACTACCCAGGTGGACTTATTGTTAGAAATTGTTAAAATGTCATACATGGATTGATGCTTCTGCATTTCTGATACAACTAGGTCTGCCCTGCCAAAACCTTTTGCTTGCTACTGTTGGCAGGAATACAGAGTATTTCTTTAGCAACTTTGAAGATTTTTGGAAAAGTACAGCAAGTTTTTGCTGTCAGCTAAAATAGCACAAGTTTATCTCTATGCATAGAAATAGATGGGTGCCATTGTCAATATCTTTTTATGACAGAGGGCAAAGAATTCTTTTTCTAGGTTATTAAGTCTCTGTTGTGGTTGGTAAATTATATATATATATATATATATTTTTTTTTTTTTTTTTTTTCTTTCTTTCTTCCTTCCCTCCTCTCTGAAAAGTAGGCATACAATGGAAATTGTATGGAGTCCCTTAACAATCTTCTCTTGTATACTCTTGTTTATAGGTTTCTGTCTGTCCTTTCGCTGCTTGCATTATTTCAGTCTCATCTTTGGCATGTATCTAATAGACTGAAGCTCCACAGTACTGCAAAAGTCAAAGTTGGTTTGCTCTCCAGATCTTTTGAGGCCTCTTGAAAACATTTAAGAAATTTATTTAGATTTTCCATTAGAGCAGGCTCATAGTTACTTCTTGCTTGCTTTGTTTATAATAGTAAATTAGAAGATGTATATGTAATATCAAGTTGTAAATGAAAGAATCCAGCATTATGTAGATATTCCAGCTAGCTTCATGTCCAGGCATAAACTTATTTTTACTTTCTATACACATACTATGTACATAGTGTTTAGAGAAGGTATTGTATTCTACCCAAAATTCAATACTGAGATTTCAGCAAAAATGTGTTTTGAGGCCCCCCTGAATTCAAAAGAAAACAATTTTAGAAATAGATGTGGGTATGTATGTGTGCACATCTCAAAAACTAAAAGTCTGTTAAATACCAAAGTTTGGTATCTCGCAAGGATGCGACACAAAGATTTCCGGGAAAATCCTCCCACCTCAAACTACCCTTTACATGGGAATATTTTCAAGAATTTTGATTTTCTCCAAAATGACTTACAATTTTGATTAAAATGAGTACTGTATGTTACAGATACGAGGGCCGTTCAGAAAGTAGCCTCCGGTTGATTGCAAGAAATTCACCAAGTTAAATAAAAATATTTTAATATATACATCTTACAACTACATCTTTGCACTATTTTTCTACATAGTCTCCATAACGATTGAGGCACTTATCGTATCTGTTCACAAGCTTTGAAATTCCTTCTGCATAAAAATCACCCGCTTGTGCCTGGAGCCAGCCTGTGACCGCATCTTTGAGCTCTTCGTCGTCATCAAACCGCTGGGACCCGAGCCATTTCTTCATATGCATGAAGAGGTGATAATCGCTTGGCGCCAGATCTGGGCTGTAAGGTGGATGGTTGACAACGTCCCACTTGAAGGACTCAAGAAGGGCTGTTGTTCTGCGAGCAGAGTGAGGACGGGCGTTATCGTGCAAAAAAACGATACCGGAAGTCAGCATACCACGGCGTTTGTTCTGTATAGTCCGTCGTAATTGTTTTAGTGTTTCACAGTACACGTCTTGATTAATGGTTGTCCCACGTTCCATGAATTCAACCAACAACACCCCTTTTGCATCCCAAAACACCGTTGCCATCAATTTTCGGGCAGAAAAATCTTGCCGGGCTTTTATTGGTTTGGTAGGCGAATTTGAATGTTCCCACATCTTTGATTGTTCTTTTGCCTCAGGGTTCACGTACTTAACCCAGGTTTCGTCCCCAGTCACGATTCTGATTAACAATGGTTCACCTTCGGCCTCATAACGTGACAGAAAGCCTAATGCAGAGGCCATTCTTTGAGTTTTGTGGTGGTCGGTAAGAATTTTGGGCACCCATCGTGCACAGAACTTACGGTAACCCAATCTTGCTGTCACTATCTCGTACAAGAGAGTCTTAGAAATCTGTGGAAAATCAGTAGACAACTCTGACATTGTGAAACGTCGGTTTTCACGAACTTTTGCATCAACTGTCTGAACGAGTTCGTCCGTGACCAATAATGGTCTACCACTCCTCTCTTCATCATGAACGTTTTCTCGTCCACTTTTAAATAAACGTACCCATTCACGGACCACTCCTTCACTCATAACTCTTGGTCCGTACACGGCACAAAGCTCACGATGAATAGCTGCTGCAGAATATCCTTTGGCTGTAAAAAACCTTATAACAGCACGCACTTCACATTTGGCGGGGTTTTCTATTGCAGTACACATTTCAAACGGCCACAAACACTAAACTAGCTCAGGTACGACTTTCACTCGACCACGGCTTGATGCCGACTGACCTGCTGAGTGTGTGAATGCACAGATGGCGTCGCTACTCCCCCTACTACCCGCACTGTGACCGATCGGAGGCTACTTTCTGAACGGCCCTCGTATTTGCATGACTAAAAGTATATCTTGAATTTTCTGAGAATAGCCTCTGAAAACCTCTTCATTCTAGATGAATTTTGCATAACTGGTAAACTGTAACTTACTACACAAAAAATGTAGAACTCGTTAAAACACAATTTATGTCATACACATTTTTTTGTAGAGTTGGTTGTTCCCGAGATATTTCTTATTGGTTCATTTGTAAACTTTGTAACTTTTCCCAAATGGGAAGCCACCTTTCATTTCATCTCTCTTGTTTTACTTCAATTGTTCACGCACTGACCAGCTTTTAAAAGATGTATCGCTTTAGCCTAGCATATCCCCTTATTTTCCTTCTGCTTAAAAGAACCAATTAATAAAATTACAGCTAATGCTAGTCGCGATTAGCATGATGTAGATAAATGAATAATGTTTTGTAAGAATATTTTGTTTGCTGAACAGGTAGTGTCGTATGAATGGAACACGTTAGATTTTTTAATCTTATCATTAATCCAGATCATTTTATATTCCCTACTATTTTACTTAGTGTCTAAATAGTGTTATAAACTTCAGTTGGTTCTTCCTGAAAGGTCTTAAAAGGTTTGTGTTTATGTAGTGTACTGCACAGTGTAGACTTGCCATTTTGAAAAGTTTTCTATATGTTCAGCCCTTGATCTATCACAAATTTAACTTTTCTAAATTCTTCAGGAGTTATCTCTATCTCTGCCATTTGTTCATGTAGCTCAGTAAGAATGTTTTCCCCAGTTTTTAATCTCAGAAAACTTAGTTTTGAGAAGCACAGTGTTTCATGATATCCATCTATTTTCAGAATCTGTAATAATACTGGATGTGGCAGTAAGATAAGGTATTTTCTGATAATTATCAGTCCAAAGGTTTTATATCATTGCATACTCATTCTGGTCAATGGCTTATTACTTTATGATCTGATGCCTCACCTCATTTGCCATTTTGTAAATGTCCAGACATGGTTCTCAGAGAACTAAAATCTCTTGTGGTCTCACTATGGCATATTTGGCTCCCATACTGAGTAACTCTTGGGAGAGACTAACAAATCCATTACCAGCTATAATATTGAAGGGCTATAAAGCCAAAGCACACATTAGCATACACTTGTCCATGATTGTTGGAATTTTACCATTAGCCTGTGAATATATTCTAGCCGTATTGTCATTTGTAATAAATAACCCAGAAAAGTTTACAAAAAATACAGATATTCATAACAAAGAGACCAGACATAGGCAGGACTTGCATAGAGCAACAAATAGTTTGCAGTTATTCTAAAAATGGGTTTACTACAAAGGAATAGTTTTAATTCACTTCCCTCTTCGATAAAAGAATTGCAAATGAACAAAAACAAGTTTAGATCAGAATTAAAAAGATACCTTATTACTCTCACCTTCTATACAGAGGAGGATTTCATTCAATCAAAAAATACTGGTAATAATGTAACATTGTAAATATAATAAACATGAATATTCTAAGAATGCAAGTGTAAGGGTACACTTTTGGAAACAGAGATGTAATTGAAAATTATCCAAAACTGACACCTGAAAATTCATTGTCAGAGTTATTTGTAAATAATTGTATTAATAAGTATGAATAAATGTAATTGTTGATATGATCTACATCGTAGAGTTTGGGCTTTGAGTCTAAGCTCATAATAGGATCTACAGATTGCAATGTTATATATGTATCACTCTTGGTGTTAAATGCGTGCTCTCTTTGCACTTATGTCTTATCATGCTTGTGGTGGTGCTACCTTTATATGCAAATAATCTATACAAGGGTATGTTGGTCTTCGGGATTGAGCATAGCTTACAGAACAACCAGTTTCCCTTGTAGCTAAAAATAACAATAGCAATAATGAATATTTGATTCTGTTAAATACTTTTCTTCTCCATTTTGTTTTAAAACAGTGAAGCAACAGGTGAATGTTACAAAAGGAGGGGGCAGGAAAAATTCATAGAGAAGAATGACTTAGGGCAGTTTTAAAGCAGTTGTCTGGTGTTTCTAATGCTCCCTGCTTTCATATCCTTCTATAATGGAGGAATCTAAAAGGCAGAAAAGTGATCATCAGGCAAATACTTTTAACGTTGTGTGGGAAAGCGAATACTTTTTTATAACAGCTGGAACAAATTCTCAGTGCAACATGGCTCAATTTCCAACCTTACAAAGTACTTGTGATGGAGCGGGTTCAGTGATTACATTGAAGTATTAATTGAAATTCAAAATTAATTAGATTCTAGATTTCAAAACTTTGATTAACTTGAGAAGGAATTTCAAATTCTCGTAATTCCTTTCTCAACATCAGTTGAAACGGTGTCTCATGATTTGCAGCTTGAACTTATTGATCTTCAGTGTGATATAAGAGCTAAAGATCGTTTCAATAATAACACTAACCTGAATGATTTTTACAAGACTGTATCTCAACAAAAATATCGACTACACAAGCTAACTGTGAAAATGATCTCAATGTTTGGTTCGACATATGCCTGTGAACAGTTGTTCTATCATGAGCTTAAAAACAGGTATCCAACATCTATGACTGATGTTTCATTAAGGTCAGTACTTTTTCTTTCAGCTGCCAATCATATAAAAATATGTTTTGATGTATTGGTAAAGAGACATAACATAACTAGTTTGTACGTGCATTTCACCTGCTATAGAAGGCAATAATTTATTTAAAATAAATATTTTTCCTAATCATAAATTGGTAAAATATCATTTTGAGATTTATAAAAGCTTGCACTTCTTTTCGTGTATGTACTGTACGACACCTCTCCTCTCTGTCTACTCGTAAACAAGAGCACTGCACTCCACTCATGAACTGTGAGCCGGCTTCGGGAGCGCGTAAACCCTGTGCAGGGCTGTTTAGGATAATGTCAAAAATAGCATCTTCACTATCAGCACTAAGGAATTGGCATGTTTATATGCACATGTTCTCCCTTATTTAAAACTTGCCAACAGAAGTCAACTCTTTAAATCTATTTGATATTAACACCATACAGAGTTAGCAGAAGATTTAAAAAAAAATATACATGTTTCATACACATTACTTTCTCTACCCTCTTATCATTTACTAATATTTATACAAACTATTCCGAAGAAAGCTTATTTTTGTATCTCCATTTTAATTGGTAAAAACCTTTGCAGAAATAGCTACATTACGCATTTCATTATAGATATAACAATTTTAACAGCCAAATGTTCAAGAACTGAACATCTATTGAGCTTAAAATTATACTCTTTTCATTAGAACAGCAAATCTGCAAGAATTTAAAAGAATGACTATTGAGCATTGAACAATTTGAGTCATTAATAACATATCTCGAAAATGTCTGTCATAAAATAGGTTCTTTGGAATAAATTGGAATTTTAAAGAGATCTACATTTTTGTGTAGAATGTTTTGGTCAATTGCTTAGCATATTACAGCTATACATGATTACAGAAAATTTCTTCTGAATGATGTAGCCATCGCAGCCTACTCCCAGAAAATTCATTTATCATGTAAATATCTTTTAATGCATGGACTTTTAATCAATGTTGTTGGACACTTTTAAGAAAATTAAAAATTTGGAAAAATGTTTTGTATAAAGGGGATAGGGAGACGTTTCCTTAAAATTGCAGTCTCTCTTAGGAAATACTACATATGAGTGTAAACAAGTTTAGTATTTATTCTATTTTTGGTTTTTTAGTTGTGTGCTTGCACACAGCTGCTTTCTTCCTATCCTTCTGCTTGTATTTAACACTATTCTTACCACATATAGTACCAGAAGTAGTGGACACTGACAATACATATGAAATCGTAGTTGGTAAAGCTAAACCTGGAACATTTCTTCTCAAGTTTTGACTACTACTTTCAAATGAACCAGTTATAGGGATTTGGGAAATCGGGAAAAGCTTGTCAAGGAAAACAGCCTTGTTAGGATTTGAGCAATAAACCTCCCAATCACAAGTCTCCTTGACAACTATTAAGATGCTGATAAAGAGCATTTTCATTATCGATTATGAAAGTTAATACAGGACACTTTCTTTATTCATTTTGGTTTCAAATCAAACAGATGTTTGAAACTTGTATCCAGCCCTGTAGAAACAGTGAAGCATTATTTTATTAGTTTGGGAAAAGGGAACCTACAAATGCTTTCTTCCCATTAAGCAGAATTCTACTCTATTTACTAAAGCAGAAATGCAACTCTCTCCTTTAATTTCTCAAAATATACCCTGGATCCAATAACAAACCTTCACTCCAATTACTGAAATCATGCTACTCTAATTTCCTGGCAAAGATTATCAAATATTTCCTTTTATGGGAAAATATGACATAATATTCAGATAACCAACTGTGTCTACCATCTGAAGTGCTCTGACTTTGAAGAAAAGCACACAAAACATTTATGAATGGTAATTTAGCATGTTCAATTATTGATACTTCCATTTTACATCAAGTAACTTATGATCATACTATAAAATTTTCTTAAATGAGAATGAGAACTTTTAAAAGAATGTGATCCCAGCAAGGTACTAACCCATTTAACACAGTTCCTGGAGTACTACACTGAAAACTATGCACAGAAGTTTCTTGGGTGCTTAACGCCCAGTCTTTATTTAGTAGTTTCTTGGATGCTAAACACCCTGTCTTCATTTAGAAAGTTTCACATATTTTCAGAAGGAGACCAGGCAACCACTTTGAGACATGAAGTACACTACAGACCCTGACACATAGTGACTTCACTGTTAATGTTTCATTTTGTCCGTAGATCCCAGAGTTCTTGTACATGTACATACACTGTTTTGTTTATAATTCAGCTAGTTCCCAGTAAATTAAATAACTTATTCACCATAGTGGCTGAGGATCTGAAGAAAAACTTTCTTTGGTTGACAACACTGCAGAAAGACAGGTGGGCAATCTTCTTCTGCTCAGCTCTTGCTTCCCCATAAAAGCAGCATCCGAGAAAAGGTGTATGCAAATATGTGTGCAGTCTATGACCAATATTTTTGTCCTGGTATACCAGTATACATAACCTAAGAATAAGATTGAATCAACACAAACTAAAATCATTATCTGTCAAGTTTCAAAAAATTCTTTGGGAAAAGCTTAATACCCTCCAAACAGTCCTGATTTGGCACCTACTCTCTCTTCAAGTAAATGAATGACTTGTGTTTAATGCAACTGAGCGAGTTGCACTCCAATGTTTGCTTCAGTCACATGTAGCAGGATATTCATACTTCATTGTTATCTACAAAAACATAGAAAACCTGAAAGATTGCTTTAAAATTATTGAAGAGAGTTGCATTAATACAACTATAGCTGAAGAAAAGTTCTTGGAGACCAAAATTTTATTTTTTGGTTTTCCATGAAATCCTATCTTGTGTAGACATTTTACAATGTCAAAAGAAGGGCAAAGATAGTGTGACTTTAAAGAGGGACATCCTTGTGTTTAAACAACAAATGGAAAAGCAAATATTGAATATTGATGAAGTACACAATATTGATGAGGTATGTGAAAATTATCTCTGACAGCAAAAGAAAAGATACGGGTAGGACATGCCAAGAAAGTGTGCAACATCACTACTACTGATTTAGATAGATTTGCTTATAATGGGCTTCTTGAAGCTGCATCTTTGCTGTGTAATGAGTCATTTAAGGATTTAAGTTTCCCTGAAGAAATTGTCACACAAGTAGTGCAATCCTATCCTTTCCTACTGCAGGGAAAACTATCTACAGGGTTGGAGCTAATTTTCAGATGAATTCTTGTAATATTAAAGAATTGAAACTTTTTCGGTTCACAAATGAAAATTACCTTTCATCAGTGTTCAGTGAAGTCACAAAACTTTTGAACGTTACCTGCACATTGCTTTTCCACTGTAAAGAAGATAGACATTTTTAAGAAATGCAATGACAAACAACAGACTTTATGCTTTAGCAGTGCTGTCAGTAAATGACATCAGTGAGACACAGGATTTTGATGAGTGTGTCAATAAAGTTCATTAAATTAGTAGAACTGATTTTGTATATAAATAGTGTAATTTATGAAAATTACACATATTAAACATCTATGTGTAAGTTAATAACTGAGCAATTGCAAAATATTTGTTACATATAGTGGTGCGCATGTGATTCTGTTAGGTAACTTCTTATTTGGTGAGTTTGAATAATGCTCTAATACCATCATTTTGTAAGTTGCATATTAATCTAGCAGCCTTTGGGGAAAAACTTGTGTTATGCTTACTTTACTGATCTCTGCTGTCTATATTTCAACTTTAAGAACCACTATTTTTGTAAGTTATAAACCTAGAATGTGAAAAAATGGCTAATGAAATTGATGTAATAATTTACTATTGTAATACTTAACCACTCATTATTGCAACCCCCCAAAAATTTTGACCATGAGCTATCACATTATTGAATGCAGAATTCTTCAGCATTGTGTGTACTTTTTAATTTTCTTGCTCACTGCACATCTATACTCATGAATATTTCATTACCATTGCACATTTTCTGTACATTTATGCTTGGGAAATCTCTTTGATATACTCCTCATGCACTCAAGAATTTTAGTATACAAATAAATACATTTAAATACTGCAAAGGGGAATGGAAATTCATTCAAGACCAATTTTCCTGTGCTTCATTAAATACCATGATAGTTCCTGGGAGTAAAATTTCTATATAAAATATATTATTAATAACTTTGATTGACCATACTGTATTCAGATGGAATAGCTAGAAAATATCACTTGGTCCTTTGAAGAAATTGCACCCTACACTTCTTTTCTATGCTTGTACTAGCCAGCCTACATTCTCTCCATTATATTTATATTTTGTAATCCTCCCTTAGTCTAATAGCATTTTCTATATTCTTGTGAATGGCATAAAAGCAGCCATGCCTTACAAATTGAAATGTTAGTACTTTTAAGCTCCAAATGCCATAGGCTCAAGAATTTTCAAGCAGATGCTAAACTTTAATATAATGCTAAACAATTACTGCAGGGTCCAGGATTAGAATTTAGGACTCCTTAGCTTTGCTTGCTTTTCCAGTAATTTCATGTAGAAGTAGCAAACAAATGAGTATTTACTTAATGTTGAGCATTTCTTGGAGGGAGAGGAAAGAATGAGAAAATCAAACAAACATAATTGTTTTATTAATTACCCTCTTTTTTATTTTTATATTACTTTCTTCACTTATTTTCTCATAAGGACTGTTATTGCCACTGTGGCTACAGTTAAACTAGTTGACACATTTTCTGCCATAATGTATGTTTGGTCGACTTGTATGAAGGAATTAATTGAAAGTAATTCTCTTATTAAAGTTGTGCCAGTCATTGTTCTAGAGCATCCTAAAATATCTTTTAAAATTGGAAAAATATGCCGAGTCATTTATGAATTGTAGTTGATGAAAAGCAGTAGTATCACATTTGTGAAACATGAGCCTTTACATATTAAATGCTATTAATCTTTTGTTGCTGTATTAAATTTTAATTTGATTCAGGATTTTCACCAAGAGCGACATCGCCGCATCCACATGTTCAACAGCCTGATATACTTCATCAGATGATGCTGCAACAGCAGCAGCAACAGCACCAGCAACAACAGCTACGAATTCCTTCTCCTCTCAATAATGGTAATGTCTTTCACTTCTGTGAATGTTGGTTTCAATTTCAATAATGAGTACATAGTTTATTCCTTCATATATTTAATTGCACTTAAAATATCTATTGCATAAAGGAACTACTTATCATAACTTGCATCCTAATGAGTGTGTACATTTCCCCGTCTTCTCTAATAACTTTGGTTGCCAAATCTTTTCAGAAATTCATTTCTAGCCCAAAAATGTTCTGAATCAAAAATTGCCTAAAATGTCCTAATTATAAATTTCCTCTCTGCAGCTTTTGGTTTATAGACATTCTACAGATTGTGCTGCTGCACACACAGCACAGCCCAGCACAGTGAAAGTATCTCGAATATGGATAGTTTCGAGATACTTCCATGAGATCGGAACAAAAAATGAAAAAAACAATATCCGAGGAAAAGGGAGGAGAACCAGTCACTGACTCCAAATTGAATTTATTTCAACTGGAGTGCGTTGTTACAATTTTCTGGCCAGAGTAAATAATTGTACACAATACCAATCAAGGCCAACAATAAAACAATTCCCTTTATAAAACCCAATTAACAAGCCAAGAAAAAATTAAATATTAAAGGTAGTATTTTCCACCTAACATTAAAATGTACCTCAATCCTCAAATATAATCAAGCAAATATACTATGAAGCCTTGAAAGGACATTATTTTAAATCCCATATAACTATATACATGTGTGGTGTGTGTGTGTGTCTCTTGTTTTAAATGAATAATCACTGAAAATACACTCCAATAAAAGAGCAAGAACTCCATACTGAATTCACTAGAATAATTTAATACCCAAAATGTTTCTATTCCTTTGGATATAATCAATTCATTAAGTAAATGGTAATTAACAAGTGGCAAGGTAATTACAATTTTCAGCTCAAAAATTTTGCTTAATTTTATATTCATTCACTAATTAATGAGAGCAAAAGCTTACAACTAAATGTCTGCAAATATATCATTCATAACAGAATAGCTCCTCTGCTAAGACACCGAATTAAGTGCAGCAAGTCAGTATAATCAAGCTGAGAAAAAAAATTGCCAATTAATAATAAATCTGACCCTAATATCAGAGAAAAATAGTTCAGAAAACAAACCATCAGGAAATGCTAAATCCTAAATGCAATTAGGAAATGCTAATGCTAAGACAGCAACATAGCCCAATCAAGAAAATTATGACAAAAATTTAAATCAAATCCCAATCAAGAAGAAATAAGCTACAAACAATGATCTAGAACCACCCTCAGGAAATCAATTCTCAAAAATGAGGAAAATTAAACCCTGTAAGTCAACCCTAAATCACACCTAATAATGAGGCAATAAATGTAAAGACCAAAAAGTTCTCAAGTTAAATCCCCTTACAATGTCTATAACTTGGCAAAAGAACTATTTCTCTCAAACAAATTAAAATTATCCAATTTGTGAGTGAATAATCTTTCAACCCACATACGTTTACAATATAAGAGTACATCTAATTATCCATGAGAAAAGGATGGAAGTCGATATCTATACATATGCAACTTTCATTTGGTAGCTATGAAGTGACTCCCAAGAACAGGCACCTCATGTGTATGTTGTAAGAAAGTACTATCCTATTACTATAGTAAAGTTCCTGTACAAATTCAGTCAGATGAGGAATTGGAAATACTGAGCCACAAACTATATGTACATAAATCACCTCTTACAGGTCAATGGCTCCACATAGGCATTACACAAATATGATAAAATTAGCCCAGAATTTGTAATTATTCAACAATGACATTGCAAAAATAAAAAAAATATATATCCCCCCTCCCTTAACCCTTGCGGTTTGAAATATTTTAAAAATGCTGCTACTTTAATTCTTAAAACAGAACAGACGAATTGCAGTTCTTAAAATCTACCCCAATACAATATTAAAATTACCCAGTGAAACCACCATAAATATTCCAAAAGCAAGTCCCATTAACCATCTAGCTCAGCCTCATTTACATTCTCCATTAAATCCTTCATAAATATGGGTACAAAACCCCAATACTGGTATGAATTGCACGAAGAAATCCTTATGGCCAAGGTGTGTGTAAATTTCTCTATATTCCCACTCATATGAAAAGATCACCCAGCAACAACTTCTGCATTCCCTATAAAATTTATACCTGCTACATTATATCTCTGAATTGAAAGAAGGAAAAGCCACTGTCTGAAAACTTCACACTGAATACCATTAAGTTTTAAGATCCTTTTAAATTTTAAGGTGAGTGAGGCTAACCTTCTCTTAAATTCAGCTATCCATCACAGTCTTGAGTTCATAGAGTGCACAGTCCACAATTTTTTCTTGTCTAGTTCCAAGAGACAACTGCCCCTCCCAGGTAAACAATGAACACCAAGGAACAACACAGGACCAATGAGAAGCAAGAACAGGCAACAGCTCAAATAAAGAAGGTTATGTTTAATGGGCCAAGTTCACATTGACGCCCCCAAATGTTCTGGAGCCCCCCCCCCCCCTTAAAAAAAAAACTCCTCATAATTCCACAAAAAATACAAAGTGCAAATATAACTAGTTCAGTAGTCACTTCACAGGGGTCAAGGCAAATTAATGCATCTACTGTAGGATTCACTTATCACCAGCACTGAAGAAAGTAAAAATTGAAAATTCACCACAGCACTCCCTCCTGGAGACTGAAAAACATCCCCCAAAACTCGTGGCTAGAAGCACTCTACACGTGCCTCAAGGCAAATTTATAATCCCATGAAGTTCCCACACTATAGACATGATTTACAGTGTAGAAGGGACTGGTAAATACAACCAACTGGAGAGAAAGATAATTATCACTCCATCACTTTCACCAGCAGTTAGCCTCCTGAGCCAACAGCATCAAAATCCATTCAAGCTCAGAAGTCAGGGAGAACAACTATGAGGGTCGATCAATATCTAATGCCTCCTTTTTTTTTCCTCGACTAAGTTAGCAATGTGAGCCATTTAAATTTGGTGCAATTCTTCAAACCTCCTTCTCTAATCCACAGCAGTAGCAATTTCGTAAGTCAACAGGTGACAGCACTGCTGCCTTTTGCAAAATGGCTGATATCGATGTGCATATTAGACAGCGTTCCATAATTGAATTCTTGCATGTGGAAGGTGAAACGCCCATTCGCATTTATGAAAGGATGAAAAATGTGTTTGGTGATGCAACAATGGATGTCAGCACTGTTAGAAGATGGGTCTGTCGCTGTAATGGAGCAGAAGGGCAAACACTGAAATTTGGAGTGGTAGACCGGTGACTGCAGTGACTCCACGCAATATTGAGCGAGCAGATAAGATAATTTATACTGACTGCTGGGTAACAACGGATGAATTGTGTTGCATTATGTCCCTCAGTAAAGGCAGTGTGATGACAATCAACAACTAGGGTTTGTTCACGGTGAGTACCAAGAATGTTAACCGACGAGAATGAGACAAGAAAAACCATAGCTGCTGAACTCTTGCAGTGCTTCAATTTAGAGGGAGAGGAGTTTCTGGGAAACATTGTGACTGGAGACGAAACATGGGGATGCACTGGGTGCGATTCTGGTTGAATTTCTGGAGCAGGGATGCACAATAAATTCTGTCCGATACATAAGCATTCTCAAAAAACTTGAAGCACATCTTCGGCAAGTTTACCCAACAAAAACCATGGCAGATGTTCATTTGCATGACAATGCAAAACCACACACCAGTCATCACACCACTGAAGCGATTGTGAAAATTGGATGGGAAGTCCTGCCTTATCCCCCATGCAGCCCTGACCTAGCACCATTAGACTACCATCTGTTTGGGCTGCTAAAGGAAGCTCATCGTGGGATTTACTTTGAAGATGCAGAGGCCATGAAAACATCTATGCGTCAATAGTTTCGGAAGCAAGACCATGCATTTTATCACACTGGAATACAGGCCCTTGTTAAAGAGTGTATGAAAACTGTGGAAAAGAACTCGAACTTCATTTGAAAAGTGAGAATTTAATCCTCAATATTGTGGCTTTCATGCTATGTAATCAAAGTTTAATTTTCTTACAAATTAAAAGAGGAAAAAAAAAGCAGGCATTAGTTATTGACTGACCCTCATAGTTCCTGTTGAACACCTCGCTGATCCTCCAGGAGGAGCCCAACAGGTGCAAAGCTCTCGAAGATGTAGAAGCTGCCATTACATGACCATGAAGCATGACGTCCCTAGTACAACATTAGGAAGGCCCTGCAACAAAATTCCCACTCGAACAGTTCAAAAATCAACAATTGAGCTACATGGCTAACATAAAATTAACTTTAAATTTAAAACACCAGCCCAATGCAAATACAAATTTAAATCTTTTCACAAGAAAAGAAAATTAGGGCACGAGCACACATTTCCTCACAAATATAGTACGTTGCTTCCAGTTGGGAAATGTGCACTCTGCATGACTGTTGTGAAGCATTTAATAAAGAGTAACTTCAGTTTACTTCTTACATCTCGGTAAAATAGCTGGATCAGAATCCATTTCCTATGCTGGGTTTGAATCCATGACCTTGGGTATATGAAGCATGGTAACCATTCAAACTCAGCATAGGAAAATGGATTTTTTCTGCCATAAAAATCCTTAGCATGGCTTCCTTCAGAAGGGAAGTAAAGCTGTTGGTCCCGTGTCTTAGATTTATGGCACATAAAGAAAAATCTCTCAAGCCTGATAAAGAGGCCTCTGAGCAAAATTAACCCATCTTTCACGCCCAATATACAGGGGGTAGACAAAATAATGGAAACACCTCTTGAAATGAACAAACACTTTATTAATATGGTGTTGCTCCACCATTTGCTTTCAAAACAGCTTCAATCCTTCATTGAATTGATCCATACAGTGCATGAATTGTTACTAGAGGTATTTTATACCACTCATCATGAATAATAGTTTCAAGCTCCTTAAGGGATGAAGGTGGAGGAAATCTCGCCCTCCCTCTTCTTTCCAATTCATCCCACATGGGCTCAATAATGTTCAGATCTGGGGATTGAGCTGGCCATGGAAGATGTTTACTTCATCTTCATGCTCTTCAAACCACTCTGCTACACATCCAGCAGTATGAACAGGTGCATTGTCATCTTGGAATATTGCATTGCTTACAGGAAACAATGTTTGCACCATAGAGTGCACATGGTCCCCAAGAATTCCCTTATAGACATTAGCAGTCACTTTACCAGTCAGTGTTATGATAGGACCTACAGAAAACCAAGATATTGCAGCCCAAACCATGACTGACCCACCACATGGTTAACAGTAGGCATTAAACAGTCAGGATCATAAGCTTCTTTAGGTGTTCTCCAAACATTTACTCTGCCAGTGGTAGGGAAAAGTGTGAATGATGATTCATCAGACCATATCACATGTTTCCAGTCATAAACTGTCCAGGTCTTATGTTCATGGCACCATTGTTTTCGCTTTGCTGCATTAGTCTGTGTGATTAGTGGTTTGGCAATTGCTGCTCTGCCATGTAATCCGAACTTGTGAAGCTCTCTCCTCACAGTTCTGGTAGAAACAGGTTGACTGACACATGTATTCAGTTCTGCTGTCACTTTATCTGCAGTAGTTTTACGATTTCTTAACACAATCTTCTTTAAGGCTCTCCTGTCTCTGTCATTTAACTTCTGTTTGCGGCCACTGTTACTTTTTGCAGAAGATGTTTTACCTTTTGACAAGTATGCTGACATAACCTTAGAAACTGTACTTCTTGCAATATTTAATACATTGGCAGTTTGAGTCTCTGTAGCTCCTGCTAGCCGGGCACCAACAATTTGCCCTCTTTGAAAATCAGAAAGGTCTTTCATTGTCCAATGGTTTACACTTGCAGCACACCTGAAACAATAATAATGCTGGAAAACAGTTCTACTATATCCACTTTGTACTCGCAAACAAAAGAATGCAGATCTAATTAGAACTTCAGGGTAGGCAAACTCTTCTAATATGTCTGAAACTGGAGTGTTTCCATTATTTTGTCTACCCCCTGTATAATGGTATGCTGAAAACCATAGTAGTTCAAGAGTGTCCATAAGTAAAGCTCCATTTGATTTTGAAGCATAATAAAAGATTTTCCAGCACTTGGTTTTCCATTTTGAAATTAATTTGTGCTTTCTCTATACTCACTATGTACATAATGTATAGAGAAGGTATTGCACTCCACCAAAAAATTTGATACCGAGATTTCACCGGAAATATATATTTTATGGTCCCCTGTATCTAAAAAAAGTATTTTCAGAGAAAGGTCCGTGTGTGTGTGTGTGTGTGTCCTTGTGACTGTGAACACGATAACTCAAAAACGAAAAGTCAGTAAAAATACCAAACTTGGTATTTAAGTTTAGTATCTTCCAGGGATGCGACACGAAGATTCTAAGAAAAATCCCCCCCACCCCAAACTACCATTTACATGGAACTTTTTTTCGAAAATTTTGATTTTCTAAAAAATGACTCAAACGATTTTGATTAAAATATTGTATATAAAAGATATTTACCTGACAAATAAAATGTATATTTTGAATTTTCTGGGAATATCCTCTGAAGACTACTTTATTCTGGGTCAATCTTATGGAATGTTGCATAACTGCTAAACTGTAAGAGATGGACAAAACTTTACCGCACAACAAATATGGTACTCTCTTATTTCACTTCTACTTATAAGGAAGCAAGTAATAATTTTTTCTCGATTAACAGGAAGTAAATAGAAGCATAAGCTTTTTAACAATAATTTATTGTAGAGTTGTAGAGAAAGTCATGTGAATGGAACACATCAATTTTTTTTCTAACCCTCTTTGTTACTTAGCTTTGTGACCCAGGGTATTTCAGTAGACAACCAATTGTAACTTTTTTCTTAACAATTTTGTAAATAAAAATAATCAAATATCCTATGGTAATCAAAATTCATGTATAAATTTGTTTTCTCCAACCACCACATCCTGACTTGAAGCTTAGTAACTCTTCTACACACTGTGACTTTTATTTTTAACACCATGCATTTACATAGGGTACCTCACAGCTGGTTCTAATGCTTATCTGTGAATTATTAATTGCTTCTTCCATACTGGTCATGGTAGGACAGGAGTTGGAAAGGTAGAAAAAACCAATGCCATAGACCGATTTGAACCACAGATCTCGTGGTCTGTATCCAGTTGCTGTAATCATGAGCTGCCATGGCAACTTGATGTGACACTAATTCCATGACTGACCTATATCTTTACTTTCTCTATACGTACTATGTACATAGTGTATAGAGAAGGTATTGAATTGTACCCAAAAATTTGATATCGAGATTTCATCAGAAATACATGTTTTGAGACCACCTGAATCCAAAAAAAAAGCATTTTTAAGAAAGATGTCCGTGTGTGTGTGTGTGTCTGTGGGCAGTATAGCTCAAAAACGAAAAGACCATCAAATACCAAACTTAGTATTTAAGTTCAGTATCTTTCAAGGATACGACACAAAGATTTTCAAGAAAATCCCCCCTCTCCAAACTACCCTTCACATGGAAAAATGTATGATAATTTTGATTTTCTAAAAAAAATGGCTCTAATGATTTTGATTAAAATATCATATATTAAAGATATATACTTGACAAATAATATGTATATCTTCAATTTTTTGGGAATAGCCTCTGAAGGCTACTTTATTCTGGATGAATTTTACGGAATTTTATGTAACTGGTAAACTGTAAGAGATAGACAAAAACTTACCACACGAAAAATGTAGAGCACATTAAAACACACAATTTATGTTATATACATTTTTTTCATGGAGTTGATCGTTTTTTAGATATTCCTTGTTTTTTGTTTCAGCCTTAAAAAACTTGTACTTTTCTCATACAGGAATTTGTCAACTCCTGTCCATACAAAGGAACTTCAGTCACATAACAACCATCTTTTTCTATCACTTTAACCTATGTTACTCCCTTATTTCACTTCTTCTTACAGGGAAGCAAGTAATAAGACTATTTCTGCTAATTTTTTCTCAGCATGATGTAAATAGAAGCATAAACTTTTTAACAAAAATTTGTTGCAGAGATATAGAGAAAGTCATGTGAATGAATTACATCAGATTTTTTCCAGTAAACCACACAAGGAGATAAATTATTTTGAAATGACATACTTCAATGGTGACTTAAAATGTTGTAAGTACTCAACACAAGTCAGTTGGGAAATTTAGTATCATGTCAGTAAGTTGCCATGTTAGCTCAGTGGTTAGACCAAATGGACAGACATGGTTATTGCTTCAAATCTTAGCTATGGCATTGAATTTTTCAATCTGACTCTGCCTTTCCAACTTATTTGAACTTTTCATTTGTTTTGTAGAAAAATAATGCCTCCTGTTATCTTTGTTTGATATTGTTAAGATAATAATAGAAAAGCAGGATGGGCTAGAAGCAAGTTCCTAGATGTTTGTTGATGCATTCCATTTCATCTTCATGTCCATTTCAAAATCTTCTTCACTTTCATACTACTTTTCGAATCTTCTAAATTAATCAAAAGCTTTACTAATTTCATGTCTTTAATTTCATGTCTTAAACTGTCCTCTTTCCAGTAAAACTGTTCAATAGTTTTACTTTTTTTTTCTCCCAGTTTGGTATTAGGCAATATTTTTCACTGCACTTCAACTATTGCATTGTTGCTCTTAATGTATTGTTTTACATCATCATTTTGTATCTTTGCCCATATCATGTTACTGCACTAGTTGCACGATAGTATGGCTATACACTTCTGATAAGTGATGTATTGTGTAAAGTTTGACAGGTCTTTTCTCAACTTTATAAGTTCATAGATTACAACTTTCATAGAGTGTGGATCAATATGTGCAATCAGGAATGCATTTCTGATTTAAGGGATGCAGAAGTAAGACCCCATTTTTCTATAGAATGATAGGAAACAATGCCAAAAAATTAAGGGAATGTTTATCAATATTTGATTAACAAACATCCATAAAGGTTTTATTATCCATTTCTTGCAATAGTATTTGGTAGATTTCAGTTCAAAACACAACGAGGTATTGGTATAATACCTGCTAAACATACTGCATGTAAAATTTCAAAGTTTTGAAGTTTTCCTATGCGGGTACAAACAGGGAAATTAAGGTTATTTCCTTTGCTAATCCAAACTTCCAAATTTCACTTTGTGTGGTTAACATTAATCCTAATTTATAATACTTCATCTTAGGGTATAATTGGATAGTTAAAGTATATCTTTTAAACTAGATAGAAAATCAGTCTCGTACAATGAATTAATATATTACTCTTCTAATTGCTGGCATAAAATGAGTCAATCACTGTCTTTTTGTATGCTCAATTACAATATATTTTCCCCCCTGGGTCATTAAAAATATATGGCTTATCTGTGTACTATTTAATTTTTGTAGAATGTTTGTATCGGTGAGAAAAAAAATGTTGTTTGTTAATGATACTGTCAATTACCAGAATCATATCAGCTCCACTGGTGTCCAGAATTTCATGCTGCAGGAGTTCTTTATCATGTCAATAAATAAATCCAGTACATTTACTGACAGTGGGGTGAAAAGGCCAGAGCCTAACCAACTGAGCCACCCAGATCGACTTTATCAATCTGAGAAGATACACTTGTGGCTGTCACAGTTCTTTTAATTATGTTCAACTCAGTTTCTGACCTCACATTTCAGCGCTAAGGAAGATTTAGCTATTACTTTTCTGCTATCTTTTCATTTCTTTCTGGTACAAATATGAACATTAACAAAACTGCAGATGTAATACACACACACACACACACACACACATGCGTGCACACCAAAAAAAAAATTGATAACACTGCTAGTTTATTACTCACATTTGCAGAAATTAGCCTGATTATTACTTTCACTGTAAAATAGGTCAAACAGGCAACGAGTTTGTTGAGAGACAATCATTAAAACTGGAAGTCAGTATAATCAGATTTCCTTACCCCTCTTTTAGACAAGGACAAAAGAAAAAGTGAAATATTAAAGAAATACCATTGTAGTTCACTGTTTGCTTTACTAGAAGCAGCCTCCCCAAAAACTGGAATGCCCTCATTGATTGATGGAAAGTGTGTATTTATGCATTTTCTTTGCATATATTGTCTGTAAACATAACTGACAACTTCAGTTTCAGTAGCACTTGAAAATTAAGTAAAATATAAAAAATTTAAAGCTGAAGTTATTACATTTAAGAATATTCTTAATATACTCTTCAAAGGTGCATATAGTGTACCAGAAGGTACAATAGTGGAACGATACAATCACAAGAAATAGTTTAGAGGTGGAAAAACAAGTTGAAATAATTTCATAGGAAGAATATGTCACTAGTTAACAAATTTGGCAGAAAATGCAAATAAGAGCTCATTTCTGACTTGTCAAGTATACAAGAAGTTTCTGTTTTTCAAATTTTAATCTTCACAACTTATTGTATTCTGAATTTAAACAATAAGTTAGAGAAAATACAGTTGACATTGAGACATTTGAGAGTTAAATTCACAAAGATATTAAGTAACTCTTCTCATTGGAGATAGATGTTGAGCAGCCATGACATTGGTTGTAGGAAAATGTATAGTAGTGAGAGGTATGAAATTCTCAACATGCAGAAACTTAATGAAGTGAAGTGATGAGTAATGCACGCTAAGAACTAAACCTTATGCTGTGCAATATTGAGTGTTGTGAATTTCTTTGTAATAAAGGACCAAATAGAATACAAAATGGAATGCAAAGATTGGTATTGCTGGTACCTCAATATTAAAATTAATTTTGGAACCTCTTAATGACTGCTTACTCTTTAACTGTTGATAGTTTCCCAGTTACAGATTGTAAGTAAAATCATGTAAGAAAATTACGGTAAATGTGCTTATAAGCATTAGAAGTGTACAGTGATATTCAGTATTTAAAAGAATCATAAATTTAATAAAGTTTTGTTGCACCATTATTACACATTTTTTAAATTTTGTAAGAAATGGAGTGTTGTTTATGGATTCTCTTTAACTGCTGTGGCTCTCAGCGTCCCATTCTATACTGGGCGTGAAAGACCGCTTAATTTTGCTCAGAGGCCTCTCTTATCAGGCTTGAGGTTCTTTTACGTGCCGTAAAACGACACGGGATCAATGACTTTACTTCCCTTCCGAAGGAAGCCATGCTAAGGATTTTTACACCCTCTGCCAGGTTTGAACCTGCGACCTGGGTATATGAAGCTAGCATGGTAACCATTACACCACGGAGTGCGATGAAATTTTATTCAAGTACTATGTAGGTGAAATAGAATTTCTGTCTTTCTAGATTGAAAATAGAACATTCTATCTCTGTAAGTCATAAAACTATTGTGCTCAAGAACTGGACATAAAATGCAGAATATTTGATTTTTGCTTTCTCTACACATACTAGTGCATAGTGTATTGAGAAGGTATTGTATTGCACTCAAAAATTTGATACTGAGATTTCACGGGAAATAGATATTTTGAGACCCCCTGAATCCAAAAAAGCATTTTTAGAAGAGTGAGAGTGAGTGTGGTGTGTCAAACTTGATATTTGAGTTCAGTATGTTCCAAGGATCAGACACAACGATTTTTAAGAAAATCCCCCCACCCCAACCACCTTTACATGGAACATTTTTCGAAAATTTTGATTTTCTCAAAAATGGCTAAAGATTTTGATGAAAATGCCTTGTGTTTAAGATATTCTTATGGCAAACGTATATCTCGAATTTTCTGCAAATAGCCTCCGAAGACCTCTTCATTCTGGATGACTTGTGTTTAACTGGAAACCCATAAGACATATTAAAACTTATTACACAAAAAATGTAGATTGTAATTTCTCTTCTACTTATGAGGAAGCTAGTAATTCTGCTTATGTTTATCATGATTAGCACAATGTAGGTAACAGATTAATGTTTTGAATAAAAGATTTGTTTACCGAACAGCTAGAGGACATCATGTGAATGGAACACACTATATTTTTTCCTTCTATTTATAAGGAAGCAAATAATGAGGACAATTTCTGCTAATGTTTAGCATGATGTAGCTAGAAGAATAAGCTTTTTAACAATAATTTGTTACAGGGATGTAGAGAAAGTCATGTGACTGGAACACATCAGATTTTTCTTGCATAGCTTTGTAGGCAACCGAATTGAAAATGTGGTTCAGTTTTGCAGTCTACAGCAATACTTTTGTTCTCTTGTATTACTATTTTTCCTTAAATAGAGCAGTAATGAAGTGGATATTTAAATTTCATTGAAACATATAAAGTGAAATCTTTTCAGCTTACTGCCAACAACCTCCTGTAATTTCACCGAACATGACCAACAATCCAAATACACTCTCAGTCCAACACACAGGTGAGCTCAGCATGAATTGCATGCTGGGTGTTTATCTGTCTTTTGTTGTAGAGCAGCTGAGACATTATTTTTTAAATGCATGCCTTGTTCAATGAAATTCTTTTAAGAACATTTTTGGTTTATAGTATTATCAAAATTTCCAAGCAAAATTTATCAATATAATGAAGCTTTGCATGAGAATATTAAGGCTTGTATTTGTGATTTGAAAATAACTGGAATTAATACTGAGGTGCTGTAATAATTTATAAAATTATATAGACCGAGTCAAGCTAGAATGTCTAGTCGACTCATTGTGTATTATTTTGTAAATTATTGTATTTGAAAATGAGACTTGAAGAAAGAGCTTTTAAAAGTGTGAAATAGTCAATTTATTCAATAAGAGAGATTCTAGAAAGATGGCTCAATTAGGACTTTGTTTTAAAATCACAACTATGTTGGACTTGCATTCTGATTGTACAGAGAAAAAAGTGAAATTTCCTGATATTTTTGGTAGTACAGTTGAACCTGATTTGTGTGTATGTCAAGGGAATGAGGGAAGATTACTTGTAACTCAGAATTACTTACAACTGAGATTTTGATAATGCATCATATATATGTTTAAAAAAAAAAAAAAAGAAAAGAAGAAGGGGAAAAAAAAAAGGGGTGGGGCAATGCAGTGAGCCTACATGTGCAAAATTTTACAAACAACAAAGATATGCACGAAGAAGACATTATTTTGAAGTTTGTCTTGCTTTAAAGAAATCAGTTAATTTAGCTTGTTGCACTTTTCTTGCACTAAGTGCATAAACCTTATTTTGCAAACTTATTAATGGATTTAGAGATTTTTCACTACCACTATTAGCATTGATTTAACGATTACACATATTTATTGCACTTAACACTTTACTCAAGATTTGAGTCGTCATTCACATTAGTCAGTGTCGCTTGAAGCTGGTCCACTTTCTTGATCACCACCAGTTTTTGGCACACAGCAATAATCTCCTCATCCTTTAGTTCCCCACACACAGCTAGATTGTTATCAAAATGCACAAAGGTATCAAAATTTGCACCCATCAGTAGAGCTAGCTCATTTACAGGCTCATCACTAGCAATATTATCACCATCATCCTGTAAGATTTAATGAAGCAGTGTTCAATTGTGGAGGATGACACCTGCTTCCAGGCAGCCAAAATAAATTCCATGGCTTGTAGTAAGTTAATGGCAAGATTTCATTTCCGCAGCAGTCTGTGTTATTAAATGTTGAACCAGCATTTTTCAATAATGAACTTTGAAATTTACAATGATGCCCAAATCAAGTGGCTGTAGATGTCTGGTACAGTTAGGAGGGAAAAATTCCACTTGAACATTTTGCAAAATTATTTGAAGTGGATGTGCTGTACATTGATCCATAAAAAGAAGGAACTTTGTGTGTTTCTTTCTCATTTTAATGTCCAGTTTCTTTAACCACTGTTCCATTAAAATCATAGTCATCCAAGACTTCCTATTGGATTTATATTCCGTAGATTTGATTTTCATACCCTTAAAACACCTCAGATTCTTGGATTTTCCTATTACAAGTGGGGGAAGTTTGTCTGATCCATCTGCATTGGTGGCAAGAAGAACTGTTGCGCGAATTTTATTTTTCTTCCCTCCATGGGATGAGTCACCCTTTTCAGCTAATGTCTTGCTGGGAAGGAGATTGTAGAATAGGCCAGTCTCATCATAGATGTTTTGAGGCTGATACTCCATTATGAATCCTGGTAGAACCTGTTTCTTCCAGTGTTGAACTGTGATGTCATCCACACCATTCGACTCACTGCAAATTGTTTTCCCCGTGATTCCATGATCATCTTTAAATTCTTGCAACCAACCTGATGAAGTCTTGAAATCAGCCATGGTGTTCATTATTTTAGCTAAATTTATCGCCTTTGCTTTCAGTACGTCATCACTGACTGGTAGAGATGCAGCCCATTTCTGCTGGAACCATGTGAAAAGTGCTATTTCCAAATCAACATATCTCCCTTCCTGCTGATGGCTGCATTTTGTTGACTTGGCCCCCAATTTTAAAAATTCATCCAAAATATTGTTTTTGTTACTGATGACTGTACATAGAATGGAGTAAGCAATTCCCAAGTCTGAAGCAATCTCGGTTTTGGTTTTGTATGGATTAAGCTCCACCTTTCGTATGAATTTCACTTTCTAATCTAACGTATAACATTTCTTTTTCTGTTCTCTATGACTGATTAAAAGCAACTAAGAACTGAAAGACAAACCGCTGTTTAACAATAAACACTAGATATCAAACATTTGTATCTTTACTTCTTGTTTGTTGCTGTATTGTCGTGCTCTACCAGCAAACATATTATTGTCTTTTATTTCTGAGGCCAAAAGCTGCCCACTCAGCTTGCATCTTTGTCAACAGAGATAAGGAAAATACCCTCGAGTTTCTTTTAAGATAGTGTATGCTGTATGCTCATTATAATTACGTAAAACTCAGTTGTATTTCACTGAAATTTAATACTTATAACAGCGAATTATGTATAAATGTATTACGTATAAATAAGGTTGTATTAACAGGTTACTAAATTACATTTTGCCAGGACCTACGAATATTTATGTATAAATGTGAATTACTTACAACTGGGTTACGTATAAAACAGGTTCAACTGTAGTAAGTTTTGATAAAAATTTGCAACAAATCTAGGAGGTTAACTTCTTCTGGTCTAACTGTGGGCTATGCTCGCGATGCGAAACGGGTTATACCTGCAGCGAAGTATAAAAGTACACAAAAAATTTACAATGTCCCATACACGCATTTCGTTTGTTGTGCTATGTAGCCAGATGTTTTAGTTAACACAAGAATCCACTAGATGGCAGATTAGACCAGGAAAAAAAATTAAAGTATGTTTTGTTTGAAAGCCTGCATGTCTACAGGTATCCTACTGCATACATTGTTCAAAGATGTCTACCTCAAGCAAGCGTAATCTTACTGAAGAACTGCTCGACATTTATTTCAATGATTCAGGATCTGAAGGAGTCATTAGTGAATTTTTGTGAGTGTAAATGATGCTGAAGGAATTAAATTGTAGATGTAATGTTTTTGCGTGTTTTCTTACATTATTATTTTCCCTTCAAGAAAATGTGTAGTATATCTGTTCAATATTTATTTTACAGAAGAGCATCAAATTAATGGAGAAAACATAGTGAGATGTCAAAATGTTTTTTCTTTTTTTTTTTCTTTTTTTTTTTTCTTTTTTTGCAAGTTTGCTTGTATGAGTATATTTTTATAAAATCACCATTTAATTTTTTTTTTTTTTTTTTTTTTCAAATGTTTATGCAACATCTAAAAATATTGTGTTTACATGCATTATTTAGTTTAAACTTCGTTAATAAAATTGCAAAAATAAAGCAGTCAATTATCTCAAATAGTTCGTGAGTTACCATTTTTTTAAAAAACTTAAAACACCCAGTCAGGAGGGCAGAACTGTCAAAATAAGGCCCAGACCAGAATGTGTTAATAGTGATGCTCATTCTTAGGCACATTGTAAGAAATACACAAAATCTGATGGCTTGCTGAAAGGACAAGATCCAAATTGATGTTCAGACTAAACATCAAAACATCCATTGGACTATCTATTTTGTCCATAATTTCACAGTTCTCTGAATTTACAACAAAGTACAAATTCTATCTTCCATTAGTTAGGGTGTTAGATTGTAGTGTTATTCACAATTTGAGGCACTTTTCTGCTACAAAATGAATTGTGCAACAAAAATTGAGGATTGCTGCCTGTAATCTCTTAAAATCCTAAGTTTCTTAAGACACATTTCTCTTTAAAAAGTATCGCTGAAAAATGTATGATAAAATGGGCAATTCTGAGTATAACAGCTACAAGTATCTCGATCTCCTCATACGCATTGAAGTCCATTATTACTTTCTGAGATATAGGTATACTCAATAAAAAAAAAAGGCAGGATTGATAGATATATATATATATTTATTGTGGGTTTACATTTTAATGTAGAGTGTATAAATTTCAGTATAAAATTATGAGATTGATACAATTGTTGCAGCAAAAAGTATTCTAGCCAGTTCAGAGAATGGGATGTCAGTGTTATAGTAAGAATGTTCTTAAGGAAAGGTTCAGAATTAAGTTGTTAAACAGGAATCTAATTCAGAACTTTACTGTGTTCAATACTGAGTGGAAGACCCAAATAAGGGAACATTGTAACCTCTAGCTATGCTTCTTGACACAGTTGAGCAATGCCAAGGTGTTAAAAAGTTGACTGGAAGGCTGGGGTGAAATGCAGATGATTCAGCTAATGCCTTGTCAGTTGTAATTGAAAGTTCATTTTAGACTAACATGTATTAATTTTGTTGCAATGGAGAGACTGCAGTTTTGGAAATTTGGTTAACCAACATTGGAAGTTGGCATTGAAATCTGAACTTTCCAGAGTCAAATGTAAATATCGATACTGTAGCCTATATATAAGACTTTTAGTACAATTAAAATTTTCTAGCAATGCAGTGCCATTAATAAATGCAAGCCTTATCTACCAAGATTTGTTAATAAAATGCATGATTCAAGTAATACATGTTAGATCTATGTAAAAGTTGCATTGTTACTTTCATGATCATCTTTTGAACTACAAATGCCTACCATAAAGTGCAATTAATTTTAGATCCTATGTTGCATCTGTCTACCTGTTTATCATTATAAAGCTTTTTTTGATAACCTACCACGGTTCAGCAGTTCCACAAAATGCACAGATGGGATATCATTTGAGGGATTGCAAGTTAACAGTACTATGGGGACTTATGGCACTAGAGACAGGGGGGGGGGGCAGGATCTGTACACTCAACTGTACACTCATGACTAGTGAGTCTACTGTTTCTGCCTCACTATTTTATCTTCTGTTCAACAACCAGTTTGGATAGTAAGTGCTGCTTGCATTCATAATAAATGTACCATGAACTTCAGCCTTATGTATCCCAAATGTACACTCTAGTTATATCACCCCAAAGAAGGCAGTCTTATTTATCTTCACTCTATGTACATTTTTACGTTCTGTACTACTTAATCTGTATTGTATTCTGCCCCCCCTTTTTTTTTTTTTTTAAGTTTAACGTCCTTTAACCTGGTTAGTCATGTTGGATGATGAATGAAATTGGTGAAATGATGCTCATATGATCTCGGGGTCCAGGGAGCTTAAAGTTACTGAACATTAGTTTTCTCAGGATAAGGGAAAACCCCAAAAAAAAAACTTTATACGGGTAACTCACTCAAGCAAGATTCGAACTCGCGACCTGTTGAATGTGAAGCAGATACGCTACCACCACACTACCCAGGCGGGCTTTTTTATTTTGTCAACCATGGTTCTAAATCTTGATTAAAATATCATAGAAGGCATTTGTGTGACTAATAAAATGCTTTTACAACTGGTAAGCCATAAGACATGGACAAAAGCTTGATTCACAGAAAATGTAGAACTTATTGTAATAAGCAGTTTGTCTGATTACATTTATACTCTTAAGGCTTTCACGGCCATGTTCATTAAGTAGCATGTAGGTTCCAGGCATGTAAGCCATGATCTGTCAAATAAAAATTCACCCAACATTTTATTTAGTGGGGCGGCATTGAAAAAAAGCATGCTGACTCCTATACAGAGACTCCTGGCTTGTTACAGTGTCTGCCACCTATAGATCAAAGGAACATATGCTATTATGGCCCAGTAAACAAATGCTTTTGTGAACCCTCCCAACAGTTCTGGAAACTTGCTTCACAATAGCTTAGAGAGAAACCACCTCTTTTCAGAACATTTTGCATTTGTTGTGGAGACTATGTAAAGAGAGCTGCCAAGGTAGAGTTGGGACATCTTAAGAGTGCAGTTTCAACAGTGCAGCTGAAAGTCTAAGCAGCAACAATTGACAGTTAGAAAGAAATTAAAATTGTTTAAATATATACTGGAAATTTAAATTATTTATTTGAAATGTTACCAGTGAAAGGGGAAGTGAAGTATCCAAGATTAGCATTACATTCTAAACCTGCTTGAGACCCTCAACTTACGGTGATATGTGGCAAAGCTAAAATGGCCTTGTTAGAAACCAGGGGTCTATTCCAAAGAGCATCTACTGAATTTATACCTCAGAAATGAGGCCCATAGTTAGTCATTGCTATGATGGAAGAATACTTAACATACGAGTGCTATAGTGAACTAGGAAACGTACAGAGGCTAACTTGCTTAGCTGCAACTGGTAGTACATCTACAGCTGGAATGGAAACTGTACCTAGCATGTCTCCAATACACGTGGATTAAGATGGAGGCAATGACTGGAGCATGTAGTTTAAATTCTGGCTGGAAACTTGCAGGGTATCTTGGACATCATGCCAGAATTTTATCACTTTAGACTAATGTAGGCCTTATTTCCATTCTGCTTACAAGGAAACAAGCAATAAGACCAATTCTGTTAGTGTGTGTTTATCACGATTAGCATGATGCAGATAAAAGAAGAATCTTTTGTAAGAATAGTTTGTGTATGGAACAGCTAGAGAAAGTCATATGAATGGAAGACATCAGATTTTTTCTTATGTATTCACTTAGATGTCCAAGATTAGCAACTCCAGTTTTAGCCCACTGATCTGCATTTCTAGTACTATAGTAACAAGTATTCCACCAAAAACGTCAATGTGTTTTTTTTTTTTTTTAAGAAAAGCCACATTCAAAAATATTTATTTTCTCAAAATTTTGATTAATATTAATATATTTTCATGACAAATAAAATATATTTTTTTGATAATAGCCTGTGAAGTCCACTTCTTTCTGAATTACTTTTACAAACTGTGTTTAACGAGATATACATTTTTTGTGGGTTGCCACTTTCAAGATATTTCCTATTATTGGTTTAAATTGTTCAATATAAATAAATATTCTTCTCAAATTTGACATTATTTATTACTTTCTCTACGTAGTACACCCAAAAATTCAATACCAAGATTTCACTGGAAATACATGCTTTAGTGCCCTCTGTATCAAAAACAAAGGGGAAAAAAACACAATTACTAAAACTGCCAAACTTGGAATTTAAATTCAGTATCTTCAAGGAATACAACATGAAGATTTTGAAAATTTTTATTTTCTCAAAATTGGCTCTTAATGACTTCGATTAAAATACTCTATACCTATTACCATATATTTTCTGGGAGTAGTTTCTAATGACCTTCATTCTGGATGACTTTTGCATAACTGGTAAACTGTAAAAGAGATACACTTACTACACAAAAAGAATATTTTTATGTACATATAAAAATGAAGAATAAAGGTCTTAAGTAGCTATTATATATGGTCTTTGTTTTGAAAGGACATCATATTTTGAAATTTTCCCCTTTTTGGTTTAATTGCAATCTCTGGTCATAGACCTAACATTTGGTGTTGAAAGGGTGCTCATTTGGTGCTTTATACTGTTGCTAACGTACACTCAGAATTTATGTTTTGCTTTGAAAAGGCATCAGTCACTGACTTATGTCCTTTCAAAACAAAATAAGAGATGGTACTTGGTGACAAGTGAGTATTGTTTGCGAGTTCTCTTTCAACACTATAGATGGCATACTGGAAACATATTTTTAACAGCAACTTCATTATGTTTTCATGCAGTCATTTGTTTTGGAATGTGGATAACTCCAAGTGTTACCAATAGTAATTTATCAAAGTATATTAAAGTGTTAATTTTAATGAGGTGTGTTAGAAAGTGGTGAGGAAGTAGTGAAGGAAAAAAGGATCCAGTAAAATATAAAAGAAATGGGTAAAAAATGTCGGACTGAAAGGATAGGAGTATGTAACTATAGTGGAGTCCAGAAATCGGCAAAAATGTCTGGATTTACTTGTAAGTTCACTATTGTGCATTTTGATAATACTGCTAGTTATAATAGTCTTAAAAGTAGTCCCCAGAACCTTTTTAAAAACTAACATCGATTATCATTTGGACTTGATTTATAGTATAATATAACTTGCATTTTAAACATCGCTGATACAATATGTGATTCCATTGTTGTTGCAGATGCATGAAGTGGTGCTTGGAAGTGGTTGGTAATGATAACTGTATGGGATATATTTACAAAATTTTACATATGACCACAAAGGATCCACAGGGTTTGTACCTACAGGGGTTCATTGATGTACATGACGTGAAACACACACATCCAAGATCAGAGTCAAGCAGAGTAAATCAGCTTCGTTTAATTATCACATCATAATTGGAGCTCATCAAAAGGAGATATGTTCTGATGCACCGTTATCAGTTTTTGCCATAAGTTTGAAACGATTACGCAGGGTTTATGATCTGAAGCTAACAGCAAAGACTCCAGAAAACTTTAGGGGTAAAGGTGTATCCAATTTCACACCTTAGGAGCTACAAAGTTTGCTTTGAGATCACAGTGAATGTTTCCATGTTAAGGTATCTCATTATGAATAAAAAAAAAAAAAAGCCTTAAGTGCTGATCTGAATACAACCCAAATGTGGAAATGGTTTAAAGAGAAACACCCTGGTGTCAAATGTTCTTATTGGAAATACTGGGATTATTTTAGAGAACATAACTACAGATTTGGGAGACCACAGGTTGACAGCTGTTGTACATGTAAGGAACTTAACTTGAAAATAAAGTAGCAAAGCACAGTGCAGTTGCCGAGTTGATCCTTCATAAGTGGAGAAGCAAGAAATTTGCATTGTTCTGTAGCATGAAACATCACAGGAAGTTAAACGTGAAATTCATGTTTTATCATTAGCATTTGACTTTATGATGAATGTTTCTCTTCGGAAAATACCAGTACAAGACTATTCCATCGTTGACAATTGACAGTTTTCTGTATAACCAACATGAAGTCTAGTACTGTTTATGAGTATCATGAAGGCAGTGGTTGTACAAGTTTGTACATTTCTGAACGATTATCTACACACAAACAAAGGTACTGAAACTAAATTAAGGCTATTTTCAGGCAACTGATCAGCCCAAATCAAAGATCAGATACACTGTAGTAATGACAGATTCGTGACAATTTAATAAAGTTTAGTAGTTTTTTCTGGTCAGAGGGCTCAGTTTTCTAACTTATGAGCGAGATTTTGGGATCATCAAATGATTGCAGCAGCATGATAGGATATATACTATTCATGACATTATTGAGCACATCATAATGAGTGCAAAACCAGGTAAATTTCATGTTAAGGCAATACAGGTATCCAAAATATACGATTACTCAGAATGGTGGAAGAAGTATTGCAAGAAAAGACCCTATGAATTTAAGCAAACTGACTGACATTAGGAGACCGAAACAGTATGTACCAAAGGAGAAGGCTGAACAGTAACAGCAATATGATGAGTAGTGTTATTTGATGTACTAATTGAAGCTGAACTTGATCCATTAGGCCTTTTTCATTTATTTAATTTCCAGCTTATGCAATGAACAATTTATGTAGTGGTGAAAATAACATTTTGATTGCTAATATATGCTATGTTCTGAATCTTAGCTGGAATTTTTGTGTTAAAAGGGCATCATTTTATAATTTACACATGTTGATAAAACATTGTATCTTCATTGTAACAAGCACAAACTATATTTAAAATGTGGCATACATGCTGTGGAAATAGAATACAAAACAAAAATTAATTTACAAAACCCTGCATCTGGTAATACTGCTTTTAGATGTTTCCCACAATTTTTACCTCTTGTGATTGATGCCCTTTCAAAAAAGACATTTTTGTCCTCCCACCCCATGAAGTTGACCATTCCCTTGTTATTGGTTTAAGTTTTAAAATGGTTGAAACTTTTATCATATGGAATTTACCAACCTGCAAATACTCTAAATATACACGGATTACTAGTATACCCAATACAGGAGGCTGCCAATATGCTACAATATGTAGCAGCTGTCTTAGCAAAAAATGGAAATAGGTGAAAACAATTCAGCGAAAATCAATGCCTCCAATGTGTACAATACAGGAAATACAGTCATTCAAGAGTTGTAAATGTTGGGAATGCTATGCTATGTATTGGTGATTCAGGATAAATGACGAGACTTACAAAAAATTACAAAAATGGCAGGGGTGTAAAAAAAAGGGGTTTTACTGTATCTTTGTAATCTTAGCATCGTCTATAATCGAAACTACTTCTGTGAATATATATCATGATCAAAGAGATTCCTCAGGCAGAGTGATTATTCTGCTTGCCTCGCACTAGGCAACCCAGATTCGAATCCCAGGGTACCACATGTGGGATTTGTGGTGGACTGGGCAGGATTTGTGCAGGTCCTCTGGTTTCCATTGCCATTCTTTCGACCAATTGCTCCACCTCTACCTTCCATTTTGTTTGCGTTTCATTTCATCTACTTAATGTTCACTATTCTGGCTACTCTTCATGATCCAGTTGGTTTGCTCAACAGGCATCTTACCTCAAGTCCTGGGGGGTGCAAGTTCTCCAAATGCAGAGGGTAATTGGGTAAAGTACAAGAAGACTACAGAAATATAGACTTTGGTTTGAATAATTTGTGGAACAGCTATAAAAATAAATAATGCTAGAAAATATAGTGTGATTTTTACTACTTAAATGTTTTTCTTTTTGATATGGTGCATGCTTGTATACACTGTTTTGCCAAAGAGATATTACAAAGCAGTGTTTTAAAAAAGCTGACCGTGCATGGCGGGAAAAGTCTGCCAAAGCTACTTCATTTTAAAATAACATTTGTATTTGTTATTGCTCACTGGCAACTGCTTTGTGCTATCAAATGTCTAAATGTTCTGAATACAGAAATAAAGTTTATCCATAATAAAGATTTTAAATCTAAATTTAAGAGAAAGAGTCTGAATAGAAACACATTAGAAACCAACTTGGATGAGAGTAAATAGTTCTCAAAACTGGTGAGACACTCAAAAAATGTGATGTGTTTTTATTAAAACTCAACCTCCTTAAATTTAAATTTCATATCACTGTTATTAGCTTATCCAAATATTATACAAATTGTAAATCTGTTAGAATTGAATATTAATGATAGCAGTATCCAAAAACTCGAAGTTATTTTCAAACAATTTAGTAACAGTTAAGAGGTCATTTAAATTAAAAGAATTGCAAAGCAATAAAGCAATCGTTAAAAAAAGGTTTATTTTTTAACAGTTCTTCCTCATCGTGTGCCATCTCCAAGAGAATTGATTGCCCATACTCAAAACATTATGCAGTCAGCCCTAATTAAGAAAAAGCTAGAAGAGCAAAGGGAAAACTATCGCAAGCGGCAAGAAATGCAACAGTAAGTATAGCATATTGGTAGTGGTTTTTTGTTTCATCTGAACACTCCACCATAGATGTAGATGAATGCCGAGTATAAATTTATATGCTTATTTATTATGTTCATCTCGTGTAGATTGTGGAAGCCCAAATTTGCACATTCAAGCAATTAAATGTAAATAGCCAGGTTTATTACAAGTTTTTCTCATTTATCATTTTATTGTTCATCCTTAATATATGCAATATTCATTAATTTTTACTTTCTCTACACATACTGTGTACATAGTGTATAGAGAAGGTATTGCACTCCAAAAAAATTCAATACTGAGATTTCACTGGAAATATATGTTTTAGGGTCCCTTGTATCTTTTTGTATTTTCAGAAAAAGGTGTATGTATGTGTCTGTGTGTCTGTGAACATGATAACTCAAAAACTAAGTCTGTAAAATACCAAACTTGGTATTTAGGTTTAGTATCTTCCAGGGATGCGACACAAAGATTTTTAGAAAAATCCCCCCACCCCAAACTACCCTTTACATTGAACTTTTTTGAAAACTTTTGATTTTCTAAAAAAATGGGTCTAACAATTTTGATTAAAAGATTGTATATTTAAGATATTTATCTGTCAAATAAAATGTATATTTTGAATTTTCTGGGAATAGACTCTGAAGACTACTTTATTCTGGGTCAATTTTCCGGAATTTTGCATAACTGCTAAACCATAAGAGATAGACAAAAACTTACCACACAACAAATGCAGAGCGGTTTAAAATACACAATTTATGTTATATACATTTTTTTCGTGGAATTGATTGTTTGAGATATTCCTTGTTCTTTGTTTTAGCTTTGAAAAACTTATACTTTTCTCATACAGGAATTTATCAACTCCTGTCCATACAAGCACATAGCAACCAGCTTTTGACTTTCACTTTAACCTATGGTACTCCCTTATTTCGCTTCTACTTTCAAGGAAGCAAGTAATAAGGCTATTTCTGCTAGTTTTTTTTTTTTCTCAATTAGCATGAAGTAAATAGAAGCATAAGCTTTTTAACAATTTTTTGCAGAGATGTAGAGAAAGTCATGTGAATGGAACACATGAGATTTTTTAGGTTAGGAAATTAGAGTAGGAAACTAATTTCTTTCACTTGGTATGTCATGTCAGACAATGGATAAATGAAATGAGTGAAATGAGGTTCATAGATTTTAGACTACAAGAAATTCATCTTCTCAGCTTAAGAGAAACCCTGGAAATCACTTTATTCACGTAGAATAATTCCGGGAGAGCTGGTGCACTTTTTGCATTTGTCAAAATATTTTCTTTGGGTACTAATAACTTAGATTTTATGGACAAAAATTCCTGAGACAATGACTTATCAATTCATTATATTTATATTTCACTGCTAAGAGTATTTAATAATCTAGTGTAAGTCTTGATTTTGAAAAATGTAACAATGCACCATCTCTCCTTTACTGCTTGGGATAGATGGTGCACAGAGTTTAATTACCTATACTGCTGATTACACTTCACCGTTTTATTCAGAAAATAAAGCTACTAATGAATCGGATATTCATTTTCATTTTCTAAATAAATTGTCTTATTTTGATTGGTTTACTATGCTCTTTTGTGCTACCATGCCTTTCTCACATATATAATACCTATGCTTTTGTACATTACACAGTTTTGGTGTATCTAATTCATACACTTTACACATTTCATCCTTTCAACTTTATTATAGTAAAATAATTTTGCCACAATTCAATATATTTGCTTTTACTTGGATAGAGGACCCACTTCATCTGCACTTGGTTTGTCAGAATTGAGCAGCTTTATTTATTTACTTTTGCACTAGTTTTTTATTCAGCTTTCTTTTCCTGATTTAGTTTTCCTTTTCTTCTCTTCCCTTCTCTTAAGAATGCACTGATTTTTCTTTAGGTTTTTGAGTGCATTCAGTACAAATCAATGGGAAACATACTATGATTCTACCATGACACCTATGCAAATTGTTTCCTTATCTTCAGTTTTAGGCCGACAGCTTTGGAAGAGAGATCCACTCTATGAAGAATTTTAGTTAGAGTAAAACTTTGAAAAGAAATTGAAGGCAAATCTGTTTTTGAGGATTTTTAAGTATAGACAGTATATGTGAAAGTGATAATCTGGAATGGCTGGCGTCTAAAATGCAAAACCTGGTGTCAGGTGTGGGATTCAGAGTAGAAATCAAATCTCCTGAAGCTACTCACATTGACTGCTTTGTTTATGGAGATGGATTTCTTCCACGTATTGCCGAAAGATTTCCCTTCTTTGGTCTGGTTAGACCATGCTTACCTTCATTTTATATTACAATTTGTGTTTCTTGATTGAAGTAATTCTGAAGGAAGCTTTGTATTGTGGATGTAAAGCACGAATAGGGCTGGGTAAACACAACAAAACCACACCATTTCGACCAAAAACTTCCAAGGGTTCTAAATATGTATAATCAAAACCATAATTATACAATAATACATATTTAACTTTATTAAACTCTGCTTTTGAATGCTTGAAGGCACAGCCTTTTCTTCCAGGCTGCTGTACACCATCTATACCCACGTAAAGGGATAAATGGAGCACACATCTAAAATTTCCCACAGGTTGATCAATGTGGCCGGAAAAGCACATGATATACTCGATCAAATCCTTCATCACATAAACATATGAAATTACATCAAATTTATGCCTCTTTTTTAAAGTTTAAGTTATGAGCAGAACAATATGTAATCCATTGCACCATCTCTCCCAGATTTACTTTAATCATCCTAACCAAGATTTGAACTTGGGATCTCGCTAATGTGAGGCAGACATGCTATCACTACATTGGAAAGTATTAAAGAAACAAAAGAAGGCAGGCATGGTCAACTTTATTATTCATATAGAATTTGTAAAGGAGGAGTTAGTCATTTGTTTGTAACCAGGGAAAAAAAAAACCAACAGTGGTTGTTGAATAATCACTATGGAAGGCAGTGAGCGACTCAATATGGTAGGGAACAGTTTTCATTCATTAGCTGCCCAGTGAAGAAATTGGTGTTGGGTAAGAGAAGCTTACAGTAATCAGAAAACCTCTCAGCACAAAATAATTACATGATAATGTAATGTACGATATAAATTTACGAGTTAAAAGTTTAAAGGAAATAACTGAAAACAAATATACCATGACCTGAGAGAAGAAAAGTAGTAGTTCTCATTGATCATTAAAACCTACCACAAGGTAAATATAGCAACTCATCCATGAAGCTGCAATGTAAAAAGAAAATTATGCAATATAAATTTAAATATAAACTAGTAAGCTACTTGTTTATAACAAAACTGTTTAGAACAGCAGAAGTAAGCAAAATGAAAATGAATATGCTAATGCATCTTGCAAAATAGCTGAAGCATGAGAATTTCTAACTCTTATGCTCTCAGTTCAAATAAGCTGTAGGTGAAAGATGGCAAAAAATTTAAAATGAATAAAGCTGTATTGAAAGCTTTTCTCTGAGTGTGTATCTTGTCTTATGCAAAGTGAAATACTCTGTGGAACCTCTGAGAATACCTTACATATCCCTAGTGATTCGTGCGATGCATGCATATTCAATTACCCCCTCCTCACCTTACTTTATTTGATTATAACATATGATGGATCTTCTGAGTAAAAATTAATCAGAAAGGTTGCAGCTAAATTATGCACAGGGTAGGAGAGAACTTCTCTCAAAACACAGATCAAATATAACAGTTTTTAATGTGAACTCTCTTGCTTTCAAATAGTGGGTTCCACATCAAATACATAACTTAAATCTTCATATGTTTCCAGATAATGAAAGTACTAGCTAAAGTGCTTGACTTGTTCAGAATTATAAACAGTTTAAACAGTGGTAAGTCATCCCTTTACACAGACAACTCACCCCTGCTTCACCTTAAAACAGATAATACATTTAATTACATTCATATTTGTAATAAATTTATTGTTAATACAATATAAACATTTAAAATAAATTTGCTCAATTTCTGCTATAATAATGTAATACAGACAAAATAACAATAAAAATTTAGAATAAAGATCCCATAACAGTAAAATTGTTATAAATGAACAAAATTGAATATGCCTGCAGCTTTGCATGCAAATTACACGTTGAACAAAAGTAAATGTGATATAAAGGCTAATGGACAACAGAACGCAACACTCAAGTCAGAAAAGTCCTGAGCTCCCACTGTAACCAAGTTTGCTAGCCCATAGAACTTGAAAGTACTCACCATAAGATTCTGATCGAAAACATTGCCAAAACCAACTCCTAGTGAAAAACCAAACCATGTGAAACTATAACAATAACAGCAGGTGGTCCAGAAAGGAACATGAATTCACCAGACCCCAGCAGAGAAAAGCAAAACTATTAAGAGACAAAGCAAGCGAAACAAAATATATATGATAAGCACAATATATAATGACAAATCAACCTAAAAATATTGAACTGTTAGCTATGAAACCTATGGTTTGCATTATGAATTAAAACATTTCAGCACAGTTTTTTTCTAATAACTCAGTTTTTGTATAATCATTCACAAGGGGATGCAGTTAATAAGTGCATAAATTGAAACAAGATTATCTAGCCAATTTTAGTGTAATGTAGGCTTCTGATGTGTTAAAAATGTTTAAAAATTGTCTTTGAGTTAGTATTTTGTATATTTACCTGTAGTTTGAATTTTCCAGCATCAACTTGACTCAGATTTAAATATTATAATTTTCTATTGATATATCTTGACTTTTTCAAGTTATCTTAATAGGTGACTTGAATTCCAATTATAGAAGTTTGATGCTAGTTGTTTCATAATAGGACAATTTGTGAATATTTGTCAAAGAAAAGTGCATCAGCCTAAATAATAATGTAGAAAGAATGTATATAAATTCTTATATAAATTTGACAAAGAAAAAAGTTCATTTGCATCATTTCTTGGGAAAGAGTACATAACATCAAAGGAAAGAATGCAAATAGTTCATTTTGTGGGTGATCCAAAATTTGAGTGTGTGTTGTAGGTGATGTTGGAGTACATAGTCAATTAAAGTAGTGTTACGTAAGCAAAAGAATTTTTGACATAGTTAATCAATGGATGAGATCTCCATTGCAATTACAAGAAGTTAATGCTAATAAAAAATCCTGGCACTTTTCCACGCATAATTGTAAGGGTCAATTGCAAGCATGTACCAGTTTTGAAGCCACAAACACCTGGTGACCAGTACGTTAATAATAGTTAAAAAAAAAAAAAAAGTTTGTTCTATTAGTGATCAAGCAATTACAACTTAGAAGAAATGTTTACAAGCCTATATGTAGTGTGGCATGACAGTCATATATTCAGAAACTGGAATATTTAGAAAGACATAAGAACAAGAAGGTTGGTTGGGTGACTTCTTGGTTACTAACGCTATACAAAAATCCTGTAGATGGTGTGGAGGAAAGCTACAATAGTCAACATGCCCAAAGCAGAGTCACAAAAAAAAAAAGAAAAAAAAAAATATTTCAGAAAATTAAATAGTTGGTTTGCTATGCTAATTAATCAAATCAGAATCACTTCATAAAATGTGCCATGTATGTTGTACTTTGCTTTATATTGCAATGCCTAGTATTTTTCTTCCTTGATGCTTGGTATTTGAGGTTTATTTTCCAGTATTGGGAAGTGTTTAAGAATCAATACAAAATAGCTGGGAGAGACGCATTGTCAGCCATGCTTTTGAAACAAATCCCTTAATACCATTCAAAGGTTATCCATGAGGAAAGTAGATTAATATGTGTGCATGATACCAACACAAGATATTTTCCAAGTCAAGGCTGGAGAAATGCTTAGTGTAAGCTTGGTATCTAAGATTGTTACTTTAAGTTATATAGTCTCAAAGATTAAGATTGGATTTTAATGCATGTAACTGATTACTCTCTTGCTGTTTTTAAGCAACATTTAGTGGTCACAGAAAGTGTAGTACAACAAATTATACAGGGACTGGCTTCCACTGTAGAACCTTAACACATTGAAGCTCAGGTATTTCTTTAGTTGAAGGGCCAAGAAACCCAGGGTTTTTACGCCTACTTAAAATTATTACTTACAGTACATCAATCAAATCTGCTAAAATGTCTTGGTGCAATCTAAAGGTATGGTATTCAAGGATTTCTCAACAAGTAAGAAAATAGTCATAACTTCCATATTAATATTTTATTTTAAATTTACAAGTATCAAATCTTCCATATTAATATTTTATTTTAAATTTACAAGTATCAAATATGAGTTTGAAAAAAACTGTGTAAAGCTGCTTACACTCCATTTATTCAAAGTTTGAAAAACTCTCCCGCAGAATCGGAATTTTCCAGAGCTTCATTTGTATCCTGAATTTCAGCTTCAGTTTACAAAAATCGAGGAAAATGCAGCATTTTAGCATTTAAGAACACCAAATGGAATAAATAGATCACCACCTTCAAAGAAAATGGTGCGACTACCCAAGAGCAGCCAATATTATTAAATCTCCTAATAGTTGACTAAAGCAAGGACAGAAGGCAGCATAAATCAGACAACTAAACGATAACTGATGTATGTTATTTGCCGTATAGCCCATGACCGAGTTACGGTCGTGGAATTGCATTAAAAGCATTAGAAATACCACCCCGAGCTATGCTCGGTCATGGGTCATATGAAGATTTTGCACAGCCTGACCTATACTCGGGCTTAGGCTTCAATGTGTTAAAACAGTATCGTCATGATCACCATTGTATCACAAGAGTAATATTCTTGCACCACACACTGCTGTGTTACACTCCTTGGTTAAGCCACCTCTAGATTTTTATTTTGGGTTTCCCCTCACTCCTTAAGATAGCCTTAGCATTTTAGGTCAGGTGCATTTGCACATTCAAGTAAGCCATTCTTGTGACTAAAAGCTCATAGTGTCTTTAATGTAACAGACTAGTAGGCCTATTTAATGAAGCTTATAAAAAATTGTTACAATTGAGTGCTTGCAGATTATTGCTTAGCACTGGAAAGGTTAATTTAATCCCGAGTAGAAGTAATCTCTGCTTTTGATAGATAAAAATAATTCAAAGCAATTTCCTTTTATGACTCTCCAAAATCAATTATTTCCTGACATTCAGTATTCAACATTACAAATTATAACTATGTTCATTTAGAAACTGTAGGAATAAAGTCTTCATTCCTTGTTCAACTTGGTTATAAGTACACAGCTTTATTGAAAGGAGTAAAGACTTAGCAAGAAGAAAAAATAATAGGCACTCCTTACAAGAAAATAAAATACTTGCAGAATTATTGAATGTTCTTGAAAACTCGGTTATATTATAATTAAGTAGTTCTAATGATTATAACATTCAAACACTGTATTAATTCACTTTTCTTTTTTTCAAATAAATAACTATATTAAATGCTTGGAGGCAAACTGTCAGGCATTCTAGTATGTAGGAAAATATCCTAACATCAAACAGTTCTTGACAACTAGGATTATTGTTCTATAGTTTGTGCTTTAGTTACTCATATGTGCAATGCTGGTATTTTAAGGACAGGATTTTGACATTTCATTACCAAACTAAATGTTGGCTAAGCTAAAAATAAGTGGCTTATCACTATCATGGAGGAAGGGATGTAGAAGAGGTGGATGAATGAATAGGAAGATTTGCTGGTTTCTGTTTCCGAATGTTGTACTTAGAGAAAAGCTGAACATCCTTATAATAGTATAAATAGTATATTTGTAATCTTTCATTTCATTGTTGTATTCCCTTCTAATTATGTAATTTGATTTGATAGATATGAGAGTTGATTTTCTCTCTTTCTCTAGATAATTATGCAAATATAAAAAGTATATTTGTTTTTTGCTCTCTCAAAATTTTAGGTCACTTTCACCCAATGTTGCTGGAATGTCTAATTCAACAAGTAATTCAGGAAAAATGGAGTCCTCTTCTCCTGCAAAACACCATTCATCTCCAACTCAACTTGCCTTTACTCCAACTTCAGTGTTAAGAAAGATGACGGCTGAAAAAGAGTCTGATCCTACATCATCAAGTATTGCAAGAAATGATGGAAAAACTGTCACTTCAGGTAATTACACTGGAATTCATGGTAAAAAGCTATTATATTTAAAGTTATATACGTATCTCAGCTGCTGAAATATTACAGCAAGTTATGTTTGTGCTTTGCACTTTGAGGAATAGATAGTTTCTCTTATGTTAGGCACACAGAAAGACTTTCCCTATCTGCTTACGCTGGCATCGCATGATTTAATTTTACAAAACGTTGAATCAATTTTTAATATTTCAATAATTGCTGTTTTCAGTAGCTAATGAGCAAATGAAGTCACAGGTTGCAGCACAGTCCTCACAGCATAGACCGACAGTATCCAATACACAGATGCGTTCACAGCAGTCAACTGCTCCACAATGGAGTATGGCAAAACATCAGGGTATGTTAAAAATTGTAATTTGCTTCCAATATAACTGTGAATTTTTTTTCCACTTGGCAGCTCCAGAATTTTCAATATGAGATTGTTACAGGAAAAGGTGTGGTGTGGACTTTGAGTTTAATATTAGTTTTTAGTTTTTTTCCACCCACAAAGCTTACACTGTAAGAATATGGCATAGTATTGTACACAGTTTTTTAGTTGCAGGTACTTTAAATCAAATTAATACTGGTTTATTTATATTTTGCTGCATATTCTTTTGTCTGAGCCTTTAGAGACAGAGCAGAGGAAGGAAACAGGTTGCTCATGCAGAGGTCAATTACATGTACCAGCACTTTATAACCACATGATGTCCTTACCTCCCCCTTCTGCTAGCTCAAAAAAACTGATCAAAGTATAGCATATGTCAACCTCAACATCTCGGAAGCTTTATTTTTTACTTTCTCTGCCATGCATTATGTACATAGTATGTAGAAAAGGTACTGTATTCGACTAAAAGATTTGGTGTCAAGATTTCACCAGGAATATATATTTTGAGATCCCCGAATCAAACAAAAAAATGCAAGCATGTTTAGAAAAAAGTGCGTGTGTGTCTGTGACAGCATAAAGTCTGTTAAGTATCAAATTTGATAGTTCAGTATATTTCAAGTATGTAACATGAAGATTTTCAAGAAAATTCCACCCACCCCAAAATACCCTTTATGTGGAAACTTTTTTGAAAATTTTTACTTTCTCAAAATTGCCTCTAAAATGTTTATTAAAATGCCATATGTTTAAGATATTTCATCACAAATGTATATCTTGAATTCTCTGAGAATTGCTTTTAACAGTGGTAGTTGCTACATAAGAGCATGTGAACACCGTAACTTTTAACACCTTGTGGACTTATTAGATACTTTTTTTGCATGCTATTAAATGTGACAGATTCTGAAACAGTATCATATGCAGATGACATTTCAGTAGTATTTGGTAACAATGAACTAAAGATTTAGAAAATTAGCTGCAGAAATGCACGTATGTACAGCATATTCTCGATTATCCAGGGTAATGTGGGAAAGTAGCAGCACAAATAATCGAGAAACCCATAATTTAATGCTTTTAAGGTACAACATACATATGTAAATATGTACATTTAAAAGCCTTTTCAAAATGTATTCTTTGGTCAAAAGTTCATTCTGTGCAAAGGTATTGTAGGCCGGTTTATATCTTAAAATGTCCATGATGTTGGTCTGCTTCTGAAGGACTTGACATTTTTTTTGCATAGCACTTTGAACTTTTCTTGCAGCAAGTTCGCAAATCCTGTGACATTTGCATTTGGATAGCCAACCAGATTAGGCATTAAATTCTCCCTCTAACCCTAGAGCTTCATGGAAAAAATTCAGCCTTTTCGGCACACATTGCACCTGAAATAATTACACCTTCTGCACTTTTTTCTCTCTTCATGCTTTTTCGTACAGATGGTTCAGAATTAGAATCACAGTTCTTGATATCCTGTATTTTCTGCTTATTGTTTTTAATGGCCCGAACAGTTCACATTCCAATCCCATAATCAGCACTTAGTTTAGCAATAGTTTTCCCCTTCTCAAATCTTTCAATTCTAATCTTTACTTTCTCTACACATACTATGTACATATTGTATAGAGAAGGTATTGCATTCCACCCAAAAATTTGATACTGAGATTTCACTGGAAATACACATTTTAGGGTCCCCTGTATCCAAAAAAAAAAAAAAAAAAAAAAAAAAAAAAAAAATGTTAAGAAAAAGGTCTGTGTATGTGTGTCTGTGAACACAATAACTCAAAAACGAAAAGTCGGTAATATTCCAAACTTGATATATAAGTTTAGTATCTTTCAGGGATTCAACACAAAGATTTTGAGAAAAATCCCTCACCCCAAACTACCATTTACATAGAAAAAATTTTCTCAAATAGCTCTAACAATTTTGATTAAAATATTGTATATTAAAGATATTTACATGACAAAGAAAATTTATATCTTGAATTTTCTGGGAATAGCCTCTGAAGACGTCTTTATTCTGAATGAATTTTACAGAACTTTGGCATAACTGGTAAACTGTAAGAGATAGACAAAAACTTACTATACAAAAAATATAGAGCTTGAAAACACAATTTATGTTACATACAATTTTTTCCCTGGAGTTGACCGTTTTTAAGATATTCATTGTTATTGATTTCAGTTTTAAAGTACTTGAACTTTTCTCATACAGGAACTTGTCAACACCTGGGCATGCAAAGAATTAGATTTCTATACCATAGCAACCATATTTTAAAGCATTTGACTGTCGGTTTAGCTTAGTGTATTGCCCTATTTCCCTTCTACCCATAAGGAACCAAGATAAAACCATTTCTGCTGATGCTTATCCCAATTAGCATAAAATAAATAGCAGAGTAAGCCTATTAACAATAATTTGATGTAGAGACAGTCGTGCAAATATGACACATCAGATTTTTTTTTTTTTTTTTTTTTTTTTTGTTTATTTATGCTAAGCTGTATGCAGGTGAATATATTTCCGCCACATATAGGACATTTGTTTTGAGGAATACCCTTCCTTAAACTTTTAACCTCCATAGTCCTGCTTTCACCCATGCAATACCTTCTTGCTCTTTGTCACGTCTATGTATTTTTCCCTTTCCCATGAGTACATAGCTAAAAAGAGATCTTTAGTTTTCTATCTCACTAAATAGTTTTTATATTTCTATATCATCAAATCTTTTCCTTGCTGATTTCCAGAAGTAATTCGCTTTATTTTCTCTTAGCAATTGCCCTAACCCACTATTTTCCTAGTTATTTCTGAGACAATTTACCCATCCCTTATTCTATAAACTTTTCCCTTTATATACTAAAGATTGTTTTAACAAATTTCTTTCTTCCAATTTCAATATCCTATAACAAAATTCATATGCCCGTTCCATAATCTTTCTTTACTTGCCACTCTACCCAGCTCTATTTGTGGTATCTGCTTAATCTGCTTGGTAACCCAAGCAATTCTCTACAGAATTTCCTAATCCTGTATAGCATTTTTGTCTCAACCACCATACTGTATACTTTTCCTAACCATCTAATATTTATAATAGGTACTTTGCATTTGCAACTTTGGATAGCTGATAAAACTCCTTTTTGTTTTGCCAATTTCTTTTGTTTTTCCCAATTGCCACCACTGTCTATTTTAACTCCTAGATAAATACATTCTCTCGCTATCTTACTCTCTTTTTCATTCTTCCACCCCCCCCCCCCTTTGAACACTGATCTGTCTTGTCCTGATTCACTTTTAAGCTCCATTCTGTTCAGTAATTATTTAATGCTTGCAAGTATTGTTTTAAACCATTCACATTAATTATACCATAAAAATTTATTACTCCTCCCAATTTCTATTAGTATACATCTATATACAAATTAAATAGGACTAAACATAATTTACATCCTTGTCTAAGGCCTTTCTCTTCTTTAAACCCCTTCCTCCACTCTTACACTAAAGGTATTCTTTGTGTTTGCTTCGGTGGCTAGTGTCCAACTGTGTTTGCTTTCTGTATATTCCATTATTGTCTTGTTTTATTATTTTTAAATCCAGGAAAGGGAGATAGCCATCACTTTCAGTTTCTAATGTGAATTTTATAGCCTTATCTTGTAAATTTAAAAGTTTTAAAGCACCATTTACATGTTTATCAGGAACAATAGCAAATATATCATCTACAAGTTTTAAAAATTAGAGGGAATGCTTTAGTGACCTGTATTTCAAAATAGCTCGTGAAAAGATCAGCAAGAAAAGGTGAAAATGGAACTACCCATTGCTAAACCAGAAGTTTGTTGATAGAATTTGTCATTAAAGCTGAAAAAATGTTGATCCAAACAAAGATTAGCAAGGTTAACAAAATCATTTATTAAATCTTCATTCAGTTCTATAGAACTTGACCACTTTTTTAAAAATGTCAAAAGTTTTTCTCTAGGAATGCTTGGAAACAAAGCAGTTACATCAAAAGAAACAAGTTTATCATTAGCAGACAATGTAGTATTGCTGATCCTTTCAAATAGCTCAAAAGAATTTTTGATACTTAAACTCTCAAATTTTTCAAAATTAGTGAATTTTTTATTTAACCATTTAGCTAGGTTGTAAGTAGGTGAATTTATGCAATTTACAATAGGTCTCATTTTATTTTATTTATTTTACTCAAAATAAATACAGTATAAAAAATTTGTTAGGCTTTTCTAAAAAGGATTAAATTTTAAAAAATAAGATGTTTATTCACCAAAAGAATTACATGAATTCAAAGGCTTAAAAATCTGGCATTTATCAATTAAATTGTTTAAATTGTGACCTTGTTTATATTGGTAAGACTAAACGTCATTTGGAAACCAGAGTAAAAGAACACTTTAGGAATATTAAATACAAACAAATTGATAAATCAGCTGTAGCAGAACATTTTTGGAAATTTAATCATGAAATAAATCCAGATGAATTATTAAAACACTTAAATGGGCCCATAGATTTAATGGTTTGGGAGATAATATGTATATTAAAGTATAATGCAATGAATTTTGATATACCTCCAATTGACTCTCTCGCCAAATTTGTTTTGATTTCAGTAGTTAGCAATGCATTAGTACACAATCCACCTAGTAGCAGTAATCATAACAGTTAAAATAAACATCAAAAACCAGACCAAAAGGAAATTTTTGATAATGCAATAGATTTATTGCGAAACTAGTCCAAGGATTCCAAAAGATAAGTGAAGATTTGTTGCAACTATTATTTTTGTATTAATATCTGCGTTATTACTTCACTGTTACTAGCTTTTAACATTTATAAGGCTCTATAGTTGTTTTAACATTACCCTTGCTTTTGTATCTTTGATGTAGGATTGCTTTCCTCCACTTTTTTGGTAAATAACCCTTCACTTTAATTGTATTAAATAAATGTACTAGAACTTTTAACTCCATTTACTTCTATGCATCATTCCTTAAGGAACTCTGTTGGAATACTATCTTCTCTAGTTGCTTTATTTTTCTTCATTAATTTAACCTACTGAATTATTTCTTCTTATTTCAAGGTCCAGTATGGTCATAATTATTACCTATTTACCAATTTCCTATCTCATTTTATTCTCCCCCCCCCCCCCGGTTGTATACTGGGTTTTGTTACATATTTACCATACATTGATTTTATAACCTTCCTTACATTATTTTCATTTAGGACATGTATCAAATTACTTAGTTTTTTCCTTGAGCTTACTTTCTTTTGTTCTAGTAATGAATTATATAAATCTTTCCCTTGCATGTACTCTTCCTTTAGTTCTATATATTCTAATTCCTCCACTTTATAAGCAACTGTTTGACTTGTCTTTTAGTTACTCTACATTCCTCATCAAACCAGTTCTCATCTCTTTTGTAGACCCTCTTCTTCATTTTCATTTCCTCCCCAGCTATAAATAATAAAATTTAGAACATTCGTGGCACTTTCAATTTCTTGTTCTTTTATCATAAAACTACTTCCACACTGACATATCTGGCCATAATTAAGAGTTCAATCTTCCTAAACTTATTGCAACACTCTTCCTTCCATTTGAATCTACTGTAGTCTTCTACATTACACTTTTCCTCATAAATTACAAACTATTTGTTCTGTATGTATTTTTATGTCCGCTATCAATGGAAAATTTCCAGTGTTAGAACTTAAAATTGCTTTAAATATACCCCATGTTAATTGGCCATAATACATAATCACGCCTTGCCCATTATTATTAACAAATTTATATTCCCCATTCACATCTTCTCCATATTTTCCATTCAAAATATCAAAGGTATTCAATTCACAGAATTCTATAAATTTCTCACACCCATTAGCAATTATCTTGTCTGCGGTATATAATCTTCTCAGGTTTCTCCAATATATCACTACTCATCCAGCTATTCCCTCCATTTACATTATTTTCCCCAATCTTAATATTAGAATCTCCCACTAATATAACCTCAGAATTAACATATTTCTCTTTTAAATTTTCTATATCTACCTCTTGATGTTTAAGGAGATTCAGATTATGGAAAGCACGAGGGAAGAGGGGGATTGTACACTATTCCTATACGTATCACATTTTCGTAAATTTGTTCATCTTTTAATACAACCCATAGTATCTCCTACCTCCTTGACCAAGTTTCTTTAACTCCTTTACTTAACGTCTTCCTTACAAGAGAGCCTATACTTCCAGATGCCTCCCCTTTCTTGCTGCTGTATCTCATTTTCATCTCTACACATCAGATTCCTTTACATAAATCTGGTACTCTTTTAGTCATGTTTCAACTACTGCAATATAAACAAGTTTCGTCAATAACTGATTTAAACTTACTACATGTTTTTTTTACTCCCTCACAATTCCAGAATCCAAACCTCTTCATACTCTCTCTTCCCTATTGTGAGCCTGATCTAAATGTAAATGTTTCTAGTGGCTTTTTTTTCCTTTTTTTCCCCCCTCAATTGTATCCCTTCTCTTGAAGACTGTTTATTTCTGTTCCAAAACTAAAATATCTCCCTGCTACTCTGTTGCCAACCCTTATTTCCCTTCAACTCCAAATTACAGCTGCTATTACTGCCCCTGTACTCGGTGACACCAATTTCCTGGGTGATGTCTCTCCACTGGCTGCTCCTGTCATCGCCATGCGACTGCTCCCTCTGTTAACCTCATTGCTTCATCAACTATTGCTTCTCTCCTATGGGTGCCGGAGGATGTCTTATCTGTGTATGCAGTTCTCACATCGATGCTGATAGGTGAATTTTGGTTCGAGCATACTCTTTCTCTGTCTTCGTTCCTGTCCAATCCTTTTTGTTTGGACTGGTCTTCCTATCTTGCTTTCTAAAGTCTGTGCTAACATATGCTGAGCAATTTCTTACTGTGCCCGATGGGTCCTCCCTTTGCACTTTACACAGCTGGTGTGAAAGAAATAATTCACATCAAATGACTAATAGTTAACTATAAAGCCCGGTACTTAGTACTTGAAGAGGTTAAAAGTAGTCATTGTGGCATGACTTATCATCTCCTTGTGGTTTAACTGGAAAAGTGTAAGTCAGTTGGAGAATTTAGTGCCATGCCAGCATGTTGCCATGGTAACTCAGTGGTCAGAGCAAGTGGATGGAAACCAGGAGATCCAAGATTCAAATCCCAACTATGGCATTGAATTTTTCAGTTTTACTCTATCTTTGCAATTTTATTATTTGGGCCATCATTCAGTTATCTAATGTATTATAGAATAGTTCTCTTTACTCTTGAAGTATGCAATCATCTAGAGCATAAATGCTGAATAAACCGAGATTTTCGTTTGGTTTAGTTTTAAACTTAACTAATAATATTCTATCTGTGATGAACTTGTCAATAGAATCTTTACATTTCTTTTGCATAAATTCCTATTCCACTTTGTGCTCTTTTCTGTTTTGGAACCCTGCTAAAAATGCAGATGCCTTCCTGAACTTTTAAAATAAATTTCTTCCCCCTCCCCCTTTCTTTCTTTTTGATAATGTACAGATCTCGATAAGATTGTTCTGCAGCTCTAAAACTATTTCTTGATCTGTTATTCCAGCAGCCCATTCTTAAGCAAGGTTTTTTACTTTCTCTAGTTAATATACAAATAGTATTTAATTCATTCCACACAAAATTCCATTCCGAGTTTTCACTAGAAATACACATTTCCAGTGAAAAAAAAAAAAATTAGAAACAGGGAGAGGCAGTGTGCGTGCATGCGTATGTGTGTGTGTGTGTGTCACACACACACACACACACGCAAATAATGACCTCTTCATTTTGGTCAACTTTTGCATAAACTGGTAAACTATAAGACAAAATTTTACAGAACAAAAAATGTAAAGCTCATTAAAACACACGATTTATCATATTTTTGTAGTTAACCATTTCCAAGATATTCCTTGCTGTTGACTTCAGTTTTAAAATACTTCAAACTTTTCCCAAATAAGAATTTGTTATACCTGTTTCTTTTGTTTTACTCCTGGTCATGCAAAGAGAACCAAAGCTCAATCACACAGCAACCAGCTTGACTATCACTTTAGTGTATTCCCTTATTTCCTTTCCACAAATAAGGAACCAAGTAATAAGACTATTTCTGCTGATGTTTATCTTGATTAGCACAAAGTAGATAGAAGAATAAGCTTTTCTAAGAATACAGAATAGTTTGTTACAGAATAGGTGGAAAAAGCCTTGTGAATGGAACTCTTCATATATCTTTCATTCTTCAATCATTTTCCTTGCCAAGGTCATCAATGTGTTGTCATTGCGGCTCACTTCATTTTTTTTTTTTTTTTTTTTTTTTTTCTTTTTTTTTTTCTTTTTCTTTTTTCCGAGCAAATGGTTGATATCTCAATAGGTTGCTAGCCTGACTCTTTTTCAAGGCTCCTGTTGACCCTTCACGGTTACCATAGCAGCCCCAGAATGTACAATGCCCTTGGCATACCTCACCCCAACAGGCTGTCTTTTACTTTGTCTCCCCCCCCCCCCCCACTCATGACATGGATACTGAGAATGGATGGTGGGCAATAATTACATATAAATCCTATAAGAACAAAACTATGGTAGTAACATTAAATGGAAAAATTGCTTTTTTGAAATGCCTCCAAAGAAATCATGGCAAAGCAGTGAATCCAATATCTGCTTGAAGATTTGCCTAAAATAAATGAAAAAAATAGTTTTAAAAATATAAAATTTCAAGAAATTAAGTTTATTAAGTGGTAAAATGATGAAATTACTTTGTACTTTGTCTTTATTTTTAGGAAAATTTTTATTCATTGGAATGAATCATAGTTTTTATAAAAAAAAATTTGATTTGGTAGTTTTAGGCAAAAATTACAAATAAAATATAATGTTCAGATATCTTTATGGTTGGTTGAAAATAATCACCATTGCAAGGTAAAATTATGGCAAATGAATCTCCTCCTCCTCCTCCTCCTCCTCCTCCTCCTCCTCTTGTCATTCCTCCTCCTTGTCTTTGAGCATGGTCTCTGTCTGACCATTTGAACTTGGTACCCCACACTCTTCAGAGCTACAGCAGCATACTTCTAGTGTGAAAATATCATCCATGAAGTATTTCCACAGATCTTCCCTGTTCTTTGAGAGCAGCGACAAAGAAGTGTGCATGGCTGTGCCGTGGCCGAGTGGTTAGACCATTTGCCTCTCACCTAGATGGCCGGGGTTTGATCCCAAGCGACCGCATGTGAAATTTGTGGTGGACAAAACGGCGCTGGGGCGGGTTTTCTCCAGGTACTCCGCATTCCACCGGTGCTCCATCATCATTCATGTATCATCAGTGTCACCGCCTGTGGTGCCATTAGTAGTTAAAGCGGGCGTTAAACACTACAAAAAAAAGTGTGCAATTCTAGGTGTTATGATCCTAACTTCTTTATGAAGGGCAAATAGTTAAAGTTAACAGGTTCAGATGTTATATTCCTAGATACATTTCAAGGCTCAAACATATGATCTTGACATGATATTATGGTACAGGTCTGTCATACAGTTCAACTTGACTAAAGCCAACTTAGATGCATGGGAAATACTATTTCTACAGCTGCTTTAATTTTAGTGGTAAGTTCTTTCAGCACAGTTTGGTTAAAACTTGTTTGTCAGAAAATGTTTATTACCTCAATATGTAGTGTTACCTGTCTAGTAAATGTATGTTGAGATAAAACTATCCTTACAATAAACTGGTCAGCTTCATTAGTTGGTGGCATACAACAGACACACATGCAGCTAGAAGCTTAAGTTTGAATAATTCCAGAACTGGCTTCTTCAAAGAAAAGTGTTTTCAAAGTTCCAGTGTTGCTGAAAAACTCTGAACAGGTTGCAAATTAGATTTAAACAATGAATTCCATCATGCACATGGGCATAAGAAGCAGAAATTTTTATCATCAATGCCCTGGCATTTCTACCTCAAGAAATCCATTTTTCCGTTTATGGTTGTTTAAAAAGGCATTCTCTGCCTTCACTACAGCAACAATGTTACTTTCTCTATACATACTATGTACATAGTGTATAGAGAAGGTATTGTATTGCACCCAAAAATTTTATACCGAGATTTCAACGAAAATATATGTTTTGAGACCCCCTGAATCCAAAAAAGCCTTTTTAGAAAAATGTCTGTGTGTGTGTGTGTGTGTGTCTGTGGACAGCATAGCTCAAAAATGTAAAGACCGTTAAAAAGCAAACTTGGTATTTTAGTTTGGTATCTTACAAGGATGTGACAAAGATTTTCAAGAAAATCCCGCCACCCCAAAATACCCTTTACATGGAAAAAATTTCGAAAATTTTGAGTTTCTTAAAAATTGCTCTATTTTTATTAAAATCTCGTATATTTAAGATATTTACTTGACAAATAAAATGTTTATCTTGAATTTTATGGGAATAGTCTCTGAAGACTACTTAATTCGGGATGAATTTTGCAGTTTTTTGCATAACTGCTAAACTGTAAGAGATGGGCAAAAACTTACCACACAGAAAATGTAGATCACATTGAAACACACAATTTATGCTATATACTTATAGTTATGTTTTTTCGTGGAGTTGATCGTTTTTAAGACATTCCTTTTTTAGTTTCAGCTTTGAAAAAGCTTATACTTCTCTCGTACAGGAATTTGTCAACTCCTGTCCATACAAACAAAGGAAATTCAGTCACAAAGCAATCAGCTTTTGACTATCACCTTAATGTATGGTAGTCCCTTATTTCGCTTCTGCTTACAAGGAAGCAAGTAATAAAACTATTTCTGCTTTTTTTTTTTTCAATTAGCATGAAGTAAGTAGAAGCCTAAGCTTTTTAACAATTTGTTGCAGAAATCTAGAGAAAATCATGTGAATGGAACACATCAGAATTTTTTTTTTTTAGTTCCTGTTCAAATATACATGCAGGCTCAGCCCTGAACATGATTGAAGTTTCCAATTAGCTCTTCAAGTGTTTTACACAATCTGTCGTGTAGCATGCTGCAATATGCGCAAGGACAATTAGCATCATCCAACCCCATGGAAAAACCCAAATGTGGTGTTTGTTTCGTGGATGGAACTACAGGATGAAGCACACAGTTTCCATTTTTATCCGTTGTTTTGTCACAAAACACAATCACTTCATTTGTGACAGCTTCTTTTATTTTGTCCCTCTTCGTTTGTTCCAACATGGGAATGTACTTTCCTATCAGGTTGGCAGATGGTAGGTCCCTATTTCACCTCGCATGTACTTGCTCATCCAATTTTGTAGAGTAGGACTATCCAACTTTCCTGCTGGAAATTCACTATCACAAACACTGCCATTGTATCTAGAATAAGTTGTTCCTTTATATCTTTCATATGAATCGCATTATTTATCTTCTCTTGTAGTCATATGCAGAACACCATTTGCGGAGATTTTTAGCAAATGGCATTGGATTACTAGATGCATTTGATGGAAGTACCTGTGTATAAATGAAGTGTTCAACTAGCAGTATAGTTTCTGTCGCTAAATGATGATTTGTTCATTTCTGCATTGCCATCTATTGGAGGTGACACAGATTTGATGATGGAATTAATTAGTGCTGTATCGAAATTCATAGCAGGGCTTTATTTTTCAAGATAACCATTACATATTTTTATTATTTAACTTCTAGATTTATTTCATATAAGTCCAAAAGTGATCTACCATAGCTGACCTATTCCATTTGTATTTAATGTGCCTAAAGTGGTCTTCAACTCTGGTTTCCACCTAATGTAGAATACTGTTTTCTTAGGCATAAGAAACATTTCAATATAATAAAGAAAATAAACCTAATATGTAAATGAATATGAAAGGACGGGGAGAAAGAGATTGCAGTAACAAATAAATAAATGATTAAAGATATTAAAAGAATATACATTAGAATAAGCAATAAATATTAAAAAATTGTAAAGAGTATTTATTCTGTATACGAAAGGAAGTTACTGCTGAAAGGAAAAACCAGAGATTTAGGAATATTAGCTGAAAGGTTTATTTGGTAATATGGGTCAAAGTCATTAGCAGAACATATATACAATAGAATTGTGGAAATTTTGTGTTCCGAGTGTTACAAAGAAGAAACATTAAACATTAATGACCAAGGGTACTTTGGACCTGAAAGGAGCAAACTGTAGTCTAATGCTTTTGCTGCAGTGCTAAACTTATTTGGTGAGAGGAGACCGATTTGGAAAAACCATTGACAGAAAATTGTAACTAATAGAAATAGAAATTAAGAAATGAAGAACTTTGGATCCATTCATGTCCGATCATAGAAAATAGGAGGGGCCATAAGAAATTTGTCTAGGCCTGAAGGGAGGTTACGGTCACGAAGGGAAGGGAAGAAGTTACTTATAAATTATCAATGGTGCTGAGCAGACGTGTTGCATATATTAACTTCAGTGCTGCGATATAAAGTATGTGTGTCTTTATTTTAGGAAAGTGAGTGGTGGACAAAGAGTTATTTCTCAGAGTTCACATGGGAATTAGAGCAGGGAATAGTTGGAAAATAGGGTAAATTTGCAGAAGTTTAATTGTAAGAAACTTATTCAGTGTGGGGGAATAACATTGTAAATGAGAAAACGGAAGTCAGAGGGGACAAATCATTTAATGTGTGTGAAATGGATAAACTGGGGTAATCCGAAAAAAATACAGTGATTTTTTTCTTCACACATGCCCTGAGAAAATCCCTAAGAGATCCTACTTTTAAGCCCTTCTTATCCTTCCAAATCCTGCCATAAAATGGCATTATAAACCATAAAACTCCCACCACTCAGCTGATGTTTGGTTTTGCCAATGTAAATAGGGTCACAAACCAAACATTTTGATCAATGCCAGATATTTCATTTTTTGAAATTTAATCTTACTTAAGAAAGCCTAACAATTTTGTATTTGAAATACTAAAATAGCCCAAGTTTTTAATTTGCTCAGGAAATTCTTGTATTTTCATAGGAGTGAAAATTATCAACTTTATTATATTTAAATTTTTCATCTTTTTATCTAAAAAGACAGTATTAAAACCATTAATTAAGGCAGTGTTGATAGTGTGCTTATATTCTAGTTACTTTAAGGTGTGAACTGTCGCAAAATATTTCTTATATCAATATTTGTGCTGCTACACTGCAGCTTCAAACACAAATTTTGTATTATTTGATGGTGCTTCAGCTGAATTTAAATAGTTAACGAACTTAAAATTTATAATAGCAAAATAAGTAAACTTTATGATATTTGACACATTTTTTTTTCTAGGTCGACCAATTGTGAAAGGTAATGCCAACTTCCAGTATGCAGCTAATGTTGATTTCCAGCAACAACAGCAGCAACAGTTGCATCAACAGCATAGGCATAATTCTATGCTTTCTACCAGTGGGTCGTACAGCAATAATATGCCACGATCCAAAATGACAATGGCTACTCCTCCTCCTAACCTTGCACCACAGTTCAACTCGCTCATGATGATGCATCGCCCCCCTAATGTGAGAGGTAAGATTGTGTTTTAAGATAATGCATCTGTGAAAATCCAAAATCTAATATGTTTAATTTTTTTAATGTGAGCTGAGCTATTCAACATTAACTGGTGCACAAAAATGTTTGAAGCTCTCCTCAAAAAATCAAGCTCATAAGGCATAAGCAAGCAGTAATCCAGTGAAAAAGAAAAACAAATTGAGAGAGAAAAAAAAAAAATTTGAGTTACAAGTTCAATGCAGCACTTTACCTAAACATGAAGTCCTTGAAAATGTTCTTATTTTTAGAAAATTTGTTTTAGTGTTATTTTTACAAATATATATAAACTCTATTTGCGATATGGATTGTTAAAAACTTTAATAAAAAGCAATAGCAATTTTCCACATATTAGAATTAGCCATAGAATCCCTGTAGGGCAAGGGTCTCTTGGCTGACAAGGTGGCTGTTCTACCAATTCTGCATAGCCAGTTGGAGAAAGATCCCCATTCTATTGATGCTGCTTCTGTCAGTAGTCTCCATTCTCTGTAATCCTTGGCTGCTGTCATCCAGTTGTATCCAAAATGAACTTTCAGTTCATCTGCTCATCTTTTTTTCTGCTGAACTATGCTTCTTTGGCCAGTTCTTGAATCCCAGGCTGTCGTCTTATGTGCCCATCTGTTGTCTTTCCTCATAAGTGGCCTGCCCATTTCCATTTGATGCAGATGGCTGATGTATCTTTGATGCCCGTCATCTTCCTCAGTTCTTCGTTAAGGATTCTGTCACAGAGGCTGATGCCTAGAATCTTTCTCTCCAACTTCCTTTGGTATGTTCCCAACATTTTTTCTTTCTGTGTTTCTTAAGGCCCAGGTTTGGGCTCTGTAGGAGAGGAAGGATGCAGCAGTCCAGAATATTTTTTTTCATTCTTATACTGTGTTCTTTGCTTGCAAGAGATTTCATAAATTACAATGCACAGTTTGGATACAATTCAGTCTTCTTCAATAAAGAGGACATGGGATAGTAACAATAGTGATGATGACAGATGAAGCAATGGGCGGAAAGTGGGGGAGAAGGGAAGGAAGATAAGGGAGTGAAAGAAAAAGAAAAGGATATGTCACCAAGGGTGACCAGGTTAAGCTCATGGTTGGTTAAGGGGCAAGGTGGGGACAATAGACCAGCATAACAAAAAGGTAAAAAGTGCTAAGAAGAAACAAACAGCAAAGTAAAGAAAGGGAGGTTGAATAAATAGCAAAACAAATGGGAAGAATCCACAGATAAAAGGGAAGAAGGGTACAGGGCCACAATATAGCCAGGAGTTGAGTTGAATGGCACCCAGAGGAGAAATAAATGCTAAGACGAAGTGAAATTTGTGAGATTGTAATAATGCATTGGGACAAGAAAAAATAAAATCAAATTCATTCCTATATGAAAGCTGATCACAGAGATTGGGACTTGATTTTTTTTACCATGTTTCTTCCTTGATAGTTGCTGGCTGTAACATGAATATCTGTAAAGAGTAGGTTTTCATAATTCACAGTACTGCCACAAGTGAGTAAAATTTAAATGCACTGTAGTTTGAAAATTGTGACTGGAGAAATGCGGCAATGCTGTATATTATTGTCCACAAGGTCACCTTTACTACTCCACAAGTAACTGGTTTGCAGTGTGCCAGTAACAGGCAAGAGAGAAAGATAGAGTGGGAAGTGTACAAAAATTGTATTGCTGTGTTGGTGTTATTTTGTTATGGAAAGCAAGCTAAGAAAATTTTTAGATGCTGAAACCTCTTGTCATCAATGAACGATTTGTCATCATGCAAGGATTTTACTTAATCCTTTGCATAAACGAACAAATGAAATAAACATCTCTTCAGAACGTTGTGTATTTGAAGAGTGAGTTACATGTTAGTCATATAAGATACACAAGGCATTTGCTAATTGAAAAATTAAGGGAATATACTTGGTTTGATACCAGGCTTTGGTAACTACATATGGGGAGAGCAAAAAAAGAAAGCAAAAACCAATGTCCATGGTTCATCGCTGCTGCTGACTGGCCTAGCGAAAGTCTGGATCTCAATCCATTGGATTATTCTCTGGGGTAGAAGCTCGAGGCAATAGCATGTCTAAAGAGGCACCATAATATTGAGATGCTAAAAAAATCAATATCAACTGTCAAGAAAACATCACTGGACACAAATCGTGTAGCTATTGATGAGTGGCCTCAACATCTTTGCCACTGTGTTGCCATATATGGCAATCATTTCAAATGAGTGCATGTACATTTTGTAGCATTTTTTATGTTCTTTTAAATATGTTGATGGATTTGCATATAGTTTTATTTAGTAGTATATATATATATATATATTGAAAGTACTGACAGAACTAATGGCAATACTGAGTGGCTGCACTCTTGTCTGTAAATTGGTAGTAAATGCTATATGTTGTAGATCCTATTTGCATTTCACATAACACAAAATGGAGGTATTATGAGAGTAGCAGTATGATGCAATATAAAACATAGTCTCTGAAACTTGTCAAAAGTTGTAACAAACATGGCATGAAGATGCATTACCTTGTGCAACAGTGTTTAGTTTAAGGATTTCAAACAATTTTGGCAAAGTGGACCTGGTGTTTTGACCTGTGTTGTGATCAAGGCAACATCAATACTACGGGTGCAATTGTCCGGGAAGATTAATGAATTACATCATGTAACTACTGAGAATAATTTTAGCAATTCTCTGGGAGGATCAGAGGATAATATTATGTAACTTCAGAAGTGTTCAGAATAGCAACTGCTGCGATTCTCCAGGAGATTCAGTGGTCTACATTATGTAACCGCAGTGAACTATTGACATTAACAAATGTCTGGGATCAGTGCATAATTGTATAACCTTAGTAAAATGTTCATAATTTTTTATGACATCTTTAGAATTAATTCAGCATGATCATGTGCCTATGATCAGTGTTTGTGCATATTGGTGCCATGTCTACTGACTCCTGAATAGAGACATAGAGCACCAAAAAAGGCAAAAGTTTTCCCATCTGCAGGTAAGGTGATCACATTTTGTTGACTATAATGAAATATTTACCAGCATGCAGTTCCCCATTTCACTACAGTTACAGTACCATACTACATACCAGTATTGGCTAAAGTGAAGAAGCTTGTTGCAGAGAAATGAACACAGCTTGATCAAATTAGATTGATGGGGGACTCCATGACAGTGCACAGTCTCAATATCACAAACAAGGAGGTTTTTTTGCTAAATTGAACTACCTGCACATCATTCACCCTAATCTTGCTTCCTACGACTGGTTTTTACTCCCATCACTAAAAAACAAAGCTGTGAGGTGGACTCAAGGACTTGACAAAGGATGATCTGCATCATGTGTTCCAGGACTGGCAGAAACTATATAAAAAGAGCATTCAAGTAGGAGAGGACTATTGTAAAAAGGTTATGTAAACATTGAAATGTTGTAATCAATATCTGTGAAAAAATTAGTTTTGTCTTTTTTGATCAGCTCTTGTAAATACATGTGCAAAAAGCATCATGAAACTGATACAGAATGTTTACTACATGAGAGAGATAAATTCCCTTAACACAAGTGAGCAATAAAGTGAATATGCCAGTAGAGTTTTGTTTTATTTTATTGAAGTAGTGACTCTTATTATGCACTGAAGCAAGCACAGCTATAAATTTTAGCCATTTTATATGAACTATGACTTTATCAAATTATCAATAAATTACAGCTACAATTTTGAAGAGCACTAAAATGTTTGTTACAGCTCAAACACTCCAAGCTCATATAGCAGCTCATCTGCATATGCAACAGCAGCCTCAGCAGCAACAACGCAATTTGTCTACCCCATCTTTACAGCAAATTTTAATGAATCAGAACTTCAGCAATCAAGGAAGAGGTTCTGGCAAATCAGGTAAAAAATAGTTTTTGATCCAGTTGATTTTTTTGATTTTTTTAGTTTTTAAAGCCAATTCTAAAGTCTGAAATAGTTTGCCAATTAAATTAATAACCATATTTCTTACCAATAATATTCTGCAATCTCTGATAGCACTATTAGGAAGTACGCTTTCCCACAAGCTAATGTGCCAAGAATGTTGCAATACATAAAGTTGTCCACAGAAATTCCATTCATTTAGACACAGAATCAATAACAAAATTATTTCTATATTGCAATGGTTTGTTTTCTTTTCCTCTTTACTGTCCATTTCCATTTTTCTCATTTAATATATAAAATGGTGACACCTTGTGGCTGTACTCGCCCAACACATGTGAACGGCTTGGCTTCGTAAGTCATAACTGATTGTTGGCATCCATTGTTACACTTGTGATTGTGTATTCGCTGGTGGCAAGTTCTTTGACATCAAAGTTGGAGATGGTTACACCTAAATGAGCGACACCTGCTTCTGGAAGTTTCCAGTCTCGTGACAAGAGTACAAAAAGGGGAATGAAAAGCAAGTTATATACACCCATTTTACTAGGCCCTCTCTTCACTTATACTGTAGGAGCTCACTGAAACTTGTGATCCTTTACCACTGCTGGCTTACAGCACTCCTATGTTAGTGAAGCCAGGAAGTGTTACGCCAGACATGCCACGTAGTGTTGTAAAGTGACATTCTTTATCACTCATTCCACCTGGTCTTGGCACAAAGCCCGATAAATCACATCACTCCAAGTAGTTCAAGCTTATAGCCAGGTACCTGTACAAGTAAAAAAAACCTTCAGGTCTTTCAGGAAACAACTGGCAGCATGTCGTGCTACTCATTTCATCCTTCCTGGGAGAAGCAGATGAGTTTGAGTTGCATGTTTAGCCACATTGTTGTGAAGAATTGCACCTCATCTGAAGCAAATTGTAAGCCTCCTAGGTGTTCAAGTGAGGAGAAAGCTGAAAGTTGCTTGGAGCAAGATCCAGGCTGTAGGGAAAAAAGTCAATGATATTTTAGCAAAATTGCTAGTGGGCTGTATGAGGTCCTGCACTGATTCAAAAAATTGTGGCCATCACCTTCCCAGCAGATGGTGCTACCATAAACTACTTTATCTTTGGAGAAGGGGGGTGTTTCCACTCAGTTTGACAACCACTTAGTGTTGGGGGTATAGTCATGGATCCGTGATTTGTCACCTGTGACAGTGTGATCAAAAAAACTGTTCCCTTCGATGGAGAACCATTGCAAAAGTTACAGACTTGCCCCCAAGCACTTCTCCTATGCTGGTTAAACAGATTCGAATCATCGGGAACAAATTTTTGGATACTGCAGAATATTGTGAACAATGTGATGACTGCTTCCAAAAGACATTCCTAGTTCTACTGCTATATATTGTAACATGATCCTCCTGTTGTCCTGAATCAGCTCCTCCAGCAGTGTTCAAATCTCTGGAGGCTGTGCTGGGTTGGCCACTGCAATCCTCACTAATGTTTTCTCTACCAATCGCCAAACATTTGATTCCATTCTGTGACATGCTGGCAAGACATTACAGTCTCTACATAAACCTCTGCCAGCTAAATGTCAGCTGTGGTTACATGTTTTACCCACAGAAATTAAATAAGTAAATTTTTTCACGAGACCAAACAAGTCACCATGTGTTTACCTTGCAGTAGTGCTGTAGGTGGCCGTTGGCTGAAATTCTGCACAGTTGTCAACTGCATGCATTAGAATTACTGCACACTACTAAGTTTGCTGTGAAAGATAAAACACTTAAGAATATGCACTTGTAACCATAGTTCCTGATTATCCCTCATAAAAACTGCCTTGTTAATGTTGCAGAGGAAATTTGTCTGACATGAGAGAGACATTTAAAAATACTTTGGGAACCACAGTGACATCAAGAATATCACCTAAGTTCTAATATATATTATTTGAAAACTAAAATTAATTTTTGTCCTGCTCATTGGTCTGGATATGTGCTAAGATTTCAAAGATATCTCTCTGTTAGCAGCATATATTAGAGATACTGACTCTGAACTTAATATATTGTAAGATATTGTGGACCTTGTGCCACTTCAGGAGCATACTCTTGGAGAATATATTTTTTATGCAATTTACATGATTGTTAGTATGAATTATCCTGGGAAATGCTGGTGTCAGTCACTTTCTGAAGATGCACACTCTGTTAGGGTATGGCACAGATTGTACCAAAGACTGTTGATATTTTAAGGTCTTCCTGTGAAGGTAACATACAGTATTATAAGCCTTGTATGTCCAGGCAGAAACTTCAGAGAAAGTGATGTGTGAAAGCTGTGAATCTATTTAAATTGCAATTAGTTGTGGACCTGGCCTTCTTGACCTTCTGTGTGATCACTTAAATTGCTTTCAACAGAGTGCTACAAGGGGGAAAAGCAGTTAATTGTTCACAGGATAGCTGCACTAAGATGCTTTATAAATAATTTAAACATTTGGAACTATCAGCTACAAAAGTTGTTGTTTTCTAGTTTTTAATAATAACAGTTCATGTAATTCCTACATGGCAAAATATGTTAGAGAACCTTCATTTGATATTTAATGTGTTTTCAATTGGAAGTGAACTTCATATTTGTAATACCATATTTTTTGGACCATAAGATACAGGTATGATTTTAAGAAAATTTTGAAATAAAAAAGGTACATACATATCACTCTTTGGAGCATATCAAAAAATATCATTTAGACTTCATTTTCACTTTTATATCTGAATTTTCACTTTCTGCTGATCATTTTCTCAGTCGGTGGGAGCCCAAAATGCCTTTCTGCTATCCTGTTACCATGCTTTTTTGCATATTGCACAACTTCTAATTTGAATGCAACACTGTATGAGAATCTCTTCTATTTAGGCAGCATCGTATACAGACACAAGAGCTTAGAAAAAATTCACAATGGTACATGCTACTAGCAACTGAACATAAAAGAAAGGGGCTGTGAGAGAAAATTTTCCTCACTATTGCATTCTTTAACCCATTATAGGGCAAAACTGCTATTAGGTATGTCTGTCATTAAGGCTCATATTCTTTCTAATAGTGCTCTAGGCTATGTTAAACCTCAATTAGGTAGTAAGTATACAGTCCACAAGGCTCACGTTCTCTTGCTAATGATCCATGCATTGTTGAAACTACCAGTCAATTTAGATGGTTTTCACATGTGAACTTTTGACCATAAGATGCAGTTAAATTTTAGAGAGTATTTTATAACTAAAAAAAGTGTATCTTATGGTCTGAAAAATGTGGTAATCCATTTTCTCGTAGAAGAGGTTCCTAATCACTTATGATTACAAATTATAGAATTGCAGAAGAATAATGTTATGAAATTATGCAATGGCAAGGATTTATAAAATGTTAAATTAAGAATCATTTCCAAATTTGCGTAATGTCTTTGAGTGTATGGTAACCATGTTTAGAGCCACATGTGTGTTTGAACAGTTTTTTTACTTATGCATAAGTGTTAAAAACGAAACCAGATCTAGAATTAGTGACTGTAATTTATGAGCAATGCTTAGATTGAATCTATCTACAGTTGTACCAAATATTGGAAAAAACTTATGTTCTAAATAAAACAAGCTTTGACTGTCTCTGTAATCAAGCGGTCAGCATTCTCAGCTTCTCAAGCCTGAAGTCCTAGGTTCGATTCCCAGCCAGGGCAGGGAATTTTTATTCAACCAGAATCGTTCCCTATGCTCCACACAGTCTGGAATTATGAATGTGCGAGTTTAGTAGTATAATACTGATATAACCAATGTTTAAATACTCCCAGTTCAGCGAGCAAAGCACCAGCAGTTGTTTCTGTAGTCAAGGCCCTCAATATGACCATGGAAGTTAAAGGATGCTCTAAAAGTTAAACAAATAAAGCAAAAACCAAGTTTCTAGAATTAAGGATCTTTATTTTCTATATACATGAGCCAGTTCCCCACTGATATTCTATAGCTACTGTGACATATGTAACACTCAGACTATCATTTTGACTTGTACCAGCCAGATATTATTGCTGACATGGTGCAGGGGAGAGCCTCCTCCCCCCAACGATATATGTTATGCTGTAGTTATCTTAGTTTCTCTTCAAAGTATGAATATGAAGTGATTTATATGGTGAAACTTTTAAATTATTATGTAACTAATATGAGTCAAATATGAACACTATATTGGTTTTAATTGTTTTTCACACAAGCAGTGTGTAGGACAGGAGTTGGATAGAGATCGGGAGATCCATGGTTCAAATCCTGGCTATGGCATTGAGTTTTTCAGGCTGACTTGATCTATCCAGCTGCTGTCATACACACTGCTTGTGTGAAAAACAATTAAAACCAATATCAAATGACCATAATAGTTGGCTCTACAATGGATCCTGGGACTTAAAGTACTTACAGCATTGTGAGTTGCCATTGGGGTTTCCATCTCAAAATAGTTTGAGATCACCTTGTGGTTTACCGGGAAACATGCGAGTCAGTTGAGAAATTCAATGCTATGCCAGCATGTTGCCATGGTAGCTAAGTGGTAGAGCAACCGGCTAGAGATCGGGGGAGATTCGTGGGTTCAAATTCTGGTTATAGCATTGAATTTTTCAGTCTGACTCTTATCTATCCAATGGACACTATAGTTTCACTTAGAAACTGCCTAGAATAGGAGTTTAAAAGTGTTATTTTTAAGTCAATCATTAGTTTCATTCTTTAGCTAAAGGTATGCTACGAAGAATTTTATTTGATGAATTACTTCTTACCTTAATGGTGCGAAATTCAAAGTGATGTCACTGGCCAAAATTACCCACACATGCGGGTAATATCAGTCACTATATTCAAATCTATTATGTAAAAAAGATCACTAAAATGCATATAAAAGAACACATTTTGTTTTAGAACTTCAATATAATAATTTTCCTATCTTTACACATATAGTACAAAAATAATTTTTCGGACTGTCCCATCCACTATAATCTCAATGAGCCATATGGCCCATAGAAAGTAATATCGAGAGGCCTGTTGGACATATGTGGAGGAATAGAAGCAACTACAATTGTCGCTTTTGAAGACATTGAAATCTTTCATAGTAATATGGCTGCCATGTTTATCCAATAACTGCAATACTGGATTATCTTTATCATGCTTTACATGTGACAGTCAGTTGACCGGCATTACCCTAACATACATTTTGCTTTAATAAAGTGTCAGTACCAAGCATATTGTTTAAAACTAATTCTCACATATGCTACATTAATAAGAGAATCGTGAACTTTTCAGAAAATCCCATAAACACATGTAATTAATTTAATATGGTACATTTACTCTGTTCTTCAAGCACAAATTACACCAAAAATGCATTAAACATACTTTTTCTCACTACTGCTCACAACGCTACTAAGGAAGTGGTGACTATGGCTAGATGTGTCTTACGGATGCATTTACACAAACCAGTAGACCACTGCCACAATGGTCATCGAGATAACTACATTACTGGCATTACCCACTGACTGGGTTACCCATTCTTCCCCTACTTAGTTTTATCCCTGGATGCATTTTAAAGATGTTCATCTTCGTCAGTGAATGTGTACCCATATTTGACTCAAATTAGTTATGTAATAATTTGTTTCTCGTATTCAGATGTATAGCATGTTGTGCAGTTACTTTTAGCTATTAAAGTGGGATAATTAAGAAAAATGCTGTATAACATAGTTTTAGCAAACCCTTTGCTAGTAGTATTTGAGCCAATTGATTATCATTTATCATTGTGCCAATGTCTCATTTTCAACATATCCTGATAAACTTTTAAGACAATCTCAAATACTGAGAAAGAAAATCAGCCTTCATAATCAAAGGTACCTTAAATTCTTAACTTTTGGTTCATTTAATTTTTATTTGGCCCCTCTTGCTGGCTATGTTGAAAGTTTGAAGCATACAGTAAACCTGTATTAAGTGACCTTCAATCGCTCCATTGAAAATTTTTCTTTTAACCCTAGGATGCATGGTGTTTAAAACACACAGAATGTATATGCAGGGCCTATGAGGCCCTATTCTTATTTTATTATGTTTTTCTCCTCATATACTCATTTTTTAGAGTTGAATTTATTTGTTTCAAACTTATTGACATATTGTAATGTTCCTAAGTTGTACTAAGAGAATTTGGTATGCTTATGATATATATATATATATATATATATATATATATATATATATATATATATTTTTTTTTAAAGAACTCTAAGAGGTCCAATTTATCATGTACAGCTACTTACGCACAGCATATGCAAAATATTATATTATTGTTACTCATTATGTTATAAGTTGCAGTTCTATCTGATATAAAAGTTATTAACAATCCCTTGAATTACAACATCCTTACTGTTCACAATAATAGGAATTATAAGCTACATTTGGAAAAATAATTATTATGCATTTTTCACAATATCTATATTCTTTCTTAGTTTACAACTTTTGACAAACAAGAAGCACAAAGAACGCCACTATGTTCTTTGCAGATGTTGATTTTACACCTCATACATATCATGGTGCTTTTCCGATGCTTGTTATATGGACACCTTTTTCTCTTTCCTGATACAACCAATTGTTTCCCTGATGAGTCATCTTTTTGCACACCACATCAATGCATGCATCAACTTTTCTTTGGGAGATTAGGGATGTGAATTCGAAGCTCCATTAGTGGTCTTATGATTTACTCTACTAATTCTCTTAGGATCAAACGCCTTCTATTAGTTCTTCCAGCATAATATGTTGGATGTTGGACAGAAAATAAAATTTCACTGCTCACTGCTGCGACGTACAACATATTCATCCATACTGCAAATGGCCATCTCCTTGCAGGTGTAATATCGAACCTTTTGGTCCATTTGATCTACTCCACCCTTTGTGGAGTTATAGAACATTATAATATCTGGTTTCTTTTGTGCGTGAGCTTGATCAATATCTTTATGCATTGTACTAATGAGAACGACTGATTTTTACTTTCTCCATACGCACTATGTACATAGTGTATAGAGAAAGTATTGCACTCCGCCAAAAATTCGATACCGAGATTTCACCGGAAATATATGTTTTAGGGTCCCCAATATCCAAGAAAAGCATTTTAACAAAAAGGTCTGTGTGTGTGTGGGTGTGTGGGGGTGGGGGTGTGGGTGTGTGGTGTGTGTTGTGTGTGAACACGATAACTCAAAAACGAAAAGTCTGTAAAATACCAGACTTGGTATTTAAGTTTAGTATCTTCCAGGGATGTGACACGAAGATTTCGAGAAAAATCCCCCCACCCCCAACTACCCTTTACATGGAACTTTTTTCGAAAATTTTGATTTTCTCAAAAATGGCTCTAACGATTTTGATTAAAATTTCGGATATTAAACACATTTACCTGACAAATGAAATGTATATCTTGAATTTTCTGGGAATAGCCTCTGAAGAGTAGTTTATTCTGGATGAATTTTACTAAATTTTGAATAACTGCTAAACCGTAAGAGATGGACAAAACCTTACTACACAAAAAATGTAGAGCACATTAAAACACAATTTATGTTATATACATTTTTTTTGTGGAGTTTATGACATTCCTTATTTTTGGTTTCTGCTATGAAAAACGTATACTTTTCTCATACTGGAACTTGTCAACTCCTATCCATATAAACAAAGGAACTCCATTGACATAGCAACCAGCTTTTGACTATCACTTTAACCTATGGTTGTCCCCTATTTCGCTTCTACTTACAAGGATGCGAGTAATAAGACTATTTCTGCTAATTTGTTCTGATTAGCATAAAGTAAATAGAAGTATAAGCTTTTTAAGAATTATTTGTTGCAGGGATATGGAGAAAGTCATATGAATGGTACACATCAGATTTTTCCTTTTTGGAAACATAACTGACCATTGTTGTTTAATCTCTGAAGGCAAATAACGAGGAATGCACTGTTCTTGAGGTGGACGGTTTCATCTCATTGGGGATTTCTGATTTATATAGTTTGATTATCCCCACCACTGTAATTTGCTTCTGAAGCATCTCTTCTGCCAGCTGAATGCTAGTGAAAAGTTATAAACAGTAATATTTCTGGATGATCCTTCTATGCTTTTAGCAAAATCTTTCACCACATTCAATCCAAGATTTTTCTGAACAGGTTCATATGGTTTCCTTCCCATGTACACAATTCCATCTAAAGCATATGCAGATTTAGCATCACATAATTAAAATATCTTTATGCCATACTTGGCAGGTTTAGAGGACATATACTGGATAAAGCTGCATTCTTTCTTAACACTCCTATACAGGGTGTTTCAAAAATACGGGGCATAATTTCAGGTATGTATTTCCCACATGAAGACAATCAAAATAGTTCATTATAACATGTGTTCCAAGTTATGGCCTTTACAACATTGAAAGTCCCACCTGTAGACAATCAAAATAGTTCATTTCCGGAAATGCTTCAGTTCCGAGTTATGGCCTTCACAACATTGGAATTCACTGGAACGTTTTTCTTTCCGCAGGTCTTTGCCATCAAAGGAGACATTAGGAGGGCGCTCTGATAGTTCATTCTGAGGAGGGTTACATTCAATGTTCTTTAGGCGTTAAGACTGTGCGACATGTATTTAAATCAAGAGCTGGCAGAGATGCACTTCATGTACGGTAAGGCGGACGGCAATGCTGCGCTGGCTCGTCGTTTGTACCGGGAGAGGTACCCACAGCGACAATGTCCAGATTGGAAGACATTTGTACGTCTCCATTCCCGTCTGTGCAAGTATGGAACATTCACCTCTCCTGATTTGGGAAGGGGACGACCAAGATCTACAACTCCAGAAGTGCAGGAGGAGATTCTGGAGGCTGTGGACAGGACTCCTTCTATCAGCACACGACGGTTAGCATTGCAAGTCAATGTTCCTCATACGACTGTCTGGAGACTGTTGAACGAGTATCAATTGTATCCTTATCATTTGCAACGTGTACAGGCCCTGTCATCAGCAGATTACCCTGCACGAGTTAGGTTCTGTCAGTGGTTCTTGCAGCAGTGTGGTGTAAATCCGAACTTTTCTGCCGTTGTATTATTTACAGATTAAGCACAGTTCACAAGAGTGGCATAACAAATTTCCACAATCAGCATGTATGGTCGCATGAAAACCCACGTGCAACTGTTGTATCTCATCACCAGGTACGGTTCTCCCTCAACATGTGGGCCGGTATCATTGGTGATCGATTAGTTGGACCCCATGTACTTGTAAACAGACTTACGGGGCAGGCGTACACAAACTTCCTGGAAAACACCATACCTGACGTTTTCGAAGACACTCCACTGATCAATCATCAACACATTCACTTCTTGCATGATGGCGCTCCTGCACACTTCAGTCTTACGGCTCGCCGGTACTTGGATCGAAGGTTTCCTGATCGATGGATAGGTAGAGGTGGCCCAATTGCTTGGCCTCCACGCTCACCTGATCTGAACCCTCTCGATTTCTACTTGTGGGGCCATTTAAAATCATTGGTTTATTCGTCTCCGGTGCCGGATTTGGAATCCCTTTGGAATCGAATTGTGGCAAGTTGTGAGGACATGCGCAATACTCCTGGAGTTTGGCATCGTGTTTGCAGGTTAATGAGACATCGATGTGAGGTCTGTATTCAAGCAGGAGGTGGACATTTTGAACATCTTCTGTAATGACAACAGCCTGCGGAAAGAAAAACGTTCCAGTGAATTTCAATGTTGTGAAGGCCATAACTCGGAAATGAAGCATTTCCGGACACAGGTTATAATGAACTAATTTTATTGTCTACGTGTGGGAAATACATACCTGAAATTATGCCCTGTATTTTTGAAACACCCTGTATAATATTAAAGTACTCTTATCCCTTAAGCTACCTATTATTTCTTGTATCTCTGTAGTCTAGCCTAGCTTTCACTTTATTCCATAGTTTTTATCCCCCTATTGTCTGTTGATTGGCTAGCTCACCCAATCCAACTTCTCTTAAAATTTCATTTTATTGATGTATCTGATTTCTTTCCCATTTTGCTGGTTCTTGCACCCTAAAACAGTCTTTGACAATATTTCCTTCCTGTAATACTTAAAAATCCTGTTCCAATATTTCACTATCAGTTTGACCACTGATCCCTTCCTCCTAGCTTTCCCAATTCACCTAGTGCTACACGATTAGGAGCTATTCTTGGTAATCCCAACATAATTTTGCAAAAGGATCTGTGAATTTGATCTCTACATTCCCACCCTTTTTCATTCCCCCAAATTTCTATTCCATGCATCATTCTTGATTCCACTGTTGCTGCATATATTCTCTCTAGTCAGTTTATGCTCATGTTTGGTATTTTCTTTAAGCAGGTTCTTATGCTATTAATAGCTAATTTCCCTTTACCTAGCACATTTTCCCTTATCTCTGTTCATTGTTATTTAACCTTACTCCTAAGTAATCAGTCTTGTTTCTAACTTTGAATTCACTTCCCTCTAACCACTATCTCTCTTCTGTGCTAAGTTTGTTCCCATTCTTACATACCATGATATCGAATTTACTTTCATTTATTTTGAACCCCATTTTTTGCAGTTTTTTCTGTTGCTTCTATTACTTTCTTTAAAACCTACACTTGTGATTGCTGCTGCTGCTGCTGCTGCTGCTGCTACTAGATCATCTGCAAAGAGTAAATCCAGAATATCTTTATTTTTGATTTAAGGGCATTATAAATTTTCTTTTTCTATTTCTTGAAGTATGTCCTCGATAAAAAAAATTAAATAAAATTGGACTTAATTTACAACCCTGCTTGAAACCAATTGTATTTGGTGCCTAATTCATTACTTTATTGTTGGCAAGTTAATGTAGGATTTATTAAATGAATACAACCTTTCTAATAGTCGTATAAATTTCTCTTTCACTCCCTCTGTTTTCAACTTATGCCAAAGCACGTCCCTTTGAATGATATCAAAGGCCTCTTCTGCATCTGCAAAAAATGAACCTTGTCTCATTTCTTACTTAGATTGTTATTATAAAAATTGATGCCTATTTTCCTTCTCTAACCTGCCTTGTAGATCAGATAATTTACCTTCTCTTCCCATTCCTGCAGTAACTTTGCTCTTACCCCTGTAAACACTTTAACTATCACTGATAATATACTAATGCCTCTGTAGTCACTTGGGCTATTCACCTCCCTTATCCCTTTAAAAATTGGCACTATCACTCCCTCTTGCCAATTTTGTGGAAACCTTCCTCCCTTGAGAACTACTTCAACAGTTTTACTAACATTTCGTTATCTTCACACTACAACCTCCAGAATTACTTTTTAATTTTTAATCTACTCTCATCTCATTCTCCAATATTTTCTGGTCTAGTGTTCTGACATTTATTGAACTCTCCTAGTACCTGTATACTACTCTGTCAAAGTTCTGGGAATTTGCCAATAAAACACAAAAAATGAATTATTCACCCAATTTTATTTTATTGCCTTCAAAGTAGGCCCCTTCTGAAATTATACATTTATGCCAATGAATAATCCAATCATCAAACCATTTTTTGTAGGCACTTTTAGGAATCGATGTCAATTGTCACCGCAAATTTTCCTTTGTCTTCTATCGACAAAATGGGTGCCTCGAAGTGGTAACTTGAGTTTTGAAAAGAGAAAGAAATCAGCAGGAGCCAGATCAGGTGAATACAGTGGTTGTTCGATGAAATTTGTTGAGTTTTTGGCCAGAAATTCATTCACAATAATAGCCTTGTGAGCTGGTACGTTATCGTGGTGCAGAATCCATAAGTTGTCGTTCCACAAATCTGGCCCTTTTCGCCGTATTTGTTCTCTCAAATGCTGCATAATGCTAAGATAATAGTATTTATTTACCATCTGACCTTCTGGCAAGAACTCTTGAGTGCACGACACTGCAATAAAAAAAAAACTATCAACATGGCCTTCAGTTTTGATCGAGTTTGACGTGCTCTTTTAGGTTTCGGTTCAGTTGGAAGGTGCCATTTGGAAGCTTGTTGACTGGTTTGAGTGTCAAACTCGTAAACCTACATCTCATCACCAGTTACAATGCATTTCATGAATGTGGAGTCGGAACTGGCTCGTTCTAGCATGTCTTCAGCAATCCTTATGCGATTGAGTTTTTATAGAAAATGGAAGTCTTTCGGAACTAACTGAGTTGCAACGCGTGTCATGCCCAAACAATCATTTAAAATGGTACGAATCGATTCGTGAGACACAGAAAGTTCAGCTGCAATCTCTTTCAGACACCATTTTCTTCACTTTAGCGATGTTCAGTTCAGTTGAAACCGTTGATGGCCAACCAGAGCGAAGTGAATCTTCCACCACATCTCGACCACTTTTGAATGCACTTACCACTCTTAAGCACGTGTTTTTGATAAAGTCGATTCACTGTAAGCCCTCTGTAACATTTTTAGCGATTCGGCACACGAAATACCATTTGCAATGCAAAATTTGAGACAGATTCTTTGTACAATATTTGTATCCATCTTAAAATTGCAAATCACCTTTGAGATGAACTAACAAACAGCATGCTGTAAACAAACTAGATGGCAGATGACGATCAAACTCTGTTTGGGTATAGAGGAAAGTTGTACCAACTTAGTGAGAATAATTTTGAATCCCTTTTCAACAGGATTTTTAAATGATTAATTCCCGGTACTTTCTTGACAGAAGGTACATTACTACATTACTTTCATCTAATAGTTTATCGAAATACTCCTTCCATTTATAAGGACAAATTTTATTCTGCAATACCCTTTCTTAGATTTTTTTTTTACTTTCTCTACACGTACAATGTACATAGTGTATAGAGAAGGTATTGCACTGCATCAAAATATTTAATGCAGAGATTTCACCGGAAATATATGTTTTAGGGTCCCCTGTATCAAAAAAAAAGTATTTTGAGAAAAAGGTCGGTGGGTGGGTGGTAAAATACCAAGTTTAGTATCTTCCAGGGATGCGATACACAGATTTTGAGAAAAATCCGCTCACACCAAACTGCCCTTTACATGAAACTTTTTTCGAAAATTTTGATTTTCTAAAAAAAATTGGATCTAATGATTTTGATTAAAACATTGTTGTTAAAGGTATTTACCTTACAAATAAAATGTCTAGTTTGAATTTGCTGGGAATAGCCTCTGGAGACTACTTTATTCTTGGTGAAGTTTACAGAATTTTGCATAACTGCTAAACTGAAAGAAATGGACAAAAACTTACCACACAAAAATTGTAGAGCACATTAAAACACACAATTTATGTTGTATACATTTTTTTTGTGGAGTTCATCATTTTTTAGATATTCCTTGTTTTTAGTTTCAGCTTTGAAAAACTTAACTTTTCTCATACAGAAATTTGTCAACTCCTGTGCACACAAAAAAGGAATTTCAGTCTCACATAGCATCCAGCTTTTGACTATCACTTTAACCTATGGTACTCCGTTATTTCGCTTCTACTTTCAAGGAAGCAAGTAATAAGACTATTTCTGTTTATTTTTTGTCGATTAGTATGAAATAAATAGAAGCATTAGCTTTGTAACAATAATTTGTTGCAGAGATGTAGAGAAAGTCATGTGAATGGAATACATCAGATTTTTTACCAACTCCCATATCATTTTTCTATTGTCCTGTTTTGCTGCCTCGTCGATTTTTGCCCAATTTTATCAGTCCACTTTCTTTTTCTAATTCAACATTTGTAGCCCCACCTCGGTATTAGAAAGTTTTCTTTTTCTACTAGTTCCCCTAATTGTTTCAATCTCCTAGACACTAACATAATTCTTGCTGCAAGGCAATCCTCATCATACCTACCCTTTTTGATGTTTTTCCTTTGATTTCTAATTTTCACTGTCTTTCCTGCTAGCTTCACTTCTCATTCTAGGTACTGCATTGCTGCTTCAGCTTTTTCCTGCTCAATAATTTGGGTTATTTCACCTTGAGATTTCTTTCCTCTATTTGAGTTCAAATTCTCAATAAATAATTCTCTCTTTGTATGCTATCTGCAGTTTTCAATGCTTTTAATGCTATTTTCCTCTATATCTTCTTCCTGTTCTACTACTCTTACTGTTCTTAATGGGAAATGGTAGCTATTCAATACCCTTTTTAGAACCTTAAAATCTACATCATTATCTAAATTCTGTGAATATAACATATAGTCAATTACTTTTTCTCCCCTTTCATTGACAAATGGGAACTCCCCAGATTTGTCTGATCCTCTTCCCCATTACACATTAATATATCGTTAATTTCACAAAAATTCTATTACTTTTTCCCTTCTTTATTACTTATTTTGTCTTTACTATGTCTCTTCATATAAATATTTTCCTTTGTTTGGTAATCTTCTAAATCAGGTAAATGTAATAGTTCTTCCTCTATCCTTGCATTGAAGTCCCCTATTATCAAGACATATAAATTATCATACTTCTGATACAAAACTTCCATGTTTTCTAACTTTCTGTAAAAGCTTGCATCATAGAAGTCCTTGGTGGATTAAATACCACACCCAAACCTAAGTTTTGGCACTTTCTTGTCACACTTTGTAACATGACCTACATCACTCTCTCTGTGCATACATTCTTTATTTCCTTTGCTCCGAAATTTCTTTTCCTTCTAATAAACATTCCTATTATCCCTGAGACCCTACCTTTCGTAAATTACCATGTTTCCACCACTGCTATCACATTGCCCCACTCCTACACTTGCGTTAATTCGCCTTTGGTGATTTTGTCTATTAATCCTTCCACATTCCAACATATTACCACCAGGGTTGGCCCATCCTAAACCGAATCTATTCTATTTTGTCTAAATTGTAGCAGCTTTACTCTCGTCCTTTTAACCTCCCCTGCTGTTGTGTCTTGAGCCTACTATGATCTTTGTCAGGTTGTTCCCTCCCAGTGTTGATACTACACTCATCTCTTCTCCATCTTTCCACATGTGTATCCCCATTTTCGCCGCTAATGCGTCATTTCTCGCATCATCAATCAGTTGTTTGTGTGGGCTGACCTTCCTCACTGGTGACGTCACATCCGTGGTTGATCCATTGCTTGCTGCTTCCCCCTTCTGTGGCACTTGTGCCTCTTCTCTCCTCCTTTCTTCTCCACTGACCTGGAATTCTTTGGGCTGTTTGCTGAGTCCTAGGAATTCCATCAACGTATAACTGTATGTCTCGCATATATGCTCTTTTTCCTTTGTTTCTGGCACTTTTCATCTATTCATTCTTGCTCTGTTTTATTGAATCGTTATCAATATATATTCTTGTGCCTTTCAGGTTTCTTGTATTGCTTAATATTCTCCATTAATTGCTAATTTAACCAATTTTGTTCTTGGTTTCCATCCCCATTGTCCTATTCTAAAAGAGTCTAGAATTTTCCCACCGGCGAGTTTAATGTAGTTTCCCTTCTATAATTTCTTCCACTTCTTCCCATGTTTTTCTTCCTCTTTGTTCTTCTAATCCAAAGATCACTACATTCAGCTTCCTATTTGCATGCGCAAATATTCTAATTTTGCATTCCATTTCTTTTCTTGTTTTTGTTCCATCTGAATTATGCTGCTTTTTATTTCTTCCACATTCTTGCCCATTTTTTTCTTCCATATTCTTCTCTCTTTGTTTGATATGTTACGACGTCTACTATGCCAATCAACATTGTCATTATTTCATCCATGCCTGGACTGAATTCTGCACTTTGATTATTAGTAGGACTACCGACACTAACATGATCCAAAAACTTAGCACCTGCATTTTCCTTATTTCCATTTGGATTTCTGATTTTCGTTCTGTTATACAGTCTGATGCATGCTCTATACAACTGTAGCTTCCATTTTAATGAACATTCACCTCGTGTCTGATCTCTTTGTGCTCATGCAAGGAACTTCATAAAGTTGATTAATGTGAAATAGATAAATAATGTTTCATCAGAACAGTGTGTAAAAGATAAGAACTGAAGCTTTCCTGGCGACGTATTAATTCAAAATCTTCTCGGGCTTCTAGCCAGGTAAAAACTATGAACTTTACCTGGCTAGAAGCCCGAGAAGATTTTGAATTAGTGTGTGTAAGCTATATAAAAATAAACGGACAGTAGGTAGAGAAAATCAGGCAAAACTTGCATAGATTTGAGTTAATACTGTTCATGCATGCACACATAAGAAACATTACATTTGTTTATTCAGAGACCTCAAAACACTAAGTGCCATATGGAATTTTTGAGTGGGATAAAACTCTTCATATATGTGGATAGGTAGAGTCAGACTGAAAAATTCAATGCCATAGCCTAGATTTGAACCACGGATCTCCCGATCTCTAGCCGGTTGCTCTGCCACTGAGCTACCATGGCAACATGCCAGTATAGCACTGAATTTCTCATATGAATCGCATGTTTTTCGGTAAACCACAAGGTGTTCTCAAATTATTTTGAGATGACAACTCCAATGATGACTTACAATATTACAAGTACTTTAAACCCAGGATTCATAGTATAGCCAACTATTATTCCAATATCTTCATATATCTGTTGTAGGGGAAAGAAAAAAGAATTAGATTTTTTTAAACTCCTATATCGTGATATACCTTACATGTGATGTAAAGGTAACAAAGGAGCACTTCATGAGAATTGCTACATATAGTGGAAGTTAAATTGGTGGTTTGAATATAATTAAAATTTATTTTTTCTTCAGATTCACGGATGATGAGATCTCAACATTCACAAGCCATATCAGGACGACAGGGACAAAATATGAATCTTCCCGTCAATCGTGATATGTCTACTTCACCTACAAGTAACCAATTGGCACGATGGTTTTCTCCAGAACTTCTAGCCCAGGCTCGTGCTGGACAGTTGCCTGATATGCCTCCTATTGTTTCAACACAAAACATGCTGAGCTTGGAAGAATTTGAAAGACTACAACAAGCTTCAGCTGCAGGTTCTTAACTGCAAGGCTGTTCTTTCAATTGGCACAAAAGATGTTATAAAAGTTTTCCTTACTGCATAATATTCAGAGTTTTCTTGGAATTTAAGTTCTCCCTTTAAAAGTGATTGCCTTTAGGTGTACTTGCTAGCAAGAATACCTTAGTTTCTACTGATAAAATGTTCAGAAGTGGTTAAGCATTATTCCTCTCTTCTAAAGATCACAGAAATGCTTCACTTTCTCTAGAAATCAGTGCTGTATGAAATGCTCGAAGTATTTGAAATGTCTATGCTGGAGATTTAAAAGTTAATAAACTTATTTAAATGAAAATGTTGACAACAGATTTTTTAGGAAAGCATACTACATAGATATCTTTGGGCTTTTCAGAAATGTGCAGTATTAAAGGCCTATTGTAATTGCTGCAATATGAAAGAAGAGATGCATTTAAAAGATTGGCCAGGTACAAGTGAGCAAGTAGTTAACAATAGTTATTTCAAGTTACCGGTTTAAAAATGAAGAAACTATTTTGGTGCACGTTGTAAAATTTTTTGCATGTCTAGAGTTGCTTCATTTCGTGAGTGAATGTACAGTGTGAAAGTGAAGTTTGACGAGTGGTTTACATTCAGTGAAGGTGATAATTGAAACAGCAGGCTTTGTCTTAGTTTTGAATGCACATGGTGGTCTCTTTAACATGCAGAAGTTTAAGCTTTGATTGCATAAGTTTTGTGCAAATAAGTATGGTAAACAAAAAACAACAGAAAAGGTGCAAAATAAAAGTTGTTTTTCTTTGCTAAGGAAGTGGCTGGTTTTTAAATTTGCTCAGGAATTCCTTTGTTTTGTGTAGTCAAAAATGGTTGAGCTCTGGTAATGAAATACGTGACAAAAGTTAAAAAGAAGAAAAAAAAAAAGAAATATATTTTTGTAGGAGCTGTTATGGAGTAAGAAAGGGGCATGTCTGTGTGAATGTGTATATACGTATAAATGAGAATTGTATTTTTTTTGGGGAGGGGGGGATATATCTGTATGTGTGTGCAAGTGCATATGTGTATAGATAACCTAAATTATTTGACTTTGTAGATAATCTTGATGCAGAAATAGTTCAATAAATAATGTAAAATTAATAAATGGGTGCAAGGATGTTTTGACCAATTATAATTGATGTAATCTTGAAGATGGTTATATGTTCAAGTGAGTTAAATTGCATAGCGTTCCCATTCAACATCATATGTTGAAAGTCTGAACATGACTGTAATATAATATGTTAACTATTGTTTATTGGAACAGTAGTTTCATGTTAGAAAACTACCTGGAGAGAGTGTAATTTTAAAAGTTATAACCAATGGTATAAAAAGGAGAGAAAAAAAAAGATGCTATATGTTTGAACATTGGTAAGATAATTCAGAGATGTGTACAGGAAGAATTTTTTTTTTCTTATTCCTAAAGACAATTATTTTTATTTATCCCCATTTTTTTTTTCTTTCCAAAATCACTGCCACTTATTCCATGAGGGATGGTTGAATATTAATTAGGCTGTGAGTAAAGTAAAATTTTTTAAAACCTTTTTTTGTAGAATTTGTTTCCTATTTTGCTACAGTAATAGAATTCTTTTAATGGTGCAAAAGCTGAAGAAAGTGGTAAACTTTCTTTGAAAAACTTACCACAGAAGACATTCCAGTTCAAATTAAACCATTATAAGTAAAAGCAGTTAATTTTTTTTTTTTTAGTTTCAGTAGTATTTATTACTATTTTTTCTGCTTTATGTGTTAAAAGTTTGGAGAGGAAATAACTTTTATGTTTGCTCAGCAAGTTCTGAAGAGTACCTTAGTGCAAGCGAATGAGATTTAGAGCTCTGTCCCAAGAGGTACAAGAATATAAGACTGTTCCTAGAAGATTTTGCCTGCTTTGACAGGACATATTTGTTGAAGTGATGTTATAAATGTTCTTTTGAGTCATAAAAGCTGAGCATACCTTTTTGTTTGTTTTTTGTTTGTTAAATGTCGAAGAAAACGAGTGAGAATGAAAATATTGTATATTAAGTGTGAATGCCTGTCTTGAGTGTGTGTGTGTTCATTACTGTGTGGGTGCACTGAAATTGCAGGTTGCAAATAAGGTGTATATGTCTCAAAAGATATAAATATTGTATAAAACACATTAAAACAATGAGCTAATGTATGACTGAATCATAAAGTTATCTTCAAGAAAAACTAAATTAATAGCACAAGGAAAATAAGATAATGCACACTAAAAGCTTCATCTTATGTAATATATAGACTGTTAAAAACCATAAGATTCATAAGAAGGGATGTTTTTCTTTCTTTTTGAGGAAAATTGACATAAGATCTACTCATTGGCAAAATAGTTTCCATTTGTTCAAACAAAATTGAGCTTGATATGGTTTGACTGAGAGATAAAGAGTTTTGCTTTCTATCTACTAAATTAAATCCCTCATGTTTTGTGTGAATCAAAATACTCCCATTATCAGTGGTTATTTAAGAACACAAGAAAATCATTGTGAATCAGTGGAATTGTGTAAGCTTTTGTGGCAACAAAAATTAAGACATTAAATCTAAGAATACTGCCTGGGTTTTTATGGATTTTCATTTTAGTTCAGTTCTTTTATTTTCCTCTTAATGAAGATTTACAGACCAGAATTTAACCTTTTCCTTTCCTTAGAAAGTGGATGTATATGCCAAATATTAAGTGGAGACAAAGACCCAGTATGATTTTTCATTCTAAAAGCAAGCAACAAAATTTTGACTACCTCATGTGCGAGTACAATACAAACATTTTTAAACACTACACGATATCATAAAGGGTGATGCATATATTTGTTTATTTATTTGTTTTAAGCATATTCTAGAAAATGCTTCAGTAATATAGAAACAAGATTGTTGCTTTCTTACATAGCTTAACCTTTAATTGCAAGAAAGAGTTTAAAATTTTTAAGTTTAATGTGATATTTTTTCTCCCCCTAGCCTTAAGACACAAACACTACAACTAATAAATGATTTCTGAAATAAGTTCCAGCTGCTTCAGTGCAATGGTTGTTGAGGTGTGCAAACCCAATTAAAGCTTTACCAGCCATTTCATTATGGATTGAAATCAAAGTTAGCAAAGAAAAGACAAAAAAGAGGTGCTGCAACAAGTAATGAACTTGATCTTGGAGAACAACTGATATAATTATATACAGCATGAGAGAAATGTGATCTCAACTGATCAGAGTGCCAGGCTGCTATTACATCAATGTATAGTACGTTGTAGACTTTGTGACATTTCATCTCACATATCCTGCTGACTGCTTTATACACCAGTGGCCAGCTTTTTGGCTTCATTATCTTGAGGTTCCAGGTTTGAATCCCAGCTAAGGGGGAATTCTTATATTTATATATATAATATTTTTTTTATTATTATTATTATTAGAATGTTTTCCTATCCTCCACAGAATTTGGAATTAAGAATGTGAGTGTTTCAAGATAGAAAAAAAAGATTTAAAACCAAACATTAAATACCTACGCCAATGCATTGTAAACAAAAAGAACAGGTATCTGCCTTTGTAGTGTGGTAGTAGTATGCCTGGCTCATGTTCAACAGGTCCCATTTCAAATCTCTGTTACGATAAGTTACTCGGATTAGGTTTTCCTAGGCAGATGAAGGTGGGGTAACTTAAGTTCTAGGAACCCTAGGCTCATTTGACCAGTCCAATGAGGTTAAAGGACTTGAAAATAAGAACAAAATTTGGAACATCAAACATTTCAACATTTAGGGAATGTGAATTTTATTAATAAAGATTTGTGCACTACAGAATCTCTTTAATTTTTTTTGTCAACACTCCTAACCTCTATTTTTCTATTGCAACTCCAGGTATACATTCTTCTGCTCTTTACAAATCACAAATATTTGTGCATTGTTTGATTTTTATATATATTTTATGGCACAATAAAATATAAGCAAACTTTGTTTCTAACTCTTCCTTTCCACAGTCTATACATTTATATCATTGTCTGTATGAAACATCCTGTATGACAATAAAATTAATATGCTCGTGTGCTTTCTTGGGCACTCTGCTCAGTCTTCATTCAGTAGGTTTTGTGCAATTTCAGATGCAAAGCAGAGGAACAACATTGAGGTGTGAAGTGTGCTATACCTATGACTTCACTATGGTTTCTCTCTGTCTGTAGATCCCAGAGTTTATGCACAAGCATATGCAGTGTTTTAATAATGCTAGTTCATGGTGTAAGTTATCTAACTAGGTAACTTATTCACCATAATGGCTGAGGGCCTTAAACATTTTTTGGTTGACAACACATTAGAAAGACAGGTGGACTAGTTGTTTCTACTTTCTCTGGCCCTCGCTACTCAGTAAAATTAATAGGGTTAGGAGTGATCTGTAATCCACCACAAACATCAGATTTTTATAATTAAGTGCATACGGAACTGGAAGGGGTTATGGAAGAGATGAAAAGGAAGTTAAGGCTGAGTTTATTGGACAAAACATTTAACATTTAAGGGTTAAAACTCTTGCAATTTTGTGAAAGGACTAACATAAAATACAAAGGATTGATGATAGATGTGGCAGGAGAATTTAAATTTGCAAATAAAAATGGGCAAAGTGTGCTTATGTTAAGTAATGAAGAGAGAGAAGTATTAGTAAATTTAATGTACAAAACGAGATATTAATTAGTAGTCACTTCCTGAGAAAGCAGAAAAAAGGATTAACACATTGAAGCCCGGGCATTTCAGTAGTTGAAGTGCCAAGAAACTCAAGAGTTTTTACGCCTACTTTGAAAGTATTGGGACAATCTAAAAGTATGGCATTCAAGGATTTCTCAAGTAAGAAAATAGTCATAGCTTCCATATTAATCAACAAGTATCAAATATGAGTTTGAAAAAAAGCTGCGTAAAGCTGCTTACACTCCATTTATTCAAAGTTCAAAAAACTCTCCCTCGGAATTAAATTTTCCACAGCTTCATTTGTATCCTGAATTTCAGCTTCAGTTCACAGAAATTGAAGAAAATGCAGCATTTTAACATTTAAGAGCACAAACGTAACAAACAGATCACCACCTTCAAAGAAAATGGCGTGGCTACCCGAGAGCAGCCAATATTACTAAATCTCATAAAAGTCCTAATAGTTGACAAAAGCAAGGACAGATGGCAGCATAAATCAGACAACTAAATGATAACTGATGTATTTTTTTTGCTGTATAGCCCAAGACCAATTTAAGGTCGTGGAATTGCATTAAAAACATTAGGAATACATGAACATTTTGATGGCCCGAGCTATACTTGGGCATGGGTCTCATGAACATTTTGATGGCCCAAGCTATACTCGAGCTTGGGCTGTAATGTGTTAGGAAAGAGTGACACGGCTAAATAGGATGAAAGATTTAAAATGAATAAAAGATAAGTAGACTTTTTAGGGGATGAGTTCATGAAAGAGTTGATCCAAGACTTTAAAAATGATTGGATTGGGAATTCAAGTAGCTTGGAAAAAGATAATGGGGATAGAGCACTAGACTTAGCAGAGCTACTGTTAAGGAGGGTAGGGATGAAAATGATGACAAAATGAGGAATGAAATAAATTGAAAATGGATGTTCTGAATACAAGTTAGAAAGAAAAAAAAAAAAAAAAAATAGGTATTTAAGGAAATAGGGGGTAAGCAGGATAGACAAATTGTTAATAAGCAGAGCACGTTATAAAAAATCTGATGTGTTCACATGACTTTCTCTACATTAAATTATTGTTAAAACTTAACTTCTATTTACTACTTGCTAATCAGGAAAAAATTAGCAGAAATAGTCTTATTACTTGCAAGTAAAAGCGAAATAAAGGAGTACCATAGGTTAAAGTGATAGTCAAAAGCTGGTTGCTATGTGACTGAAGTTCCTTTGTTTGTAAGGACAGGAGTTTACAAATTCCTGTGTGAGAAAAGTACAAGTTTTTAAAGCTGAAACCAAAAATGAGGAATATCTAAAAAAGAAACTATCAACTCCACGAAAAAATTGTATAACATAAACTGTGTGTTTCAACGTGCTCTACATTTTTTTGTATGGTAAGTTTTTGTCCATCTCTTATGGTTTAGCAGTTATGCAAAATTCCATAAAATTCATCCAGAATAAAGTAGTCTTCAGAGGTTATTTCCAGAAAATTCAAGATATACATTTCATTTGTCAGGTATATATCTTTGATTTATGATATTTTAATAAAAATTGTTGGAGCCATTTTTGTGAAAATCAAAATTTTTTAAAAAAGTTCCATGTAAAGGGTAGTTTGGGGTGGGGATTTTTCTCAAAAATCTTTGTGTCACATCCCTGGAAGATGATAAATTTAAATACCAAGTTCGGTACTTTACCGACTTTTCGTCTTAGTTATAGTGTTCAAGGATACACATACCACACATAGACCTTTTTCTGAAAAATGTTTTTTGGATTCAGGGGACCCTAAAACATATATTTCTGGTGAAATCTTGATATCAAATTTTGGGTGGAGTGCAATACCTTCTCTATACTCTATGTACATAGTACATGTAGAGAAAGTAAAAATTATTTTAAGAAAAAAAAAAAAAAAGAATGGCAAGGAATAGGTAAGCTGAGGGCAGCCTTACCAACTTTTCGCTTCACCCAGAACAATTCAGTTTTTTGTCTTGCTCTGTTTTAATCTTTAACAGGATGCCAAATATTCCATTTTTAGTTAATTTGATAATAGATTCAAATTCACACTAATTTTCAAATGTCCCGCTTGAGCAATCCATGCTTGATGTGATTGGCAATCGTTGTGGTGACAAAAAATAACATCGGCATACTATGTTGCTTCACTTTATTGAGTGGTAGAAGTAGTTTGGCTTCTGTTCTCACTCACAGAATGCATCTCGTGCTGCAACCACATGAGCAAGTTACGTGTTATGTTATATTGCCCATTCCAGGTCAGGCTACTGCTGATGGTGTTGCTGTTGATAACAAATGCAGACTACTGAAACGTTGCAGGGAGTTGCGGAGGCCAAAAGCATGGTACAATCCGTTCCATAATGTTACATTTGTCTTTAACAATAGGCAATATTTATCAGATTTATTATAACTCGATTACTGTAATGTCAGCACTGTTGCAATAGAGAATTGTGCACAATGTATGAACACATACTTGAACACTCATGTAATGCACATTGATTTTCCACAGTGCCTGTCCAGGATATGATACAACATTAGTGCAGGTGTTTGCCACCAATAACATGAGGTGGGATGGGCAGTAAGTGTATTACAAATGGAAGGAAAAGAAAACAAGGCAAATATTGAGAGTGAAGGTATGAACAGTAATAAACAAAGAAGGCTACAACAATATCATTCTCTATAGAAAAAAGACTATCCTGATTTGAGGCCAGTTCAAGGAAACCCATACATGGCAAAATGTGTTCTTTTGTGTTTGGAAAACTGGGGAAGGGTTCTCTCTTTTCCACAGCGGAATTTGTGATATTAAACTTAGGGATAACAGCATAAATTTTTTTTTTTTTTTTTTTTTTTTTTTTTTTTTATTTATTTTTTGAGAGAGTTCTTATCGAAAGAGAAGACTATGATCTCGATGTTGGATTAAAATTAGTTTTGGGTGTAGATGTTTTTGAACTAGGTCTGCTCAACCTTTAAAGTATTACATGATCTGAGTTTAAACCACTTCAGTAGCACAGCTCACAAACAAAAGTCCTCTCTACAGGCATCGCTGAGAAATCTTTTATGAAAGTGAATTCTTCTAAAGCAGATATGGTAAGTTCTCAAAATGCTTAAATAACATTATTTAATATGAATATATTTATAAATTATATTAATAGTATGATTTATATACTGCCTCTCTGTAAATTGCAGGTAACTACATCTGAACTTGCATTAGCTTATCACACCGTAAAACATAACCTAACTTATGCCTGTAATTACTGCAATGTGAAACTACAGTCCAAATTGTTTCCATGATTCATCAGTTGTGAAGAAAATTACATGTGGGAAAAACAGATGAATTGGTAAAAGGTGTCTTAGAACCAAATAGTTTAATATAAAGGAAACACTAAAAGAAAATTTATTTTTGGGGAAGGATTCAATGCTTCAAATAAGGGAAATAGAAAATGTTTTCTTATCACAGGTATTTTTGGTGAAAAACTGGGTGTGTGCAACAAGCTAGTTGATTGTTATAAAGATGGTGATGACAATGCAGTTGCAATGTCTGAACAAATTCTTTCTATAATTTTAGATTTTGGATTAAAGTTTCAAGCTTCAAAGCTGACTACACAAATGCCAACTATGGGAAGAATAATTCAGTTTATGTCCATCTGAAACAGAGAAATACTAATGCAATCAAATCCAACTGCAGTACACATGTTGTGGACAACGCTTGTATGAATGTCATGTCCAGGGTTAGGATGTTTAGGTGCAATTTCAGATGAAAACAGGAAGGGAAAAGGTGCTCAAATAAGGTTTAAAAAAGAACAAAAAGCTGCTGGTTTATTTAAATAATTCAACGGTTTCTTTTCCTCTATTTTAGTTTATTGAATTACAAACAAGTACATCAAATTATCACTCGTCAAAAGAAGGAAATAACATGAAGCTGTTGTACTTCAAGATATTAAGCATCTCTACATTTTTAAAAGTAATTCTGTTTCTAGAAAGAGAGAGAATGACTTTGTAGATGCTAAGGCTTCTTTCAACATCCACAGAAACCAATGGGGCAAACCTTGTATTCACTTGGAATGGCAACTCTACAAATGTGAATTCCTCAATGTCTGAATTGTTCTAAAGACTAAACACAAGTTTGTCTTTGGCAAAGCCATCTAACTGCTCCCTCACAGAAGTGAAAATATTCCATTGTTTTTCCTTTTCCAGGCCTTGCTCTTCTAATCATTTAATAACTTGTAACTGTGGACACAATGTAATGTGGTGTAATGGTTACCATGCTAACTTCATATACCCAAGGTCGCGGGTTCAAACCTGGCAGAGGACAATGTAAAAATCCTAGTATGGCTTCCTTCAGAAGGGAAGTAAAGCCGTGGGTCCTGTGTTGTAGAACCTCAAGCATTATAGAGAGGCCTCTGAGCAAAATTAAAAGGTCTTTCATGCCCAATATAGAATGGGACGCTGAGAACCACAGCAGTTAAAGAGCATCCACAAATAAAATGCCATTTAATTTAATTGTATGGACACAATATAGTCCTATCTGCGTATAATGTATTTTCTCCGGTAACAGAAGTTGCTGTGACTTGTAAATTGCACCTGTGTAGGCTGAATCCAAAGAAAGCACAAACTCTCTGTCAAAATTCTCACACAACATAGTAGTACACTCAATCCAAGATCCCCAACAAGTAATGATTGGGAAATATGGAAGGGGCAGGCCAGTGGTTTCACTGTAGGCAAAAACACGACTTGGAGCTTTCAATAGAACTTCTTCAGGTAAGAGATGAATTGATTTGTGATGTCATTTTCATTCCTTTTGGATTCAAAAACCCTATGAAGGGCATGAACCAAGTATGTCACATGCTTCAACTTAGGAAATAAAAGCTTTGATTGGTTAACAGCTGAAACCATGTATGGAGCCTAGTCCACAACTACAAGAAGAAGTTTTTCAAACTCAATACCATAGGCCAGAGTTTAAGTAATCTCATCAGGTATTGTCATCTTGGTGTACTTTTCAAGAAATCCTTGAAGGCTGGATGGTTCACCTTATTGAATGGAATTCCTGCTTGTGTAGGAGCTGCACACAAATCTTGGCTTTTTTACTTTCTCCATACGCACTATGTACATAGTTTATAGAGAAAGTATTGCACTCCACCAAAAATTCGATACCAAGATTTCACCGGAAATATATGTTTTAGTGTCCTCAATATCCAAAATAAGCATTTTCACAAAAAGGTCTGTGTGTGTGTGTGTGTGTGTGTATCCATGTGTCTGTGAACACGATAACTCAAAAACGAAAAGTCGGTAAAATACCCAACTTGGTATTTAAGTTTAGTATCTTCCAGGGATGCGACACGAAGATTTTGAGAAAAATCCCCCCACCCCCAACTACCTTTTACATGGAACTTTTTTCGAAAATTTTGATTTTCTCAAAAATGGCTCTAACGATTTTGATTAAAATTTCGGATATTAAACATATTTAACTGACAAATGAAATGTATATCTTGAATTTTCTGGGAATAGCCTCTGAAAAGTAGTTTATTCTGGATGAATTTTACTAAATTTTGAATGACTGCTAAACTGTAAGAGATGGACAAAAACTTACTACACAAAAAATATAGAGCACTTTAAAACACACAATTTATGTTATATACATTTTTTTCGTGGAGTTCGTCGTTTTTGTGACATCACTTATTTTTGGTTTCTGCTATGAAAAACGTATACTTTTCTCATACAGGAACTTGTCAACTCCTATCCATATAAACAAAGGAACTTCATTGACATAGCAACCAGCTTTTGACTATCACTTTAACCTATGGTTGTCTCTTATTTCGCTTCTACTTACAAGGAAGCGAGTAATAAGACTATTTCTGCTAATTTTTTCTGATTAGCATAAAGTAAATAGAAGTATAAGCTTTTTAAGAATTATTTGTTGCAGGGATATGGAGAAAGTCATGTGAATGGTACACATCAGATTTTTTTTTTTTTTAAGAACTCGTTGAAACGCATTTAGTATAGAGGTTGCTGTGATTGGTTTGCTTGAAGAGTAAATGCTGGTATTTTTCATCTAACAAAATTCCTGAATTGCATAACAGTTCCGTTGGTGTCTATGAATATTTGTTTGAATTCCTGAGCCAGAACAATAAATCAAGCACTAGACACCTTGGCATGGTAAAATCTAAGAGTATACTTGTTTACTAATGTAACACCAGTTCACTTGTGCACCCACGCTGTCCACACTCTTAACACTGCGACAATTACCAGAATGCTCTCATTCATGCTGGAACTGCAGTCTCAATGATTTGTGGTAGCTTTGAGCAGAACCCAGTCTCAATTCTTGGAACTACACGAGTGTGGTTATTGCTGTCCCTGCATGACCAGCTTCCACTTCAAACAGATGACAGCTCTCACAGTAACAAATTCATATTCACGAACAGCAGGCTACTGATTCTGATGGGATAGAATCAGTCATTGTCAATTGTATTATTGCAGGCTGCTGTTTAGCAGTAAAGCGAGAGAAAGAGATTTTGCCAAACACACAATTATTTTTCATTGTTGCATGTGTGCTTTCAACTCTTAACATAAAGAGGTAGCTTCCTATTTGTGTGTACGCAGCAAGTTGAGACGTTAATTGAAAGTTAAACATTTTATATTGATTAGAAGTCTTATAGAATAAATTGGAATGAAACTTAAAAGAAAAAGGGCGAGAAAGGGATAAAGGTCTCAAAAAAGAGGAAAAAGGTGCATGAAAAAAGCCTCTTTCTGTAACTAGAAACAAAATTTCACACTTTGATATCTTTCCAAACAGCTTTAATTTACCCTAAGAAAAAAAGTGTGCAACTAAAAATCCTAACTCTGGTCATGTCATTTAATGTTGAATTGTTAATTATCAAGGTCTACAATTATTTTTCTAATTCAGCAAACAGGGTTGCCCAACTAAAATACTTTTTTGAATTTGTTTATTTGAAATTTAGTAATTTGAGACATGTTACTCCATGGTTATTTTTAAAACCTGGCATTGAGAGACTCCTTCAAAATTTTAGTTTTAACATCGTACTTTGCCAGCAGAAAGGATGGCTGCCCAAATTTCATTCAGAAGTACTTGTTGGTGACAGACTTAGAAAAACAGAAATTGATTACAGAGTTGTATCTTCACATTTTTTGCATACATTAGAATTGTTCCACAAAACGGTACTAAATTTAGAAAAGAATGAGCTGGCAGTTGGAGATGTATTTCATGTTATGAAGGACCTCAAGTTTCAGAGCGATGCATATCAAAGAATTTGAAAGAGAGTGTGAAGTATGTCTGAGCTACTTAAACATATAATATTTTCGGTATTATGGAGTGCATAACACTGAAAGATTCACGAGAGTTCCAGAAAGTGTTACATTGTCAGAATCGTAAATTGACAGATAGATTAAATGCAGATGAAATGTATTCAGAATTGATTTAATATCTAGCTTCTTTTCTGGTGATACAGGTGTAAGTTTGGAGGACAAAATGATTTTTATGTCTGTCAGATGGATGAGAACATGTTATTAGCTTTAATAGGGGCAACAAAATTAAGGAACATCTTAGTCCTTGTGAAGTTCATACTTAGCATTTTCCCTTCCAATACTTTTATGGAGAGAGTTTTTTCTGTCATGAATATCAAATGGAGACATGATAGAAACAGAAGCTCCACTAGCTTGGTAAAACAAGAATTGTTCACATATTTCAATTATGACAAAAGTTTTAGTGAATCTTATCAGAAAGTACATACAGATAAAAAAATCCTTGAAAAGGGTTGTTCAAATGAAAATTATTTGTAAGTTGCTGGTGTCATAGGCCTATGATTATCTCAGCAATATTTAGTTTTAATGTTGTGTATTTGATTATGTAATGTTTATTTAATACATACGTGTATTATTTATTATAACATTGATTAAAAAAAAAAGTTTTGAGACATGTGTTCTGCTTTTCCATTCTTGAAAACTGGCAACCCTAGCTGAGGTTAGCATTCAAAGAAACGAATAGTAAAATTTTCAAAAAGGGCAAGTAGGAAAATGTGAAAGAAATAAGATATCACCATACAAGTGGCAAAGGTACTACAGGGAGCTATTAGGGAAAGAAAGTAAGGTAAATAGGAAATTTGAAATTTGAGGACAAACAGGAACAAAAAAGGAGATGCTGGATGGTCAGATCACAGAGATAGAAGTTACAAGTAGATAGTGTTTGAAGAAGGAAAGCCATCCAAGGGAATTGCGAGGAAAAAAAAAATAAATAAAGATGCAGAGTGATTTAAAAAACGTGACAAGGGTGTTTAATAAAATAGAGATTAAGAACTACCAGGATGTTGGAAACTAAGCCTGGTGGTGCCAATATACAGGGAAAGAGGAAATAAAGCAGAGAAACATGTGGGATAATTGTATTTTGAATATTAGGAAAAATGTACACAGGAATATTAGAAGACACTAAGAGATTGGGTGGATGAGAAAAAAAAAAAGTTACAAGCAGTTTCATAAACCGAAAATAAACCATAGATAATATATTTATTATAAAAACTATAACAGAGAAATGCCTTAGAAAGAAAAAGGGAAAGTTATTAAAATTCTTTCCAAATTTTGAAAAAAGCATTTCATAAAAATAGAAGCATTGATATGGAAATTAAGGAGGAAAGGAGTTTCAGAAAATTATAAAAGAATTAAGAAATTCTGGAAAATTTACAAAGCATAAAATGAGAAAACTAATAACAGAGGCTATGGAGCACAAGTTAGGGTAATATTATTTATTAATATAATAGGGTGAAAGGCAGTAATAGTGAAAAAAGAGTGGGATTATTGTATGCAGATGATTTGATGGTAGGGCAATACCTGTAGTGGCACTCAGAAAATCTATAAATGAAATGCAAATGCATTGTAAACATTGGGGAATAAAGATAAATAAATCAAACGTGATAATATTTAAGAGGACCAAAGTTGAGGAGAGATGAAAGATGGTATATAGAGGGCCAAAAGATTATAGAAAGAGAATTTGGCTATTTATGAGCAAGATTGAGACAAGGGGGGAGTGGGGAGGTAATTCCAAAAAGTAGGACAGCATTTACAGGAATAACTATGTAAATATAAACTGGAGATGACAACTAGGTGGTTGAAAAGAATCCTACAAAGCATTGGTGGAGTTAGGAATGTTATATGCAGTGGAAATGTGGGGGACATTGCAGTTGAGCAGGAAAGTTAACTTGTTTAAGATTATTAGGTTTATTGAAATCTACACCAGGAGAGGTAGCTTTAGTGAAGGTGGGAAAAAGAAGATGGTAGTGAGAATACAGAAAATTTGGTATATATGTATAAAAATCGGATGTGCTCCGTCATGACTTTCTTTACCTGTTTTGCAAACAACCATTCTTACAAAAAATTATTCTTAAATTACATGATGCTAAACAACATAATCATTAGCAGAAATGATCTTGTTACTTCTTTCCTTGCAAGTAGAAGGGGAAATAAGGGGATACACTAGGTTAAAGTCAGATAAAAAGTTGTCACTATGTGATACAATTGAAATGCAGTTCCTTTTGCATGGCCAGGAGTGAAACTAATGAGGAGAACTTCCCGTTTGAGAAAAGTTTAAATATTTTAAAATTGAAACCAATAACAAGGAATATCTCTGAAATGGTTAATTCTTCAAAAAAATCTGTATAACATTATGAATGTTTGTGTTTTCACCAGATCTACATTTTGTGCAGTAAGTTTATCTAAGACCGCTTGCCTCCCACCTAGGTGGCCCATGTGGGATTTGTGGTGGTTGAAATGGCATCTGAGCAGGTTTACTCCAAGTTCTCCAGTTTGTGCTGCCATTCATTCCACCAATTGCTCCATTATCACCTTTCCTATCATCCATTCTTCAAGCTCATGCCTGGCTACAGGCCAACCACTCATTCCAGGTTCTTCATTTTGTGGTTATGCTTTTGGCTACTTGAAAGTTCTGACCACTTGTAAGACCTAGGGGGGTGTCAGTCCTACATACAGGTAGGGTAAGTCAGCTACGAAAATGTGTTAACAACAATTTATACAAGAATTATTTAGAATAACACAGTCTTCAGAACATTCGAAATATACATTTCATTTATCATGAAGTTATCTTGAACATATGTTATTTTACTTGCAAGAGTCATTTTCGAAAAATCTTCCATGTAAAGGTTCATTCGGGTTGGGATTTTCTTGAAAGTCTTTGTGTTGCATCATTGGAAGATGCTGAATTTAAATTCTAGTTTGGTATTTATTTTTGCTTTTCAGTTATGCTGTTTACAAATGCACATGCAACTTTTTTCTAAAAAATGCATTTTTTGGATTCAAAATGCATTTCTGATGAAATTTTGACATCAAATTTATAGGTGGAATACAATACCTTCTTTGCCTAATTTGTAGTCGCCCTCCATGGTGTAATCGTTACCATGCTAACTTCATATATCCAAGGTTGCGGGTTCAAACCCGGCAGAGGACGATGGATTTTTTTCGGGTGTAAAAATCCTTAGCATGGCTTCCTTTGGAAGGGAAATAAAGCCGTTGGTCCCGTGTCGTAGATTTACGGCATGTAAAAGAACCTTAAGTCTGATAGACCTCTGAGCAAAATTAAGCAGTCTTTCACACCCAGTTTAGAATGGGACGCTAAGAACCACAGCAGTTAAAGAGCGTCCATAAATAACAGGCCATTTAATTTTACCTAATTTGTACATAATATGTGTAGAAAAAGTAAAACTATAAGAAGGAGAAATTTCAAAGCAATGTATGATGCAGTAAAAAATGTTTAGGAGCCATAATAATTGGTAGAAAGGATAGAAAAAGAAATGGAAAAGATAGGAATGTAGGACATATGGGGCTGGAAGAAAAAAAAATAATAATGCATTTTGGAGAGAAGTGAAAAACAGAATATAAGATATAGAAAAACAAGAAATATGCAGCAATTTGGAAATAAAGCATTAAATCTGTACAGGTAAATAAAAACAAAATGGGGAGGGAAAAGTATCTTGACTAGTATAGTAGGAAAGGAATAACATGGATGAGGATGGGAGTGGTATACATGAAAGGAATTAAAAGCAAAAGAGAAGGAAGTTAACTGCAGGGGGGGGGGGGCATATTGCATTATCTATTTGAATGTACAGAAATAGCAAGTTGGAAGGAGAAAATATGAGGGAAAATGAGTCAAAACAAACACAAAAATCATAACAATAAAATGTCAAAGGATAAAGAAGAAATAGAAGTATAGGAAAATTTCTGAGCAGGGCAAAAGAGGAATATATCAGGAAGGTAAAGAAAAGAAGATGAGAAGATGACAGGGAAGATATTGAGGAGAGAAGTAAAGTTTAAGGTCTTATGCAACAGCAATACCTTTTAGAAGAACAAACTATTACTATTTTGCTCAAGTAAACTCTACAGAATGGTGTAGGGTGCCAAGACTGCCAGCCCCCACTGTGTTGCTCCTAAGCAGCAGCCAGTACTTTGAGTATCACATTTACAAAAGCACAGAGAGTAATGCATCACAGAACTACTGTTGTACAGGAAGTTTGAAAATTCACCTTAAATTTTAGAGCTTGAGTAGATCATGTTGAAAATTAACAATTTCAAATCTATGCCTGATAAGCAACTGGCTAGTTAGGACAAGGGTATGAGCAGGTGACCTCCACCCATGCTCCTTACCCTGGTTTAAACCCCCTTCATGTGTGTTAGTCCCCAAGCAACATGGTGTTTATGTCAGACACTTCTACCCTACCTCTAGCTTGGTTTTAGCCCCATTCATGTCTTGTGTAGTCTTTGAGAAAGATGATGGAAAACACATTTGCAAAATACACAGACATGGTTGGCCTTTCTGGATTGTGAAGTTCATGGCATTTGTTGCCTTTGCCGAGGTTGTCATTGTGACCAAACCTTGCTGACCGTATTTGCCACACATGTATAAGCTGATTGTTGATGAGCAACAGTTGCTTTCCTTCATTAGCTAATGCATTGTTACACCTCTATAAGTCAACACATGTATAGGTGGGGAGCCTTTTATATTAAAGCTCTGATTGTCGCACCTGTGTGTGACTGTGACATCTGCTGCAGTTTGCAGGTGCAACAATAAGCACTCTTCTGAAAATTTCTTGCCACATGGTCGACAGGTATAAAACTTGCCCCAGTCAATTCATAGTATGCAATTATAGCTGTAGCCACAGCAAGTGTCAAAAGAAAACTATACAGCAGAATTATTACAAAACATTGAATAAAGACATTTTATTTGTAAACAGATTTTTTTATTGTAATCAGTTGGAAGAAGTATAGAGTTGTTTGAGTAATGAGCAGTTTTATTACATTATCTACAACATCTGACTCCACTGCATGTCCTTTATACCACAATTATACAATGGCTCAAAAAAAGGTACCTTCATTCAGCTGGAATGCCTGTGGTGCTCTAGAGAGACTCTGCACTCCCAACTTTGAAGAGGTCATTCTCTATCATGTTGATAAGAGCCCATAAACAAGTACATGAGCAATTGTCATGCAGTCGATGTTGCTAAAGCACCATTTGGGATGTTCTGCATGAGCAACAGCCCATTCCACCACCTCACTACTGCCAGCCAATTCTGTGCAATGCTGCCTTCTGTAAATGGTTTTGTATCACTCAATAATGAGCCCCTGTTTCCATAGTATATTCTCTGCACAGACAATTGCCAAACAAATATGAAAAAAAAATGCTGTGGAACAGTCATATATGGACAGATGCAAAACCTCATGTCATGCAAGACCCAGTATTCCAACACAGATTTTGTATCTTTATGGGACATGCATTCTAAATGGTTATCTGACTGGTCCATACATTTTTCTATCCAAGCTAATAAGTTTACCTACTTAAAGTTCCTAAAACAAAAATTGGGCATGTTTGTGAGAGATATAACATTGAATATCTGCCAAAACAGGTGGTTTGAGCACATGGTGCACCCTCTCATTTTTCACTTGCAATTTGTTAACATACGTTTTGGGCAGTGATGGATGGATAGACCAAGGTGGGCCAATTGTATGGTCTTCACAATCACTGAATTTGACTCCATTTGGCTTTTTGTATGGGTTAAATGAGAATTTGATCTGTGAGGCACCTACAGATTCAAGGAAGATCTGATGGTACAAATTGTGCTCGCTGCACAACAGATTGCAGAGACACCAGGAGGGACTTTAGTAGAACATTCATAGGTACAATGTGTGCAACAATATTGGTGGTTGCCACATTGAACCAGAGTTGTAGTGGATCAGAATGTAACCATGTGATGAAGACAAAAATAGATTATTCAGTTTTAACTAAAAACAAAAGTGTTTGTGAAACATTATAAAATTTGCTTTTTGTTTCTTCTGTATTATTCCTTAATGGGTTGTATATCAGAATGGTGAAGAAGACAAACACAAACTGTTAATTTTAAATCTTGCAAATATGCAAAGAAGTTTGTAACAGTGATGTGATTAAAATTAAATAAACAGAATTTGAGTCAGTTTTTGTAACACATACATCAATCAGTAATTACTCACTGGGATCAGTTTAGGGAACACTTGTTCCCATTTTCAACCCTTCATTCCAACTAAATCTTGCTTCGTTGACATCAACAATGAGGGTGGTAGTGTATCACTTGTGGATGCATCTGATGCTGGATCTATTAACTTCCAAAGGTTGTGGTATGGTGGCAAATCAAAATTCATGACATGGCTCTTTTTCTTCATGATGTAGATCTTGGTTATTTCTTGATATTCCGAATTACTTAGTAAGGATTCTATTCTTTGGTTGTAGTCTTCTTGATCTATATTCCTATTTGGTTGTCTTTGTCTGATTTTATGAATACAACTGGTTTCAAAGTTAAAGAGTATGATTTTGTGGTGTAGATTCTTTCTTTTTATCTTAAATGTACTTAATCCAAAATTGGTTCACACTGCTTTTTAATTGCTTTTTAGTCTATTTCTTATAGGTGGCTTGTGGCCATTTCAGTATCTGCTACTAAGTTTTCTGTTTTGTTACAGTAATCTGTACACATTTTTAGGCCTTTTGTTGTGTATGGTTAACTGAGATTTGCTGAAGTTTCTTTTTTGCATAAATTTTCAACATGGTTTTCAGATTCTTCTTTTGGATTGATCAATCCTTACTAAGCAATCCGGAATATCAAGAAATAGCCACTCCACTCAGTAGAAGTATAAAGACATTACAAGAAACATTATCAAATTTTAAAACCATAACAGAAAAACAAAAATCCAAATTAAAGGCAGATCTACCAACCTTAATCAGATTATATGCTCTGCCTAAAATACATAAACCTGGTAACAAAATGAGACCCATAGTAGATAATATCAATGCACCCACATATGAACTCTGCAAATGGCTCACACAGAAATTCAACTCCTTCCCAAAATTCAATAATAAAAGTGTATCAAATTCATTGGATCTGATTAACCACTTGAAAGATTTCAGTATTCATCTAAAGATAAGATAGTAGTATCCTTTAATGTTAACTCCCTATTTCCCAGGATACCCATAGATGAACTCCAAAAATCTCTTAAAACTTGGATGCAAAGCATAAACCTACCAACCGAGAAAATAGAAGATCTTGTTCAGCTAACCAATTTATGTATAAGACAGAACTACTTTACATTCAAGAATAAATGTTACCAACAGACAACAGGACTAGCAATGGGAATCCTCCATCACCGTTCCTAGCCGACATATACATGAGTAATTTTTAGATATGCATCACTGAGGCCAGGTATGTAGATGACATCGCCATGGAAAAACTCATAAATGATGCACTAAAGCTCCTCAACTTACAAAACAAATCAATTCAGTTCATCATAGAACGGGAAGGATGCCTACCAATCCTGGACATTAAAATAATAAGAACAGAAAAACATAAAAAACATTTGGAATACATAGAGAATCCACAAATACAGATGACTACATAAAGTTTGATAGCTATAATCCCACAACACACAAATATGCAGTCCTGAACAGTTTAATGTACAGATTAGTACACATTCCCATGGAGAATAGTGAATACCAATAGATACTCCAAATAGCTACCAACAACAGCTTCCAAAAAAGTGCAATAGAGTAGAGAATATACAAATACAAAAAGCTGAACTGCAAAACACATACAACCACTCTACAGAAACTCCGTGACCAACCTCAGTTCAGAAAATTCACCTATCATCCTTGGCCACACAACAAACTTCAGAAAATCATCAAGAAATATAACATCACCTTAGCTCCAAAAAACAACTACAGCATTCATAAACTGCTATGCAAAGATCCTATTCCAGCAAACAAACAAAAACAGGGATTTATGAAATTAAATATTCAGACTGTAATCTAGTATATATAGGAAGAACTAAAAGAAGTTTGGAAACCAGATTAAAGGAGCACATGAGAAACTTAAAATGCAAATGAATAGAAAAGTCAGCATTTGCTTATCATTTTTGTATATCAGGACACAAAATCACATCTAATATACAACTGTTAAAACCAGCACATAAACCCACAGAGTTTAGTTGTCTGGAAGAAGATGATCTACATCATGAAGAAAAAGAGCCATATCATGGATTTTGATTAACCACCATACAGCAACTTTGGAAGTTCATAGATCCAGCAACAGATGCCTCCACAAGTGATACATGGCACCCTCATTTATGATGCTAGGCCTACATACAGGATTCAACTTTTAAGCCACTTGCGAGAATACATTTCACAACATATACAAGATTTCTACCACTGTCTTCAACTGAGTCCAAATCCAGCAGTACAACAACTTGGAAACTACAATGTTAGTCAATACATAAGATACAAGACACCAAAGACTGCCTTAACAACTGATTTTCCTGATCAATAACCTATCCTAAATTTTTAGGAAGGTTTTATAAATAGCATTCATTAACTGTATATGACACCATTTATGTATAGTCAGGGACTGCTTGTCAGTTCAATACCATTATGAAGAAGCATGTAAAAAAAAAAAAAAAAAAGGTTGATGCCAACAAGCAAGATTTAGTCGGAATGAAGGTTTGAAAATGGGAACAAGCATTCCCAAAACCAGTCACAGTAATTATTAAGTAATATTTATGTTACAAAACCCAACTCAAATTCTTTTGATTTAATAAATTGTTAAGTTTAATGTAAGCAAAAGTGTTATGAAAATTAAGTAAGTTTCCTATTTGTTCCTTTGGTAGTATTACCTAATGCGTTCAATTATAAGAAAAAATTAACTACTGAAGCAAACATGGTCGCACTAAACTCCTGTATTCAAATGACTGTAGCACAGAAACTGTACATTTATGAACATGAGTTTCTATTCAAAACATGATCTGCTCAATCCCCTCTACAACTCCTAAAAGTTTAAGGCAGAATTTTCAAACAAATGTATAACTTTTCTTTCAGGGCCTATTATAGATCATGTCTAGCAATATTAACTAGTCAGAGAGTTACAGTGAGTTGGCTCCCCCTTTCTACATATATAAGCTGATCTGGCCTTTTTGAGGGTAGTGGATAATATGAGTAATAGAGAGGAGACATCCTAATTATTCCTCTAATCCTCTGTGGGTAATATGTATTAGTAACACATGGCAATCTAAATTTAATGCTGAAGTTATATTCCAAGAGAATAAAAATAATTAAAATATTATCCAACAAGTTCAACAATAAAAAGAATGTGTAAGAACTAATATCATTATAAACATACATGAATATTACACCTCTGTAAGAGAAGTTCAATTTACAGTTTAACTGAACTTGCTTCAAAAATTTAGAAGCAGTCTTTAGAGTTCCTGGTTCTTTGTTATCTCCTTACAATACTGGTGTCATCTTTCTCTTGCTTTATAGCAGGTTGGGCATTTACTGATTCAGGAACCAGAAGTGCTTGTGGACCTTCCCGCATGTAACAGAAAGTATCATTGCGAAGTTCAGTATGGATGACACTATATGTCTATTAGCAAGCAACAAACCATATGGCAGATCCTAGGCCTTTATAGAAAGTTTTAGCCTTCCTTGTTGTCAACTACATTTTGTAATTAGGATATCCTGTTGAAAGGGAATAAATGAACATTTAAATGAGTTTAACTAACAAGGGAAAAATAAAAATATAGTAAACATATACAATGCAATTAAAATGTTTGTCATGCAGCTACAAGAGGCTGTATCACTTTCCTTCTGGAATCCTTTCAAAATATAAATGAGAAGGAATTTAATAAATATTGTAACAAAATCTCTTTACTATCTCAAATGCTATTACAATAAATGACTTGGTTCTAAGCTATAGCATAATTATATCTCTCATCCCAAAACACTTTGGCTATCTCTCTACTGTAACTATGAACTCACTGTTGTAAACTGAACTCTGGGATTTCCAGAAATAGAGGTCTTTATTGCACATGTAAATTAAACATAGTTGTGACCTCTTACACCCAGGAGCCACAATGAGTTGGTTGTGGAAAGGAAACCACCAGTGAATGGCAACAATTAGCCATGAAGGATAGAAAGCAAGCTGTTCAAGCATGTGTAGCAATTCAGGGTCCCAAGGTACGGGCATGTGCATTTGGCATGTAGTCGCACTGCTCCCTCAGGGGCTTGATGATCCAAGTGTAACACCAACCTCTTCCCTCAGGGAGCCTCTGCATATGGTAGACAACATTGTTAATTTTCTTCACCACAAAGCATAGCCTTTGCCATGGTTGTTGTAACTTCAGGCAGTATCCCTTGGTCCAGGTAGGGTGATCTAACCACTCCAGATCATCCTACTGGAAACCTCAGCTGTTGGTCTGCCAGTCATAATGTCTTCATCTGGTTATTTGCTACCTGGATTTGTTGATGGGCTATCTCATAATGTGAAATCAGTCTACAAGGTTCTTCACTAGTCAACTCTGGCTGTTTTACCCCAGGGGACTGCCAGACATTAGGTCGCATGGTAGATACAGTGCCTTGCAAAGACCAAACTGGCTGGTGTCAATCTGGTGGTGTTGCGGGTTGAATTGTAGTCTAGCAAGAAAAGTAGCACTCTTACATTCCAGCCTTTCTGGTGATTGGCCACAACCTTCTTCAAATGCTCAACCCTGCTGTAGCACAATTTTATATCTGATCTTCCAAAGTTTTGGTTGTCTCTCTACCGCAACTGTACACTCCGAACTCACTGTTGAAAACTGAACTCTGGGATCTTCGCTGCTTTTCTTTTATACCTTTCAATGATGCAAGTAATTTCCAGAAATAGAGGTCTTTATTGCATGTGCTGCTGTTGTACAAATCTTGTGTACCTACTCCAAGTTGCTCAAGTGTTTCACTCTATAAGTTAAACTCCTGTGTAGTCCCAACAGTACCCAAACCAGTAAAACAGTTAGTTCTCTGAGTCAGTTTGCCATGGTCTTGGTCTCCTGGTTAGGAAACCCAAAACACTTCATAAATGGTGAAATAGTCCATGACTACTTGTTAAACCTGTCTGATAGAGGGAATGGTCCCGCTATGCCAATGGCAATGTGTTTGAAGAGCCCTCCCAAGCTATACTGCTGCAAAGGAGTCTTGCTCCTGATCTGCAACTTACGCACACATATGATATCGGTACCCCACCTCTCAGTGTTTTGACCATAGCCTTAACCAGTTATACTGTTGTTTATAGTTTGGCTGAGTCCTAGGTATCCTTTGAAGTCCCCACATTTATTTCCTCCAGGACTTCTGTCATCTTACTCCGAGGGAGGATCAACTATTCTCTGTGGGTATTTCCGACAAGTAACTTCCAAACTCCGAACAGTACACCTACCTTACTCTTCAGTGAGTCCCATTTGTCCCAGTAGGACTTATTACACATTATTCCTGGCTGCAATGTCTTATTACCTCCCTGACTTCACTTCTCTCAGTAGCCCAGATTGGCATCCGCCAGCTGCTTTCTCCTCAGGACTGCACTATCCCATCCATCTGCAGGCACTGTGAAATCACACAGACAGCTGTGGCATGCTCTTTCTTTTCAAAGTGGCCTCACTCCTCTGGGCATGGCATTTGAATTGGCACCTTCCTTCCCATGGGAATTTGTACTTTTGGAGCCTCTGGACCTCCAAATTCTTGAAACTGAACAGCCAGGTGTGGATGGAGCTGCCTGTTCTCAGGTGGAATGGCTCACAACAGAGGTAGGTATCTATGAATGATTTCCAGCAGCTTTATTACTGCCAGGAGTTCTTGCTAGATAAGTGACTACAATAAAAGTGTCACAGGTTGTGAAAGTCCTAAAATAGGCACACTACAGAATGCCGACTAAAGTGCATGGAACACACTGTCTGCCTCTAATGAGCACCAGTAAGGCTTGTACTCTTCCGTAAAATGAGTGAGGTGTTTTGCAAGTTAGAGAAACATCTGACAAATGATAGTGTTCCATAGGCCAGGAAATTTTGTCTCTCATTTATCATTCAGCTGAGGCCATCCTATCACTGTCCAAGCCTTCTCCAGGACTGCGGTCATCCCAGATGGTGAGACTGTGTGCTCCAAATAGTTCACCTCCTTGCAGAAGAGCCAACTCTTCTTCACATTTAGCTCAAGTTAACTGCTTGTAGCCTCTGCAGTGACCTGGTCAGGTTTTCGAGATATTCTTTGGACTTGTTTATGAATTGATGTCCAAATAGAGCAGACAGTCGTCATAAGACAATCTTTCATCACTGATTCCATGAGGCGCTAGAAGGTGGCCTAGAGGGTAATGCTATCCCCCGGTTACCAAGGTCACGGGTTCAAATCTTGCGGAGGGTGATGGATTTTTTCGTGGATGAAAATCCTTAGCATGGCTTCCTTCGGAAGGGGAAAAAAAGCTGTTAGACCGCGTCGTAGATTTACACGTAAAAGAACCTCAAACCTGATAAAGAGGCCTCTGAGCAAAATTAAGCAGTCTTTCGCGTCCAACATTGAATGGGACGCTGAGAACCACCGTAGTTAAAGAGCACCCATAAATAAAACTCTATTTCATTTAATTTTCCACAGGCAAGGTGTCGCCCGAATCCGTCACTAGTTGGTAGGGCCGACTGGGTTTTGTGTCGGCAAGCCCTTCGCCACACCAGGTCTGGTTACACTGGCGCTGCACCTGTGTTTAATAAAATCCGGAACAGCTTTCCTATATCCAGCCGTCTGCGATGGGGCTGTCGTTCATTCTCCTGCCCAAAGCATGTGACGTCACTCGACGGGATAGCGAAGATAGCGTGCCCCTCGATAACCTGGTCCTTAATCGCTTTGCGTCTTCTCGTCGGCTAGGTGGCGCGGCTGTTATGTTGGCCCTCGGTGCTGCCGTTAATACCTCGTGAATTATCTTACAGTCGCCGAGCATCAGAAAGTTTCTTGGAACCTATAATTAGACGGAATGTTCATTGTCTCTCCTGGCTGTTACAGCCTTAATTTCACCTGACTGCGACCAAGCGATGGTTCCGAGGATTTTGGAGGACCTCTCAGATGTCTCCGAACACCGCCAATGCCGGAATTGCATTTAGAGCTTCTACCACCCATCTTGAAAGCTAACAATTGTGCTGCTTCTTCCACTGCTCACCATCGGTTGTGGGTGGCATGGAAGACTTCAAAGGTGACTTGAAGAGTGCTTAAATGTTATGTCGCATCCTCGTCCTCTACTTCAAGTCTCTTTTCTATCGTGGTGTTCAGTTTCTTGGTGCTGCCGTCGACTCTTCTCTCCAGGTCATTAAGTCCTTCAGGGTGTTAACGTATTGGCCAAGCTCTTCTATGTCCTTCACTCTGGCCAGTTAATCGTCAATTTTGGTTGATAATTGTATCTTCATCTTCTCCATTGTATAATTTACAGTGGTATTTTGTTTCTCATCTTCCCCATTCTGGATTCCACTTTTGTGACCTCTTACATCCAAGAGTGACAGTGAGTAGGCTATGGAAAGGAAGCCGCTGGTGCATAACAGTAACTTTTATATATATATATATATATATATATATATATATATATATATATATATATATATATATATATATATTGTAAATCCTATGCATGTTGAACCTACAATGGTAAAGCTGGGTTTGCAATTAATTCTCTGAGAGATATTATGTTTTTGGAATATTTCTGCCATGGTAAACATGGCGGTGTTCTATTCAGTTATAGGTTGCAATTAAGATTCTTTGCAGCTAAAATTTTGGCCGTGTTTGCTACTACATAATATGTATATAAGCAACTGTTTTTTTCCAAATTAATTATGCTAAGTCTACACACAGATCTCGTTAGAATGGCAAATCTCTGGTGTAATTGAAAATGTTCTATCCTAGATTTTAATAAAATAATTGCAAATGTAAAGAATTTAATTAAAAATAAAACATGTTTGGTATTATTTTGCTATAGCCTAAATTAATAAACCAAAAAAAAATCAATATTATTTATATAAGAATGAGCAGCGATACTGCACTGTCTGTTCCTTCAGTTATGGAAGCTTTTATATTATGTAGTGTTAGCGACTTTGTGGGGGTGTTTTGTATTTATTCTGATAATTGTCAATGTGATTTGAGATTTTATTTGACGTCCACGCATGTTTGACTGTGGTCCAGGCCGTGCTACTGCCAACCTAGTATACACATTCCATCACGAGAGATTTTGGAAATGCCGTCTGCATCAATACATCTACGACAACTTCTGAGGAAATTTTCATTCACACGCATCAGCTCAGCTTTCGAAATAGCGTTAATTTTTGTCCTGATGTTTTAATTCTTCTAATGTGTGTGGATTATTCTTGTATTCTTAATTTTTCAAGTTGCCCCATAAATAAAAATCGCATGCCGTAAGAGAGGGCCATAAACCCTTACTATAATCTGTGTCAAGTTAGTTGTGTCCTAATGTCAACACATGGGAGGGAAGAGAGAGAGAGAGAGACAGACAGGGACAGAGATACTGAAGCAGAAGAGCGTTAGGCTGTTGATTGGTTCAGGGAAGGCAATGGGTGCTAACTTTTACGTGGATGCATATTGTAACAGCCTCCTAAAAATACAGTATTGTAATAGTTTTCAGATCACTTCTCCGCGCAAGTTAATTTCGGACAGAAAAGTATGCAAATACTTCGATTTTTATAAAAGGTAATAGCCCGACATTTTATCCATATCCGACACATACCAAGCAGATGGCTCTAGGTTAGTGAATTCTGAAAGGAATATTTACAACAGACGTACACATTCTATAAAAAAAAAAACATACAGATTAGACAGAAGTCACGCTAAATTATATATTGACATTATTAACTTATCGCTATTAAATAAAATGCAGCTAACTTATATTACTAAAGGACACTGGTATTACGAGGTACGCCCAGAAAGTAAGTTCCGTTTGGTAATAAAATTAAATTGTGTACAGATACAGAATAATTATTTATTGCACAAAATTCTACAACTCTTAAACTACTTTTCCACATAACTGCTGAAATTTTGCAGGCATTTGTCATAGCGTGGCACAAATTTTTGTATGCCTTCTTCATAGAAGTTTGCCCCCTGTGTCTTCAAAAAGTTGGAAACACTCTCTTTCAGCTCTTCGTCATTGTTGAAGTGTTGACCGCCAAGGAAAGAAAGACTTGAGATGTAAGAACAGATGAAAGTCGCTAGGAGATGGTCAAACACGTCCCAGGCAAATCCCTGTAGGAGGTTTTTCGTCACATTTGCAGTGTGTGGTCGTACGTTGTCGTGAAGAAAAACAACACCTTTTGACAGCAATCCTCGGCGCTTATTCTGTATTGCGCGGCGCAATTTCCTAAGTGTCTCGCAATAAACATCTGCTTTGATTGTTTGACCACGCGGTAAGAAATCAATGAGTAAGATGCCTTTCCAGTCCCAGAACACTGTGTACATAATTTTTCGAGGTGTCAAGATTTGTTTCGGCTTAACGTTTGCTGGGGATGAAGTGTGCCTCCATTCCATTGATTGCCGCTTACTTTCAGGGGTGTCGTAAGAAACCCAAGTCTCATCTCCTGTGACTATCTGTGTCAGAAATTCTTCGCCGTCTTCATCATAACGGGTTAAAAACTGAAGTGCACTACCCATCCGTTTTGTTTTGTGTTGCTCAATAAGAATCTTTGGTACCCAACGTGAGCAAAGTTTACAAAATTTCAGTTTTTAGGTAACAATTTCATGAATTAGTGATCGTGAGCTTTGGGGAAATTCCATAGCGAGAGCACCAATTGTAAACTTGCAGTTTGCCTGGATCTTGTCATCAATCGCGTGAACCAGTTCTTCTGTAACCAAAGATGGACGCCCACTTCGTTCTTCATTGGGCACTTCACTGTGTCCTTCATTGAACTGTCGGATCCATCTTCTCACCATTGAATCACTAATCGCATTTTGTCCGTAAACTCACAAATTTGCCGATAAATTTCAATTGGTTTCACTTTCCTAGCATTCAGAAAACGAATCACAGATCTGATTTCACAAGCGGCGGGATTTTCAATCAACACCGACATTGTAAACAAGCACAACAAAGCGTATATGGCTGACAGCGATCTCAAAATGGCGCACGTTTCTTCTCCTTGATACAGAGCGTCTACCGCGCATGTGCGGAACTGCGATCGCAGCGCTGCAGCGGAGATAAATTGAAACGGAACATACTTTCTGGACGTACTTCGTATATACACAATAGGTTGCAAGCCTGTACCAGACAGCTCTCTTAAACAACCGGTAATTCTCGAGGTGAATGCTGATTAAGCTGTTATTCTTTATAGTGCAGGGTCGCTTCTGATAATGTGTTATTTAAGACTGTATTTCCTGTACATCTCGCATGCCTCACAAGCCCAGGGGACTTGCTATATGCAGTTTAAAAGCAGTAAGCTTTTAATCATGTGCTTCAGCCGTAATAAAACACAACCGAGGCAAGACTTTAAAAAGTGGTGAGAGGCGAATGGTCGCGCATTGTTTTGCGGTGTTTAAAGAAAGAAACCCCCGAATCGGTCATAAAGAATATCGAAAAAGAAACGGGTGACCTCCTTGGCGTTTCAGTATTTAGTGTGCATTGTGTTAGAATGTAACAGCAAGCATCCGGAAGCCTAAGAACACCGGGAAAATCGCGTAAATGTAAAAAACGTTCGGAGAAATACGATAATTTTGCGAAAAGTGATATTCGCGGTAAAGTTCATGATTGTTTTTGCAGAAATGAACCACCGACTCTAAATAAAATTTTGCATGCAGTAAATTCTGACACAGAATTGCCATATTTCTCACGAAGTACTCTCCACAGGTTGCTGATTAATATCGGATTTAAATTTCAATCGCGAGGGCGGAAATCAGTTATGGTGGACAGAGACAACATTGTAATGTGGAGACGTCAATATTTACGCCAGATCAAAGCTTTTCACAGAGAGGGGCGCAAAATGTACTTCCTTGACGAAACTTGCCTGAATGAGGGATGGATATACAACTTCTTCAGCTTGGTGCGATACAACCGTGAGAAATAAAAAACAAACATTTCTTTCTGGTCTCTCCACAGGTCTGAAAGAACCAACAGGCAAAGAAAGAAGACTCATCATAGTTCACATTGGAAGTGAAACTGGTTTTGTAGACGGTGGTTTATTGACTTTTGAATCAAAAGCACCAAGGACTTTCATGAAGAAAAGACTGGTGGTGTTTTTCTTCTGTGGTTCCAATCTGTCCTTCCGAAATTTGAGCCTAACTCCGTTATAGTATTAGATAACGCTAGCTACCACAGTGTTAAAGCAGAACGCATCCCCAATATGTCTTGGAGGAAAAATGACATTATTAAGTTGCTTCAGGACCATGCGTGTGTGTTTAGTGCCGAGATGGTTAAACTTGAACTAGTAGCCATTGTAAAAAATGTGAGAACACAATTCGATAAGTACATTGTGGACGAGGCAGCAAAAAGTGCAGGTCACACCATTCTGAGGTTGCCACCGTACCATTGTAAACTTAATCCAATCGAGCTAATCTGGAGTCAGATGAAAGGCTATGTGCGTAGGCACAACACCACCTTTAAGCTGAGTGAGGTTCGCTCCCTGGTTGCCACCACTTCACTGGATTGGTTCAACTGTGTTCAGCATGCAGTAAAAGAAGAAGAGAAGATGTGGCACCTGGATGGACTCACCGATAAGACTTGTAATTACCGACGTTAGCAATTCAAGCGACTGCGAACATACATCGGGAGATGACAATGCTTCTCAATCAGGAGTTGAAGTTCTGCAGGATTCCGATTAGAGGTAACCATTTTGGTTCGCAGATACCATTAATGCTGATTTAATGTGTTACTAAACTTGATTTATTGTCAACAAATTAGCGCTGCTAAATATATCGCTACTGTTGCAAAACTTATGTGCGCACATGTACCGTTAACACGTTGCGAGTTGACCGCCTTGTTGTTGACATCAGGACAGAACTAACTTGACACAGATTATAATGATTCTATCCTCAAAATTTTCCCCAATAAACTGTAGATTCATCAGCTGTGGCAGAATCCTGCTGGAAATATCCAGACTGTCAGCTGTTCGAATCATGGTGCTAGTATATTATTTCTGTATCCTTCTACATTTATGGTACACTCATAAAAAATAGACCCTATTATTCTGTATCATGTATCGCGTACCATACCCTGAGTTTTTGATTATGCAAGGGAGTTTGATTGGGTTTGTCTGTAGCATATCGGCTGTGTTATGATGACACATGTCCATGTAAATGAAACCATGCTTCGTCACTGAACAGTATTTAATCATGGATCGATTGTTCCATCATTAACATTCCTCAAAATCCAGCTGCGGAAATTTACCAGACTCTGGTGATCGCGTGGTAGCAATCTGGACAACAGTAACCTTGCATGGTTTGAGTTTTAAAAGTGTTGTTGCTCACCATGCTGAAGCTTTCGAAATGTCAGTTTCTAGTGCAAGGCACCGAAGAGATTTTCGAGGTGACCGTTCTAACCTTTCTCCAACTTCATCTAATTTCTGCTCCATAAGCACAGGCATGTTTACCTTTCTTTTCCTATCACAAATTGATCCCGTCTCCCTGAATTTATTTACAAGCAAACAAACACACTCGGAACACACACGCCAGGAAATTTAGTTTCAAATTGCCTCACAACTTCCCTACAAGATGATGTAAGCACATGCGTATCGTACATAAACACTCTTTGTGGTACTGTATACTACATTTTGAAAGCACTTCAAACAAAACTAAAAACTCTAAACATTCTTAATGTTACTCACGTGCGAACTGGACTAGAGCAGATGACGCACGTGTAACAATAGAACGGATGTAGGATGCATGCGCAGGGAAACGCAGTGAAGGTCACACAGATCTGTAGCCAAGTTTTGTAATAAACGTACCAAACATTGGGCAAGAAAGACTAGTTTTACTTAGAGGTCTCTTTTACAGACCATAATTCTATGACACTGGTTCCCAATAAAATTTTAATTCCATCCCAAAAGAAGCCATGCTAAGGATTTTTATACCCCAAAAAATCCATCACCCTTTGCCAAGTTTGAACAGCGGCCTAGGGAACCATATGCAAGCATTGTATCAACATTTCTTAAACCAGTCATTCATGTTTTTATCATTTTTCTACACTGAGTGCTCCCCCTAATATATTTATAAAGTTTGTAGCTCATGTACACAATCAAAATTATACATACACAAAAAAAAAGTTCTATATTCTATTCTTACGACTTTCTCTCCTATTCAACAACTTATTCCTACATCTGCTTCATGCGTATCAAGATATGTATTAACAGAAATGGTTTTATTGCATATTTATTTGTAGGTAGAAGGAAAATAAGAGGATACATTAGGACTAGGCTGAAGCATTAGCCAAAACCGATAAAATCTTTGCTATCTTAGTTTTCTTTGCATGGCCAGGAATAAAACAAAATAGATATGAAACAAATCATGATATCCCATTTGAATTTTAAAACTGAAGCCACTAATGGAATAACTCAAAAATGGTTTACTCCACCAAAAAAAAAAAAAAGGTATGATATATAAATTTTATCTGTCTTTTGACGAGATCAACATATTTTGTGTGGTAAGATTATGTCTAACTCTTTTGGTTTACCACTTATAAAAAGTCCTTCCTCCAGAATGAAGAGAGCTTATTGCCAGAAAATTCAAGATATATCTTCCATTTGTCGTAAAAATATCTTAAACATATTGTATTTCTATCAAATTCATTAAGAGCCATTCTTGAGAAAATAAACATTTTTGAAAAATATTCCATGTAAATGGGCTTTACTTAAAAAAATTTTAGTTGTATCCTTGAAAGATCCTAAACATCAAGTTTGGATTTAATTGAGTTTTTGTTTTGAGTTGTTATTCACACACACACCAACCTGTTTTGGATTCAGGGGAGCCTAAAATGTTTATTTCCAATGAAATCTCAATATCAAGTTTTTGGGTGGTTTCATAGATTATTCCTAGAAAGTTCAAGAAGCACATGTTATTTGTCATTTAAGTATCCTTCATATATATATGGTTGTTAATCAAAATTGTTGAGCCAATTTTGAGAAAATCAATTTTTTTTTAAAGTCTTTCCTTATAAAGGGTAGTTTGGGGTGGGAGGATTTTATTGAAATCTTCATGTCGCATCCTTGGAAGATGTTGAACTTAAAGTTTGGTATTTAACTGAATTTTTATTTTTTGAATTGTATTCACAAACACACACACACATAGACCTTTTTCTAAAAATCAAGGTTTCAATGTTTATTTTCAGTGAAATATCTGGTCGAATTTTTGGGTGGATGCAATACTTTCTATGTACTAAGTAGAGAAAATAAAAATGAGTTGTTATCCTAATATTCCTTTATCGTTTATATACATATTAAATTGCAAACTTTACTGATTACATGTGTAGAATCTTTGCTCATGGGGAAAGGTTAGGAAACAAGGGAATCTTTTTCCACTATTTGAAGTACCTTGCTTGGTGCCACAACCTCTCGTTAAAGTATACCCTTCTCACTACACTCGAATATGTGTATGGTCTGTTACAAAAAGTTCCTCTTGTAAAGCAACAAACATATCTTTATTATGAAAGTAATTTAAAAGTCACTTCATATACATATGTTGTAAAAGCACATCTATCTTCACCTTCTAGTCTATTAATGCTTGTATTCTTTAATTTTCAATAACCATTCCTTTAACAGTTTTCTGTTACACACTTCCATATAAAAATTTCCCAGCATACATACACTGTTCAAAAAAAATTAGAGGAAAACATGTTTAAACCAAAGCCAAAAATAAAATAGTGAGGTAATGTAAATTTTGAAAGTCAGATGTCATGTTTTGAAGTATTGTTTAAAACTACGATGAAGTTCTTCTAAAAGTTTGTTAGTTTTTCTCTGAATAAATCAGTGAAGTTGAAAAATCTGTGGAAACCAAAGTGAGTGCTCTTTGATTTATTATGTTTCAAAAACAGGTTTTAACAGCAATTTGTTGTAGAAAATTGTTATTTTATGTTCTCTGAGACTAATACAGAGGAATGAGACATCTGACTAAAATATCTGTGGCACAAGCAGATGCGTGAATTGAAGATAGCTATTCTATTCGCTTTGTCTCCAGGATTCATGTCAGTCCTTCTGTCATCCACAGGGCTTGGAGATGATATATAGACAGCAGGTTCAAGAGGTGGCCCGGATAAGGGCGTAAGAAGAACAAAATAGCAGTACAGGATAGATATCTTATCAGTTTTGAGCAGACGCAAATCTGCAGCCAGAGATCTGCAAAATGACATTCAAAGAACAACTGAAGTGGTAATTTCTGATCAGATAAGATATAGGATGAGAAATGCAGGGTTGGCATCTAGAATCCCCATTAAAGCCCCTCATTTGGTACGTCAGCACAAGGAAGCCCGGCTGAGATTTGCCCAGAATATGTCATCTGGCAGTTCTGCCAATGGAAGGCTGTTCTCTTCACAGATGAGTCAAGGTTTAAATTGACAGGTTGTGATGGTCATACACATGTATGGAGACATCGTGGTGAACATCTTGCTGCAGTCACTATTGTTGAACATGACAGATTTGGAATATGGTTTGGGAAGGCATTACTGTTGAATCTCGGACAGAGCTCGTGACTGTTTCATAGTGCGTGAATTCTGATGCTTACATTAATAACATTATCCTTCAGCATGTCACATACCCTCTGCTTATGGAATGGATCCTGATTTTCTTCTACAGCAAAATCTAATGCTAAACCCCATACAACACAGAATATCAAAGATGTCTTACAGATTACCAAATTTGGGTAATGGACTGGCCTGCACACAGTCCTGACCTTAATCTGATTGAACATATGTGGGATAAGCTGGAAAAACTTGTTCACAAGCAGTCTGCTGTGTCACAGAACCAGAGAGAACTCACAAATGCAATCACTGAAGAATGGGAGAAAATCCTACAAATTGCTATAAGGAGGCTGGTACGAAGCATGCCACATAGGTGTTATGTAGTTATTGCAGCTCATGGAGGACACACTAGGTACTGAAATAACCATGGAAACATTGATTAGTGAATAATGTAATCTTATATCTCATATCACTTTGTTTTGTGCATCAATCATTCATTTGATTGTATTTCCAATCCTGTGAAATAAAAATTTATTACAATGCACATGATAATCTTACACAGTTTTTCAACCTACAATTACAAACTACCAAAAATTGAATTGTATCAATATTTGTTTTGGAACATTAGTTTAAACGTGTTTTCCTCTAATTTTTGCTTTCTCTACACATACTGTGTACTTAGTGTATTGAGAAGGTATTGCAGTCCATCCAAAAATTTGAGATTGCACCGGAAATATATGTTTTAGGGTCCCCTGTATCCAAAAAAAGAATTTTCAGAAAAAAGGTCTGTGTGTGTGTCTGTGAACACAATAACTCAAAAACGAAAAGTTGGTAAAATACCAAACTTGGTATTTAAGTTTAGCATCATCCAGGGATGCGACCCAAAGATTTTGAGAAAAATCCCCCCACCCCAAACTACTTACATGGAACTTTTTTTCGAAAATTTTGATTTTCTTAGAAATGGCTCTAACAATTTTGATTAAAACATTGTATATTAAAGATATTTACCTTACAAATAAAATGTATATCTTGAATTTTCTAGGAATAGCCTCTGAAGACTACTTTATTCTGGATGAATTTTACGAAATTTTGCATAACTGCTAACTGTGAAAGATGGACAAAAACTTACCACACAAAAAATGTACAGCACGTTAAAACACACAATTTAAGTTATATGCATTTTTTTTCGTGGAATTAATAATTTTTTTAGATATTCCTTGTTTTTTTGTTTCAGCTTCGAAAAACATACTTTTCTCACTCATACAGGAATTTAACTCCTATCCATAAAAACAAAAGAACTTCAGTAACATAGCAACCAGCTTTTGACCAATCACTTTAACCTACGGTACCCCCTTTTTTCGTTTCTACTAACTAGGAAGCAAGTAATAAGACTATTTCTACTAATTATTTCTCGATTATATGAAGTAAATAGAATAATTTGTTGCAGAGATGTAGAGAAAGTCATGTGAATGGAACGCATCAGCTTTTTTTGAAGTGTAATAATTTATTTTTATTTAATGCAATTTAAACAAAGAACATTTCAACTTATATGTTGAGGAGGAAGCTTATAACTGTTCTTAATTGTATTTTAGGTTTGTTGATGTGCTAACAGCATAACTCAAAAACTAAATATCAGATGATTGTTGAATTTCATATTCAGTTAAAATTTTTCAGAAATGTAACAGATTTCCATATAATATGTCCCACACTTACCTAGATTCACATAGAAAAAACTGTATATGTGCATGTGTGTGTCTCTCTCTGTCTCAAAACTGAATGTCATATATAAGTTATTTGAGCTATTACCATGAATAAAATGTATATTGAATTTTCAGCGGTCCTCTTTAATTCTGATTGAATTTTGTATAACTGGTAAAGTATAGAAAACAGGGGCTTGTTAAAAGTAGAACTCATTAAAATATACAAATATAAAAATAAAATAACAACATATTCATGATATGCATGTCCAGGTTAATGTCATCTATAGGATCTTATGATTTTTTTCTAGGCTTCGATTTTTCTGCAGCTTAACTAGCTTAATTTGATGTAACAAAAGAAAGTAATAAATAACATTATGTGGATAACTTTAATATAAAAACTATATTATACAAGGTTTATAGTGAAATTATAGAGAAAGACATGTGATTATACTAAGATTTTTATTTATATTATTACATAGATATACACTGTGATTTAATCATTTGTTATGGATACTTCCAGTAAAATGAAATAGAAAAAGAATTTACTCACCTTAAAAAATACACTGAATTCATTACTTTCACAAAAAGAAAATGATACACATTTTAGCAAACTGATTATACTTCTATATGCATTATGTTTTACATGTGATCAAAATAAATATAATTTATGCTAAGTGCAATTTTGGTCTTGAAGGCATATGTCGAGCTTCCTCTGGCAATTGGTCTTTCGTTTTGTCAAGTTTCCTTGCAATTTGTTTATTTCCTCTGAAAGGATCCGAATGCTCATACACAATAAAGCCTGTCCAAATTGTCCTGATATCTCCCATTCCCAAAGTATAGATGTGCTATAGCACTGAACCAGCTGTGAGTGTCCCACTTCTCCTGGGTTGATCAGGCTTTATGTGCTGTCTGACACATTGCACAAGGTTGAACTGTGAGCAGCACCTGCACTCCTGCAAAGGACGAGAGGGTTGGTCCTTCAAGTGTTACATGCATTCAGGAGTCAATGAAATGTTTGGTTTTAAATGAGTTTTCACCAAGTTTATGCTTTTTTTGCATACCTAGTTATTATATTGCTGATTCTAAGCCTTCACACTTCCAATATTCATGTACCAAAAGCTTTTGTCTTTATCCTCACTTATTGGTTATGTAATGGAAAATCCAAATTATAATTGTATGGAAGCGTTCTAAGTATCTGTGGTGGGAGACTGCAGAAATTACCAATGAAAAAGTCTCCTGTATATCATGAATAATTTCATCAGCAGTCTACAAATTTCTTTAATGAACTACATGTCCATTAACTGGTTGTTTTAAGTAGAGTTTTGTAGATTTTATTTCGGTTGTTTAAATTGTACACCATTACTAATTTGCTGGTTTGGTTTTGTTTAGGACCCTGATTTTTAATCTTTAGTTTGCATCATTTTTTTTTTTTTTTTGGTAGGTTTAACGCCCACTTTAACTACTTATGGCACTGCAGGCGAATTTATATATATATATATATATATATATATATATATATATATATATATATTATATTTCTCCACTATATTCACCATTATGGGTTGATAAATGCCTGGATTATTCTTTGTGGCTTCTACTTTATTTTAAAAGCTTTGTTGACAGTAAAAGGATACTTGGAGGATTTTGATCCCTTTGTTTTTCATTTCTTCTTGAAGACTAGAACAAGAATTGGAATACTGAGATGCTCCATGACTTTTCCCAACAGCTGTACCATTATTTATATATATTTTTCTTTTTAAACTTCAAAAATTATAAGTTTTGGCAACTCTACCTTTAAGGACAGCTGGATCATTTTGGCTTATAATCTTGATAAAGCATGTTTTCATTGTTGACTGCATTTGTATTTACCTTGCACCTAATTAATGTGCAACATGCAATTTTAATTTTGTGGTCGTTATCAGTGTCAAATATTCTGTTTTAATTGTGAAGTAATCAGCTTTGTGTTTGCACTCATATATGCATATAAAAATATATTCTTCATTTCACATTTGATGTTGTTATACTGTATAGCTATTATCATATCTAAACCTTCATGTTAATGAAATGGTGAAGATGCCAAGAAATACCAAATGACAACATAGGCAGTAACAGCCAGGAGTATGCACAGCTGGGGGACTAGAAAGAACTTGGTACCCCCATTAATTAGGGATTTTTTAAAGTAGAATTAATTAAAATAAGAAAATTAAAGTTAAAACAAATGAATGTAAAAACCAGAGATTAAATTATAATGCACATGCTGTGGAAGCGGTAACTATAGTGACAGCCACAACCAGTAGGAGTGTACATAATTTGGTCCTGGAATGGAATGCTTAGAAAATTGGCAATGTCATCGCAATTCATTGTTTGGGAAATACTACTGATGCATCATCCTTTCTCTGAGGATTCCCTCTTATCAGCATAGATGCAGATACACCATTATGATAAAAAGAGAGGTATCGTGAAGTGCCACACATAATTTTGTTCACTAAGAACAGAATAATGATGCAGGCAAGGACAGTGAGCAGCATTTATATTTATGCATATAGTAATTAGACTAATCAAACAATAAGTATTTAATAAATATATGTCTAAATGTTTCTCATAGTTTAATGAACCTTTGCCAAAGAGGGCTGTTTTGCGATATACAATAATGTAACTACCAATTCAATTGAGAACTTTTTCTCAAATCTCATGGTAGTGTACGCTGTAGAAATGTCACAAAAAAATGTGCAACACTTGTGTTCTCGGAAGTACTTTGACAAAAACAATATCAGTTGATTCACAATTAGACAAGGCAAAAGAAGTTTAAACCAAAGAAAAAGATAAGGTACATTTGAAAGATAGAGTACATGACTTGTCTTAATGAGGGATTTTTACTTTAGCTACAGGAAAATTAAATCATTTGCTTTTAAGTATGTCAATTGCCAGGATCATATCAGTGCTGCTGAAGTTCTTTTACATGTCAAAATCCACTGACATGGGGCTGTCACTTTTACAAACACTTAAGAATTTTGAATCTGCAACATTGGAATCAGGATTTAGCTAAAGGAGGTAGATCCTTCAAGGACATGATGAATGGAAGAGGATGTAGAAATAGGCCGGCTTCCATTGCTTCGCTTTGGCTAAAAAAGGTAGATCCTTCGAGGACATGCTGATTGAAAAGGAGTGGAGCAGAAATAGACCTTATTTTTAGAGATTGTTAGCCTACTTTTAAAGTATGTTCCATTTTTAGGAATCATCAAGGGAATGTTGCCAAGAATTGCAAGTATGTTCCATCCAAAATTATGAATACAGTCATGTTAAGACAAATCACAAATGAGTTAAGAGAGAAATCATATGTGTGTCATTAATGAAACAACAGATCTAAGTCATCAGTTCCTCATGAACAAATAGCTATTTTAGCATAATACATTCAGGAAAGAATCTTCCATTAGAGAGATCTCTTTTCTTAAAGTGTAAAGAAAATATACCAATAGGCTGAACAATGTCTTGGAAGAAATTGAGGTCATCTGGAGATCATCCATGTGATTTGATGGAGCGTCTCAATATCAGATGAATTTAATTGGTTACAAGCAAAATGCAAGGAAAGGAACCCATCAGTATTGCACGTTTATTGCTATGACCATTATTTCACTTATTCGTCAATCACGTTCCAAACTTACATCCAATCATTTGATTACATCCAAGCTTTTTTAGATGTTATGCAATTAGTGTACAATTTTATAGAACAAAATCCTAAGGCATGTTGTATCTTAAGGCCTAGCAAACATATTGATATAAAATTGAAAACATCTGTTCCTTTAGGAAGCTCGGCAGACCTTTTGGAGGCTGTGCCAGAAACATTTGCTCAGTTTGAAATCAACCAACCCATAAAATAAATTGTTGAAAATACAGATGATTCAAAATCAAGAAGGAAAAGGAATTTTATTCCAAATGAAAGTTTTTAACTTTATAGCATGCTTGCATATCATGCAACCTAGTTTTTCAAATCACTGTGAAAGGCAAAATCTCTTCAGAATGTGGACTCAAGATATTTCTGAAGCATTGAAGTAATACAAAATATTGTTTTAGCATTAACAAAATGATTGATGTAAAGAAGTTTTAAGCAATGTATGACAAAAGCTGAGGACTTGTGAAAAACTAAAATTTGAATAATTTGTGCCAAGATGCATTTAATAAGCATCATAATTACAGAATGTACATAGTTAAGGATGTTGTGCACCTGATGTAGTAATATTATATGTTCCTAGATTGATTTCAACTTGCAATTAAGGGCACTAATGACCTTAGCAGTTGAGCGCCCTTAAACACCAACCATCAACTTGTAATTAGTTACAAAGTAACAATGCAAACATGGAGAAAATTCATTCTCTATCTTAATTGTACCTAGTGCTTGATCCTGTGAAAGAAATGTATACTGAACAATAAAACACTATAGGACTTCTCTACAGAATATTTACAATTTTCATTCCACTATATTAATACCAAATATAAAATTTTAATTCATTTGTGACTTTGAATTGCTGAGTGATGTTACACGTCTTTCCCTTTTGTGCTGCTTTTTACTTTCTCTACACGTACTATGTACATTGTGTATAGAGAAGGTATTGTAATGCAACCAAAAATTCAATATCGCAATTTCACCGGAAATATATGTTTTGGGTCTCCCTGAAACAAAAAAAAAATTTTGGGGGGTAAAAGGTCCACACACACATTGTGTGTGTGTGTTTGTGTGGACAGCATAGCTCAGAAACGAAAAGTCTGTTAAAAACCAAACTTGGTATTTAAATTCAGTATCTTCCAAGGATGTGACACAGCTACCCTTTACATGGAAAAATTTTGGTTTCCTCAAAAATGGCTCTAACAATTTTGATTAAAATATTGTATATTAAAGATATTTACCTGACAAATAAAATGTATATCTTGAATTTTCTGGGAATAGCCTCTGAAGACTACTTTATTCTGGATGAATTGTACGGAATGTTGTATAACTGCTAAACCATAAGAGATGGACAAAAACTTATTTAACAAAAAATGTAGAACTCCTTAAAACACACAATTTATGTTATATACATTTTTTTCATGGAGTGGATCATTTTTGAGATATTCCTTGATATTGGTTTTGGCTTAAAAACATACTTTTATCATATGGGAATTTGTAAATTCCTGTCCATAGAAACAAAGGAACTTCAGTCAAATAGCAACCAGCTTTTGACTATCACTTTAGCCTATGCTACTCCCTTATTTCCCTTCTACTTGCATGGAAGCAAGTAGTAAGACTATTTCTGCTAATTTTTTCTTGATTAGCATGAAGTAAAAAGAAGCATAAGCTTTTTAACATTAATTTGTTGCAGCTGTAGAATGGAATTGTATGAATGGAATACATAAGATTTTTTCAGTTTAGTGTGCACCAGATTTGCTATTATAGGTGTAAGGTTTTCAGCAGCATGTAAGCACAGGACACATTTCAAATATAGGTCTTATAATATCACTCTCTGCCCATACTTGCGCATTTTCATCACTGAAAATAAATTTTTGCATAACTATGCTAACCCAAATATACTTATCATTTTGCTGGTTGAAAGCTTTGTGAAACACCACACATTTCACAACACTTCACTTCTGTGAACAAGAAATCTTCCCATTCTTCCTTGAGGTCTCTGTTTGGTTCCACTAAAATTTGACTAAAACACTGTCTTCAACACACCAAACATCAACCTACATTCTGCCACTCTGCTTGCATTTATATGATTATGACCAACTCCCTACTGTCTGGTAGTTGAACGCCCTTAAACCCCAATCATCATCATCATCATCATCCCTACCACCAGTAAGGCTGTCATTACCTGTTCTTTCGTGGGCCTGACCAAAATGATCGATTGATCTAAGACACCAAACATTTTATTTTTATGGCTGGAAAAATTTGGGTTCAGAGAAGTGGAAGTGAGAAAACAATAGACAGAACTTAGCATAAAGTTAAATTTTAAGAAAACAAGAAACTAAGGATTTTCTGACTATCGTAATTTCAAAGCAACTTACAACAATTTCAGGATGGTTTTGAAAACATTTTCTAAGATTCCAACTACTAGCTGTTCTTGTGAGAGGATTTTAAAACTAAACTATGATATACTAAGGAGTAAGAGTGTCTGGAGAATTGTGTAATACTTACTGTTTCGGAACAGAAGCGCACAATATGTCACTTGGAGATATTATTGGATAATTCAACAGGTTGGTCCCTTTTAAGAGAATGCTAGTTAGGTACAGCTAGTTACCAAGTCTTATGTCTTGAATTTTCCATCTTTTTATTTTACAGAATCTGTAAATATTAATGCTGCTCAATTGTAACTTTAAATAGGAATGTTTAAATAAAATATGTTATCCTTCATTTTCATAATTTTGGCTTATAGCCTGTTCTGCCTTCACTCTAGGGCTAGCTTTTTCTGGGGCACTCAATGTGTTGTTTACCTTCTGGCTTATATCTAAAAATCCATTTCACTATTCTTTCCATACAATGAATAGAATTTTGTTAATTTTGTTTTGCTTTCCCTATCTTATCATTAATAGAATATATTTTAAGCTCAGACCTTATATCTTGGCTGGGTGGTTTTTCTAATATTGTAGAACCTTTAGTTCTTCTTAGAAATGTCATTTCTCCTGTTTGTAATCTTTGTTGCTTTATCCTTTCTTGCTGCATATTTCACGGACATAGGTTAAGTTGTACCCATTAATTTACAGAATTTTATTTTTGTTAATTTTCTCAAAGTCCAATGGATAGCACCACAATCTTTGAAATCTGGAGTTTATTATCCTCATTATTTTCTTCTTTATTACTAATATTGCAGCCTTGTTGAAATGAAATACTTGTTTTATGTTTCCATTAACTTCTATATTGGAGCAAATTGGATGTCTTGCGTTAAATACCTTTACATTCTTATAAGATATCTTAAAATTATAATCCTCACTTAGCTAATGTGGTGTATTGCTTATTGCAGATTGTTTTAATTTTTCTCAATAGTAATCCAGTTGTCTGTGAACATTAAATTTTTTTATTATTATTATTTATATTTTACTGTAACATTCCTGGATTCGCTATAGTTATCCATTGTCTCACAATATTGTAAATGTATAGGTAGGTACATCTATTAAATAATGTAGGCAATATTACATTACTCTTATCTGTTCTTTGTTCTTTCCTTCCCAGTATGAATTACTATGTTTATGTCCTTATAATGCTTTTATTTATAATTATAAAGTGTATTGGATGTACTCCTTTTTTATCATAATGTCCCAGAGTTTATCTTTTTTAACTCATTTAAATGCTTTTTCATAGTCCATGACAGCTAAATGTGTCTCAAGATTGTAGTCCTGCCTGTTTTAAATTAAGTATTAGCTAAATAGTATTTAATCTTTTTTATTGTTGAATTCACTTCTACCTGTTTGTTTTGTTCCAAATTAGAAAACCTGCTTTTTGCATTTGAATACTATAGGTTTGATAGGATAAAACAATTTTAAGAGCTGAAAATTTCAAAATTTATTTTAGTTCCTTCGGAATCCCTTTCTGCTCCTCAGGTTATAGAACTAACAGATCCCATGCATTGATCCTCCCATTGTAATACCTCTATACATGCATGTGACAGTTATTCTGAAAAGGATGGCAACCTTATGAAAGTGCTAAAAGGAAGGTGGGTTTCCAGACACAAAATAAAGAGAAAGAAAGCTATGCAAACAAATAAGTTTATAGCAAAGTAACACACTGCTTAGATTCTGAAAAGTTATCTTTTTCGACAGCAAAACAACAAATATGCAGTGCTTAAAGTCCAGGATCCAAAATGATGTTATATACTTACAGCCTTGGGTCCTACTGTTCAAGAACAATAACTTATTCTACTGAAATGAGACATCCATTTTTACACATACTGCTGACTACCCTGATAAATTTGGAATTAAAATTTGACTAGCAAATGTTGCAAACCAAATGATGTACTCTGCAATGGTTTTCCATATAATAGAAAACAGAAAAATTCTGCAATGAGACTGGGAACGGATATACAATGTTTTCCATTCACATGAATATTCATAAATGCTTTATTTTATTTGAGCCTGATCAAAACCTAAATTCATCAGCTTGTTGGGAATTGTGAATTGTTCCAGATGAAATACCAGTTGCAACTGAATAATGTAAGCAATGTCTATATTACATAAAATATCATTCTGGATGGCTCAGTTAGTTAAACACTGGCCTTCTCATCCCAAGACTCATATTCAAATCTGGCCCAGCCCGATAGTTTTTAAATGTGCTTATTAAAAGCGACTGTTCCATACCAGTTGATTTTCTGGCATGAAAAGGAACTACAGAAGAACAAAATTTGGCCACACCAGCAGTGCTGAAATGATCCAGGCAACTGATAGCACCATTAACAAACAATATAAACAATTACTCTAAGTATTCCTCTGACCATACTGCATGAATATAACAAGAATATAAAAATACAGCTAAGAAACAAGTAATAACTATTTCTTTTCATTGGTTAATGTCTAAATTTAGAAATAAAATGCTGTTTTAGTTGATATGTTCCTTAACGTGTGAACAACTGTGTTTTGAAATCATGCCTCATTTGACGTCAAGCAAGTATTCACCTAGTAAATAGGATCCCAGGTATTGTTGTCTTGCTGACTCATAGCCCTCTCCCTTTCCTTGTGCTTCTTCCACTCTATTGATAGTTCCTTTTCTGTTTTCAAAGCCATTGAGCCATATTTAAGTAACATGGGTGGAAAAATCTGATGTGTCCCATTCACATGACTTTCTCTACATCAAATTATTGTTAAAAAGCTTATGCTTCTATTTACTTCATGCTAATCGAGAAAAGATTAGCAGAAATAGTCTTATTACTTGCTTCCTTGTAAGCAGAAGCGAAATAAGGGAGTACATAGGTTAAAGTGATAGTCAAAAGCTGTTGCTATGTGATTGAAGTTCCTTTGTTTGTATGGACAGGAGTTGACAAATTCCTGTATGAGAAAAAGTAGCCTTTTTTTAAAGCTGAAACCAAAAACAAGGAGTATCTAGAAAAATGATCAACTCCACGAAACAAATGTATATCACATAAATTGTGTGTTTTAAGTGCTCTTACATTTTTTGTGTGGTAACTTTTTCTCCATCTTTTACGGTTTAGCAGTTATGCAAAATCCCGTAAAATTCATTCAGAATAAAGTAGTCTTCAGAGGCTATTCCCAGAAAATGCAAGATATATATTTTATTTGTCAGGTAAATATCTTTAATATATGATATTTTAATCAAAATTGTTAGAGCCATTTTTAAGAAAATCAATATTTTCGACAAAAGTTACATGTAAAGGGTAGTTGGTGTGGGGGGGGGGGGTTCTCAAAATCTTTGTGTTGCATCCTTGGAAGATACTAAACTTGAATAGCAAGTTTGGTATTTTACCGACTTTTCGTTTTTGAGTTATCACACACACACAAGGATCTTTTTCTGAAAATACTTTATTTGGATACAGAGGAACCTAAAACATATATTTCCAGTGAAATCTTGGTATCAAATTTTTTGGTGGAGTGCAATACCTTCTCTATACACTATGTAGAGAAAGTAAAAAGGCTCTCCTCCTGTCACCCAAAATATGTTTGAATCACCCACAAGTTTGTTCAGCAATGCCCAACCCTTTCGTATTTTGAACATTTTTCAATCTGCGCTCTCTTTCAGTGTTCACTAGTTAAAGTATTAGTACGAACTCACATGCAGTGAGTAATGCTACGTTTTTGAAACAGGCTGTAGAAACCATGCCTACTCCATCATGTCACAGTTATACTGTATATGCACCAAACCTCAATCCAGTAATCTCGTGACCCCAGACCAAGCTATATGAATTAGACCTGCCAGTCCTTTCAGGTAATTCTTATATACCACTTCTCCGAGTATTTAACTTGTTTTTTTATGAGCTAATGTTAATTTGTTTTAAAAAATCTGAAACTTGTTTATTCCCAAATATGAAATGAAAATTTTCTTGTTCAGGATGTTGGGTCATATCTTAAAATGTAATGAACATATGTTTCTGCATATAACTACTTCTCTGACAGCAGTGAGCCATTTCATTTTGTTTGGTGATCTTACACAAGCTACATACTCCAAAGCTTGAGGTAAAGCTGTTTTTTCATCACACATTATCATGATTGTAGTACAAATTTAAAATTAAGTGTATGTTAATTATGATGGCACTAAAGCAGCTTTCCTTAATGCTGAAGGAAATTTCTGATTGAATGAACAATCTTTAATTAGTGGTTGTTACTCTGTTAGAATCTCATAGTGCCACACTTGCAGCCATGGCAGCACATACTGTCTGGCATACTTTCAAGTGTCACCATTCCTCTTGCAACCATTCTTAGAGTTAGACAATGGATTTTGGCTACTCCTCTCAAGACACCTGGTGTCCCATAGATATTCTATCAGATTGAGGCTAGAATTTGGGCAGGGCAGAACATGACTATCTTCATACCCCTACACAGTTCTGAAACTTGGCATCTAGGATTGTCATAACTGAAGTAACAATAACTAACCCATACAAATAGCACAATGTTGGGAGCATTTCATTATACATAATGTTACAAAACATCTTTACATTCATGCTGCCACCACAAACAAAGCAGTCCCAAGCTGAAGTATGAAAAACAGCCTCACTCCATCACCACCAAATTTCCTGGTTGCATTACACTCTCTGGTAGATCCCACTCCCTACATATCCATCAATAATGTGAAAGTTGACTTATAGCTCCAAAGAATCAATTTCCACTGCACCTGTTCCAGGTATTATATTCCAAAAATAACCTTGTCTCTGAGATTTATTGTATTGTGTGCCATTACTCATCTGGAATATCCAAATTGGTAGGCCTCTGTAAACATTGTCCCAGCAGAAACAAAAGATCAGCATAATAACCATTAATTGAGCTTATTTTTGACAATTTCATGTATTTGTGGGGCAAAAGTTTATGTTGCCAAGGTCATTCGGTATTAGTACAAGCCCATCCACCTTCTATTTGACTGCAGGATGAATGCTTTTGTTAATTTTGGGCCTTTTTAACTTCACACAATTGCATGCCCTTATAGAACAACATGCCAACCTTATCCTGACGTACTGAATTATGAAACAACATGCATGCCCAATTAATTTTGGTAGTTAGTGTATAATTGAAGCTTGATTTAAATTCACCTGAACATTCAAGCTTTGACACAAATGGCAGTGTTACCATATGTTACATTTTTCATTTATATGTGCTGCATCCATATTTTATATAGTATGCAAGTTGCTGTAAAGACACTACAGGCAAGGTGTTAGAAGGATAGCATACTGTATGATAGCATGTACACAGACAGTAATAATTTCTCTCTACAACTTGTTTACTTTCTCTACACATGCTATGTACATAGTGTATAGGAAAGGTATTGCACTCCACCCAAAATTTTGATACTGAGATTTCACCAGAAATATATGTTTTAGGGTCACCTGTATCCTAAAAAAAAAACATTTTCACAAAAAGGCCTGTGTCCGTGTGTCTGTGAACATGATAACTCAAAAAATGAAAAGTCAGTAAAATACCAAACTTGGTATTTAAGTTTAGTCCAGGGATGTGACACAAAGATTTTGAGAAAAATCCCCGCACCCCTTTACAGGGAGCTTTTCTTGAAAATTTTGATTTTCTCAAAAATGGCTCGAACGATTTTGATTAAAATATCATATATTAAAGATATTTACCAAACAAATAAAATCTACATCTTAAATTTTCTGGGAATGGCCTCTGAAGACTACTTTATTCTGGAGGAATTTTACAGAATTTTGCATAACTGCTAAACCTAAGAGATGGAAAAAAACTTACCATACAAAAAATATAGAGCACTTTAAAACACACAATTTATGTTGCATGAAGTTTTTTTCATGGAGTTGATTGTTTTTGAGATATTCCTTGTTTTTCGCTTGCTTTAAAAAATTATACTTTTCTCACACAGGACTTTTGTCAACTCCTGTCCATACAACAAAGTAACTTCAGTCACATAGCAACCAGCTTTTTACTATCACTTTAACCTATGGTACTCACTTTTTTCGCTTCTACTTACAAGGAAGCAAGTAATAATACTATCTCTGCTAATTTTTTTTTTTTTTATTATCATTAAGTAAATAGAACAATAAGCATTTTAATAATAATTTGTTGCAGAAAGTCAGGTGAATGGAACTCCTCAGATTTTTTAAACATTGAACATCCTGATCATATTAGAATGGGTTGGAACATCACAGTGCTGTTTTCCTGTCATGAAATATGTGTTTGTTCAAGCCCACACATATGGATGCAGGTTTTTCTGCCCATGTATAAAACTGCAGTGATGCATTTAAGGAGTTACGATAGATAGTGGTCAGGTCAAAATAGTCAATATTCTGCCTAGGAGAAGCATGGTGCTGACCCCACATCTTTCTGTATCTGTTGGATGATCATTCACCTCCACCATGCATACTTGGATGTGAGGATGAAAGCTTGATTCTTAATAGGACAAAGAACCACAGATAGTGCCACAGATTTAACTTGTAACATCCTTTGAAAACATGAAGGAATTGACAATGGAAGCACATGGCTTCTGAAACATGTTTTCTGAAATAAAAAGTAAGTGATGTAGTGTTACAAAATCGACTCGACTAATTTTCAATTGTTAAAACACATCACTGTTACAAAGTCTACCATATATCAATAATCATCCTGTTGGCTGCTGATTAAGAAAAAAGACAAACTGACAAAATAAAGGAACCAATGAGTTTTATTTCTTCAGCAGTTTAAGCAGCTACCATTTACCCCTACACTTTTGTCTTGTTGCAGACAAAGCCTGTGCATTTCATTATTTCACTGGGAATTATTAACTTAGGTTTTAGTCCTGTGATCTATATATTTTAGGTATCACTTATACAGATGGTTTATTTTGAACCTTCATAAGAGATTTATTTGAAGAAACATCCATGCTGAGTTATATAATGCAGCTAAAAATGCTGTGCTCATACATCAAATAATGTTTAAAAAAAAAAATGTGTGCATCTCGTTAAAACATGCAAATTAAGTCATATAAATTTTTTCGTGGAGTTGACCATTTCCGAGGTATTCCTTGTTATTGGATTCATTTTTAAAATACTTAAGACTTTTCCCTCATACAGGAATTGTCAACTCCTATAAGAAACAAATTTCAATCACATAGCAACCAGCTTTTAAAAGATGACTATCGCTTTAACTAAGTGTATTCCCTTATACTTAGAAATAAGACCATTTCTGCTAATGTTTATCTTGATTAACAAGAAGCAGAAGAATAAGCTTATTAACAATAAATGGTTACAGATATGTAGAGAAAAATCATGTGAATTTAACACATCAGATTTCTAATAATTGAAGTGCTACTTGTAAGTAATTTATCCTGTGAGATTGTTTCTTTTCTAATCACAAAACTAGGTGAATTCTTAGAGTAGATGAAAACTTAATTTACTGTTGCTGCAAATACAACTTGGGATAATAATTATGCCACACAAGTGGTATAAATACTGAATATGTTACAAGCCTAACATGATGTATATAGTAAATGAACTCCAAACTCTTACAAATAGTATTAGGTGTACCAAAAAGGTAGGTATAATCAGTTCCTTAAAAATTATCAGTACAATCAAGCCTAAAAAGTAACAAATTTCCATGGATTATTAGATAGTAGTTCGAATGCAGTCAGGAAATATGTGGAATGGATGTAAAATCAGAGATGCCAACATTCACACACAACTTCCTGATCTGTAATCTGCAAACATCTGAATACTGAGCAGTTGCTAATGAATGTAAAGTTGGCCAAAAAAGTATGAATTGCAGTTTTGCTACCCAAAACGCTTCAGCTTTATTTTATTATTTCCTCAAATTGATTGTTAGCGTAGATGTTGCAAAGTTTTTTTTTTGCTAGTGTCTAATGTCTGCTTTTAATACTTGTGGCACTGCAGGCGATGACACTGGTGCTATATGAAATGAAGGAGACCAGTGGGATGTGATGGTGGGGGAAACCAGAGAAAACTGCCCCTGCACTGCTTTGTCTGCCACAAATCTCACATGCTGCTGCTTGGGCTGTTGCACCTTTCTTGTTAAATGTGATTTAATTTTCTTATACAGTTTTGCAACCAATATCTTAGATATAACTTATAGGTTGCCATATCTTGGCATCCTATAAGTTTGACAAACTCTACAATTCATTTCATCTGAGAATAAGATACACCAGGAGTTTCACCATACCATGTGACTTAGTTTTAATGTGCATAAACTGGTATTTACTAAAGCTATATGTTGACAAAACCATTGGTTTCACTGCTGTAAGATTGGAGAAGGCACTCCTGCTTATCTACATTATGACATTCACACAGTCCTAAAACCAAAACACGTTTTCTTTCTGTAATTTGTATAGTAAGTGGAGAAAGTATTGTATTAAAATTTATAAAAAGTAATATTATATGAGTTGGGACTATAACACCTACAAACAGCCACAATTTCCTTGGTTTGTGGGGTGACATTTTCAACAGTTCACTAACTTTATGTTTGTCCTTCCAGTTCATAAAATACTTGGTTCTGACCAAGCCCCAAAAAAAAAAAAAAAAAAAAAAAAAAAAAGAAGAAGAAGAAGAAGAAGCCAACATTTATTTTTATCAGCAGTAACATATGGAACCATGAATAATAATAAAATCTAACATGTCCTTCAAAATATTAATGTTTTCTTGAAAATATGTGAAGTGGTGCCATAAATGATTTGTGCGAATCATAATGAAATTATGAGATTGTCAATTTGCCTTCTTTCTGTGAGGGTTAATCACAAATCCCAAAACTGATAATCTCTTGCTTCTATTTGTTTCTGTTGATGGCTATGATTTTTATATGCTTATTATTTCCTCAATCTCCAAGCAGTGAAATTCATCATAAAGCTCCATCCCCTATTCAGGAGATGCTTTAGTAAATACATTTTCCTGATGGTAGTTCCCTGCAAATGCAAAAGTGCATTTGAAATGCACTGCAACGGCTTAAGCCTGTAGGAAAGCTGCATTAATCTTGATGTCTTTTCAGAACTGTTGAGCTTTATACATGTTTAGAGTCAGTTGCCTGCAGTTGAAAAATAATTCAAGCCAGCAAGAAACTTTAATAACCTCTTTCCATTTCTGGCCAAGTCAATATTAAGCTGTACTGTTACACTGATGAAAACTCAGTCATGGAGTAGGCAAATCTACAGCTTAGCCATATTTTTGTATTATTACTTATATATTGGGAAAACATGTAATAAAGAAAACTGTGTGCTTTTTCTATAGTTTCATGGTGAGCAATGATAAAACAATGATAGAAAGGCTTTTATAATCTCATTAATTCCTCTAGGTGCCTTTCATCTTCAAAATTATGTGGTGTAATTCTACTTGTGTCAAACCATGCTTTGGCTAGAATCGTGCAGTCAAACATCATAGATTTTACCTTTGAAAATGGATATGCAAGTACCTAATTCATACCTTTGAGTAAACTATGTGGTTCAAACCTTCAACAGAGATCACTTAGTTAAAAAGAAAATAGTATTTTATTTGTTTAACAGTTTACACAATCCATTCATATAAACTCCCAAAAATCTAAAGTCAACTACTGTAGTTTCACGAAAACTTAGGGTGTTTCAAAGCCTTCTGTAGCGTAGAGATAAATGTCTGCCTCACATCCAAGAGGTCTTGATAAGGTCTTTTCTGACATTTTATCTTATCCATCAAAGATGAATGTCGAGTAAATTTTTCATGGATTCGTCGATTTTATTCATCGTCCGATATTAATTACCGGGTTAAAGGACGTTACAGATGTAATACATGTAACAGTTAAGTATGATGCAAATACAATTTCCAATATTAATTGTTAACCACATGATTGTAACTTCTAACACTAAAATAGAAGCTTTTAAATGTATACATGTACTTAATGCATATGTGGAATGAGATCATTTTCGTTACACTCTCGGGTAATTAGTCGATTGCATGAGGCACATAGCTGGACACTTTTCATAATTAAAACGGAAACCGTAAGTTAAGTGCAGTGTCGTAACCTAAACAAAATACCCACATATACGTAGGTAGGTATGTATGCAATATACAAATTCGGGAGATTCCAGAATCCGTTTGTTCCAATAGGTAGGGTCAAAATTGATGGATTGATACATATAGCAAATATGATTCAGTTCTCGGTTTGAGTACTCAGTTTATCCAACGATTAGGTTTCTCGTTGTAGTTTGCATATTTATATTTATAGTAATACTGGTAAACAAATATTAACGCTAATAACCTCGCAGTTGAACCCTTACATCCTACCTACCTAGAAATATTACCGTAAATGAAGGAATCTATATATCAATTAGAATGCGGTTTCAATTCACATTATCACAATAACAGTTCACACACAGTATGGAGAATCCTGACTGTACAGTTACACCAGACTACCACACAGTGAAATGTTTTCAATGTCATAAAACCAGGGAGTGGTTTTAAAACGAATCCACTTAAAAGTGAAATGGACGCACTGATTAGCCACATAAATATATAGCACACATTCTTACAAATTGCATTCAACATGCCCACTGTGGTAAGGGAAAGAAGTATGTCGCATGTACATATGTCTTCTACTTTACTGCTAGATTTAAGTTCAAGCTTCACACTCCATTTTAAACAATCTTACGCTACAATTTAGCGTCACGTGTTTCATATTACGGCCTCGGTTGTACAACCATGAAACATGACAAACCAAGGTCTTGTTTAAATTAACCAGAATGCAATCTCAGTATTATTCAAAAAGGAAATCTGGAACAAAGGAAGAATAATGATCATTATCCTTATTATCTATCTTCAACAGCTATCGTAATTCTCCAAACCTCCACCATCATTTGCCAACGCTGCGATTCAAACACCAGTGTGATTGGTCAGTTTCTTTCTACCTCTCGTGTGAAACAAGATGGCTGTTAAAGGCAGATGTTGCATTGGGTTCCGGAAATAGTTTCACTCTTAAGTAGAAAATGTGGGTTATCTTAATTAATTTTGAAGAATCTCAATGCTTGTATGTCTTGTTATTGGTTGCACTTATATCTACATTTAAATAGTGCAAGGTATTTGGATATGATAGCAAATAATTAAACGGAATCAATATGAAACAGATTGTACCCTGCTATTCTGCAGCTTTCTTGTGTGTGCAGTAGCGCTAACTAGCGACACTCTTTTGAACTACTGGTCCCTGCCATTGCTCTTTGTAAACCCCGTACTACAGGCAGCAGTTGCACATAAAATGACAAAGGAAGTGATAGGAATAAAGTTTCTTGTTGTAAATGCTGTTCAGCCTAATAGTTTGATGTACAAACTGTAGTTTCAACAAAGTCTATATAAAGGCCGTGCAGGTAAGTCTTTAAATGCTTTGAAGAAACGGAAAAGAAGGTGTTTGAACTCAGCTCAGTATGATTGGCATTAGGCTATTCCGCCATTTGTGCTTGTAGTTCTCCTTAAGATCCTCAATTCATGCATATCTTAGTTGGAGCTTATTGTGTTAAAAGTGAGTTTTACTCTTATTACATCTGTTTATATTCAACGTTGGCCTATGTGAATTGCAGTTTTAGAACATACGGTTTTCTACAAAGGTTTTCAATAGTTGGATATGAATTGTGACGCAGATCTATGTGCAAATCATCAATTATTAACATTAATAAGTGCAGATTGTGTTCGGCAGAATTCTACCAACCCTACAGATTGTAATGGCAAAGAAGTGCAGCAGATTTGAAGAAGTACACAACTAAGTCTGTTTAGGGACTCCCGAAAAAAGGGAATACGAGTTGAACCAGTGTATTGAGCAATTGGAACTATACTTTAGCACCTACACCTGAAGCCATAACCCAGGATTTGCATAACTGTGAGATTTGTGGTTTGTAGTAGTAGGTAATGCAAAGGAAGAACTGTTAATGCACGAACAGTAGAACTGTTCAAAGACAATACATATATCGATGTGTAGCCTCCATTCCGGATGGGTGTGAATGGATTTTCCAGTGACAGTAAAAGCCGCAGTTTAGTGTTCCGTCATGAGAGTGCACTGGTGTTTAGAGGACAAAAGAATGATGCACTATATAGTAACGAGAGAAACAGCACCAATGTATTGGAAACGTATGAAGCCTGAAGAAATATGGCCAAGGTAACATTTCCTTTGACTGAGCAAAGAGCGATGGTGGTGGAATACAGTTTTATAGTATTTCACCCTTCTTTGTCCTCTCTTTGAGGTTTTCTCATATCTGGCCCAGTTTAGCTGAGATATACAAAACTGCTGTTACACCGAATCTCTAGCTAAATAAGGTAAGTTTTGAAAAGTAATAAAGCACAAGAACAGATATACCATGTTAAAAATACATGAAGTAAAAAATAAAGCATTATCCCATTTTTATGAGACGAAAGCAATGATTACAGAATGAAGCAATTAAAAGTCTCACCTTCATGTATAGGTATTGTTGCATATTCTTCTAACCATTCTAAATGAACCAGCATAGCTTGGGAAGAAAATGAGCACATGTGTGTACTTATCTTACACTTTAATGGAAAATTGTGTTAATTCATTCTCTGATTGCCTTGAGATTTCTCAATGGGAATTATATTTTTAAGGAAGGTAAATGGTATTTAGGAGTCTTTCATATGGAAATGCATTATAGCAGTTAGTGCACATAGTCCAGATTTCCATTGATGATTCTACAAAGGTTTTGTAATTTCTCCTGCCCATTTTCCTGAAATGATTCAATTTTTTAAAAAAAAATCATCTTGTGAATCCTGAATGTCTTCCATTAAACTGAGTTGATCAGGTGTATCTCTAGGTGTAGTTTACTACACCTTTTAAGTCTTCATCTGATGCTTTTAAGTTTTACAATTTTATAAGTTTTCCTAGCAAACACTGATGTATAATAAGAAAACTTGCATGTACATTGAGCAGTTACAAATGAGCAATTATCTTTTATTTGCTATGATATTGTATTTTATGCACTCTAATGCTTTGAAAGCTATAATTATGCAAGTACCCTGTCCGAAGAGTAACTTTATAACTGAGCAATATTCGATAAAAAAAAAAGTGAATTTTTCTATCTTGTTTGCTGAGTTTTAATAGAAGGAAAGAGAATAAAAAGAAGTCTTGACAGGCTTTTTATAAAAAAAATTGTGTTTTTTAAGATGTCTTAAATTTGAGCATACATTTTATCTTAATCTGAGCATTTTCTACATATTTTTTGCCAATTCATTTTATAAGTATATTGTTGGGCGTAGATTTATAAAATATTACAGCTGGAATTAAAGCTCCATGCATGAATGAAATCAACTGAAGAAACTGAAATTTTGTGTGCACGCTCTTTAGCGCAGTGGGTCTCGGCGTCCTATCCTATTGGGCGTGAGAGTCTGTTTAATGTTGCTCAGAGGCCTCTTTATCATACTTGAGGTTCTTTTGCGTGTCGTAAATCCACAACATCGAATTTATTTTTCTTCCGAAGAAAGCTCTGCTAAGGACTTGACAAAGAAAAAAGAAAACCACCGTCCCGCGCCGGGTTTGAACCCGCGACCTCAGGAACCAGAGGCTAGCAGTTATCACAGAAGAAAATCAACGTAAGGGAGATATAATACTGAAGGGTAATGAATCCAGTGCTCTAGCAATAGAAGCATGAATCGGGGCTGAATTACTATTTGATATCTTGGAATATATTTTGTATCGAGAGTTCAAAAAATTAGCAGCGGTCTAGGCCGTGTTTGAACCCGCAACTTGGGATTACTAGACGAGTGCCTAGCCAACTGAGCCGCATACTCTGAAATGACATGGGCCTAAGCAAAGTTTAATTCTGACAATTTCTGCCTGGTTGTTAAGGTTGGAATGAACATAGCAGTATGTGGCTGTATTGAGTAGTCTTTCTACCTCAATTCCTTTAATACACTGTCCATATAGATAATGTTGCGACAAGTAATAAAGCGCCAGCTTTGTTGGAACGCATATCCTATCAAACAGGCAGCACTACAATGGATCTCCAGCTTTGTGTGAAACGCAACAATGAATCCCCTCTCATTGATACTTATTTTATGTGCACTTCACGGACGAGATACCTTCCTATACGTTTTGCATTTGCAAAGGATTAGCAATTACGGTAATTGGACATAAAGACAGACTCGCTTTCAGAGCGTAAATTGCGGGACGGTTTTTGAGAATGCAGTGTTGTTGATGTGGCATATACTTTTTCCAAGGATAGGATGTTTGTTATAGCTCAAGATCTACATTTGGAAGTGAAACCGCGCCATTCGGGATAGCTGATTTGTAAGTGTGGCAGCCTTAAAAGGCTGATAACTTGGTTTTGTCGGAGGTGGCTCTACCATTTTGGCCTTTTTTTTTTTTTTTTTTTAATTTAACTTATTTTCCTGGTTGTTTTTCTATATCCTATAACTCACACATCTCATCTGTGCACTAGGTCGTAACGAGCTGTACAATATTAGTTGGGAGGGGATGTGACGTCATTGTGCACACTTTTCTAGCAATAACAGATTCACGTGTGCGTTATATAAATATATATAAACCGTTTTTTCCACCTACCTCACATTCAGTACACTTTTACGTAGGAGTGATTTAACCGCAATATGTTTTCAGTTTTAACATTTGGCAACAAAATTTAGAATTGTCACGAATTGTGATGGAAAGAAGAGTCGCAAGCTCTCAGCTATGCCGTTCAGCTGACGCACGTGGAAAAGTGTGTTAAGCATTATAGAATACGGGCTGGCTCAGTAAAGGTGGTCTACCATGCGAAAGGTCCTGGGTTCGATTCCCGGCTGGGAGTAGGGATTTTTCTCTAGCCCAGATTATTCCCTATGCTCCCGATAGTCTGGAAGTGTAACTGTGCATGTGATCTAATGTTTAACATTAATGATAAATAGAAACCCAACGATATCAGTACAAGAATTAACACCTTTCCCGAGGCAATGTATTCTGAAAGGAAATACTGCAATTAAAATATAAGTGGAACAAAAAATTTATCTTGCGTTGGAAGGAAAAAGAAGAATCGCTAACTTTCAGGCATGTCCGTCAGATGACACACTTGGAAAAGTGGAATACGGTATTGCAGACATGGCCAACCCTATGGTAAAAAACGACACCATTTCTGTATTTCAATGAGCCTTCAACGTGCTCTGTCCCCTGTGATTTTCTGGTTAATACAGAATTCTACAAAACTCAACCAGGTTGAAGAGAACTTACAGTCGTTAACAAAAGATTCAAGATGTGTATTTAATTTTTCACGTCAATATCTTGTGTACATTTAATAACATCGTTAGCGTCACTTTTGGGAAAGTGCCAACGCACAATTTTCCATATAATGCCTAGTTTTGGATGGGGAAATTATCTTGTAAATATTCGCTTAGCTTGTTTACACAGCGACTGGCTCAAGTTTGACATTTAGTACCCTTTAATCTGAATTTTTGTTTTTGATTAATGCTGTTCAAAATAATTATCGATACCGAATTATTTTTGCGAAATACAATATAAAAAGAGATCGGGACTGACATTTTAATAATGCGGCAATGTGAGCTATAAGACACCATCGACATCCGAGACCAATGAAAAATTGTCAACACTTTTGAATCGCAAGAGCGTGCTAAGTTCAATTCAACGAGCCATTCCGTAGGTTTCGCACAAATTCAGAAGCAGAGCAGAGCGACAACAGACACGCACGCTATACACCTTGACATCTGGTGGTTTCAATGTAAGGTTTCATATTGTCTTTGAATACTAAAATTCACGACGTACACGTGTTTTGTGTTTCGTTAAATGATTCAACTAGTTAGCCTATTCTCCATAGTGGCTGAGGGGCCTCAAAGAAACTTGATTTTTACGCTAACTTTACGCATGGTTTTTCATGTTGAATGCTTCATAAAGTATTCTATATTATTTCATAGTGATATGAGATAGAAGTTGGTAATATCCAATTTGTATGGTGCTGTTCTATGGGGGGAAATGTGCGTCGTAATTTTTCACTCGTAAAAGACAAAAAAGTATCTATGGTAAACATAAGCATTTGATACTGTATAAAACTTGAATATAAATTGAATGAAGTATCTTAAAATATGTTGTATATCCGACAGGAACATGTGTTTCCCTACAAACGGACCAGTTAGGCATTTTTAAAAATAAAAACGGATATTTGAAGCAAAGTTGTATTTTTCTCTTAGAAATTTATTTTGCAATTCCGCCACATTTATCTGCTTCGTGTATATTGTAACAAGGCGCAGAGAAAAGCCTTGGTTCTCCTAGTCCTACACTCGCTGTCATAAATTACAAATGAAAACTAGGATTGACAGGGAGAAATGGAGTTTTATTTATGGACGTTCTTTAACTACTATGGTTCTCTATATTGGGTGTGAAAGACCCCTTAATTTTACTCAGAGGCCTCTTTATCAGACTTGAGGTTCTTTTACATGCCATAAATCTAAGACACGGGACCAACGGCTTTACTTCCCTTCCGAAGGAAGACATGCTGAGGATTAAAGAGATTGACAGAGGGGAAGCTGCGGAAGGAGCGACGTGTCGCTTGACGTTTTCGTCAGGCAATTGTAATCCTTTGAAGTGATCTTTTGGATCTAGAGCTACATCTCTCTCCCTTGTGAAAATGATTCAAGTCTTTCTACTATTTGATGAATTTGTAAGATCTGCAACAGGACATATTTAAGGTCTCTTTGCGCCCTCACATTAACCGTTCCTTCACTGCTTCAAAACCGGTGGCATCATTTTGTAGTATTACCTATTGCGGCAATTGCTGAAGAATTTTCTTCTTTGTTGTTTTTAAGTCTAGTTTTCTGTGGAATTTTTACTTTCTCTACGTAGGGATAGAGTATTACACCCAAAAATTCGATGTCGAGATTTCACCGGAAATACATGTTTTAGGGCCCTCTGAGTCCAAAAAAGACATTTTCAGAAACAGGTCCGTGTGTGTGTGTATGTGTGTGTGGATCTGTGGACTGCATAGCTCAAAAACGAAAAGATTGTTAAATACCAAACTTGGTATTTAAGTTTGGTAACTTCCAAGGATGCGACACGAAGATTTTTAAGAAAATACTCACCCCTAACTAACCTTAACATGGAAAAATTTTCGAAAATTTTGTTTTTCTTGAAAATGGCTCTAACTATTTTGATTAAAATACCACATATTAAAGCAATTTCTATCATAAATAAAACATATATCTTGAAATTCCTGGGAATAGCTTCTAAAGACCTGTTTATTCTGGATGAATTTTGCTTAATTTGGCATAATTAGTAAACTGTAAGAAACAGACAAGAACTTAATATATACAAAACATGTAGGTCATGTTAAAATACACAAGTTATGTCGTACATTTTTTTTTTTTTTCGTGGAGCTTGCTGTTTTCGAGGTATACCTTATTAGTTTCAGTTGTAAAGTACTTACACTTTTCTCAGACGGGAGTGTCGGTTTTTTTTTTTTTTTTTTTAGTCCCCTTTAACATCTAAGGTCATATCGGGGGCTTTCCACTTGAAACAACTCGTTGTCTGCAGGTTTCTTTACGTTAGTTTAAATCATTTAGTTTTACTCAAACACGCACACATTCATACAAACTCCCAGAGTCTGTGGGGGATAGGGAATAATTCTGGCTAAGGAAAAAGTCCCCGTCCCAGCCGGGAATCGAACCCAGGGCCCCCGGGTGAGAAGTCTGCTCGCTGACCACTCGTCCACGGAGGCAGTCCGTGTTTCTTTTGTTCTACTCCTGGCCAAGCAAAGAAGCGATTTGCAATGAAAATCGCACGACATTTTAAAACATTTGACTATCACTTTAGCATAGTGCATTCCCTTAGTTCCAGACTACTTATAAGAAACTAAGTAATAAAATTCTACTAATGTTTATCTCGATTAGCTTGGTGTTGAAAGAAGAATTATCTTTTGTATGAACCTTGTTTGTACAGTAGCTAGAGAAAGTCATGTGAGTGTAATACAACAGATTTTTTTCCTTAAGTTTTGTATCCACTTAACGCAAATATTTGAAAGGCTGAGAATTTTAGCATCGACTTCAATGACAAACGGAAATCAGGTTGTCTGGGAAAGCGACAGAAAGAATTTGATTAACGCAATCCCGAGACGTCTTTTCGGCGCGTTTACGACAGATTACACGTTTATACACTGAAATGTTATCCTTTAATGCTGGCTTAATTATTCCTCTCACTGACTTAAGAGATGTAGAACTTGTGCAATAAGCAATTATTAACAAATATTAATAATACGTTATACTGTTGCGGTGTTTGGTTAGAGAATATCTCCAAAAACACGTTTTGTAATGCAAGGAGTTATGTTTTAGTGACATTTTTAGAAAAAATTATATTTAGTTACTTACAAAATATAAATTAAAATAAACTCTTTCAAAGGTTTCCATGACTTCTGAATACATGGTACAGTTTAACCAAGATGTTATAAAAGTGTTACTATTTTTCCATCTTTCTATTAATCGTATTAAATATTTGCTGGAAATGGTTTCAACAAAACAATATTGGTACACAGACACAAATAGGTGGGCTTTGCCTACAGTTAACTGTTAAATAAAAATTTAAAAGGGGGAGGGGGCAAAACAAACTTGCGCACTTTTTATATACACTTTAAAAGATAGTGAATAAATTGGCCAAAGGTCGTGGGTTTTAACCCGAACCAAAACAATGCTTTTTAAGTGTGCCCCATGTCAGTAGATTTACCGGCATCCAAAATAATTCCTGCGGAAAGAAATTCCGACACACCCGCGGCGCTGGTGTGATTCTGGCAGTTGATAGCATCGCTAACAGACAAATTAATTAAAAGGCAAAATTTCCAAATGTAATGCTTAAGAATGGAGAATCCAAACTAACAGAGAGAATAGGTATATAGGAGTCGTAACGGGGAAGGGATAGAAAACGAGATTTGATATGAATCATATATATTAATGAGCTGTATATTTTTTAACGAAGCGTTTTTGTAAATCTTTAGTATTGTCTGAGCTATAAAATCTAGAAAATGAAGAGGCTATGTAAGTAACTCTTTACCAAAAAAAAAAAAAAATGGCACCTCAAGATATCTTAGTTTAATAAGAATACAGCATAATTTAATAAAAAAATCTGACTTTCTCTAGCTGTTCCACAAATTTTCCTTACCAAAGAGTATTATTTTATCTATATCATGCTAATAGAGATAAACATTAGCAGAAATGGTCTTCTAGCTGCTTCATTGTATGTCGAAGGGAAATAATGGAATACACTAGGCTAAAGCGATAGTCAAATCTTTTAAAAGCTATCACTATGTGAAACAACTGAAACTCGGTTCTCTCTCAGGTGCATTACAAGAGAGATGAAACAAAAGTTGAGTTCTCGCTTGAGAAAAGTTTAAGTACTTTAAAACTGAAACCAATAAAAGGGATATTTCGGAAACGGATTACTCTGCAGAATAATATGACATAAATTGTGTGTTTTTGTGACATATACATTTTTATATAGCGTTTGTCTATCTCTTAGAATTTACAGTTATGCAAAAGTCATTCAAAATAAGAAGTCTACAGAGGCTATTCCAGATATGCATTTCATTTGCAATGAAAATGTCTTAAACATTTGACGATTTAATCAAAATTGCTAGAGCCCAAATGTTTCCATGTAAAGGGTAGTTGGAGGTGGGGATTTTCCTGAAAACGTTCGTGTCACATCCTTGGAAGATATTGAACTAAAATTACAAGTGTGGCATTTAACCTACTTTTCGTTTTTGAACTATGGTGCCCGCGCGCGTATACGGCCATATTTCTGAAAATGCCTTTCTTTTTTATTCAGGGGTTCTCAAAAATATTTCTGGTAAAATCTCGTATCGAATTTTCGGGTGGAATACAATACCTTCGCTGTCTATGTACATTGTATATACGTGCTAGATAAAATAAAATATTCAGAGCAGTTTTTGAGAAAATAAACAAATCGGATGTGTTCCATTCTCTACATCTCTGTAACAAATTTTTGTTAATAAGCTTATTGTGCTATCTACTTATGCTAACCGATATAAATATAAGCAGAAATGCTCTTATTACTTAGTTGCTTATAAGTAGAAGGGAAATAAGAGAATGCAGTAGGCTAAATCGACAATCAAGTGTTTTAAAATGTTGCTATATGATTGAAATCCGTTTCTTTGCGTGATCAGGAGATAAGTATTTTAAAACTGAAAATGTATATGGCATAAATTGCGTGTTTTAAAGAGATCTGGATTTTTTTTTTTTTGAGTAGTAAGGTTTTGTCTATCTCTTATCGTTTACCAGTTATGCAAAATTCAGACAAATTTATCCAGAATCAATAGTTTTTAGAGTTTCCAGAAAAGTTAATATCCACTGTTTAATTGTCATGTAAATATCTTAAATATAAGAGATTTTAATCAATAACGCTAGAGCCGTTTTTGATAAAAATAATTTGAAAAAATGTTCCATATGAAGGGTAGTTGGGGTGGGGGGATATTCTTGAAAATCTTCTTTGAAAGATAGTGAACTTAGATACAAGTTTGTTATTTAAACGGACTTTTCGTTTTTGAGCTATTCTGGCCCCCCCCACGCACACACACGCGGACATTTTTCAAAAAATCTGATGTGTTCCATTCACATGACTTTATCTACATCTTTGTAATAACTTATTGTTAGTAAGCTTATTATTCTATCTCTTCATGCTGATCGAAATCAACATTAGGCGTATTAGTACCTTGTAATTAGTCCGGTAATAAGTGAATACACAAGGCTAAACCGACAGTCAAATGTTTTAAAATGTGGTTGCTATTGGATTGAAATCCGTTTCTTTGCGTGGCCAGAGGTTGACACATTCCAGCATGAGAAAAGTATTTTACATCACGTACTCCTGATATTATAATTTCAAAATCCTCTAATTATAATGGTTATAACTATAAAAAAGATTAACGTCTACATTTATTGTGCAGTAAGGTTTTGTCTATCTCTTACGGTTTACTGGTTATGCAAAATCAGTAAAATCCATCCAGAATAAACAGGTCTTCAGAAGCTATTCCCAGAAAATTCAGGATGTTATATTTGTGATGGAAATAGCTTTAATATGTGGTATTTTAATCTAAGTCATTAGAGCCATTTTTGAGAAAAACAAACATTTCGAAAAATTGTCCATGGAAAGGGTAGTTTGCGGGGGTCTTGAAAATCTTCGTGTCTCATCCTTGGAAGATACCAAACTTATTATCAAGTTTGGTATTTAACGTATTTTCGTTTTTGAGTCATGTTGTCCATAGCCACAAACGCACGACCTTTTTCTAAAAATGTTTTTTTTTATTCAGGGGCTCCCAAAACATGTATTTCCGGCGAAATCTCGGTATGAACTTCTGGGTGTAATACAATACCTTCTCTATATACTATGTACATAGTACGTGTAGAGAAAGTAAAAATAGGCAATAATTTTTTTCTCACGGAAGATAACTCCATGGCACGACAACTCACAAGGAACCTTGGCCTATCACCCGGCCGCTGCGTCCCCCATTTTGGTCCATGATAGACGTCATGGCTGGGGTGCAGTATTGGAGGGTGAGACGTGGTCAGCGCCTCGAATCCCTCCCGGCTGGTTAATGCGGTCCTCATGACCTGGAGCCGCTACTTCTCCATCAAGTAGCTCCTTAATTGGCCCCCCGGGGACCTCACGAGGCTAAGTGCATCCCAGTCCAGGTCTCCCAGCGGGGGGAAAATCCCGGCACTGGGAATCAAACCCAGGTCTCTCGCTTGGCAAGCAGCTGCGCTACCACCGCGCTAAGGAGGCGACCTTTCGCGGAAGATACCTGATTTAATATTAAAGCTTATATTTGTCCCATTTTTAATGTTCTAATGTAAAGCTTAGTCACGCGCGCCATTAATAAATATGCTATTTTATGTAAGATAGATAGACTGAAAAATTCATTTTCGTAGTCGGGATGTGCTACACACGACTGGTATGAAAAAAAACAAACAAAACAATTCAGTGTTTTATGTAATTTACATTTTTTCCGGTTTAATGATATTTAAACCTGGTGGTCCTATCGGATGATGAATGAAATCGGTGAAATGCTGACTCGCCCTAGCCGAGATTCGAACTCGGGATCTCTTGAATGTAGACAGACACGCTACCCCCACACTGCAGAGGTGGGCCATAGCGGGTCTCCGTGACAGCACTGTTCGTTTTTACTTTCTCTACACGTACTATGTACATAGTGTATAGAGAAGGTATTGTAATGCACCCAAAAATTCGATACCGAGTTTTCACCGGAAATACATGTTTTGGGTCCCCCTGAATCCAAAAAAAATCTGATATGTTCCATTCACATGACTTTTTCTACATCTCTGCAACAAATTATTCTTAAAAAGCTAATGCTTCTATTTACTTCATGTTAACCGAAAAAAAAATATCAGAATTAGTCTTATTACGTGCTTCCTTGTAAGTAGAAGCGAAATAAGGAAATACCATAGGTTAAAGTGATAGTGAAAAGCTGGTTGCTCTACGACTGAAGTTCCTTTGTTTGTATGGACAGGAGTTGACAAATTCCTGCATGAGAAAAGTACCTGTAAGTTTTTCAAAGCTGAAACCAAAAACAAGGAATATCTAAAAAAAAAAAAAAAAAAAAAAAAAACGATCAACTCTACGAACAAATTTTATATAACATAAATTATGTGTTTTAATGTGCTCTACATTTTTTGTGTTAAGTTTTTGTGTATCTCTTACGGTTTATCAGTTATTTAAAAGTTCGTAAAATTCAATCAGAATAAAGTAGTCTTCAGAGGCTATTCCCAGAAAATATATTAAGGATATTTACATGGCAAATAAAATGTATATCTTGAATTTTCTAGGAATAGCCTCTGAAGATTGCTTTGTTCTGGATGAGTTTTACGGAATTTTGTATAACTGCTAAACCATAAGAGATGGACAAATTTACCACACAAAAACTGTAGAGCACATTAAAACTCACAATTTATGTTCTATACATTTTTTTTTTTTTTTTTTTTTTTTTTTTTTTTTGTGGAGTTGATCGTTTTTGAGATATTCCTTCTTTCTGGTTTCAGCTTTAAAAAACACATTTTTCTCATATAGGAATTTGTCAACTCCTGCCCACACAAACAAAGGAACTTCGTCACATAGCAATCAGCTTTTGACTAACACTTTAACCTTAACACTTATTTCTCTTCATCTTACAAGGAAGGAAGTAATAAGACTATTTCTATTAATTTTTGCTTGATTAGCATGAAGTAAACAGAAGCATAGGCTTTTTAACAATAATTTGTTGCAGAGATGTAGAGAAAGTCATGTAAATGGAACACATCAGATTTTTTAAATAAATTTATTTAGCTTTTTTTTTTAATAAAGAAGAAACCATTTATAGTGTAATCATGTTATGCACATAGCAAGCAGATGTTCTAACGGAACTCTGAGCTCTTAATTATCTAACTGCTTCAATAAAATTTGATGTTTGGACACGAGCTTATAATAAGGGATATATTAAATTCCTTATGCTGCGTCCAATATTTGAGAGTTATATCATATCTAGTGCCAAATCGACACTTGAGGTGCTTCGCCAGTAGCAAATGTCTTCCAAATGGACAAATTGTGGTTGTTTTTTTACCCTGATTCATTTAAGTTCATTGTGATTAGCATAATTGGTGCCGAAATTGTTGCAGTTTTGTAGTGTTCTGCATTTCTTCTTCCTCTTCATCTTCTGTGGGTGTATTGGGTTGAGCCCAATAAGGATTATACGACCAGCCCATCTTTGAATGACGAAAAATTACGGCGCGAACATCAAAGTAAGTGAAAAGTAAGAATGTATCTGAGAAAGAAAATGTTGCTTTTCAGCTTTGTTATGGTTATGCATTTGTGTGAGGACTGTATGCAGGTTTTCGTGACGTGTGACAGGATTAGAGGGAGAGGGGATATAATCGTGGGATATATGTATTCTTTGTGTAAAACTTGTAAGGACAGATGCAGTTTCTTGGTGTAGTCAAGAAATGAGCTCTGGTTTTGAGCACGTAATTTTGAAGTAAATTAAACTTTCAAAAACAAGCAACACATTAATGGTAAAATAGAATACATCAGTTAAGACGCCAAGTTAGATGGATCCGAGGTTCACATTCGGAAGTTTCGAGTTCATATCTCAATAGCCCTCATAAGTGGTAAATGCCGGAGAGGTGCTGAACTTTTTCTTCCCAAAATGCCTTTTCCAAATATCATTTACCTAATTGCATGAATCGCCAGCGCATACTCGGTAGTGCAGTATGTAGTTAGAACGGATGTTAAACATCACTAAAAGTCAAATATGATCAGGGTTCAAAAAAGAATACTAAATACTTAATTCTTGACAGAATTATTTAGCATTTTAAAATCCTATTGTAAACCATGACTGTCTGCATATTACTATTTTACTACTGAACATTATTATTTTCTTTTGGCTAATATCGTTTATTTGTTTAACCACGTTTACCAACTATTTTTACAAAAGAAACATTGTGTGTCCCATTCGCACGATTCTCTCTAGCTGTTCCACAAACGAACATTCCAGAAAAATGTAAGTAATTTAAATGTAAACCAATAACAGGGAATATCTTAGAAATCATTAACTTTACAATAAAATGCATATGACATAACTTGTGTTGCATACGAGAACTGCACGTTCCTTTCTCTACATCATGCTAATCGAGATAAACTTTAGCAGAATTGGTCTTATTACTTGTTACTTTGTAAGTAGAAGGGAAATAAGGGAAAGTGCTAACCTAAAAGTGATAGTCAAACCTTTTAAAAGCCGGTCGCTATATGAAACGATTGAAATTCGGTTCTCTTTGATTGCTAGGAGCAATCAAAAGAAACGAAAAGAAATTTGTATGCCTTCCCGTTTGAGCAATAGCTTAAAACTGAAACCAATAACACATACTATCTCGGAAACGGATAACTATACAAAATTAAAAATGTTATATGTCATATATTGTGTGTTTTAAGGAGATCTACATTTGTTGTGCAGTAAGTTTTTGTCTATCTCTTACAGTTTACCAGTTAATACAAAAGTTGCACAAAAGGCATCCGGAATGAAGAGGTCCTAAGTCTATTTCCGGAAAACTCAAGATATGCATTTTGTTGATCATAAAATATATTTAAATATATGCTATTTTAATCAAAAACCTTAAGATCCAGCCATTTTTTTTTTTAGAAAATCACAATTTTTTTAAAAATGTTCCATGTAAAGGTAGTTGGGTTTGGGGGATTTTTCTAAAGAGATTTGTGTCGCATCGTCGGAAGATACTGAACTTAAATACCAAGTTTGGCATTAATCGACATCTCTTTTTTGAGTTTGCCGTTCACACAGATGCACATGGACGTTTTTTATTCAGAGGATCCTAAAACATGTATTTCCCGTGAAATCTCGGCATGGAATTTTTGGGTGGAATGCAGTACTCTCTCTATCCACTGTGTTCATTGTACATACGTGCTAGAGAGCGTAATAATGTACTACACTAATTGTATTATCCATGTTAATTGAGATAAACCGTACATAAATTATTTCAGTGCATATTTTGTTGTAGGTACGAAGAAATACCGGACACTGATTATTCTTTTATTTACATCGTTTTAATCGAGATAAACATTAACAGAATTTGTCTTATTACTTGCTTCCTTGTAAGTAGAAGGGACTACAATAAAGGCTAAAGCGATAGTCAACTCTTTTTAAAAGCTGGTCGTTATGTGAACCAATTGAGGTTCGGTTCTCTTTGCATGGTCCTGTTTGAGAAAATTTAGGCAGTTTAGAAAAAGTATACGACATAAATTATGTGTTTTAACTAATCTACATTTTTTTTGTGTAGTAAGTATTTGTCTATCTCTTACGGTTAATCGTTACGCAAAATTCTGCAAAACTCATCCATAATAAAGAAGCCCTCAGAGGCTATTCCCAGAAAATTGGAAATATACATTTTATTGTGATGTAAATATCTTTATTTTACGGTATTTTAATCAAAATCGTTAGAGCTATTATAAGAAAAACAAAATTTTCAAACATTTTTCCATGTAAAGCGTAATGTGTGGTAGAGGGATGTTCTTGAAAAGTTTCGTGTAGCATTCTTGGAAGTTTGGTAATTAACGGTTTTGTCGTTTTTGAACTACACTGCCCACATACACACGGACCTTTTTCTAAAAATGCATTTTCGAACTCAGGGGGTCTCAATATATTTCCAGCGAAATCTCGACATCGAAGTTTTGCATGGAATACTAGCTTCTATGTGCATTGTATGTACATAAGTACTAGAGAAAGTAAACATGTCAAAGTACTGAAAAATTCAGATGAATGACAATTAATATATCGGAAATATGGATGACACGATGGTGTTTGAAATGAATTGTATGTTGTAAAGATATCTAAACATTTATTATAAATATTGTGGTTTACTAGTTGTACAAAATTTAATCTGAATGAAGATTAGATTTTCATAAGCTCTTCTCAGAAAATTCAAAATATGCACATTATTATCATGTATACCTGGTCGGAGAAGTTGACACAGTGATACTCATATGTTCCCGGGGTCAATGGAGCTTAAGTTTATTCGACATTCGTCTTCTCAAAATAAGGGAAAAAATAAAAACGTCTGGGTAACTCACCCTAAGCGAAATTCGAACTCGTAACCTGTTGAATGTGAAACAGACACGCTAACCTCACATTACCCAGGCGGGCGAAGAGGAGACATTGCATTGTATTGTCTGGTATTTGACAAAATTTGGTATTAATACTTTTCGTTTGGATGCGCACGCACGCGCACTCGCGCGTGCTTTTTCTTAGATCCCTTTTATTCGATTCAGGAGACCTCGACACATATTTCCATTAAAATCTTGATGTGGAATATTGAGCATTTTATTAACCTTCATTTGGATTTGCCTTCACATTACTATTTAAATAGGATTGTGAGCTTGGTTACATGCAGGATCCTGAAATGTCATTTCAGTTATTTGCATCAGAGCTTTTAGTTTTCATGAGTTTAACCAACCAGAATCACATATTATTTTCATGTGTTCTTGTATGCGACCATGTTGGACTACTAGCAGGAGCTCTTAATACAACAGTGAACATCCTAAATGGCAAATGCTATGAAGTAACATAACTTTTGTGTTCTATTCACTTTTAATGCTGTACAAATGAATCCGGGGGCGCTTAAAACTAATCGGTGTCCGTCTTCTCAAGATAAGGGAAAACCATGTAAAAAGCCATTTTCGGATAATTCGCCGTAACCGAGATTCGAACACGGGACCACTTGAATGCGACACGCTATCTCCACACAGCAGAGGCGACTCAGATATTTCAACGGTTTAGGAGATGTGTTAAAATAAAGGATAAGGCAATTCTTTTTCCGTGTTTAAGGATAAGATGGACTTCAGAAAAATAATCGCCACGCGATGCGGAACTGCGCGACACACACAGGAACACGACTTTATACTTGCTTCTGGCAATCCCATTTCCCAGTGAAATATCGATGTCGACCTTATGAATGAACTACAACACCTCCTCTACCTAATACAGATGATGAGTGACTAGAAAACCGTAATGACAATTGAACCTAAGACAACTGTAAGATTTCTGTTTTTATACATTAAATATGAATGCAAATGAAAAGAAAACCAAGAAAATGGGTTTTAAAAACGACCGTAGATTACTAGAAATGGCAGATTGATAGAAGAGAAATGGAGGTTGTAAAGAGATATGGTTATCTGAGGATTAGACCAAGTTCCAACGGAAGCTGGAGTTAGCAAAAGGAAAGATGGTAATGAGTATTATATTAAGGTCATGTGCAAGAAAACCGCCGGACATAAATGTTAAATGACTTGAAAGAATTAAATGGCCTTAGTGGAAAACAAAATGATGTATGGGGCAGAGGTATGAGGAATAGATGATGCTTGGGAGAGAGGTTGATAAAATTAACAGATCTTTTTGTAAACATGCATTAGGTCTACCAATAGCCTGATGGGGCATATTAGAACTGAATAAAAAATTATCACAACTATTAAATATCTGTACTGAATTTCCTATCTAGAGGATAGGAATATTATCAAAGCATGCTTTAGCACTCAGGGGAAAAGTAAATGAGAGTGGTCATAGTCAGTAAAAATGCAGGGATTTATGGAGAAAATAGGTGTGTGAAGTTCATGGCTAAATGCAGAATATAACAATTCTGGCTTTTGGAAATTTAGAGGATATTTATAAAAAATGTATTTTTGCGGTATACGAGAGAAAATATCCTTGAGAATATATACATAGATAAATAAAAACTGTCTGGAAGAAGGAAAAGTACATTATATATGCAATAAACTCGGGCGAGACGGATTTGCATGGGTTAAAAACTTGAAAGGCATAAGGCATGAAGAAGATGCATGAAAATATCCAATGAATGGAGAAACTGACACACATTTCCACTGTATATTGTAATTAAACAAAGGTATGGAGGGATCAAATGTGGCAACGAAAATGGGAAACATTGGATGGAGAAATAGTAAACAGAAGGGTTTAGCCCGCAAAAGGAGAGAAAAATATAAAAGTTAGAAGTAACTACTTGGATAAGGTCAGACAGAAATGGTTGAGAATGCTCAACAAGAAGATGGAAGAGAAAAAGAGGTCAGAAAAGAAGGAGAATGGGGAAAAATAGTTGCATGCTGTAGGACAAGATTCACTATTCATATATAACCGAGTGTTAAGGACAAATACAAATAGCAAGTATAAAGTATAAGCAAATTGTAAGCATGTTTTTACAGTATTATGGTTAATAAAGACATATCACATATTAAATATTTGTTCATTTCTATTGTTGTGACACTTTCAAAATAATATTGCGAGCGATAAACGAAATGATAAAATATTATTTACGAATGCCAGGGGGAAAAGGGGCAATTACAGCCCCACAAAAACTGAAGAGAGATAGAAGTGGCCTTGCGTTAAACATTAATTTTACCTACACAATCTCGATACAAGGTAAAACTATAAACGTACTGCTAAGACGTATTGATTAATATTCTCTCGCAAAAGCGACCGAGCTTATTGGGTGATTTAAGCGCACGGAGGAGGCCAATGAACCGTGCCAGGAAGCGTCTGAGGTGACTTGCCTTCTGCCAAGAGTATTAAACGAAGCGAACCTTGGAAATGGCAATCAGCGTTTATACTAATCGGGAGTTAGTCGTGCGGTATTTTTGATGATTCGTTTTTATTTCCTCTGCTGCGTGATTAAACTATGGGAAGTATAATTGTATTCACCCGAAAATTGGATACCGAAATACATATTGTGAGGCTCTCTGAACCCAAAAATGCATTCTTAGAAAAGTGCGTGTGTCAGTATATTAAAGAATCCCGAATATCAATTTGGTTTTTAAATTTTGAATTTTCCAAAGACGCGACACGAAGCACCCCAAACTACCCTTTAAATGGAATCTTTTTCTTGCTCATACGATCTTGATTAGAATACCATATAGGTGTGTTCATTACAAACCGTATATCTTGAATTTTCTCAGAGAAGTCTGTGAAGCTCTGTTCATTCTGATGGCTTGTGCAGTAGGTAATAAGGAATGAATAAAATCTTACTGCACAAAAATGTAGATCGAGTTAAAGCACACAGTTTATCTTTTTTTGTGTCAACCATTTCTGCGATATTTTGTAGTTGGTTTGAATTTTCAAATATTTTTTCTTTTCTCGAGGAAAAATCGCTATTCATTTTTCCCTCGAGGTCATACAAAGGGAATGAAATGCTGAACGCCATCACATAGCCACTTGCTCTTAAAACGCTCGGATTATTACCCTAATGCTTTTATACCTACAGAAAATCTGTAATAAAGCCATGTAAATGTTTATTTCGATTAACATGAAGTAGACGGAGGAATAGGCTCTTGTATTAATAGTTTTTTGAATAATGAATACACAAATTTATGTGAATGTAACGCGTCAGATATTTTTTCAGTTAATTTGCAATATTAAATATATCAGAAGCAGTAACCAGGGGTAAGTACCCTATAAAGTCTGCAGATATTCAATATCTAAACTTATTAGCATATCCATATGCCCTGATGGCTAATAAATTGCAGATTGCAAGAAACTGATGTCCATACGCTTCACTAATACGAATTGTAACTCCATTTTAAAAGCCTGCTCTTTCATGGCAACCGCCGCAAATGCGACATCAAACTTAATTGGACAAAAGTTAATGTCCGCTTTCCTTACTACAAATTCTGAAGTATCCCATTGTGGTACATGCTCCGTTAAAAGGATAAGTAATTATTTCATATTTTGTCATATTAAAATGCAATAAATTAAATGTTATATTTTGTCGATCATAATTTTCTGCCCAAGGCAGAAAACAGTTTCCTTTTTGTCAATTTATGTATTTTAACATTGGACTTTTATCTGGTATCTTCTGCCTCAAACCCTTTCTCCATTCCCCTCAGGATTATTTCTCTTAAGTAATTGTGGCTCATCCAGCGCTCAGCCAGTTTATTTTCCTACTGCTGAACTAATGTCCTTCCTTCGTCCACTCTTTCTCAAACAGCGTCATTACTTATTTTGCACCTCCTATTGCTCCTTTACATCTACATTTTAAATGTTCCCAATCGCCTTTCCTCATATCAAATTTAAATTTTCGTGCTACTACGAGTATATCCTACACAAAGCACCAGTGAAAGGTCTCCTTTGCCATTGCTATTCTCTGCAAGTCTTCCTGACAACAGCTTATGTTATTATATTTCATAACAAGTTTTTAAAGCAGTCCAGTTGTTTCTTAAATTCACAAATGTAGCTTGCTCGCTTATATTTCAGCTCCCCTCCCCCCTATTTATTTTTATTCCATATTCAACATTTTCATTTAGCTTCATTAGCATGTTCTTTGGAGTCTTTACCTCCTCTACTAACTTTACTATACCAGCAATAAATTGTTGCACTTTATTCTTCATCCTAATATTCCCTTTCTCGGGAAACTAGTGCTAGTGCGCGCCTCAAGTAGCAGCGCATTTAAATAATATATATATATATATATATATATATATATATATATATATATATATATATATAATTTTTTCGGTTTTTATTTCTCCTTCCCTAAGCTTGCCATTAATGGCTGTTTGTGAAAGTTTTCAATGTTTTCTTCGTATAGCCTATAACATGGTATTCCGTAGTCTCTTCTGAAGTTTTGCGGTGGATTTCCACATAGCCTGCCATGTTCCGACTGTGTCTCTACAATATATGTATGTGTCTATACTACATTGTATATAGTAGGTAGAGAAGATATTGTATTCTACCGGAGAACTCGACAAGGAGATTTCACTGGTAATACATGTTTTGAGGCTCCTTGAATACAAATAATTGTTTAGCAAAAGGTGCGCGCACGTGTGTCTGTATATGAACAGCATAATCCAAATACGAAAAGCCCGTAAATACCGAACTTAATATTTAATCTAATTTCCAAGGAAGCCATACGAAGATTTTCAAGATAACCCTCCACCTCAGATACTCTTTACATGGAATATTTGTTGATATTCTGATTTCTCATAAATGATTACCTAACGATTTTGGTTAAAATGTCGTTTGTTTTAAGGTATTTTCAAGGTCATGACAAATGAAATGTATATCTTGAATTTTCTGGGAATATCCTTTGAAGTTTTCTTCAATCTGGAAGTCTTTAGCATAACCGGTAAGCCGTAAAGCCGGGTCTCCACTCAACACTAAACACACACATGCGCACACAGCATAGCTCATAAAGGAAGAGCTCGTTAAATCCCAAAGTTGGTACCTATTTAAGTTCAGTATCTTCCAAGATGCGACACAAAGATTTTCAAGTGTACGTGTGCTATTTTTTCGACAATTTTGATCTTCTCAAAATTAACTTTAACAATCCCCCCCCCCAAGAAAAATGTATTCTCTCTTTCACAATGTCTGTCGGTATTCGTTTCTCCTGAACATAAAGATCATGTATTGTTCTTCGTTTAACGACAGCATCATAATAGTCAGCATGTTCTGGTCTAGTTTTTCTTCTTTTTCCAGGAGAGCTCAATACACTAGTTCCTCCTCTGGGCCGCAGCTCTTTCTTCTCCTTATGAATTCTCTTTATCATTTGCATAGAAATACCAGTATAATATACAACCCGTTGGGTAGCTTGTGACACTGAATATAAATACTGTTTATTCAGAGTTTCTTTATCAGATTTATCTATAACGCTATTTATAATTTCACGCCCATCTGAATGCATTACCTTACATTTCTTGACTTCAGACATGGTGAAAAGAATACGAATCTTCTTTCAGCATTGAACTACACTACTGCAATGTAGCTACACTAGATTAATACACCTATCTGCAGGAATGATTACTGCAATACAGCACACCGGGTAAACAGATATCGCTTTCCCCTGTCCCCACATCTCATCCTGCGGTGCTCACGAGACCAGAGCACAACTATATATGAGTCATACGCGTAATTGATCCTCCTGAAATTCCTATTAACATATCGTCTCCACTGCATATACAAGTGAGGCAAAACATATTGCGTTTTGTTAACATCACTAAATTCTGAATTATTAAAACATGTTATCCTAAGCTTTTATGGCAACAACGTGTGCTGCTTTGTGGAAGAGCCACAATAATGAAATTAGTGTGGATGTGCAAAGTATTCGTGTAAAATTTTATTTTTTTCTATCTTCATTTTAATTGAGAGATACATGTTTACAGAAATAGCTGCATTACGCGTTTCAGTATAAATACAAAGAGAATAGCGATAGTCAAATGCTTAAAAACTGGACGTTATAGGCTGGCCTTAAAATTCCATTCTTTCCATGCCTTCGTGAGAAACACCTGAATATCGATAGAACCTTAAAAGAATGAGGAAGTATTGAACAATTAAACGGATATTTCGGAAACGGCTTAAATCTCAAAAAGGAATTTGGGATACATTGTATGCTTTAAAGATCTCTACTTTTTTGTTTAGTACGTTTTCTTATTTATCAAATTAAACTGCTGAGTTCTCAGAGTCACCTTCTACATTGGACGTGAAAGACCGCTTAGTTTTGCTCAGAGGCCTCTTTTCCTGGCTGAAAAAAAAGTAAGCCATGCTAAGGATTTTTCACCCGAAAAAAAGCCAATAATCTCCGCCGATCTTGTCTATTGTTTAATGTATACCAGTTAATACAACATTTTACAAAATACCTTTTGAATGAAGTGGTCTTCACAGTCTATTCTAGAAAATCAAGATATACATATTATTTTCCATGTAAGTATCTTTAAATCTGGTCATTTAACCAAAATCGTTAGAAATTATTAGAAGAAAAAATCTAAAAAAATGCAATTGGGGGGGGGGAGAGTTTCTTGAACATCTTGGTTTCATATCTATGGAAGACACCTATCTGACTTTCGTTTTTTAGTTATACTATTCATCATACGGATTTTGTTTAAGTCACGGTCCCTCAAAACATGTACCTATTTCCGGCGAAATGTTTGTCGAATTTTTTGGTAGAATACCTTCTCTATTTGCTTAGGTAAGTGGTAGAAGAATAAATAAGGTATGATTGTGCGTTTTTCTAAGCAATAAAAACAATGAAAATAAAAATTTGCCGGAGCTAAAAGTTGAGGATAGGTTCAGCTGCAAGCATTTTCTAAGTATGCCAGACAATTTCAGTTTGTTGTGACAATAATTTCACCAATTGCAGAACAGGAGACGGTTTTCACAGCAGCCATATCATCTGAACTGACGTTAGACTTTCTCCCTCACCCCTCCCCATGTGTGTTGTCGTGAGTACTACATTAATCATCTGTGTATTTTCTCGATAACGGGTCTTGTGCGAATCTCAAACAGCTAGTTTACATTGTCGATTCCTTCGTCTTCTCCATTTTCTCGCTAGTAAACAAGGAGTAAGATGCGCCAATATGTCAGGCCGAAGTTGGGTTTACGCGAAGTGAGCCGAATACATGTTCAGTACCGGCGGAAAACAATTTTGTTTAACCAAGACATGTTACATGAACACGTTGTGCAGGATTTGATTGGTGGAATAAATAACTCGCTAACCGCACACATGTTGAGCTTGTCGTGGGATTCAACATACTTGTTGATTGTTAAGACCCGTCTTTTGAAACAAGTCTTACTACAATAAACAAATCTCACTAAGGTACACAATTTTTGTATGACCATTTTCGTGTAGAGTCAACGGTTTCCTAGATATTGCTTGTTATTTGTGAACATTTTTCAATAATTAAACTTTTCTCAAACAGGAAGACATTCGTTTTATATATATATAAGTTTAACGTCCTTTAACCTTGTTGGTTATATCGGATAATGAATGAAATTGGTGAAATGATGCTCAAATGATCTCGGGGTCCAGGGAGCTTAAAGTTACTCGACATTCGTCTTCTCAGGATAAGAGAAACCCCCGAAAAAAACTCACCCTAAGCAAGAACACGTGTGAAGTAAACACGCTACCACCACACTACCCAGTCGGGCGACGTTCGTTTTTGTTTTGTTTTACCCCTGGCCATGCCTTAGCGATCAGGCTTTTGAATGTCGCTTTAGCCTAGTGTATTCCTTATTTACCTTCTACTTACAAGGATTAAACAATAAGACCATTTCTACTAGTGCCTAAAATGAAACTTGAGTTTTATTTAGGGACGCCCTTTAACTGCTGTGGCTCTTAGCGTCCTATTCTGTATAGGCTCTGAAAGAGCGCATAATTTTCCTCAGACTTGAGGCACTTATACGTGCCGTAAATCTGCGACACTGGACCAATCGTTATGCCTCTTTTCCGATAGAAGCCATGCTAAGGATTTTTACGCCCGAAAAAAACCATCGCATTCTTGGGTTTGAATCCACGGCTTTGGGAACCAGAGGCTAACATGTTAACCACGGAGGACGATAATAATGTTTATCTATGTTAGCTAAAGTAAATAGAAGAATAACCTTTTATAAGAATAGTTTGTTATAGAATATGCAGAGAAAGTGATGTGAACGCAACGCATTAGATTTTTAGATAATGGTCCGTGTGTGTATGTGTGAACAGTATAGCAGTATGAATAGTCGGTTAAATATCAAGCTCAGAATTTTCCAAGGATGCGAAGAGAAGATTTTGAAGAAAATCCTCCATCTCAAACTACCCTTTACATGCAACATTTTTAGTAAAGTTTCATTATCTCAAGAGTGGCTCTAACGATTTTGATTAAAACATGTTTTAAGACATTGTAATGCTAAATGAAATGTACATCTTACATTTTCTTTAGAACTGGTAGACCATAAACTGGTAATCTTACTACGTAAAAAAAAGTTGTGGAGTTAACAATTTGCGAGATATTCCTATATATTGGTTCCAATTTTATGATGTTTGTTATTTCTCCAAAGAGAACGGAATGTCAGTACACCATATAACAAGCAGCTCTTGAAACATTTGACTATCGTTTTAACCGAGTGCATTCACTTATTACCGCGTATCTGTATGGAAATAGGCAATAAAAGGGTTTCTGCAAATGTTTATATCGATATACGTGAAGTAGATAGAAAAATAAACTTTTCATAGTTTGTTACAGAGTAGGTAGAGAAAGGCATGCGAGTGTAACACATTTATATTACATTGATATTTAAATTGGGTATCTTCCAAGAATGCGACACGAAGATCTTCAAGAAAATCCCCTCACGCGCTACTATCCTTAACATGGAACTTTTTTCGAAAATTTTCATTTTCTCAAAAATGGCTCTAACTATTTTGAATAAAATATCGTATATTAAAGATATTTACCCGACAAATAATATGTATATTTTGAGTTTTCTGGGAATAGCCTCTGAAGACTACTTTATTCTGGATGAATTTTACGAAATTTTGCATAACCGCTAAACCGTAAGAGATAGACAAAAACTTAGCATACAAAAAAACGTAGAGCACATTAAAACACACAATTTATGTTATCATTCATTTTTTCGTGGAGTTGATCATTTTTGAGACATTCATTGTTTTTTGTTTCAGCTTTGAAAAACTTATACTTTTCTCATACAGGAATTTGTCAACTCCTCTCCATACAAACAAAGGAACTTCAGTCACATAGTAACCAGCTTTTGACTATCACTTTAACCTATGATGCTCTCTTATTTCGCTTTACTTACAAGGAAGCAAGTAATAAGACTATTTCTGCTAATTTTTTCTCGATTAGCATGAAGTAAATAAAAGCAAAGCTTTTTAACAATTTGTTGCATGAAAGTCATGTGAACGGAACAAATCAGATTTTTTAACTTTTTTCACATTTATTGGTTGGTCTTTAGGCGTAACCTACAGGATAGTGGTCGAACACAAATACAGAAAAAACACAATACTAAACATCCTTGCCCATAGCGGGGTTCGACCCGCGATCCTTTCGCAACAGAACGTCAACGCCAAACGTTTTAACAACCAGGGCTACTGGGGCCGACCACTTTACTTTCTCTACACGTACTATGCACATAGTAAAAAATAAATGGTGTGTTATTTATGGACGCTCTTTAACTGCTATGGTTGTTCTCAGCGTCCCATTCTAAATTGGGCGTGAAACACCGCTTAATTTTGCTCAGAGGCCTCTCTATCATGCTTGAGGTTCTTTTACGTGCTTAAACGTGTCGTTTTAGCTTTACTTCCCTTCCGAAGGAAGCCATGCTAAGGATTTTTACACCCGAAAAAATCTATCGTCCTTCGCCGGGTTTGAACCCGCGACCTTAGGTATATGAAGTCAGCATGGTAACCATTACACCATGGAGGGCGACCTACATACATAGTGTATACAGAAGATGTTGCATTCCACCCGAAATTTGATACCGAGATTTCACCGGAAATACGTATTTTGGGGCTCCCTGAATCCAAAAATAAAACATTTTTAGAAAAAGGTCCATGTGTGTCTGTGAACATAGCTCAAAAACGAAAAGACCGTGAATATCAAACTTGGTACTTAAGTTTGGTATCTTCCAAGGATGCGACACGAACATTTTCAAGAAAATCCCCCCACCTCCAACTACCCTTTACATGAAAAACTTTTCGAAAATGTTGCTTTTCTGAAAAATAGCTCCAACGACTTTGATTAATATATTGTATATTAAAGATGTTTACCTGACAAATAAAATGTATATCTTGAATTTTCTGGAAATAGCCACTGAAGACTACTTAATTCTGGATGAATTTTACAGAATTTTGCATAACTGGTAAACCGTAAATGATAACCAAAAACTTACGAAACAGAAAATGTAGAGCTGCTTAAAACACACAATTTATTTTATATACATTTTTCATGGAGATGATCGTTTTTTAGATATTCCTTGTTATTGGTTTTAGCTTTAAAAACTTATTCTTTTCTCATATGGGAATTTGTTAAGTCCTGTCCATAGAAATAAAGGAGCTTCAGTCTCATAGCAACCAGCGTTTGACTAATACTTTAGCCTATGCTACTACTCCCTTATTTCCCTCCTACTTGCATGGAAACAAGTAATAAGACTATTTCTGTTAATTTTTTCTCGATTATCATGAAGTAAAAAGAAGCATAAGCTTTTAACAGTAATTTGTTTCAGATATGTAGAGAAAGTCATGTGAATGGGACACATCAGATTTTTAACTTAATCTTGGTTACTGTTCTTGCTGCTGTTCTGCAGTAAAGTGGTGTTTTTAGATATTCTTTGTTCACAGCCTCCTACTTTCGGTGAATTCATTATACGTCATTTGGAAGAAAATTGATATGTTGCAGGAGTCAAATACACGTGTATTGATGTTGATACTGCGAGAAAGGATATCTAAGAGAACAGCAAAGTCTGTTTCTGAACTGTATCCATGGTTTCACCAACACATAGTGACCGGATAGCATACACATGCCTTGTTAATTGTGTAAGAACACCTTCTTTGTTTGGGGAAGACTGGTACCGTCACGAATTAAGTGTGCGTCATATACGCGATGATTCATAGGAAGAAACATGCAAGCCACCCTTTTGCAGTACACCTCGGTACCAGGTGAGGGGCCAAGAGAAATTGGGGGAAACCGGTCTATTGATGTCCACTTGTTGCTAGATCCAGGTGGGGGAGAAACTCGACATATAAATTCTGTTTCTCAACTGCGCATGAAATTGAAGCCGAAACAGAATATTTTAGCAGGGGAGGAGCAGAACTACACAGCTAATCCAACTCTTTGATTAGACGGTTACACAGATAAGGAAAGCAATGTAAGTGTTGAAGAATTAATATAGATGGAGAAAAGGCAGCATAAGCAGTGTGGCGAAAAACAGTGATCGGGGCAGGACAATATAAAATAAACCCGAGAAAAGAAAAATGTTGAACATTTGAGAAAAGAAAAGAAAGAAAAGGAGTGGAGGAAGGTTCTCTTTGTTGAAACACATAATTCAAACAGCTTAAGAAAAAGTGTATGCCAAGATTTTAACCAAAAGGATAGTCAATAACTGGAACCGAACTAGGAGAAGCAAAATACTTTTTGAAAAGGGAGATCACTCGCCGATGTCAAATTACTTTGATAAATTATAGAGAAACGACGAAATAACAACTTAGAACACCCCTTTTTTATTTGTCACTTTTATAAAATAAATCGTGAACTCTATTGGTGTGCTTTAGAAAAGAAAAGCATACCTAAGCAATTAATAGCATAAAGTAAGAGCTGAAGCTTTTCAGACGACTTAATTGACTCCAACGTTTCGAAAATGTGCATCATCGTCTTCAGGTAACTTTAGATGCATTCATCTTCTTACCTGGCTAGAAGCCCGAGAGTACTTAGAATTAATATAATGTTCAAAACCTTATGTATTAACACAAGTTTATGTATGAATCCTCAGAATAAACCCAGAAGCAGTTTTCTTTTATATACCTCAGGGAGTGCACCAAAATACTGGAAAAATCAGGGAATTTTAATTACCAAAGATTTACATAGCATTAGCAGACGACATTGTGCTGACAAAAATGATCTCCAAAAACTTATACTTGTTCCAATTAACACGTTGAATATATAATTGCCAAATATCTATACAATATACTAAAATTATGGCATTTAGAAGGAAATTCCCTTAAAAACCCAAAATAATAAGAAATAAATTCTGGGCAAGTGTCATATTTCAATGATCTAGAATGGATTTCAGTTATATGAAAGAAATAGATATCCACATAAAATGTAGTAAAAATCCCAAATAATATGTAGAAACAAATACAACAGGAAAGAAAGTTAGAAAATAAACCAAAATAAAAGTATTTAAAACGATTGCAGAATCCACCCTCATCTATGGTAGTGAGACATCAATAAATATTGGACATAAACAGGGTATACGATCCGCAGAAAAATTGGGCGGAACATTTATATAGAATGGATGAAGTGCATACTCAAGAAGGTAATATAATATATAACCAAGAGGAAGAAGAATGGCGTGAAGACTGTGGAAGATATGGACGACTGTTGCTACATCGTCGGAATGGGCTGGCTCGCCCAAACTGCTGCTGCTGATGATGATACTTGAAGAGAAACATGTATAAGTACATGCCCATTGGGAAACAATCTATACCAGATAAGATCACATTTTAGTTAAGAAATTATTGCACAATAATTGCTTGAAAAGTGAAAGAGAGTGGAAATTATTACTGGTCGCCAAAAGAAAATGAGATAACAAGTAAGGAAAATGTTTGAAATAACACATTAAAGAATGAATAGGAACTAAGAACATTTTAGTTTGAAGCCAAGTGTGGCCGTTATTCGTGACAAAGGATGTGGATAGCAGCATAAGAAACAATAGAATTCAACGAATTAAACAAATAAATTCTATATTAGTTAGATGAAAAGAAAATAACACAACAGGATATAAGAAGCCGCTTTATGGGAGACTAAACAATCAACTAAGAGACTTGACAATGGGAAGCAAAAAATGGGTGAAGCAGAAATGCAAATATAAGAGAGGGAAATGTTTATGATTAGGTTGACTGAAAACTTTATGAAGATCCGCAATTAAATTCAGCTAATAGAAAAGGGAAACATTGGAATAATGGGCAGACAAACAGTACTTAAAGATGATGTGGGATATATTCGTCAGAATTATATGTGATACGGAATTGTACAAATAGTATTGTTGTAGAAGATGACACACATATATCGACGGATGGATAGGTATCGAAACTTTAAAAGCAGAGCAAGCCACTTCGAAAAATCCCAGAAAACGACAGATGTTTGTCGGTTGGTTCGTTAGTTTGATGCCACCGTGAGCAACGTTTAGGGACACTGAACACATCACCTGATTGAATCTCCTTTGAGAATATTGAACGTATCATGGAAATAAAAAACCTTATAACGTTATCAGTAATATGCATTCAATAATGAATAACCCCAGGATTTTGTGTATGTGGTGTGTGTTAAATCTGGAAGATATTTATGTTAGACTGGAAGAAACCCAAGAAGAATATAAAGAAGACTTGAGTGGTTCGGCGTGATGAAGACTTGGGTGAATTGCGGAGGTAGGAGCTACCAGTATAAAATGCATGCGTTCAGATGATGTACGCAATAGTGTATGGCGACCATTCGGTTAGCCGAAGTAATTAATATTAGCAATAGTAAATAAAACAACGGGATTGCCTTAGTGAAAATCACAAATGGCAATGGTACAAATAAAAGAAATAAATATTAAAGATAAAACCCCATCTGATAACGTTTTAAATTAAGGGAATGCATATTAAACATAAACATCGTATATGGTAATGGTTTAAATTGAAATGATTAGTTAATAAAATAGGTACTATATTTAATAACGTTACTCTAAATAAAATGTAATAGAAAATAACCAGTTTCTCGATTAAATTCGCCTTTGACACTTTGACACCTCTCCAATATCAAGGGGACTGTAGTTGCACCGTTCTCTTCTGGGAAGCAAAACTAGTAATCCTTTGTTCCTTTTGAACTGCTCTCTTTTCTCATTTCATTTATTAGGAGAGTTTTAGTTGAAATGATTCCAAAATGAAAGTTTCCCTCCTCCAGTAGAATTTCGAGAGCAATTTCTGATTTTCCTCAGCGTTGAAAACGACATTTTTACTGAAAATGTACTCGAGGGAATTGCGTATATCATGGCACTGCCATATTAAAGTGCATCGAATTAGTGCTAAGAATGTTTACGAGTTCAATCGTGGTTTTATAAAATATTCAGTGCTATGCACACTACAATCAGGTTTATTTGTTTGTAATGGCAACGAAGAACTTTGCATATGCATATAAGAGACTTTGAAAGTTGTTTTTGTGGAGCTCATCCAAAGTTTTCATATGACAGTAAATTTAAACATTCGATTTGGAGTAGCTTTAAAATCTTACGTCCAAGTAGTTATAAGTGGCTTCAGCCACTTCTGAATAGAGAGGTTTGTATTCTACATTTTTCTTCTTCGAAGATTCTTCTCCTTGAGATACGGTTTCTTGAAAAAGTGTTATTACGCTTCACGTAATGCGGCTGTAGGCGAACCTCCTGGATTTTCTGTTTGTAGCATAATTAGTACAAAGTATAAGATATCACCTGCTTCGTTTTGTATAGCACATCGGTAAATTGAATATTTTGTCGAGTGTGTTTAAGAGAAAAACAAATGTGAAGTCTTCTTAAAGGGTCAAAAAGCCATTAACTGGGGATAAAATTTGAGGGTGTTTTAGCATAGTACTAAACACATCATATAGTTATGTTCCAGCACACAGTGTTTTCAATCTTGAAAATTAATTCCGGTTGCTTTCCCTGAATGCATGCCTCTAGATAAAACTTTTTTCAGCAACTCATGTCGGCAAATAAATGTGAATGAGTGAAACGATATACAATGAATTTGGGATTCACTAAGCTAAGAGTTTATCGACATTTGATCTATGATAACAAAGGGCATAAAAAAGGAAAAGAAAAAAAAAACATCTTAACCCAACCGGGTTTAATAATTTGGATTTCCCAAGTTGAAACCTGAGTTTTGTTAATGATATGACACTTCTAGACAAAACTATCCTAAAGAGAATTAAATGGCAGACAATGGTTATTGGAAGAAAGGCAAAGAAAGTGTATTTGTAAATATAAGTTGGGGCAGAGGAGTAAGTTGACAACTTGGATAGTTATGAAGTAGTAGTTCGTAGTAACGTGACAGCATAATGTTTTGGCATCTTAAAACAGAGGGGCATATTGAGGTTTGCAATTTAGTCTTAGATCTTTTAGTGTGGTATTCCGCCAATTTACCATACTGTATTAAGCGAGTGATGTGCACAGGAACCAAAATGACCAAACGAGAGAGCTGCTGAATACACAGTTTTCTCAAAATGTAAGACGGATTTGGTTGAAATATCAAATACTAACAACATTATAAAATGAATGTTTCCTTTTTCTTCTGGCAGATAGGCGAACAAGGGATAATGATAACGAGTTTATAAGCATGACTTTTAAAAATAATTAAAGCATTTTTGTTCATAAATGGCCGCAGTGCAAAAACTACTAGAGTGCTGACCAAATAACACAGGAAGACGAACAATCGGATTCTGCGTATAAATGATGTGATACACTTATGTTTATAAATATCATTTTATTAAATATTGTCTAAGTATTTGTTGTATTTAAAATAAGAACTGAAGCTTTCCTGGCGACGTGTTAATTCCAAATTTTCTCGGGCTTCTAGCCAGGTAAAAACTTGGCTTGACACCAACGTTTCGAAGAAGTGCATCTTCCTCGTCTTCAGGGTGAACTGATCACCCTGAAGACGAGGAAGATGCACTTCTTCGAAACGTTGGTGTCAAGCCAAGTTTTTACCTGGCTAGAAGCCCGAGAAAATTTGGAATTATTTGTTGTATTTCTTGTGAATGTTGTAAACATCCATTACCAATTATACTAAACATACAAGGTTCGTTCGAACGCACAGTCTAAGATTTTACAGTTCAAGTATGGCTAATACGCATGCGCTGGTGACATCATTTGCCGATTGCAATCGATACGTGCGCCTTGCTAGAATCTTCCGCACTCTGGGGGGATCAGAAAATGGTTGGAAAGCTTGAATGCAGTACGTGAACATTGCGTTGGAAGATTTTTATTTCAGGGAGGCATTGGTGTTGACCATTGAGAGAGAGAGAGAGAGAGAGAGAGAGAGAGAGAGAGAGAGAGAGAATTGTGCCCAGTATAACATAATTTGCTCAAAATGTACACATTTAAGAACTGAAAAATTATTTCTCTCCAGGGTTGCAGACTATATGTGAAGTCCGAAATGTTTAAATTGTTGGATCGGTACAGTGGACTCTTCGTATTCGCCCTTCTTTCTTTGACTCTTAATATCAAGGAATAATGCTTTCTGCTTTCCCTTAATGTGAAAATTCTGGAACTATTTACGATCTTATTAAAACTCCTCTCTCTCTCTCTCTCTCTCTCTCTCTCTCTCTCTCTCTCCCCTCTCTCCCCTCTCTCCCTCCCCCCTCTCTCCCTCTCTAGTTTATATAGTTAAACATCCTTTAACCTGGTAGGTCACATCGGAAAACGAATACATGAAGCGGGTTAAATGATGCTCAAATGAGTTCGGGGTCCAAGAACTTAGTTACCCGACATTCGTCTTCTCAGGATAGGGGAAAACTCTGCTAACTCACCCTAACCGAGATACAAACTCGGGACGTCTCGGATGTGAGGTAGACACGCTACCACCACATTGCAGTCGGGTTTATTTAAACCTTCTTGAGAATTATTTCAGCGTTACAATATATTTGCTATCTATCTATACAACAATTATGAATTTGACTCTCTCCGTGGTCAGCGAGCTGACTTCTCACCTGGAAGTCCCGGGTTCGATTCCCGGCTGGGGCGGGGAATTTTTCTTTAGCCAGAATCATTCCCTATCCCTCACAGAGTCTGGAAGTATGTATGTGAGAGTGAATGTGTGTATGTGTGTTCGAGGAAAATAAAATGATTTTTTTTAGACCAAACGTAAAAAAAAAAAAAAAAAAAAAAAGAATCTACAGACAACGAATTGTTTCAAAGTGCAAATTCCCCGATATGACCTTAGATGTTAAAGGGGGCTATTTAAATGAAACAATACAACAACAAAAAATTATAGAATTTGAAAGATTGTAGCGGGGTAGTACATCAGGGGGGAAATACATTTCCCAATTTACCAAAGGATATTAATTGATCGATTATTGTAAATATGTCTCCCATTCGAGATTTAAAACACCAACCGCCATTGCGTATTTAAGTTACTAACATAATAAAATAAAATGCATATATTAATTTTCTGTAAATATTCTGTGAAGACATTCTGTTCTTAAGGGAATGTATGTTACATATAGCCACAAAAGCTGACGAGAACACACAGGAAACTGGTTAAAATATACTATTTATCCCGATCAAACATTTTGTGGCGTTAATCATTTCCGTGATATTCGTTGAATTGCTCTATATTTTAGCTCGTGCTCGTACTCTATATTTCAGTTTGAAATGTTAAACGCACGCTCTTTTGTCTGTCATAAAAGGCTAATATAGCTACATTTATCGATATTGCCTTTTAAACAACTTTTGGTGGTCTACTTTATATTCCCTTGTACCTAGAAACTACATATATAAAAACATTTATGTAAATATTTATCCCAACAGAATTGATGACACACTTGAATCAATAATTTGTAGATAGTTATGAAAATACACAATTAAAACAGGTGGAGAAATTTGTGCTATCATTTCACATCAAACTTGCTACCTTAAAATATCACATCCTATCCATCATTGAGACCATGTTCTCTCTTAATATCACTTCAGATATGGCTCTTACTTCCTTTACAGTACTATGTACATAGTGTATAGAGAAAGTATGTATTTCCACCCAAGAATTCCATAGCGAGATTTCACCGGAAATGCACATTTTAGGGTCTCTGTATCCAAATAAAGCATTTTTAGAAAAATGTCGGCGCGCGTGCTCGTGTGTCTGTAAACAAGATAACTCTAAAACGAAAAGTTGGTAAAATACGAACGTATTTAAGTTTAGTATCTTAAAGGGATGCGACACGAAGATCTTGAGAACCCTCACCCCACCCCAAACTACCCTTTCCATGGAAAAAAAAATCTAATATTTTGATTTTCTCAAAAAAATAACGATTTTAATTAATATACCATATGTTAAAGATATTTTAATGACAAATTAAATGGTATAAATTGAATTTTCTGGGAATAGCCTCTGAAGACCTTTATTCTGGATTAATTTTGCTGAATTTTGCATAACTGGTTAACCGTTAGAGATAGACAAAAGCTTACTACGTAAACAAATATAAATCTTGCTAAAATACACAATGTATGCATATTCGGTTGTGTATGTGGAGTGGACCAATACTGAGATATTCGTTGTTATTGGTTTCAGTTTTAAAATACTTACATTTTTCTCTTACGGAAATTTTTAAGCTCCTGGCCATGCAATCACATGGGAACCAGCTTTTAAAAGAATTTAGCTTTAGCCTAGTGTACTCCTTTATTTCCCTTCTACTTACAAGAAAGCAAGTAATAAGACCATTTCTGCTAGTGTTTATGTAGCATGGAATAGATAGAGGAATAAGACTTTTAACAATAATTTGTTATAGAGGTGTAGACGTCATAAGAATGGAAGACATCAGCTGTTTATGTATTGAAATACCACAATTGTTACAGAGAGAGAGAGATTATTACTGAAAACAAATTAAGATGGAGTTCGAGAATCGGGTAAGGCAGATGGACTCAGGAAGAGGCTTACGTTTCTTTCGCTGCTAAGGCAACAGTTTGAAAATGAAAACTTCTAATCATTGTTCTCTATTTTTAGTGTTCGTAATTTGGAAGCTATATTATATTATTTCTCGAATATCGCTGTTAAGATATTCAGCGTAGGCCTAAGTATTCTGTTTATGCTAACTGTAACAGCAACTTTCATTTCGTATGTACCTAACGCCATGGCAACGTTGTGTTTCAGCCATCCCTAAAAGGGGCCTCCGAGAAGTAAGCGCCTGAGTGCACACGTCAGCGGACTTGGCACGCAGTCACGTGTCTGCGCTGAATAACCGTTCGAATTGACGTTCATTACAGATAAAGGACTAGTGATAATGGCAGGAACAAAATATTCCACGTTTCCAATTTCACATTGTATAGCAGGAAAACGAAAACTTGAAAACCAACATACTTTTGTTAAAATGTAGGGGGAAAATGCAATGATAAAAAATAGTACTAGTTTTGACTTACCTTGGAACAGCCTGTGCAACTTGAGCTTCGATTATGATGATGGAAACGCATTTGAATACATTACAGATATTCATTGAACCCAAAATCACAATCATTTGCTTCTGAACAAAAATAAAGAGAGGAATTTGTCGCTTCCAGATACTTCTTAAGTAATCCTATTTATGACTTAATATGATTATGTTGATAATGAGCGAAGTCTTAGCAGCTCTCAAAATAGTTTCTAATTATAGGATATTTTTTCTGATTTTATTGCCAGTATGTTTTTCATGCAACGCATTGTAGGACAGTTTGTTATTTTTAAATCGTTTCAGGACACTATTTTCGAAGTTCAGTTTGTTTTAGGCGATTTCATCTACAGGAATATGGAGACGAAAACTAGAGGTTGTATCTAGAACTCACCTGTGTGTGTGTGTGTTTGTGTTTTTTCCGCACTTATATGCCCCTTTTAACACCTTAGGTTTATATAAGCGGCTTAGACGTTCGAACAATTAATCCAATACCAATTGGCCATAATAGTTGGCTATACTACGAATCCTGGGTCTAAAGTACTTACAACATCGTAAGTCACCATTGGGGTTGTCATCTCAAAATAATTTGAGATCATCTTGTGGTTTACCGGGAAACATGCGAGTCAGTTGAGAAATTCAATGCCATTCCAGCATATTGCCATGGTAGCTCAGTGGCAGAGCAACCGGCTAGAGACCGGGAGATCCGTGGTTCAAATCCCTGGTATGGCATTGAATTTTTCAGTCTGACTCTTTCGAACAATTGTTTCTAACAATGGTGTTCAGTCGTTTACGGTTGTTAATCTTTGAATTTCAGTCACACGCCCATGCACACACACTTATTCTAGAAGGATAGGGAATAATCCTAGCTAAAAAAGTTTCCAGCCCGAAATTGAACTCGAGACCTTCGGATTGGGTGAGGCTAATAGGGTAATCGGCAGACGTGTAAATTCTTGGGATTATTTAATTTTATTATTTGCTTTATTTGTACATGAGTTGAATCTGTACAGTAATCTCTTGCACTTTGTGGTCGGGTGATCAAGACGCTTACTGTTGTTGTCCCTGTCTCCTCTCTGCTGGGAGTCTTTAATTAGAATCACACGCTTCTCTCCTAAGAGAATTCGGAAGCAGAGTTTTTTTTTCAAGTTAATGCCAATGCTAAGAACGTGTCTGAACTTAGTGAGCAGAGGTGCTTTTGTAGCTAATGTAATTCCTCCTCGCCCTGCATCTGCTATAATGCAGTTATATGTTTAGCAAAGTCCTAGGATTATCCTAGGCAAAGTATTACAATTTTGCAGGACAATATTAGTTGTGGTCACATATTTAGCATCACTTCTCAACCTTCTTGCGATTCTAATGGCTTGAAGACATAAAGAACGTTCCTATTCTGTCTTAAGTCATTAGTACCGCAAGGAGGTTGAGACCTCATGGAATGTGGACGTCACAGAATGGACAGAAGTGTACTTAACTGAGTCTAGAATGAGCAACACTGCATGTATGATGTCAGAAGTGGTCCGCGTAGCTGAAGCTACCGGTTTTCTTGGAAATATATTGGTTTCATTCTTTCTACATGAGGGGAATTTTCAAGCGTTTATTCCGTGTCTGAAAGATATTCATTCAACTACCTGAACCAAAGACGAAATTTACATGAAGATTACGTAAATGTTAAAGAATCCAATGGTATGCCAGATTTATACTCATCATTCTTGCACGAGAACCTAGCAAAAGTATGTTGCATATCGCATGCTTCAGTTTGTAAATGAGATGCGTTAATTTTGAAAATGTTGGAGAACATTGAGAATTGTGGACCAGGGAAAGTTCTTTATGGAAACCTGGTTTATTATTTTCCAAATAAATTTTGCGTGAGTCATAATTTTGTATCCATATTTTCACTGCATTATAAAATGTTATTTTCCCAACCAGATTAAATTGTTCATGACCAATGTTAAATTAAACAATTCATAGCCGTGATAAATGTTTTAAATATATGAAAATATGAATTATTTCTAAAGGTTTTGTAAGTCCCGTTCCTTTCGTCTCTCCATGCACTCCTTGCAGGTCGTTTTCCATAATATTGGCTATTCTCGAATAGGATGGGCAAAAGTTCGTCGAACGTCGCAGCATAACCGGGAACATATAATGTTTGGACGTCACCATAAAACTGCGTTGGTTATTTTTGTCTGTCCCGGCTTCCGTGAAACTGCTGAGCTCAGAATGTGAACCACAGAACCCTCCAATTTAAAACAAAATGGTGTATTATGCTGCAGAAGGCAACTGCAAGACTACCTCTCAGCCTAGGCTCTCTCTCTCTCTCTCTCTCTCTCTCTCTCTCTCTAACACACACGCACAGTGACTAGCCTCTCTTATACGTGGTCAATATCAGAAATTTGGAGCCATCGTAGCTTAACACGGCCGCGCTCACCAAGGCGCCTCTCTTTGGTCTTCGTAGCGCAGGGGATCGTGGGTTCGAGTCCCACCTTGGATGTTATTTGAAGGTGTATATGTGTGTAACAGAAGAAAACAGCAATTCAGTCATCATATAGCAAACAAAGTAAAAAAAAAAAAAAAAAAAAAATAGGTAAATGAAAGTAGGGTGTACAGCGCCGGATTTCCTACCAGACTCCGGAGCTGTGTTTAAAATACACAACAAAAACACTATGCATGAAAGGCGATTACAATAATGAAATTAAAGTAATTCTGATGCATATAGTGCAACTCCTCAAAGTTAACATTTTTCCTGGGAAACATCATATTCCAATTACATTACTTTCTCTACCTGTTCTCAACCATTCTTGCATAAGATTATTATTTTATATACACCATACTAATCGAGATAAACAACAGAAATGTTCTTATCACTTGCTTACGTCTAAGCAGAAGGGAAATAAGGATAAGCGACAGTGAACAGTTCGCTTTAGATTGCCAGTAAAACAAGAGAGATGAACGAAAAGTGACCTACCGTTTGAGAAAAGTTTGCAGTTAAAACTGAAACCAATAACGAGAAAAATCTCGGAAACGGTCAAATCTACAACAAAAATATATATGACATAAATTGTGTGTTTTAACGAGATCTACATTTTTTTTTTTTTTTTTTTTTTTTTTTTTTTTGTATAGCAAATTTTCTTACGGTTTATCAGTCAATACAAAATTACGCAAAATTCATCGAGAATGAACAGGTCTCTTCAGAAGCTCTTCCCAGAAAATTAAAGATATACATTTTAGTTGTGATATAAGTATCTTTAATATATGGTATTTTAATCAAAATGTTTGAGAAAAATAAGTTTTCCGTGTAAAGGTTAGTTTGGGATGGGGGGATTTTCTTGGAAATCATGGAATATACTGAACATATATATCAAGTTTTTGAGATATGTTGCAATACACACGGACCTTTTTCTAAAAATCTGATGTGTTCCGTTCATATAGCTTTCTCTAACTGTTTCACAAACACGTTTTTCATACAAAAAATGTATCTATCCATTTATCTACATCATGTTAATAAAGATAAACATTACCAGAATTGGTCTTATGCTTGCTTCTTTGTGAGTAGAAGGGAAATAAGGGGATGCACAGTATAATCCTTTAAAAGCTGGTCGCCATGTGAAACAATTGAAATTCGATTCTCTTCGCTTGCTAAGAGTAAATAAAAGAGATACAAAAAGAAATATGTCTTTCTGTTGGAGAAAAGTTTTCGGGCGTGTCCAACCTTTTTATTTTCTCTATACGTACTATGTACATAGTGTACAGAGAATGTAGTCCATTCCACCCAAAAATTCGATACCGAGATTTCACCGGAAATACACGTTTTAGGTAGCCTGTATCCAAAAAAAGTATTTTCAGAAAAAGGTCCATGTGTGTGCGTCAGTGTGTCCGTGTCTGCGAACACGATAACTAAAACCAAAATTGTTATTTAAGTATAGTATCTTCCAGGTATGCTACACGAAGATTTTGAGAGAAATCCCCCCACCCCAAACTACCCTTTACATAGAAAGAATTCGAAAATTAAGATTTTCTCAAAAATGTTTGTAACGATTTTGATTAAAATATCGTGTAATAAAGATATTTATATGGTAAATAAAAGGTATATATTGAATCTTATGGGAATAGCCTCTGAAGACTACTTTATTCTGGATGAATTTTACGAGATTTTGCATAACTCTTAAACCGTAAGGGATGGACAAAAACTTGCCAACAAAAAATATAGAGCATGTTAATACACACAATTTGTGTTATATACGTTTTTTTTTTTTTTTCGTAGAGTTGGTCTTTTTTTTTAGATGTTCCTTGTTTTTGGTTTCAGCTTTAAAAAGCTTATACTTTTCTCATACAGGACTTTGTCAACTCGTGTTCATACAAACAAAGGAACTTCAGTCACATAGCAACCAACTTTTGACTATCACTTTAACCTAGGTATTCCCTTATTTCGCTTCTACTTACAAGGAAGCAAGTAATAGAGCTCTTACTGCTATTTTCTTTCGATTAGCATTAAGTAAATAGAACAATAAGCTTTTTAACAATAATTTGTTGCAGAGATGTAGAGAAAGTCGTGTGAATGGAATACATACGATTTTTACAATGACTTTTAAAACTATCAAAATTTAAAGATTTTGCAGAAAAGTTTTCTTGGTATATTATGCTGCCATATTGCATTATAGAAATGTTTCCTACTTTAGCTGCCTCAGCTTGCAGTAATTTAACCAATCCACCTCATTTTCCTGCAAATGCAGGAGCTCAATCAGAAAGATTTGTGTGTTTCAGCCCAAGCCGGTTCGAGTGGTGTCCTTAAGAGGGACAAGAACAGCTAATTCTTCTGTAATACTGAAATTTTTATCAACTCTGCTTAACATCATTACCAGAGAATCGAACTAAAATTTGTCGCTCGGTATTTTAAAGTTGTTTGTATTTTGGACGCTAATTCTCAATACGGCGCTAGAATCTGTCGCGACAGGCTTAATTTTGCAAAATGCACTTTTTTATCAGGGCATATAATATTCTGAATGCATTCTATAACAAACTCGCCATCTGAAAATGGTTTAGATTTTTTTTCTTCTATATGTTCTGTTCTGTGTAACTCGCTTTTGCTAGAGATTCAGTTTGAAGTGACATATTCTTAAAAATCTGACGTGTTCCATTGACGTGACTTCTACATCTCTGCAACGAATTATTGTTAAAAAGCTTATGCTACTATTTACTTCATGCTAATCGAGAAAAAACAAAAATAGCAGAATTAGTCTTATTACGTGCTTCCTTGAAAATAGAAGCGAAATAAGTGATAGTCAAAAGCTGGTTGCTATGTGACTGAAGTTCCTTTGTATGGACACGAGTTGACAAATTCCTGTATGAGAAAAGTATAAGTTTTTTAAAGCTGAAACCAAAACAAGGAATATTTAAAAAAAGATCGACTCCATGAAAAAAATGTATATAACATAAATTGTGTGTTTTAAAGTGCTCTACATTTTTTGTACGGTAAGTTTTTATCCATCTCTTACGGTTTAGCAGTTATGCAAAATTCCGTAAAATTGATCCAGAATAAAGTAGTGCACAGAGGCTATTCTCAGAAAATTCAAGATGTACATTTATTAGTCAGTTAAATATCTTTAATATACGATATTTTAATCAAAATCGTTAGAGCCATTTTTAAGAAAATAAAACTTTTCGAAAAAAGTAAAGGGTAGTTGGGCGCGGGGGAATATAGCTTCTGAAGACCTGTATATTCTTGATGGATTTTGCTTAATTTGGCATAACTAGTAAACTGTAAGAGATAGACAAAAACTTACGATACAAAAAAGTTAGGTCTTGTTAAAATACACAAGTTATGTCATATACATTTTTCTCGTGGAGCTTGCCGTTTTCGAGGTATTCATTGTTATTAGTTTCAGTTGTGAAGTACTTATTTTTTTTTCTCAGACGGGAGTGTCCGTTTTTCTTTTGTTCTACTCCTGGCCAAAAAAATAAGCGATTTGTAATGACAATCGCATAATGGCAGCTTTTAAAACATTTGACTATTGGCTTAGCCTAGTGTATTCCCCCCCCTTTTTTTTCTTCCTACTTATACGGAGCTAAATAATAAGAACATTGTGCTAATGAGTACCTCGATTAGCAAGGTGCAGAAAGAAGAATCTTATGTATGAAATTTGTAGAACAGCTAGAGAAAGTCATGCGAGTGTAACACATCAGACTTTTTTGGATTCAGGGGGACCCAAAACGTGTATTTCTGGTGAAATTCGGTATCGAATTTGTGTGTGGAATGCAATACCTTCTCTATACACTATATACATAGTACGTGTAGAGAAAGTAAAACTACTGATTTGTCCCCTTTGTTTGAAATGATCTACCTTCGTCTTAACTTAGAAGCTGCTACACTTAGAAGCCATAATTATCACTTATAAAAATCACAGTTGAAACACGCTGGCATTTTATGAGAGAAACCACGGTTCTACTTTCAACATATCAGTAGGACTTATCAAGCTCATGGAAAACATGTGATCTCAGCAAGCACTGCTGAATATACAATGGGATACTATCGTTGCACGATGTGTTTAATGGAGGTAGTAGATCCACTATGCCTTCGTTTAATGCCAAGGCCACAACCGCCTTGTATGTGTATCGGCCGAGACGCAGTGATATTGGCATTATACCACTACACAAAAGCGGCGCAGAACGTGTCAAGAGCACGATTATCAGTACAGTATTATAAGCTGTCTCAGTCCTTGCTTTCTTTCTTGATGTGAAGTGTTTCGACAATACGTGCATTGTGTGCGATTTCTTTAGAAATGCTATTCTCTTATTAGTCCACAAAATGCCGGTTATCAAGTTCACGCTTAAGTCCGCCTGGGTGATGTGGTGGTAGCGTGTCTGTCTCACATTCAAAAAGTCGTGAGATCGAATCTCGCTTAGGATGAGTTACCCGGATAAGATTTTTTCGGGGTTTTCCCTTATCCCGAGAAGACGAATGTCGAGTAACTCTCCATGGACCCCGAGATCATTTGAGCATCATATCACCAATTTCATTCATCGTCCGATATGACCAACCAGGTTAAAGGACGTTAAGCAAAAAAAAATAAATAAATAAATAAAATAAAATAAATAAATAAATAAATAAATATATATAACGCTTGAACAGCGTATTTATGTACGTGAAAACTACTATACTACTATATATACGTGAAAACTAATCTTGTCGAAAGGTATTTATAAAATTTCAGTAGCAATTTCCTGGTTATCCAGGCCCGGGTGAGATGTTTGGTCAATAAATTTAGAACGGGATCATTAAATGCTAAACCTAAGAAGCGAAAACGGTATGGAGGAAATGTTAGACGCAATTTGTGCTGCATACGAACCCTCTCAGCCGTGTTGAGCAGCAAGTGGGTGTTTCAGAAACCTCTATTCATACAGCTACTAAACTTTTTAAAACTGAAACTCTACTATGTGATTAAGTGCAGAAATTACGAACATTACGCAAGCAGAATTTATGCGTGTGAATGTAATTTCATCTATTGATGTCAAGAATGTCTTCGCACTTTCAACAACACTCATAACAAGGTTACTACTAATTTCACACAATACATATTCTTAACACACGTGAGTAAATAATGCGGGAGTAACGGAACGCAAAATCTCGGAGTGGTAGACTGTGCAGAATTCGCTTTCACGCGATCCGTAGTCTTGTCATAAAAGAAGGCAGTGGGTTTATGATATTCTGAGCTGCCATGCATTATTGTCCCCCCTCACTTCACCACAGAGCAGAGAGCATCCCTTAAACACATTCTCGCTAGAGGTTCGTATGTAACGTCACTACAAAAGTTTTGAGAATGAACATCGAGTAGTGGTAAACTTTTCGTAACTTCAAATTGAAGTTCAGATAGCAACCTGTGCAAGTCTGAGCGCGCTCCAACAAAGTTAAGCGTCAACCCCGCTTGTGTATACATAATAAAGATCTACCTTTGTTTTTAGTTTCTCTACACGTACTATGTACATAGTGTATAGAGAAGGTATTGCATTCCACCGAAAATTTCGATACCGAGATTTCACCGGAAATATATGTTGTATCAAAAAAAAAAAAAAGCATTTTCACAAAAAGGTGTGTGTTTATGCGTGCGTGCGTCCGTCCGTGTGTCTGTGAACACGATAACTCAAAAACGAAAAGTCGGTAAAATACCAAACTTGGTATTTAAGTTAAGTATCTTCCAGGAATCCGACACGAAGATTTTGAGAAAAATCCCTCCGCCCCAAACTACCCTTTACATGGAACTTTTTTTCGAAAATGTTGATTCTCTCAAAACTGGCCCTAACGATTTTGATTAAAATATCATACATTATCCTCTGAAGTCTAATCTGGATGAATTTTACGAAATTTTGCATAACTGCTAAACCGTAAGAGATGGACAAAAACTTTCGGCACAAAAAATGTAGAGCACATTAAAACACACAATTTATGTTACATAGAATTTGTTGGTGGAGTTGATCGTTTTTGAGATATTCCTTGTTATTGGTTTCAGCTATGAAAAACTTATACTTTTCTAAACAGGAATTTGTCAACTCCTGTCCATACAAACAAAGAAACTTCAGCCACATCGCAACCAACTTTTGACTATCACTTTAACCTATGGTACTCCCTTATTTCACTTCTACTTACAAGGAAGCAAGTAATAGGGCTCTTTCTACTATTTTCTTTCGATTAGCATTAAGTAAATAGAACAATAAACTTTTTAACAATAATTTGTTGCAGAGCTGTAGAGAAAGTCATGTGAATGGAACAAATCAGATTTTTATTTCTATTTTTTCTATTATTTTATACAATTTCATAGGTGTCCCAGAATTCAACCGCACAAATTCGCAGGATTGTAGAGCGGTCCAATATAAACTTTTTTGAGATCGGGTACTTACGGGCCATGGCTTCTATATTCTTTGCTACAGCTTAGCATGTATTAAAGGCTAGCACGCCACTGATCAAACTACACCGTTGACCCAAACACCATATTTCAGAGAGCGTACTTAAACATGCGAGTCACTGAGAAATTCAATGCTATGCCGGCATGTTGCCATGGTAGCTCAGTGGTAGAGCAAGCGGCTAGAGACCGGGAGATCCGTTCCGGCTATGCCATTAAATTCTTCAGTCTGACTATACCTATCCATACAGGAGTATTATTTAGCGCTATAGATAGCGTGTGGGCATTGAGAGTTGAAAGTTCAAGCCTCCGTCGCCTTTGTTTGCTTTTTATATTGAGCCGTTCACATTTTGCTGCGTTACAAAATATGATTTTATTGTACTGACAAATAAATTAAATGTAGTGCACGATTGGCATGTAGGTGCAACGGAGAATGTTTAAATAACAATTGTATTTAACACTAAACGGATACACTTCTCCACACCCCTTGAAGAAGTTTCTAAAATACAATGTATCATACATTGATGTGTTTCGTACGTACACATTACAAGTGTAGACATGGTTCACAATTTACGAAACAATATTATCATTATGTCGAATGAACTTCAAAGGAAATAAAAATGAACAACTATCTTTGTAGTAGAACAAGTTCCTTCATAAAATGAATTACAAATTATGTACTAGTCAGGAAAGTGCATTCTACCTTTGAATGCACTTGTTATACATGAAAGGTAAATACGAGAAATAATGCAATATCTGAAGCAAAAAGTATATGAGGTCACCAGAGGAACTGTTCGCTTTGAATACCCTAGCAGAGACTCCACCTACGAAGATATGCAACTCACCCTTTCAAAGATCCCAGGAGTGTTGTGAGCCTCATCACAAGTAGTTGAAGTTCGTGCCAGAACTTGTTCAATAGACATCTTTAGCATACGTAATGGTACTACGTGGCACCAAAAAGCACATGAGCTTAGATTATCTTAAGATGTTAGTCTGTATGAACTCCGTTTCGCACCTCGGTGAAACAGTGTGTATCCTTACATATAATGTGTATACTTTTGCAATATGAACACAATGTTTAGCAATTGATAGTTTTCACAGCAGCCACGTGTAGGCATTAGACAAGATTTTCAGAATCAAAGTCTTGCGGACTACGATAGCTGAAGTGGTTAAATCGGCATAAAACCTACATACAGACTAAATCTAAGTACCGATGTTCAAATCCTTGCAATCGCCCAGGTTCTTTTAGTCCACCGCTAAAATCATAGTTAAGTGACCACGTTTCAAAGCACACATATAAATGTTTTCGACAAACCTAATTGTCTGCTACATTATCTACGCAGGTTCCTGACAATTACTGAGTTGGGTACCTCTTTGAGGAAAATAAAAAAATTAAAAAACGGGAACTTCAGAGAGCGTTGCGATCTTTGTATCTTGGGATTCGTTGACCAGAGCTATACCGACTCACCCACCAGCATGTTATAGCGGAGCGCTGTAGCAAAGCACATGTGATCTGAAATCTATCGAACAACAGTGGCGTACCCACCCTCAAAGGTCAGGCAATTTAGCCAAGGTTGCAAGTTCAATACTTTTAAATATCCTATTGATTGTGGACCAACAATTCCTTCGACTACTGGTATACAAATGAGGCATTCTGAATGAAAATAGGACACTACGTCCAAATTCTTTTAATTTACGCTCATTAATGTGCGACCCAGAAAACATGTTATAACTTTGACATTTGGCAAAAGAGACAATAGGTTCCCTATCTCAAACTGTTTATCTGGGACCCCTCTATAATCCTGCTAATTTATTCGGTTGAATTCTGAGACATCTGTATATAGCAGGTGTTGCTGCGCCATATGCTAGGATGGATCTCAAGCGAAAACATTAGCGTGCTATGATTTACTGTGACTTTACATTCGGTTTAGGGGAGAGAGAATGCCTTGAAAAACTGCATCGTGCATTTGGGAAGCTTTGCCCTTTGCAATCCACCGCTTTTCGATAGTATACAGAGTTTTGAAGAGGAAGGGATTCCCTCGAAGATGAGGACCAAGCAGGTCTGCTGATTACAGCCAATAATGGATGAAAATGTGATGAAAGAGCGCATGTTGCAGGAAGATCATCGTTGCACATATTAGAGGGGCAGCAGTGAAAACAATTCTGAAAGAAAAACTTGACATCAGAAAGATCTGCAGTCGCTGAATGTCCCACCGCTTCACAAAGGTGCGGAAACTAGCACTTGTGCAATGGTGTCAGAAAGTTACTGAAACATTAAATTAAGGAAGATCTAAAAACATATGTAACATACTAACAGACAACAAAAGCTGGATTTGCCAGTATGATCCAGAAACTAGGTTTTTCCAGGTGAAGTTCCTCAACAGGACTGAAGACGTTGGTCTGTTTCTTTCAGCAAGTGACGCTTGTGACGATTCCGCGTGAGGGACGAAAGACTGTTACTGCTACATGTGACTGTCTGTCACAGGTGTTCAATGAACTGAGGGGGAAAAAAACATTCTGACAGGGAATGTTGTTGCATTATAACAATACCTCTGCCCACGGTGCACAAGAAACAGCCCAATTTCTGCAGGAGTGAGGAGTCATATATTTGTTACGGGCTCCCTATAGTCCGGATTTGGCTCAAAGGGACTATTTTCTATTCCCAAAAAATAAATTCGAAGCCAGCGATTTGAGTCACCTGAAGTTGCAATAGCTGCCTACGAAGAATATAGTGGCACTCTGCAAAGAAGAATGGCGCTCAGCATTTGCGAAATGGCTGGAAAGGATGAGACGGGTATAGAATGCAATGGAAATTATTTTGAAAAGAGGAAATATTAAATCTTAAGTTTTTGAAATGTTATTGTGTTTATTTTTAAATCATATGCTTGTACGTATATGTATGCATGAGCATGCATGCCAGTGAACACTATAATTCAAATGCGCGAAACGGTTAAATCCAAACTTTGTATTTTTCAGCATCTTTCAAGGATACAACACTAAGATTTTCAAGAAAAAATCCCTCATACCCCCCCCCCCCCATTTTCTCAGAAAGGGCTAAAACGATTTCAATTATTCAACCACCATATGATTCAGATATTTACATGAAACATGAAAAATAAAAAGAATATCAGAAGCTGTCCCCAAATATTCAAGGTTTAGGAACATGAAATGCTGCATAAGGATGTTTAAGACCTAAGAGATAGACATAATCTTACTACGGAAAAAATGTAGAGTTCGTTAAAGCACACAATTTATTTAAATTACATTTTTTCAGTTAACCATACTCAAGATGTTTCTGGTCATTGGATTAGTTTTTCATATACTTACCTATTCTTTTCTCAAATTTGAAATCGTTATTCATAATTCTTTCTCCATTGCCATGTAGAGAGCATGGAATTTCGAAGTTATAACATAGGACGCGCTCTTTAAAAAGTTGGCTATCGATTTAGCTACTGTATCGTTCAAAGAAATGTATATAAGTTATTTGAAATTTACCTTAATTAATAAGTAGCTAGAATAGTAAGAATAGTCTCAAGAGTGGGTAAAAAAATTCATAGTAAAGTTTCGCGATTATTAATGGTGACAGGTCTTGGAAATTGAAGAAATCAGACAAAAAGAGCGCACTAACGAACCCCTGGGTGTTAGCTGCTTCAGAATATCAGACGCAACTCTGCTCTTTCGAGGTCAGTTTGGTTGCCTAACCATATGACGCATGCGCCTTTCTTCTCAGACGATGAGATAATCAATGGGTTCGAGCTGGCGCAAATGCTGCGATAGTAAAGGATAAAGAGGAATATGGTAGTTCCATGTAAAGACGTGTTTCAAGTGATCTGGTGTTGGATATGTGATATGGTTATAGCTCATGAAATGAATAACTTTATTTGAATGGTAGGTTTAATATAGGAATTCTTTGTACGTCGTATTGATGACATGCAGGCGTCTATCGTGTTTTCACAGGCGTGTGTTGTTACTTCATTACACACAAAAGCAGATTCGAAATTATTGCTTGCAGTAGTAACAAAATTGGTAGTTGCATTTTACAAACCTTGCACTTTATAGAGATCAAAACATTGATATCGCAACCGAAATAAAACAGACATTCGCATGATGATTTTTTTGAGAAACCAAAATACTGATAGGACATACCTGGGATTACTACAGCTATTTATATGCAAGTGTCTTGGAGAATATTTTAACGGGGTTCCAACTGGGTCGCGTTGTTCGTAAGGCGTAATGCGAATAGACGGTAGCTTGAAGAGAAGAAAAGGAAACGCGAACCTGACGAGGCGATCGATAAGTGACGCCAGGGTACACTTCGTGCATTTTGAATGCATAGCAGAGAATTCTCAATTATACAAAGTTTTACACTGTAATATAGCGAATCTAAACCCCTACGTTTTACTTGAAAAAGAAAAACAACACATTTATGACAATTTTGTTTGCGTTACTTTGATTTTGTTTTTATTTACTTTTTTCTTTACACCCTCGAACTTACATTAAACTAGAATGAAACACAATTGTTTCGTTTATGACATTTTATTCAATACAGCAAGTATAAGCATGCTAAAGCAGGAAACATGGCAACTAGAGACAAACATGCGTAACAACGTTATTAGACCGGAATTGTACGCACAAGTGGCAGCGTTTATATTCTATTGCAAACATGGTGTCAACAGAAGCCAAAATAACGTTAAAAATGAGACCTTGGATTTGGTGTTGGCAACTGGCTCGTTCAGTTTATTGCACAAACTCGCTGAGTGTGACTAATCACAGCTGCAATGGTCGCTCCGTTTGCGCTGTACTTTCTGGGTGAAATTATACAATCTACTTTCATCAATCAAATTGATGAGAAAAGGAATATTCGTGTGCCAAACTTTTGCTATTAACCAATGCATCTAAGAGTGCGTCCACATTCAAAAGTCTATTGCACTTAAGGTCAACAACTTGGTACCTAGGTCTATTCTCGTATATAGTACACCATTATGAAGGTGGCGGTGTAAGTACATAAAATCGAATAATAGTAATAATAATAAATGGTTAACTTGTATATCTTTATGGAATTCTATGGATGAATTGGTCTTAACAAATGACAGATGGAAAGCGCCGTACATAAGGAGAAGGGATCGTCCACTCATTTATGAAATCTGCACAAAAATTAATTTACTATAATTAGGCGTGTCTACTTACGGAATTCAAAATATATATATATATATATATAAGAACGTGAATAGCATTTGTCGACAAATTAAATATTTGATTGAATTTTGCACAAAGCAATTTGGTTACACTTTAAAAGCGAGCCTCACAGATATTTTGGGGCAAAATGCCCATAACAGTGTTCTTAACAATGTCACAACATAATTTCAATCGCAACACGAACGCAAGTAAAATCTAACGCAATGTATATATTTACGCTGTTTTATATTAGGCATGTATTTTTCGTTAGAATGGCACAGTGGTTAGACCGCTCGCCTCCCACCTAGGGGCCCGGCTTCGATCCCAAGTGCCGACATGTGGGATTTGTGGTGGACGAAAAGGCATCTGGGTCCTCCAGTTTCCCCGGCTACTCATTCCACCATTGCTCCATCACAACCTATCATCCATTTCCCTTCATTTCATATCATCCACTTCCTCGCGCCTGGCAATGTGCTGATGGCTCCCCGACAGGCTTCTGACCTCTAGGCACCCGCTTGTAAGTCCTAGGGGATGTCAGTCCTACATACGGGGAGGGTAAGCCGACTACGTAACGGTAATGTATTTCTCAGGGTTGAGACTATGCAAACTGGCAACCATTTTTGCCCACTCCCTCCTTTTTCGGCTGCTGATAACCAGTATTTCAAGTATTTTACATCGACCACACTCTTAAAGAGGTCATCTAGTTCCCCCATCATCTTTAGATATACTTATTTTGATAAAATTTGACAGAGCTATATTACTCCGCCCAAATTGTCGCTGTAGTCGAGAAGTTTATTGACGTTTTGCTATAAATAACATTGGCATGGTTTTGGACTGTTTGAAAAATCCATGGATGTTTTTTTTTTTTTTTTTTTTTTTTTTTTTTTAAAGTATTTGTCACAGATTTAACGCACCACAAATGCCTGGATTAATTTTTATCAATGAGAATAACATGTAATACTACTTCAATTCAGGATTGTTGAATTATTTTATCATAATTTTATTCTTAAAATTAACGATTTAAAGTTACATATTTGAATATTTTTCTCTGATGATTTACTGAAAAAATGTCTTTGCAGATAATTTTGGGTATTATTTTTCTCAGCACAGTGCGACAGGACATGTCACAAGAGAAAGAAAAGCTGGAGATGAAAACGTAACTGCTATGTCATTACAGAGTCTGAAGGGTAAAGAAGAAAGCGATAAGATTAGAGCTGAACCGGAATATATACACGTGCACACACATCAGTAGCAGTTCTGGTGAACATCTACTGAACTTGCAGACTTGAGAAAAATGTTGTGCCTAATACATTGGTTGTTTAAACCACAAGAGACGTACCAAAACGAATTGGCAATACCATTACTTTGTCACTGAAACAGAGGTTATAAAAAGGAATTGCACATATGAAGATAAACAATTTAAAAAGCATTAAAGAAAACCAAATATCAGCACAAAATGAAGGCGAGAAACTTCATCGTGGTCGTGTTAAAAGACAAGATTGTACAAGAAGTGTGTATGCCCAGAATACGAGGAAAATAATCTGCAAGAAATTTGAGAGAATTTTAAAACTAGGCTTTAATTTTTGTGGCTGATAACGCAGGCACTGTTATATGAATCGATTCACTTCTGTCTACTAGGTAGGTTACGTGCTGCAAGGTTCACCAAGCCACCACATAACTTAAGTACGAATTTCCACTTTTTTTGCAACACTAAAATTACAAGCTACTGTAACAACTGTGTACTAAATAGGAAGGCTCAGCGGGTAGAGTCAGAGAGGTCCCGGGTTCAATTACCGATGCACTGTTTTTAATGGCTTTCCCAGGCGGATAGGCGAATGCTGGTGTTAATTGTATAGTATATAATACGAATTTACCTGTATCTGACTTCCTCTCATATGATAATTATCTTTCATATTTCAGTGTTACATAGTGGTCGGTGGAGTTTACGATGGATGCCTTTATGGAAAAAACTGTTCCTTCTCTGGCACAAGACCTTTCGACCGAACCTATTCCTGCAAATAGGGAGGCCTAGTGGTAGCATCCGGTTAGAGACCGTTGGGCCGCGCCTTCCACCATCACATCTGGCCACCCTTCGTAGCAACATGCTCCCTCGACAAATCCCTTCCCCGAAGGTTTGGTAGACAATAGGCCAAGTTTGGCCGCAATGTTGAAGTCCTCTTCCGCTTTTATAACTCTAATAGGATAAAAGTTCTTAACGTAGGATTACTTACATTAATTTTCGCTACAGAATTGTTCACGCAAAAATGAGTCCAGACATTCCATGAAGAAGGTCGAATAATTATAATCAAGTGTCGGGTAATTACAGATCTGAATGAAGTGAGGTTCGCTGCAGAAAAAGCTAAAACTAAACCCAACTGATGGGTTTAAATGTGAAGATTTCTTAACAAAACCCAAAAAGAAGCCAAACAATTGAAAAACAAGATGGAGTGCTTCAATGGCCTAATCTAGGCAAAATTGGGGCATTAATAGAAGAAAAAAAATCCCGGAGAGAACGAATAAAGAAGAAATCAAACGTTTTGAACTTCGAAGGCTCTTATGCAGTAAATTGAAAACATGTATATATACATAAATATATTAGGTATATCAACATAATTTGGTCAATAAAGAATAAAATATATGTATATAACGGGCGGTGGAAACCTGCCCAACAGTTGCAGACTGAATAAAAATATTCACGTTTTATGTTTTGTTTGCCTTGATGTGTAGTCGTTCTCATCTTTACAGCGCTAGCCCAAAACATTTTAACTGTTGGAGATTTTGAGTCTTAAAATATGAAAATAATAAAATAAGATGAGAAGAATAAAAACAAGAACTCGTAGAAGACAGGATGAGAGTCTGATAACTAAAGACATGAAACATTTTCTAAGTCATGTATACTATAAACATGGGAACAAGAATTATACATTTTGCAGTATATAGAATCTAATGCTTGAGAAGAGGAAATGATAAAATATCCATCTTTTATGAAAATACTCACCTTCATATTCTGTAAGACTTACTATTTTTACTTTCTCTATACACACTATTTACATAGTGTATAGAGAAGGTATTGCACTCCACCAAAAAATTCGATACCGAAATTTCACGGATATAAATGTTTTAGGGTCCCCTGTATCCAAAAACAGTATTTTCAGAAAAAGGTCCGTGTGTCTGTGAACACGATAACTCAAAAACGAAAAGTCGGTAAAATACCAAACTTTGTATTTAAGTTAAGTATCTTCCGGGGATTGACACGAAGATTTTGAGAAAAATCCCTCCACTCCAAACTACCCTTTACATGGAACTTTTTTCGAAAATTTTGATTTTTTAAAAAATGGCTCTAACGACTTTGATTAAAATATCGTATATTAAAGATATTTACCTGACAAATAAAATGTATATTTTGAATTTTCTGGGACTAGCCTCTGAAGACTACTTTATTCTAAGTGAATTTTACGGAATTTTACATAAGTGCTAAACTGTAAGAGAGAGACAAAAACTTACCACACAAAAAATGTAGAGCACATTAAAACACAATTTATGTACCATACATTTTTTCGTGGAGTTGATTGTTTTTGAGATATTCCTTGTTTTTCGTTTAAGCTATAAAAACTTATATTTTTCTTATACAGGACTTGGTGAACTCGTGTCCATACAAACAAAGGAACTTCAGTCACATAGCAACCAGTTTTTGACTATCACTTTAACCTATGGTACTCCCTTATTTCGCTTCTACTTACAAGGAAGCAAGAAAGACTATTTCTGCTAGTTTTTTCTCGATTAGCAGGAAGTAAATAGAAGCATAATGAAGCAAGAAAGACTATTTCTGCTAGTTTTTTCTCGATTAGCAGGAAGTAAATAGAAGCATAAACTTTTTAAAAATAATCTATTGCAGAGATATAGAGAAAGTCATGTGAATGGAACACATCAGATTTTTCGATTTTAAAATAATGTGAAGTGGTTTCCAAACATTTCATTCGGTCAGTTTTCTATGAAGCATATTTAGAAAACCCAAGCCAATTTTGCCAGGAAGTGCTCCTGGAAATACCTGCACCATCGTTTCCAAGTAAGGTGATCGTTGGCCACGCGCCTCCTCTATACGGTGTCACGTGAGAAATTAATAACCCATTAATTTTTAAGAATGTTTATTTTCGCGAACCTATGTGTTTAGCGACATATTGCAATTAATATTCAGCAAGAACGAAGTGATCAGTAACTTTTTTGTTTTGTTTTGTTTTATTTTGTTTTTCTAGGTTTATGGGCTGGTCGTCTCCTTAGCGCGGTGGTAGCGTTGCTACTTACCAAGCGGGAGACCTGGGTTCGATCCCCAGTACCGGCGTGGGGATTTTTCCCCCGCTGGGAGACCTGGCCCGGGGTGCACTCAGCCTCGTAAGGTCCTTGGGGGGCCAATTGAGGAGCTACTTGATGGAGAAGTAGCGGCTCCAGGTCATGAGGACCGCATTAACCGGCCTGGGGGATTCGAGGCGCTGACCACGTCTCACCCTCCAATACTGCACCCCATCCATGACGTCTGTAGTGGACCGAGATGGGGGACGCAGCGGCCGGGCGGTAGGCCAAGGTTCCCCGTGAGCTGTCGTGCCATGGAGTAAAAAGGTTTATGGGCTTTTAATAATTCAAATTTAATAACTGCAATCGTTTTATATTTTGGCTAAAAGTCATATTATGACAATTTTTGTTTCATAATTCCCCAGTTTTTAATTAGAACAGAGGATTTTTGGTGCCTTTGCCTGGGATGAAAGTAATAACGCAGGCTATATTAAAATATGTAAGCTGTACAGAAATGTTGTTTTAGTGTAATAATGGGTGTTATAACGTTTTATTAATGCTGAAGCAGTTTGTTGAGTTTCATAAGAGTAACAACATTCATGCCATACCATGTAAAATAACATTACTTTTCTTCCTAAAGTGGCTATAGCCCAAAAGAAGAAAACGTTTTTGGATTATAGGTTTGACTGAACCATCAAACAATGGAACTGACATAAAAGAAATGTGTCTCCCTTTTTCTGTTACCCAAGTTCTTCCGCAAGAAGCGACAATGGGGATAAAACTTGCTACATCAGCTTCCTAATTTGCTGAGCCAACATATAGTGAATTCCGGTTACGGACAGGAGAATAGGTAAAGATGCAAGCGTCTCAGAGCGCGGTTCAGGGAATAGGTTCAAATCTGGGTTGAAGACATGCTTGCTAGATAATATCTGGGCCATTTGCCATAAAGTTGTACCGTAAATGTAAGCCCTAAGCATCACCTATCTGCGAGTAATACTGGAAATGCAGCTTTTGTTTATTCGTGTAAATAATGATCATTCTAATAGAAGAGGAACTGGCACCACGAATTATGTGAGAAAACTGCGTGTCATCAAACGTGAAATTTCATGTTCATGTTTAACGCTGTTTGCTCAACGTGCTTCAAACATATTTTGGATGAAATCTCGTTATCAAATTTTGACTGGAATGCATTACCTTCTGTACCTAGTCTGTACTTGGTAGAGAAAGTAAAATTCTGATACATTATATTCACAGGATTTTCTCTACGCACTCTTCTACAATCTATTCATACAAAAGTTTATCTACTCTATCTACCTATTATTAAGGTACATATTCGCTACACATTTCGTTGTAGGTATAAGAAGGCTATATACATAGGCTAAATAAATTCAGACTTTAAAAGCTTTCACTTCGTAAATAACGCTAACCGAGAATCGAACAGGGAATTTCCATGGAAAATTAATTAATAACGACTTTTAGCTTGGAAATAATAATGAAATGATAATTAAAGCCAATAACAAAGAATAACTCTGAAATGCACAAAATATTGTGAAACCAATTGTGTATTTTAACGAGAGCTACATTTTTTCTGTAGGAAAATATCAGTTTCTTGTGGTTTAGGAATAACAGAATGAAGAGGACTTCTTGTCTATTCCCAGAAAATTCAAGATATTCTTTGAGACTGGAAAGGGCAAAGGTAGGAACAGGTTTTCCGTGCCCAGGTGGATTACGTGTGTCGGCACTTTGTGATAGCTGCCTCTCCCTAACCTGTCTCGAAACTTTGACCAAAGTGTATACATTTTGTCATAATATATTAAATGTTCGGTATTTTAATTAGAAGCATTTGAACCATTTAGAGTTCGAACATTTTTCCGTTCGTAAGATTAGTTAAACGCGGAGGGATTTTCTTGAAACTCTTCGTGTTACATCTTTGGAATATACGGAATAAATGTCAAGAAACCTCTATCTTCTTGAAATCATCTGTTTTCAAAAGTCGGACACACTTCTTTCTGTCCATTTCTTCCACACACACACACACACACACACACACATATATATATATATATATATATATATATATATATATATTCGTTTTATTTCAATAATTGTTTTCTTTCGTCATTGTGCTGTTGCTTCTATTCTGTTTTCCCAGTTACTTTCCGATCTTCCTCTACTGTCATCTTTTATTCGTGATTAAGTTTCTTTTCTCCGTTTTTCTGTAGACGTATCCAAACCATGTCATGTGTTTCTCTTCTATAAATTGAGGTACGATTTATTTAATCTTCTCGTATCCTTTCATTTCTAAACTCATCTCTTGTATCTTTTACATAATAATTACTTTCTCTACACGTACAATGTATATAGTGTATAGAGAAGGTATTGTATCCCACCCAAAAATTTGATGTCGAGATTTCACCGAAAATGTGTTTTGAGGACTAGTGACGCATGCTAGTGTCACTTTTTAAGGCAATATAAAATATTATTTATATTTCTAGGTTGAAGCATTTTTTCAATACTTTTCATAAGTATTGTTGGAACGCTTGTTAATTATTAAAATGGTGCATATTTAGACAACATACGATTATCTGCTATTATAAGGCAAATTTTGATCGTTGGGACACGTCACTTGCTAATCAGAAGGAATCAAAGGGGCGTTGTTACAAAGGTCCTTAGAATTTTGCAGGCAAAGAGGAGATTAGAATGGTATAGAGCATGAATGCATTTTGTTTCATTTATGTTGATCTCTTGAACTTCTACGGACATCGGGGACTGCTTGAAAAACAACTGTTTTTTTTTTTCTCTCGCTGAATGTAGAGTTTCTTAACTTTTTTACTTTTTCCGGCCCTATGTACAATGTACATCTTGGAGATAAGGTATTGTATTCCACCCAAAAACTCGATGTCGATATTTCACAAATATGTTTTAAGGTTCCCTGAATCCGAAAAAAAAAAAAAAAACATGTTTTCTTTCTCTACAAGTACTATGTAAATAGTATACCTATAGAGAAAGTGTTGTATTGCACCCAAAAATTCTATACCGAGATTTCACCGGAAATACATGTTGTGGGACCTTTTTAATAAAAAAAATTAGAAAGTTGTCCGTGTGTATCTGTGGGCAGCATAACTCAAAAACGAAAAGCCCATTAAATACCAAACTTGACATTTAAGTTCAGTACCTTCCAAGTATGCAACACGAAGATTTTGAAGAAAATCTCCCACCTTCAACAACATGGAACAAATTTGGAAAATGTTGATTTTCTCAAAAATGGCTCTAACGATTTTGATTGTCTTATGTTTAAGATATTTACATGATAAATGAAATGTATATCTTGAATTTTATGGAAATAGCCCCTAAAGACCTCTTTATTCTGGATGAATTGTTCTGAATTTCGCATAACTGGTAAACCATAAGAGATAGATAAAAACTTACGGCACAAAAAATGTAGATTTCTTTAAAACACACAATTAATGTTCATATACATTTTTATGTGGAGAGTACCGTTTTCGAGATAATACTTGTTATTCGTTTCAGTTTCAAAATACTAACTTTACCTACTCATGTCAACTCGTGGCCACGCAAAGAAACGGATTTCAATCCCATAGTAACCACATTTTCAAATATTTTACTGTATATTCCTCATGTCCCTTCTACTTATAAGGAAGTAGGCCATAAGACCGTTTCTGCTACTGTTTATCTAAATTAGTATGAAATAGACAGAAGAATAAGCTTATTAACAATTTGTTACGGATATGTAGAGAAAATCATGTGAGTTGAACAATAAGATGTGTTAGAAAAAGGCCCGCGCGTGTGTGCATGTGTGTGCGTGCGTGTGTGTGTGTGTGTGTGTGTGTGTGTGTGTGTGTGTGTGTGTGTGGACAGCATAGATCAAAAACGAAAAGTCCATTAAATACCAAACTAGGTATTTAAGTTTAGTTTCTGCAACACGAAGATTTTCATATTTGCTAATTTTCTGGAAAAACCTCTTGAAGACACCTTTATTCTGGATGAATTTTGCATAACTGGTAAACTGTAAGAAATTGATAAAAACTTACCACACCAAAAATATAGATCTCGTTAAAACACATAATTTGCCGTATATACTTTTATTTATTTGTTTGTTTTTTTTTTTCTTTCTCTCCTTTTTTTTTAAGAACTTACCGTTTCTGAAGTATTGTGTGTTATTGGTTTCAATTTTAGAACACTTATATTATTTTTCTCAAACGGGACCTTACAAAGCACAATAGCGACGAGCATTTAAAGGATTGACTATCACTTTAGGCTAATATATTCCCTTACTTCATATCTACTTAACAGGAGGCAACTAATAAGACTAATTATGCTAATATTTATCTCGATTAGCATGCTGTAGATAAAAGAATAATCTTTTGTAAGAACAGTTTGTTTATGGAACAGCTAGAGAAAGCTACGCGAATGGAACACATTGGATTATTATTATTATTTCTTCTTCGGTATCATTCTGTTAAAAACACACACGCACGGGCATACAGACATTCACTTCCACATTCATACTCTGCGACATAGGAAATAATAATTGTGGTCATAGAAATTTTCAGCACGGGACCTCGGCGTTGAAAAGTCAGAACGCTGTTCATTCGATCCCACAAGAATGCACTATGTCAACATTAAATGAACTTTACAGTATTTTTGAAAACATATAATCCTCTAAAGTTTGGGTTTAGGTGGTTTGCATTTGGAAACAATACCTCGCAGTTGCCAAGTCTTCTACTTACGGTTCCTTAACTGAGGTACGAATCTCGACTTGCAAGCAGTGTCTTCGAGTCTCCAGGAAACAGAGATTTTATTACGTTGCCTCTCACCCCTAGTACAGGTTCATCTTTTGTTTGATAATGGTTATTGCCCAGCGGTCCCGTTTGAAGGCCGTCATGTTTTGTAGAAAACTTTAAGGAACTTGAGCTTAAGAAACGCTAGTGAATTAAAGGTCTAATTAAGATGTGCTTTCTTAATCAGAATAACTCTTGATTGGTAAGCTATTTTATTATTTAATGCCGAAGTAATACCATGCAACGGGAAGGAAAAGTTTGATACTGCCAGGCTATTAAATTATGTCGCTTTAAGTCATGTTAAGTCAACCCAATAGCTCCATTTATTATAATGTGTTAGACTTTCACCGTACTTCGCGTTACTTTACCAGGCTTTAGTTTGTTTCTTTATTATCTAATTGTTTTAAGCAACCTTTATAATACTGCCATTAACAGACAGGTGCAGAATATACAGGTATGGAATATTACCACACAATAGGCAGAGATTGAGCTATTTTTACTTTCTCTAGCCCCGCATGTACAACGTATATAGGAATAGAGAAGTATTGTATTCCACCCAAAAATTCGATGTCGAGATTTCACCGGAAATATGTTTTGGGGTCTCCTGAGTCCGAAAAAAAAGCATTTTCATAAAAAGGTCCGTGTATGTGTGCGTGCGTGTGTGTGTGTGTGTCTGTCTGTCTGTCTGTCTGTCTGTCTGTCTGTCTGTCTTTCTTTCTGGACAGCATAGCCCCAAAACGAAAAGACCGTTAAATACCAAACTTGGATTTAGGTTTAGTATCTTCCAAAGATGTGACACGAAGATTTAAAACAAAAAAATCTTCCCACCACAAACTACCCTTTACATGGAAAACAATTCGAAAATTTTGATTTTCTTAAAAATAGCTCTTAACGATTTTGATTAAAATCCCGTATATTAAAGCTATTTATATCCGAAATAAAATGTATAGCTCGAATTTTCTGGGAATAGCCTCTGAACACCTCTTGATTCTGGATGAATTTTGCCAAATTTTGTTTAACTGCTAAACCGTAAGAGATAAACAAAAACTCACAACACAAAAAAAAAAAAAAAAAAAAAAAAAATGTAAATCACGTCAAAACACACGATTTATGTCCTTTATATTTTTTGTTGTGGAGGTAACCGTTTCCGAGATATTCCTTGTTATTGGTTTCAATTGTGAAATATTTGAACTTTTCTCAGACAGGAAGAGTCCGTTTTTCTTTTGTTCTACTCCTGGCCAAGCAAATAAGCGATTTGCAATGACAATCGCATTCTACGCGTGGAATTCAATTATTTTTAGAACATACTACAATGTTGTGTTTTACTACACGTGGGGTAATTTCTTCGATTACATCGGCTGATGCGACATCAAAAACATAAGCGATTTCTTAGTACAAAGAATATATCCAGTGTTTTACCTGAAAAGCCTTTGATTATTAAAGGCAAAGCGCATGTTAACAATTACAATAGTACAATAATGGCTGATTATGTGGTTAAATATGTGTTCAAATATTCAAATCAGTGACATGCAATGAGACCATATACAACAAGCTCTGCTTTATTAAATTATGCTCTGAGGCACTCATATTCTCCACGGAAGTATGGCCCCAAAAGGGTTTATGTTCAAATAATACGAGCTGTCAGTTGCCTTCAGGTGTCACCAGGTATTTGCAAAGATTCCTTTTGAATTGAAAAACCGGTCTCCACTCCCTCCCAAACGAAGCCTCTTCTCTCGATCTCTGGCAAAAAGAATTCCCTTTACTCCCGTTGCAGTTGCACCTTCAAGGCTTCAAGCAGGACGTGTTCGTTCTAGCATATTGAGTTATAGCTGTGTGCTTCGATGTTTCAAATTCAGCTCGGGGTTTCTCAAAAAATTGCAGAATATAAAATGTGTTAAAGCTGTAAATGAAATAGGATATGTAAACTAAACACTTACTTTCTTATATAGTACGTAGAGGAAGCATTGCATTCGAGCCCAAAAACGATAGTCAAGGATGGAACACGATGTTTTTTTAAAAAGCCAAACTAGCCTCATTTTTCGTTTTATTTGATTTTGTTAGAAAGCGTTTTAGCGATTTTAATTAAAATAGCATAATATTTAATGTTTATATGACATAGAATCCATATCCATTTGCTTTATTCTAAATTAATTTGCATTCACTATTCTTCAAACCTTATTCTTTTATCTATTTCTATCATCGTTTACAGATATTTATTCTCCTATCTGTACAAATATTAGTTCTTCTATCTCTACAACTATTTATTCTTCTATATCTGCAAATATGTATTCTTCTATCTCTGAAAATATTTATGCTTCTATCTGTTCATTTGGCGCTACGGCTCATGAAGTACCATGACCGGTCAGTCCAACTGCCGACATCACACCCATTACACATAGGTGGGTAATTATGCGATCAGTAGTCATTAAAGTTGACTCTCGAGTCTTTTTTTTTTTTTTTTTTTGTAATATAAGACTTTCTGCTCCTGTTTATCTTGATTTATTTCTTTCAGAATCCACGAACATAGAACACACCTGTGGTGTACTTGCAGGATGCAGAGAAATGAATGCATATATTTGTATATGTTTCCTTCCCCTGTATATATATATATATATATATATATATATATATATATATATATATATATATATATATATATAATAATATTACAGCTTTATAATACTACATTTAGGAGTATATAATACTAAACTTAGGTGTTTTTTTTTACTTCCTCTATACGTACTATGTGCATAGTGTATAGAGAAGGTATTGTAATGCACCCAAAACTTCTATATCGAGATTTCACCGGAAATACATGCTTTGAGACCCTCTGAACCCAAAAAAGCATTTTTAGAAAAAAGTCCGTGTGTGTTTCTGTGGGCAGCATAGCTCAAAAATGAAAAGACCGTTAAAAACCGAACTTGGTATTTAAGTTTGGTATATTCCAAGGATGCAACACGAAGATTTTCAAGAAAATCCCTCCACCCCAAACTACCATTTACATGGAAAAAATTACCAAAATTTTGTTTTTCTTAAAAATAGCTCTAACGATTTTGATTAAAATCTCGTATATTTAAGACACCTACTTGACAAATAAAATGTATATCTTGAATTTTCTGGGAATAGCCTCTGAAGACTACTTTATTTTGGATGAATTTGACGGATTTTTGCATAACTGCTAAACTGTAAGACATGAGCGAAAACTTACCACACAGAAAATGTAGATCACTTTAAAACACATAATTTATGTCATATACATTTTTTCGTGGAGATGGTTGTTTTTAAGATATTCCTTGCTTTTAGTTTCAGCTTTAAAAAAACATACTTTTCTCATACAGGAATTTGTGAACTTCTGCCCATACAAACAAAGGAACTTCAGTCTCATAGCAACCAGCTTTTAACTATCACTTTAACCTATGGTACTCCCTTATTTCACTCCTACTTACAAGGAATCAAGTAATAAGACTAGCTCTGCTAATCTTTTCTCAATTAGCATGAAGAAAATAGAAGCATAAGCTTTTTATATTTTTACATTTTTACTTTCTCTACACGTACTATGTACATAGTGTATAGTGAAGGTATTGTATTGCACCCAAAAATTCGATACCGAAATTTTACCGGAAATACATGTTTTGGATCCCCCTGATTCCCCCAAAAAAAAACATTTTGGAAAAAGGTCAAGAAAATCCCCCACCCCCAACTACCCTTTACATGGAACTTTTTTCGAAAATTTTGATTTTCTCAAAAATGGCTCTAACGATTTTGATTAAAATATCTATATTAAAGATATTTACCTGACAAATAAAATGTATATCTTGAATTTTCTGGGAATAGCTTCTTAAGACTACTTTAATCTGGGTGAATTTTACGGAATTTTGCATAACTATTAAACCGTAAGAAATGGACAAATACTTCCCACACAAAAAATGTAGAGCACTTTAAAATACACAATTTATGTTGTATACATGTTTTTCGTGGCGTTGATCGTTTTTGAGATATTCCTTGTTTTTAGTTTCAGCTTTGAAAAACTTAACTCTCATACAGGATAACTTCAACTCCTGTCCATACAAATAAAGGAACCCCAGTCACATAGCAACCAGCTTTTGACTATCACTTTAACCTTTGCTACTCCCTTATTTCGCTTCTACTTACAAGGAAGCGAGTAGTAAGACTGTTTCTGCTACTTTTTTGTCGATTAGCATGAAATAAATAGAAGAATAAGCTTCTTAGCAAGAATTTGTTGCAGAGATGTAGAGAAAGTCATGTGAATGGAACACATCCGATTTGTTGGAGATGAAAGACAATTGTGAAAGCAGTCACAAACATACGAGGGCCGTTCAGAAAGTAGCCTCCGATTGATTGCAAGAAATTCACCAAGTTAAATAAAAATATTTTAATATATACATCTTACAACTACATCTTTGCACTATTTTTCTACATAGTTTCCATAACGATTGAGGCACTTATCGTATCTGTTCACAAGCTTTGAAATTCCTTCTGCATAAAAATCACCCGCTTGTGCCTGGAGCCAGCCTGTGACCGCATCTTTGAGCTCTTCGTCGGCATCAAACCGCTGGGACCCGAGCAATTTCTTCATATGCATGAAGAGGTGATAATCGCTTGGCGCCAGATCTGGGCTGTAAAGTGGATGGTTGACAACGTCCCACTTGAAGGACTCAAGAAGGGCTGTTGTTCTGCGAGCAGAGTGAGTGCGTTATCGTGCAAAAAAACGATACCGGAAGTCAGCATACCACGGCGTTTGTTCTGTATATCCCGTCGTAATTGTTTTAGTGTTTCACAGTACACGTCTTGATTAATGGTCGTCCCACGTTCCATGAATTCAACCAACAACACCCCTTTTGCATCCCAAAACACCGTTGCCATCAATTTTCGGGCAGAAAAATCTTGCCGGACTTTTATTGGTTTGGTAGGCGAATTTGAATGTGCCCACATCTTTGATTGTTCTTTTGCCTCAAGGTTCACGTACTTAATCCAGGTTTCGTCCCCGGTCACGATTCTGTTTAACAATGGTTCACCTTCGGCCTCATAACGTGACAGAAAGTCTAATGCAGAGGCCATTCTTTGAGTTTTGTGGTGGTCGGTAAGAATTTTGGGCACCCATCGTGCACAGAACTTACGGTAACCCAATCTTGCTGTCACTATCTCGTATAAGAGAGTCTTAGAAATCTGTGGAAAATCAGTAGACAACTCCGACATTGTGAAACGTCGGTTTTCACGAACTTTTGCATCAACTGTCTGAACGAGTTCGTCCGTGACCAATGATGGTCTACCACTCCTCTCTTCATCATGAACGTTTTCTCGTCCACTTTTAAATAAACGTACCCATTCACGGACCACTCCTTCACTCATAACTCTTGGTCCGTACGCGGCACAAAACTCACGATGAATAGCTGCTGCAGAATATCCTTTGGCTGTAAAAAAACATTATAACAGCACGCACTTCACATTTGGCGGGGTTTTCTATTGCAGTACACATTTCAAACGGCCACAAACACTAAACTAGCGCAGGTACGACTTTCACTCGACCACGGCTTGATGCCGACTGACGTGCTGAGTGCGTGAATGCACAGATGGCGTCGCTACTCCCCCCACTACCCGCACTGTGACCGATCGGAGGCTACTTTCTGAACGGCCCTCGTACATGTCTGGACTTGTTTACAGGCAATTGCATTCGGCGCCACCAATATTGTAGTTTATTTCAATTGGATGCTGGATAGCAAAAGAAAATAATGATTTTTTCAAAATTGTGACTGTAACATTAACATAGTCACTGATCGAGGACATTATACGAATGTGTTACCTATGTACAGAATGGAAACTGATGCGTTCGAAAACTGTAATGACAATTTTAAAAGTCAGCACCTAATACTTTCAACAATTTCAGAATATTCTGGCACCACGTTACAGAAATTCTCGCGTCCATTGTTTTTACTTTCTCTATACGTACTATGTACATAGTGTATAGAGAAGCTATTGCACTCCACCTAAAAATTCGATACCGAGATTTCACCGGAAATATATGATTTAGGGTCCCCTTTATCCAAAAAGGGTTTTTCAGAAAAAATTCCGTGTGTGTATGTATCCGTGTGTCTGTGAACACGATAACTCAAAAACGAAAAGTCGGTAAAATGCCAAACTTAGTATTTAAGTTTAGTATCTTCCAGCGATGCGACACGAAGAGAAATATCCCCCACCCCAACTACCCTTTACATGGAACTTTTTTTTTTTTTTTTTTTTAAACATTTTGATTTGCTCAGAAATGACTAACGGTTTTGGTTAAAATATCGTATATTAAAGATATTTACCTGACAAATAAAATGTATATCTTGAATTTTCTGGGAATAGCCTCTGAAGACTACTTTATTCTGGATGAATTTTACGGAATTTTGCAAACTGCTAAACCGTAAGAGATGCACAAAAACTTAATACACAAAAAATGTAGAGCACGTTAAAACACACAATTTATGTTATATAATTTTTTTTTTCATGTAGATGATCGTTTTTGAGATGTTCCGTGTTTTTGGTTTCAGCTTTGAAAAACTTATACTTTTCTCATACGAGAAGTTGTCAACTCGTGTCTAAACAAACAACGGAACTTCAGTCACATAGCAACCCGTTTTTGACTATCACTTTAACCTATGCTACTCCCTTATTTTGCTTCTATTTACAAGGAAGCAAGTAATAAGACTGTTTCTGCTAATTTTTTCTCGATTGGCATGAAGTAAACAGAAGCAATAGTTTGTTGCAGAGATGTAGAGAAAGTGATATGAATGGAACACATCAGATTTGTTAACGTTGTAAGTAGCACTAGAATCCGGCTGCCCAGAGTGGAGCTCGTGAGAGAGATAGATGAGTCACTTTGGTGCCACATATTTGCAAGGCCATATGATGAATAAAGGTCGTCTGGATCAGGTATACGGCCGTAATGACTGCCCCTATTGTAAAAGACTAGGTGTTGCTGTGAGATATAGCCTACTTTCCATCCTTTTAACAATATGGACTGTCGGGATGGCTCAGGTCACCTTGACCGGCCTACCTGATCCATGGTTTTTTCGGAGTTTTCCCGGGTCGCCAGACTAATGTTAGGTGGGTTTCTTTTAATCCCCATGTCCTGTCGTTTCCATTGTAATTTGGTTCATCCTTCATCCCGTTGTGGTTGGAAGTGTGCATACTGGCAGGGAAAAAGATGCTCATTGTAAATCTCTGTCCCCCCGACTTCATCTGCTTGCCGAGATGAGGATCACCTCCTGGTGGGGGCGTTGGACCTTATATAGGGCAGGATCCCGGTCACTTTCGGGTGCTTCTATCTGGAAAGCGTAGAGACCTTGTCATTGCTGTACCGTCGCTCCTGGTTCCGGCCGCCCAATGTATTGTCCCTCCCGGGGCATAGTTGTATAACATAAATTTCGGTCCAGTCCTCTCAATTCTTATCCTAAACTACTTGTTAGCTAGAAGAAGACCATGCCAATTGAAATTGGTGCGTTTGCTTTAATGTTTAATTTTTTAGTTGGCCGCTTTGCTTTCAACTCACGTCTATCTTCATAAGTATAATTTGACCGTAAAATATATAACAAATCTGATGTTTCAGGCATATGTATTCATCGTTGTGAAATAACATACTTCATAAAAGAAAACTAAAATGCGCGGCAAAAACACTAATGCTATAACTGGTGTGGTACACCACTTGTTGTAATGAACGAAATAACACACAGCCCGCCTCGGTAGTGTGGTGGTAACGTGTCTGCCTCATATTCAACAGGTCGTGAGTTCGAATCTCGCTTAGGGTTAGTTGCCCGGATAAGGGTTTTTCGGGGTTTTCCCTTATCCTGAGAAGACGAATGTCGAGTAGCTTTTAACTCCATGGACCCCGAGATTATTTGAGCCTCATTTCACCAATTCCATTCATCGTCAAATATGACAATAAGTTAAAGGACGTTAAGCCACACAAAAAAAAAAAAGAAAAAAAAGTGTAATTTATGCATTATAATTTTATTGGCAAAGAAACACATTAACAACATCACTCTACAAAAGCACGCCAGCGCAGGGGCATGTAGGCTGAACACTATACGCCTTGGATATGCCAGATGAGAGAGGCTGACAATTAATGGCGAGGGGGATTGCGGGGAGCCATTTATCCTTACATCATGCAGACTGCAGTGAGTCGCTATATTCGAACGGTACGAGTTGACTAGTAGTAGTCATGTGTTTGCTTGTTTAGGTCACTATGGCCGCTCAGCACTACGAACTACATAGCAATGTCTTCTTCACTTCACGGTATGGGCAGATCGCCTGTTCCGTCTCACAGTTGTTCCCTCCATCTTTTTCTGGGTCGACCGACATCTCTCCCTCCTTTTGGTTCATATTCAAATGCAATCCTAGGCAGTCTTGAATCTGCCATTCTCTGAACATGTTGCATCCACTGGTTCTGATATTTTTAATTTTGGAATTTATTGATTCCATTTTAAGTTCTGCTCTTATATCTTCATTCCAGATTTGATCTAATTTTGTACATCCTTTTGTTTGCCTTAAAAAATTCATTTCTGCACTTTTAAACGGCTTTGCATTTTCTTTGTGGTGACTCACTTCCATATAATAGTGTAGGAACCGCCATTGTTTAGTAAATCTTTAACCTAGTTTCCAGGTTCCTCTGACACGAAGTATAGTCTCTGGTTTAGGGTCTCTTGCCCAGGGTTACGGGTGAAGCGAAGAAAGCGAACTTCGGCTAAAACGCCGAAGTGGCATCCCTCCATTTGGGGAGCAGGAGGAGCTCCAGAGCCAGGGTAAAGGAAGACACCCCTACAGAAAATCAACTGTGCAAGGGGCTGTTAACCCCTTCACAGGAGATTTAAATTACTCAGTCCTCTCACAGAACGTAGCAGTGTAACAAATGTAAACGAATTGTAACAGGTTGTAGAAAGTAATTGCCCTACGTTAAAACTATAACAAAATAAAATAAATATAAAGAAAACACAAGGGTATGCTCAGCGTAAGAACGTGACCTAAAGTGACACCCCTGAAAAGCATGCGTCATCAATAAACTTACTTGGAAAGAGACGCAAACCCTGCATCAGGAAGCAATCACATCACTTGATTAAGGAGCAGCCGCTTGATATTGACTTTTTACTGGCGTAGCTTTATTATTTGTATTTACAATTTTAAATTTTTCAAAATAGTTTAATTGTTGGATAGGTAGAGTCAGACTGAAAACTGCCGGCATGTTGCCATGGTAGCTCAGTGGTAGAGCAACCGGCTAGAGATCGGGAGATCCGTGGTTCAAATCCCGGCTATGGCATTGAATGCTTCAGTCTGACTCTACCTATCCAACTCCTGTCCTACACACAGCTTGTGTGAAAAAACAATTAAAACCAATACCATATGACCATAATAGTTGGCGATACTATGAATCCTGGGAGTTAAGAACTTACAACATTGAAATCACCTTGTGGTTTACCGGGAAACATGCGAGTCAGTTGAGAAATCCAATGCTATGCCGGCATGTTGCCATGGAAGCTCAGTGGTAGAGCAACTGGCTAGAGATCGGGAGATCCGTTGTTCAAATACCGGCTATGGCATTGAATTTTTCAGTCTGACTCTACCTATCGAACTCGTGTCCAACACAAGGCTTGTGTGAAAAACAATTAAAACAAGTGTTTAATCAAATAACATTATTTTAAATATTCTTATAAGGGCTATTTCCACCACCAACAGACCATCTGTTTTAAGAGAAATCTGTTCCCTTCCTTTAAAAAAATAGCGTAGAATGGCACTTTTTTTTTTTTTTTTGTAAAGTATCGGGCGCCAGTGTCTGCACTCCTTCACATCTTCATTTTTCTAGGGTCCACAACACTCAAAATGTTTTATTTAAACTCTGCGAACATTTTCCTTGATACTTCCCTTAACTGTTGCCACAGAAATGAAAAGTGAGTCTTTTAGTACTTTTGTAAGAGGAAGTAGAGCACCTCCATTTGCTCTTTCCCGTTCAAAATAACTTTAAGTTTCTCGGGTTTCACTATTAGGTTTTTTCAAATGTGTACATATTGTATTATTATTATACTCATATTGCACAACCTTACATTCGTTTAAACAAACAAATAATTTGACTTTGACATTATAAGGATAAAATATCTTGTATGTTCCTTTCACATGACTTTCTCTTAACTGTTCTGTAACAAACTATTCTTACAACGTTTATTCTTCTTTCTACTTCATGTTAATAGAGATAAACTTCAAAAGAAATGGTCTTATTACATGTACAGTATCTTAAAGTAGGAGGGAATTAAGGCAATAGGCTAGGCTAAAGCGATAGTCAAATCTTTTAAAAGCTGGTTACTATGTGATTCATGTTTTGTTTTGTTTACTGGCCAGGAGTAAAAGAAAAGAAAGGAATGTTAAATTCCCATTTGAGAAAAGCTTTTTTAAGTATTTTAAAATTGAAGCCAATAATACGGAATATCTCGGAAAGGGTTGACTCCACACAAAATATGTATGACATAAATCGTGTTTTAACGAGATCTACATTTTTTTGTGTAGTAAGCTTTTGTCTAGCTCTTATGCAAAAGTAATCTAGAAAGAAGAGGTTCTTGAGAAGCTGTTCGCTTAAAATTCAAGATATACATTTCATTTGTCATGCAAATATCTTTAATATAAGGTAATCAAAATCGTTAGAACCATTTTTTAGGAAATACAATTTTTGGAATATTGGGGGTAGTAAAGGGTAGTCTGGGGTGGGGGATTTTCTTGAAAATCTGTGTCACATCCTTGAAAGATGCTGAGCTTAATTACCAAGTTTGGTATTTAACCGACTTATCGTTTTCGAGTTATGTTTCACAGATACACACGAGCGGACCTTTTTCTAAAAATAATATTAGACTCAGGGGATCTCAGAACATGTATTTTCGGTGAAATCTCAACATAGACATTTTGGGTGAAATACTTAGAGAAAGTAATTAGAGCAATTAAATAAACACAATAGTGAAAAGGCAAAGTGCAGCGAGCACTTGAGACTTCCAACAGCAAAGTAGTCTTGAAGAAGGTCGTGCTGAACGGGAAAGCCAGTGCCTACTGCAGCAGAAATAGTTTACAAAAATCTAATGTGTTCCAGTCACATGACTTTCTCTACATCTCTGTAACAAATTAGTGTTAAGAAGCGTGTGCTTCTTTTACTTAGTGCTAATCGAGAAAAAAATAGCAGAAATAGTCTTACTTGCTTCCATGCAAGTAGAAGGGAAATAAGGGGGTAGCATAGGCTAAAGATCTAGTCAAAAGCTGGTTGCTATGTGACTGAAGTTCCTTTATTTCTATGGACAGGAGTTGACAAATTCCCGTTTGAGAAAAGTATAAGTTTTTAAAGCTGAAACTAAAAACAAGGAATATCCCAAAACGATTCACTGCACGAAAAAATGCATATGACATAAATTGTGTGTTTTAACGTGCTCTACATTTTGTGATAAGTAAGTTTTTCGTCTATCTCTTACGGTTTGCCAGTTATAAAATATTCCGTAAAATTCATCTAGAATAAAGTAGTCTTCAGAGGCTAAACCTAGATAATTCAAGATATACATTTTCTTTGGGATGTAAATATCTTTAACATACGGGATTTTAATCTAACTGGTTAGAGCCATTTTTTAGAAATCAAAACATTTCGAACATTTTTCCATGTAAAGGGTAGTTTGTGGTGGGGGATTTTCTTGAAAATCTTCCTTGGAAGATACCAAACTTAAATACCAAGTTTAGTATTTAACGGTCTTTTCGTTTTTGAGCTATGCTGTCCACACACACACACACACACACACACACACACACACACACACACACACACATACGCGCGCGCGTATTTGTAAAAATGCTTTTTTTGGATTCTGGGGGACCTAAAACATGAATTTCCGGTAAAATCTTGGTATCGAATTTTTGGGTGGAATGCAATACTTCCTCTATACACAATGTACATAGTAGTGTAGAGAAAGTAGGAATGGGTAGAAGCCATGTGCTTTCTGTCTCATATGTACCTGAAGTGTGAAACTGGCCAGACTATTTTACATATACCCTTGTTAGCGATTATAGGCGTGGATATTCTTTCAGCACTCGTGCAAATGTAACAAGATTCCACTATCTGTTTACCAACATTCAGTGCATTTGGTGAAAACACTTTTGTTTGCGGGCAGTTGCATTCAGCGTGAACTATTCCTTACAAATTGTTGACTTACATATGACATTTGGATTAATGCCATTCTCTCACCGAGCAGCGGTTTCGTCTGTGAACCGCATAGGGGAGGTTACGGGTTTGATTCCCGTGACCGGCCTACTTGGTGTCCCCGGGTCGACAGGCAAATGCTGGATAGGTTTCTTACATTTTCTAATCATCTCTGTTTGGGGGCTGAAGAAACAGGTCATGGTTCGGCTGGATGGTGGATTGCGCATTGTAAAAGGTTATACTGGCGTCGTCGTCGGAACACTTGGTGGAACCCGTCTTCGGGTTTGAGGCGCCTTCTGGAGGCAACTGAAGCAGTTAGGGACCCCGTCCATGATTGCGCCCATCGTCATCCGGATCTGGTCGCTCTCCGGGTCCGTAAGAGGTGTTTCTAATCCTAATCCTCTATCGTGCTCTCTCTAGCGATTCAAGGAGCCTGGATGCAGTCTCAATACGAATGTTGGGTAAAATGCAAAACGTCTTCGAATTTTATGTACTGAGAGTTTTTTATTTTCAGATATGTCGCCACCAGACCAACCTGGCGAAACTATAGAAACATTTCCACATCTAATATTTTGGAAATTGGTTGAAAAGTTATCACAAATTCTACAGTTAATTTTTTCTAGAGTAACATTTTGTTTTCTAACGATTTCCCATTTTTGCACACCTTAGGAGCATCGAGAAAGTTGAATAGAAGTCATGCTAACATCTCAATCAAATAATAATTTACTCAAATCCGTTAAAAAAATTATTATTATAATAAAAATAATAATAATAAAACCAGATTCTGTTCCAAATAAATGGTACGAGAGACTTTCGTTTAATATCTTCTTCGCCTTACATAAAGTTGAGTTGCATGATTTGACTTCTGTTTTCAGGCGAGCTGTTTTCTGTCTCCCTCTGACGAACGCGCGCGCCACATGCAGAAAAAATCGTCTAAACTTAATAGCAACCATGCTGCTTTTCTTTGAAATGTGCTACTAGCAGTAGACCTATTATCTAACGGAATTTTCCCATATTGGTTTGATATGAACTGAAATAAATAAAACGTGTTAGTAGTTTCAGATGAGTTTGAACCCTAACACCACTCCAAACACGGACCTGCACAGGATGTTCTTCTAAAAATACTATATTAACTGCCATAAGGAGAGAGTGCAAATAAGAGTCTTGACAGCCTAATTAAATATAGCATCATACTCCTTACGTAGTCCCCGGAACGCTGCTATGCGCATTGTGATATGATTCGCAGCAGTGGACAACGAACGTGTACACTTCCTTTTCTCGCCCCACCACGTCCCTTCTCCATCTGATGCGTTCGATGATTGTGTAGCAGCGCGCTCCTAGCGGACAACTGCCAAGATAGCAAAGAGCTGCCGCCACTGAACATGCTCTAACTTTGGCTCTAACCAAGTAACCACAGCTAAGATAAATTTGAAGAAATGGACGCCTTGTAGAGAACGCGGTTATTAATCTATGTACTGAAAGTGAGTTAATGAAGTGTTGTGTTTGGGGGTATGTGCATATTTGTGGTAGTGCCATCTCAGTATTGACTTTATAACACGTTGAAAGTAAACAATTTGTGCAAAAACCTATTTGTTTAGGAAATTTAGGATGTTATATTAATGTGTTAACGGACGAATTCTTCGTTTAGTTTTTCAGTGTGAAGTAGCGTGGCTCCGAGTGAAGTAGAAACAATTCGTAATTTGGTAACAACAATGCTTGTAAAATAGTAACAATGAATTCACCCTGCTTATCAATAGTGGTGTATAAGCCTGTTAATTATAGCAAGAACCCAAAGGCTTTGAATAGGTAAGCGGTAATGTATAGTCGAGGCTCCATTTTAACACGAGAGTTCTGCCTGCTAACTTAGATGAAATGAAATGGGAAGAATGGAGATACCATGTCATAGTGAAACCTGCAGATGCATTCTGATGAATTGCATAAAGTTAAAGCAGCAACAAGTAGCAGCTTGCATTGTGATTATTGAGGACAATGGTTAAGAGAAATGCTTGGCATTCGGTTGTGTTCCACTATTCCTGGAAGCACTCAATAAATGCAAAGGAAAACCTTTGTTTGGATAAATGTAAACAATTCGCAAAATAATACAAAGTTTGGCTCTACTCAAAAGCATCACTAATCTACTCTTTGCGGCTTAGGGACCTAAAAGGTTATTAGAAACAGTAACTACAAAGTGACTAGTGGCAGGATAACAAAAGTACCAAATCCCGAACTTGCATGGAAGCATACCAGAAAAATCCCTAAGCCAATTTAATGCTGTTGCTGACCATTAAAATACTTCGACATGTATGCTAAATAACTTCAGCCAGTTAATTCCAGCTAAAACTCGAAAAATAGATTGAAGATGATACCAACCTCCAAATTACTTTGGCGTTAATATTTTGTTTGCGCATTTAGAGCGGTAGATTGAGTTGGGTTTGAGAACCTCATTACCAGTTAAGTAAATGAATTATAGCATCTACTTTCCATGGTTTGTTTTGTTTTAAAAAATCTTGATTTAACTTTCCAACTGCAACCATCTTAAAAGCAGTTGATGAAAGTAACATAATTTAATTTGCTGTTTAAGACATTATGTACATATTTTGAGGTAGGCATCCATTGTGGTTATAGAAAGAAAAGAACACAGCAAAATGAGATAAGATACTTCTGTTTCCAGTTATGAATACATTCAATGTAAAGGAAATGTACATTTTATTAAATTATTATTCTTAAAACTATTTGTCCCAGAAATTTTAATTACAGACACTGGAAATGTACATGTGGACAAGAATGTAGACAGGAAGAACAAAGAATGAGTGATAAGTGTAGAGGAAGAGAAAGTTGAGAATTGAAATAAAGCCTTAGTAAGTTCTGAAAGAAAGAGCACAAACATTACACTGAAGGAAGAAAGGAAATAACATAAATGAAGGTGCCATTTATAAATTAGATATGGCTAATATTGGAATCCAAGGTCCTTCTTAATGAATGAGGGATGCTGAGATTGAAACCAGGCACCTATGTGGTCACTGCTGAACAGAGGTGATAGCAAGTTGAACTATTGGTCCAATAATTGAGAACAAATTAAAAAGGGTTACAAAGAGAAGGGGGAATAACAGTGACAGCAATAGAAAAGGGAATGCAAAATGTGCATTGTATTTCAAGCACACAAATGGCATAATATGAAGGTATTTGTGTTTAAAAAAGAAACATGTTAATAGCATTGAGTGAGATGATCCAAAGCATCAATTTCAGAGTTTGTAATTATTATATGCTTTTTGTTATATTAGAAAAGTTGGCTCTGAATGGTGATAAGCATTCCAATTTTAACTTTGTGTTTGAGTCAGTAACATTTGGTTTCTGTGTTGCTTACCATTCCTTCATCATTTAATTATTTTGAAAGCTAATCTGTAAGAATAGAATTGCAACACAGCTCATATTGTATTATCTCAATAAGAAATCTTTGGATTATATCTCATTAAAGCTTTGTGCCATAAGAAGCAAAGTTGCATGTTACAAGTATGCCAGTTTTACATATAATGTACATTGTAAGTATAGAAGGTATTTTATTCCACCCATAAAATTTGATAGATTTCACCAGAAATACATGTTATGAGGAGCCCTGAATCCCAAAAAGGCTGTTTTAACAAAGGTTCATGTGTGTGTGTACAGCATGACTCGGAAGTGAAAAGTCTGTTAATACTAATAAGTTTAATATTTCCCAAGGATGCAACTCAAAAGGATTTCAGAAAAATTCCTCCAATCCAAACTTCCCTTTACATGGAGCGCTTTTTGAAATGTTCGATTTTCCAAAAAAAAATCTAATGATTTTGACTAAGTATATTAGATTTGAAGGAGGTGCTTGATATTGACATTTCCTTGATGTAATTTGATTATTTCTTTCTGTATTTATGTTTATTAAGTATATTGTTCACATGGCAAATAGAATGTATATCCTCAACTTTTTGAATAGCCCTTGAATGCATTCTGAATGCTTTTACTAGTAAACCATAAGAGAGAAACAGAAACTGCAGAATAAATCTAGAACTTGTTAAAACACGTAATTAATGTTGATAGGGTTTTTTTTTTTTTTTTTTTTTGCATTATATAGAGCTAACCACTTTAGATATATTCCCTGCAATTGGTTTCAATTTTAAAATACTTAAACTTTTCTTATATGGGAAGTCAATAATTTTGTCTCATATTTTGCTGCTGGCCAAGTAAAGAAACCGCATTTCAATGACTGGCAGCTTAAGATTTGACTTGCTTTAGCCTTGTGTACTCCCTTATATTTATAATGAACTAAGTAATAATGCCATTTCTGCTAATGTTTATCTTGATTAGCATGATGTAGATAAAAGAATAATCTTTTGTAAGAATAGTTTGCAGAAGTCTGTGAATGGAACACGTCAGATTTTTAGTAATGTGAAATTCTTCTCTTTGCATGGCTAGGAGTAAAACAAATATGAAACAAACAGCAACCTACTTGTAAGAAGAAGGAAAATAAAGGAATACACTAGGCTAAAGTGATATTTAAATGCTGGTAGCTAGATGATGCAATTGAAATTTGGTTCTCTATACATGGCCAGGAGTAAAACAGATATGAAATTAATGACAACTTTCAGTTTGAAAACAATTAAGTATTTTAAAACTAAAACAAATAAGTAATATCTTGGAAATTTTTATTTCTACCAAAAAAGAAGTATATGACAAATTGCAAGTTTTAATGAGATCTATATTTTTTGTGTTTTATACAAAAGTCATTTGGAATGAAGAGGACTTTAGAGTCTATTCCCAAGAAATTCAAGATATACATTTTATTTACTATTTAATTATATAATATACAGCATTTTTAATCAGAATAGTTATTTTTGAGATAAACTGAAGTTTTAAAACTCTTTTGTGTAAGGATAGTTTGGAGTGGGGGGATTTTCCTGAAAATTTTGTGACATCCTTGGAAGATACTTAACTTAAATATCAAGTTTGATATTTAACAGACTTGTTCATTTTTGTGTCTGTGTTCTGGACACATGCACACCTTTTTCTAATTTTTTTTGTACAGGGGACCACAAAACATGTAGTTCCAGTGAAATCTTGGTATCAATTTTTTTATATCAATAATTTAAATCTATGTGATACCTGGTAAATTAATGAAAGAGAAATGTTACTTTCTGTACCCATACTAAGTAGAACTATTGCATTCTAATCCAAAGATTGATATCATTTTAATTCCAACCCCCCCCTCTTTCCCCCACAAAAATACTTTTTAGAAAAAGTCCTATATGTGTCAACAGCATTATTTGAAAATTTATTCTTGCTATACAAGGTTTCCAAATTCAGCATCTTGGATGCATAGTGAAGTTTTTCAAAGAAAATTCCCGATCGAAACTACCCTTTAGAAGCAAATTTTTTCATTACTTTTTAATTAAAAAAAGTGGTTCTTAATTATTTCAATTAAAATCAATGTAAAATAAGTTCCAAGGCTTATTTTCTAGCAGGTGTGTGCTCAAATACAAAACATTAGCCGTATAACTGCTATAAATAGTTTTCTACGAAGTCCGTGCTCATGTCTCAGTCATCTTAAATACCAGGCCATAATATAACGCGAACCAATCAGATGTTAGCTTCATTCCACCTCTTATAAATAACAGTCTCTGCAAGCTCAATCCATCAGTTCACCCTGAAGACGAGGAAGATGCACTTCTTCGAAACGGTGTCAAGCCAAGTTTTTACCTGGTTAGAAGCCCGAGAAGATTTTGAATTAAAATCAATGTGTTTAAAATATTTTGTATGTGATATTTCATATAAAATATTTTCATGGTATCAACCATTTCAGAGATATTTTGAATGGAATTGAAACTTTTATTTTCAAGTGCTAAATTTGCTATTTGTTTTTTATTGGCAAGCAAAGAATACATGAGTAGTTTTCACAAATGTTAATCTCGATTAACACAAAGTGCAAAGCAGAGCTTACTCTGCTTACGTAAAACTTGTTTATAAATGTGTGGTAACAGAAAGTCATATAAATGTAACATCCAAAATATTTTCTTTTTCACACTTTGGGGCATTGATGTTAGTAATAATATTTATTCAAAACAAATTTTATGAAATAATTATTTTTAATACTAAAGAATGCCTAAATTTTAATCAGAAAATAAAATGGTTATTGGCTTTTGCAGGAGAACATGTTGCAGCTTTGAATTGTGTAATACAATAAGATTAGGTATGAATTCATTATTATGGCAAGCATTACTTAATCTATTCCTGGTTTGAGTGAAAGGTATGCAAGTGTATAATCTTCTTGACACCCTTTTGTGGATATTCATGTGTGTAAATCCAAACACTAAAGCTGTAATGTATCTTTTTATACATCTAACACGTGATGTTATTGCATAGAATTTTTTTTTATATTAAAAAAAAAAAAAAAGGTAAACTTGCCTTTTCCATTCATCTCAGTTCACAAGGCCAATATCACTACCACATGAAGTTACAATAAAACATGCATGGGAACAAAGGAATTTTGTTTAGGGCCAGGAATATTAAAATAAACTTATATTCATATCTAAGTGGCAACAAAGAGATCATATAACTATATCGTTTCATATAGTTTGCTTTTTAGTTGTAAGGTTAAGGACTCGTATCAATTTGCAATAGAGAACACTGCATGAATTTACCAGTAATCATCGGAATATCTATTGTATTACGCTCACTTGAGGCCATCTCTATCCATTAAAGATTCACATATTATGTTCATTACAGTATATGTATAAAAAGTAATTCATAACATGTGCTAGTGTAGAAATTGTTTTAATTAATCAGTAATAAATTATGTATACTTTGGCAAAAACATTGTTCAAAAAGCAAAATGGAAGAATAAATTAAGAAGTCATAGTAATTATTCCTTGAAATTCAGCACATACATTTCATTCTCTCTGTGAGCATATTAAACATATATTTTAATCAGAATTATTAGAAGGTATTTGAGAAGAAAAAGATGATTTTTGTGTGTAGAGGTTTTGAAGTGGAAGGCATTTCATGAAAATCATTGTACCCTTGGAAGATGCTAGACTTAATTATGGAATTACTAATTTAGCTGGTGCTTTATTTCTATGGCCATATCAGGGTAATTTGACTTGGAAAAATTGTTAGTAAGTGTGAGTTCTTTTAATATTGAGTTTTAGTCGTTTCTAACTTCAAGCACATTACTTCACCTTCATGTCCTGATGATGCAGAGAGTTTAATTAAATTCACATACCCCATTCGAGCATTGAACTCAGCACCTCTGGCTGAGAAGTCAGAATCTTGACCACAAGACAGTAATAGTAAAATATTTTTAAATACATTGTTTAAATTATTGCTGTATATTTCCATTTTCATAATGTTAAAACATTATGAAAATGTTGTACACCATTTAATGATGTGCACAATTAAATCCACCACCAGAGGTAAACCCATCCACCACAATACCTGCAAACCACGGCACCAGCAGACAAGGAAAAGTTCATAATGGAAGCAACAGAGCTTCTGAAACATGCCCTTAATTATAAAATGTAAGTGATGTAAAAGTGTTATAATTGACTCAAATAATACTTTATATATAGTATACACCACTGTCACAAAATCCTTAATATCAGGTATTTCCTAACTTCACATTAAGTAAAGTTCATCATAATCCTGGCTTAACACAGAATTACAGAATATTTTACAGGAATTTGCTAATGACCACAGCAGTTGTATCACCAACAGTAGTAGTACTACTACTATACTGTTCCTCAGGTATTCTTTAGTATACAGTCTATTTAACGAGAAAAATAAACATTCTTTCACTTATAGGGTTGTTCAAGCTTTCTTTTATTGAAATATGCCCTCCGTGGTGTAATGGTTACCATGCCAACTTCATATATCCAAGTCCGCGGATTGAAACCCAGCAGAGGACGATGTAAAAATCCTTTGGAAGGGAAGTAAAGCCATTGGTACCATGTCTTAGATTTACGGCTCATAAAAGAACCTCAAGCCTGATAGAGAGGCCTCTGAGCAAGATTAGTCTTTTACGCCCAATTTAGGATTGGGCACTGAGAACCACAGTCCATAAATAACATGCCATTAGCATTTTTACAAACTTGGTATGTGCAATAGCACTAATAATTATCTGAAAATTAATTTGGCAAAAAGTATTTCTTTAAAAACTGTAGTAACCAAAGTAGTAAAGCGTAGTGGAATAGTAAAGAAGTTTATTTTAGTTTTGTTTTTTTCTCTTTTCAGGATAATCCTAACAAGAAATGTATGAATGCATTTTGCACTTACTACGCCTATGAAACTTACCTTGAAAAGTGTATAGGTTAGAAGGTGCTATGCCTAAACTTTGGTAAGTACTACTAACAATATATTCATCCTTTATTGGTTTGGAGGCTTTAATTAATATAATGTATTATAGCAGCATACCTTTTAACAAGCAAACAGACATGATTATGAAACTTGAAGGCAGTAATGCATTTCATTAAACCTAGAAATTCTGATTGATGTTTGGAGGAATTTAGTAACAGTGATGGTCAAATTATATGTGGTATTAATTTGTTGAGTTGGATTTTTTAACACTACGTCACTTACATTTTTATTATGAGGGACTAGTTTCAACCCATGAGGTTGAAAATGGAATCATAGGCTTTCCTCATAATAAAAATGTAAGTGACAGTGTTAAAAAACCAACTCAACAAATTAATACCACATTTTAGAAATTCTGGTTTTTGTTTTGTGCAAGTCTGTTTTTTTCCTTTGCAGTTTGCTTTCCACTCTTAATAATATTATTATATATTGTCGTTTTTAAGTATGTCTACATGCTAAAAGGAAGTGTGTAACTTGTCCAATTGCTTATTAATATGAAATGAAATTAGCTTTCTTACATGGTAGAGCTTCGAACCCAATGCAAACTCTCAGCCTAGAGGACTGGAATTCCTGCATATCTCACCTGTTTGATCTGCAGACAGTATTTTGTTTCCCACCTGCCTATTGGTCAGAAGCCCAATTAGGTTTTTATGTATTGACCTGCCGGGATGAGTTATAGATAGGGATAGGAGAATTTTGTTTAAATGATAAAACAAAAAAAACCATTAAAATCATGAAAACATAGTGAGAGAATATATGTCCAAAAATGGGGCAGGATTTGCTGATTTTAAATGGCAAAATATGTACTTTGTGTGATTTTCTAATGATATGAGATTTGTCCAGGTAAAAAAATGACGTTTTGATTTCTAGTTGGTTTACTAATGTAATGGATTCTAGTTTGGTGCTGATCTAGTACTATAAATACTTTCAGGCAGAATAATTTTTCTGAATGGCATGTAGCATAAAGCAAGTGTCAAACTTTACGGGTATGAAAGTGGCGAACCCTGGGGGAAATTGTAATGCTTACCACCAAATCGTAACATTGCAACAGATTTTGTGCCTTCATTTTGTACTGTTCGCATTTTACTGATCTATAAGCATTCTCGTTAGGAAAAAGATTTCTCTCCAAGACTAAAATAAAACTAGAAGTCTTTCTTTCATGTCAGTAATTGCGCATTATGTTGATTGGGAGCCAATGGTCAAGAGCAAAGAGAGAGGTTTAGCTCTGCATTCCCTGCCCCTGCCACACATACACTAATACATATCCGTTTGCTCTTCTGTTTCACTCTGCCACCCACAACATGAATTTACACACAAATTTGAATTAGGAAAACCATAGTAAAACTTATTGCAACAATGTGTTATATTTGGTTATGTTGTATAAATTTAAAATCTGTTTCATCGTCAGTACAGCTAAGCTGCTGCTGTGACTGCTGTGCACAGTCATAGCCGTACATTTCCATTCTTCCCCATATCTCTCCCTCTCACAATGTGAGTTTCTGCACAAATTTGAATTAGGTATCGTTTACAACAATGTGTTATATTTGGTATGTTGACTAAATAGAAAATCTATACATCATTACAATGGTGTGTTAGGTATGTTTCTAAATAGAAAATCATATCCATTACATAGTTAGCAGTTGCGCTGCCACTATTGTTGCAACATCAGATCGCATACATAGTACCAGTATATAATTTCCATTCTCCCCTCTCCCTCTCCCCTACACAGTGAATTTCTGCAGAAATTCAATTAAGTAAAAAAGTACTTGTTTCTTAAAAATATATGGCAAAACTTTAAATTTCATTTAAAAATTAAGTTATCTTCTTTTTATATAGATGATATACTTGATTCCAAAACTTAGTTCTGAAAAGTGGGGGTCGTTTTGTATTTGGATAAATACGATACATATTCAACAGTTGACTGGCTCTTTAGCAACATAGGTAATGTTGTTGCGATGTGCTGGGGACAATTTTTGTAAAGTATGATTTGCAATTCTTCTATTGAGTTTTAACTTTTTGATGCTTTTCTTTTAGTGATTCACTGTAAGTCTAGGCTTCAATTTAATTCAACTTTAAGGCTGTTAAAGTTGAAACAGTGTTTAAGGACTGTGCTCGTGACCTCGCAGCACTTGTATAAAAGTTTGGGTGATCCAAGTTCCCTAATGCATATGATATATACTCAAGGTTAAACAACTTAAGCTTGGTTTAAATTGATCAGCTACGGCAATTTTGAAGGTGAAATAAGTCAACTTTTAGACAGTGTTGGAAATCAACTGCTTCAAGCAGAAGTTAAGCATTCTCTAATGTGAGTAGGCTACATCTTCAAAATAATCTCTCAGAACTTTTGAGTTCTGATTTCTCAAAACTTGTGTTCACGATGTTTAACAAATATTTTAATCCTAAGAACATTGTGGTAAATGAAGGTCTTGTGAAGATTATCAATTCTGAATGCGCACAGACTGCTGCAAGATGCAGGCAAGTTGCAACTTTCAATTGAGAATATTGACATTGTGAAATTAGATAACCCTGAATTTGCAGCTGTAGCTCTAAAGCAGTATGGATTCTGAGTTCCACCGTGGACAGTGAACAACTATTTTCACACTACAGTAAGATTCTGACTGACCAAGATCACAATCTAAGTGAAGAAAATTTGGGACTCATGATCTTGCTATCATTTGAAGTGTGATTCAGTGGTCCACTTGGTAAATATGTTGTGAAGAATGCATTGGATAATGACTAATAGAAGTGCAATTAATATGCAAGTAAAACTGCATTATAATTCTTGATCATTTGTATATTTATATAAAGATAAAATGCTTGCTTTCATGACTTGGTACATAAAGAATTTTTATTAAGTAATTTTCACTTGTAACTGATCTTTTGAAATGACGCATCGCAAAAGCATCAACTTTATTACACTAAAACCCATTGAAAAATAATACAGAAAACCATAATAAATAACACTGAAATGTTCTAAAAAATATAAGTGACGGAAATGAGAGTTTAGGCATAAATGGCTCCCTCAAAATGCTTAACAAATGAGTTTAGGCTTCCTCAAAATGCTAAGAAATGAAGGAACTAGAAATTTCCTACTGAAAATGCAAATTTTGTGCATCCAGTTATGTTTCTTTCATCGTGTGATTAATGAATTGGTTGTGTCATCTACTTGTTCAGTTTCAGTTCTCCAGACAGGTTTCCTTAATTGAAGATCAAACTACGAATGTCATCCCAAAGATTCCTGCCCAAGCATTGATCTTTTGAGGAAATTAAGTTAGATCAATAAAAAATTATGCGTATTTTTATAGTTCCAGTGCCTACAATTGTGCTGACAGAGCCATTCAAGGAAAAGGGTACACCAGAAAAATATTTTGTGTCAAATTTGAATCTTGCAATTCTTTATATTTGCCCACAAAATACTGTTGTAGCAAATTCCTCTTGTCTGCTTTGGTGAACAATTTATTCATTTTTAGCTTTTTGAATGGAACCAAATGAGAAGTTTATTATTGAGCTATTTTTGGAATTAAGGTGTGCTCTGTAAAGAAATGTCCTAATATTTACATCTGTGGTTTGAGATTTTTAGGCAGTTTAGTTATTTTCGTGATATTTATATAGCTATTTATTAGTTTACTTAGATTGGAAGTTTTAGAGTAAGAGAAGTGCATATACATACAAATACAATAGATCTGCATTTTATGTTTTAAGTTGTCATCTCCAGTAATGCAAAGATAAAGAGGGCATTTTAAAGAGACAATCTTTTAGGCATCATTTATTAATGGAGCAGCTTGGATTAAAAAAGTAGTTTTCAGCTGAATATTGGGATGAGAGAGGAAATTATCTTGATCTATCTCTAGTCTTATTTCAATGAGAGAACCTGATTCTTCTGGTCAGAATTGTTCAAGTAACATTCTTTAATCAGGATATCATTCATTTTTTCCGTATGTGCTAAGTAATGCTGAAAACAAAATATATTCCCTGATAAACATACAAAGACAAATCTTTTGAAGGAGTTAAGTTTTCAGTGGAGAAAAGGAAGAAGAGGAGGGAAGAGTGCTGAAAAAGAGGTCAGAAGTGCAGCAATACCGACCGGCTATATGGTGATTTTTTACTCCCTAGGATGAAGCCAGTTTCGATCCATACAGAATTGGCAAATGCCCTCATCCACAGAATTGCTTGGGAATGCACAGGAGGAATTTATCATGAAAAAGGTGCTACAGTGAACCACCAATCCACAGATGAATGGAATTTTATTATAAATCCTAAGTATAGTAAAAAAACAATTGATAACAATTGCTTCTTGATCAATCACATGAATCTATGTACAGTAAAACCCCATAATTACGCTGTTCAAGGGTATGTGGCTTAAATGTCCAATAATCGGGATAGTGCCACATAGGAAATTATTTATCAGGTATGAAAAAGCAGTTTTGACACAATTTAATAGGCAATAGAATATAATAAATGTTTCTGAATATTTCGGTGGCGTACAATGCAAAATGAAGAACAAGAGATCATTTCTGATGAAAAAATATTTTATTATTTATTGCTGTGTACTCCTATGCTAATTATTACATTTATGATTTGCCATTTTGTGCTACTATATGACAACTCACTATACACTGCACAGAATTCAAAGAAAGAATTGAAAGTATATGAAGTTTATGTTGAACATGGCCATTCTTCTGCTACCTGACCAACCTATACGATGGAGTGCATTAATGATGATCTGAGTTGTAGAAAATCCTGTCACAGTCATCCTTCACTGCCTATTACTCTCTCAATATTAGTTACAATTGCATTGTTACCAGTTGTGCCTTGTTTTCTGGCAATGAGATAATGGAAAAATGCTGATATCTTTTGCCGCTCTTGCTTCACTGGCTTTCGTTTTGTTTGCAATCAGAGATTGAGATTAGGCAGTTAAGGATTGCTAACATCCATGGATAGTATATTGCTATCTCTTTCTACTTACCATGTTTCAAATTAAAGCAAACACAATAAAAGGATAAAATACTTTCATAGGAAGCCTTTTGAAAGTGTAAATTTCTTGTAAGAAAAGGTACTGTTATAGCTAGATACAGCCGATCATAGAAGTGTACAGGGTAAAGCACTGGAGCCTTCGACCACAAATGGAAAGTAAATTCGTTTTCATAATTAAGGTAATATTCAGCAAACCAAATTTATTGTGAGTGCAGAGCCATCTGTAAAGGCTTGATTTTTATTAGAGCAATATACTAAGGGCAGGTCCATCATAATATGAAAGCTTCCATTGCCCAATTCAAAATAATCACAGAAGGTATTTTAAGAAAAGCCACTTCCTCCATGAACACTTCTTGCATCGCTCTAATATAGACAAATCTGCATTCATTTATACACCCATCAACTCTTATTTGTGTGAACATAGCAACAGTTATATTGAAGGTATTCTAAAATGAATATTTACTGTAATGTGGTGTGCACTCAATATTTGAAGATACTTAAAGGAATAATCCATGTGCAAATTTTCTGTAAAATGCATGTAAAAGCAGGGTTTATTGTAGGATGAAATGTGCTTAATGCAAATCTTGCTACCCCATAGCAAAAATAGTCAAAAGCAGAAACTGTTAAACCCAGTTCCCTTCTAGACATTTATTCATTACTGCTTCAACGATGATTACAATTCTAATTAGTTGAACAAAAGGAACAGTTCAATTGAAGTTTATTCCCCAAAATGAACATTTATTCTAATGTGAAGTGCACTCCACAATGCTTTGTAATCACAAAATATTCTGTAGACATTTTTTTTATAAAATGCAAATATTGTAAAAGCAAGGATTATTGTAATATGAAACGTACCTTGTAAATCTTGTTACCCAATAACAAAAATAGTCTAAAACACCAAGAGTTAGACTCATCCTTCTAGACAATTCACCGTGTACATAACCTAAAAATCTATATTCACAAATGCATTCAACAATGAATACAAACTAAGTTGAACAAAAGAAAAGTTAAATGGAAGATTATTCCTCAAAATGAACATTTACTGTAATATGAAGTGCACTCCATAATACTTTGAAATTACAAAATATTCTGTAGGCAAATTTTTCATAATATGCAAATGTTATAAAAGCAAAGTTTAATGTAAAATGAAATGTTCTTAATGTGTATCTTGTTACCCAGTAGCAAATAGTCAAAAAACAAACTGATAAACCCAGTTCCCTTCTGGAAGATTTTACATGTACATTAATATAAGAAAACTATAATTATTAATGCACTCAGCGATGAATACAATTCTGCCTAACCCAGTAGACAGGAACCGTTTAATTGAGCCAAACTTAATGGGGGGGGAAAAGGAGAGAAGAAAAGGCTGGTCAGTACACTTGCCTTGGAGAATTCCCTTAATCAAAAGTGGCAATCAAGCATGAAGCATCTTGCCCACATGTTCAAAGAAACCTTTTCATGAAGAAAATCTATTATTGGTGTTTTACATTGAGTAAAGTGCCTTTCAGGGCAAGCCATACACGCTCAACAGGCATGAAACAAGCACACGCCCTGCTTGTACAGAGTCTATCTGAGACAGCATGTCATGAGAAGGCAGCTCTTCACGCCAGCAAACCGATCCCTCCTACAACACACAGTATGGAACAGCCCAATAGAAGAAATAGTGGTTCAGACAAGACCCATGTTAGCGAGTTTGAAGGGATAGTAACACATCTCTCCAAGCAATCTAGCGCAAAACTGGTCCTAGTAATAGGATGGCAGTGGACATTAAAGACAAAGGTGTGTTACCAGAATAACCGGAAATAAGAAGAGAAGTGAGGACAAAATAAAGTATCCTGTGTTGCTATGGGAAGATGAGGATACCTGATGGGTGTGTCTAATGACAATGAAAAAGGGTGTGAAGCTAGATGAGGTTCGAATTTGGAAAAATGTCAGGGAAATACTATAAATCTAAAAATACATGAAATGGAAGGATGTCAAGGAAATAGGTGCTACATGCTGGATGACAAAGCAAAAGAAAAGATAGAAATTCATGAGTCAAGTGAAAGAGCCAAGAAAAGAGAGGGAGGGATTTAGAGCAAGCAGAAATTTAGGCATTTGAAGAGTAAAGAGGAGCTATTAGGTTGAAAAGTGATGAAAGGGAAACTAAAGTGAGAGACCAGATTCAATGGTAGCCATAAAGGAGGTAGGGAAGCTGCACTTACAAGCTGCAAGTATTTAAAATATGTAGAGGGCTGTCCAAAGACAAAGGTGAGGGCCTCTAGTTCAAAGGGCAAACAAAATGCATTTAATTACTACTAAATAAATTCACAAGTTTTCTATTTGACTGTAAAAACTGTTACAGGAGAATTTTTACAATTTTGGAAAGAATGGAACAAACGTTTTCTAACGAGTATTTGTGTTCGAAGCTTTACACTAAATAAAAATGTATAACCATATGTCAGCAAGTCAGCCGTGTTACTTGTACCCATTTTGTCATAACTGTACCAGTGATTGGTAACTAAAATTATTTTGTTTGTAAACGGTGCTGACAATTTCCAGGATCATATCAACTCTGCTGGTATGCTGGAATTTTGTTCTGCAGGAGTTTTTTTATGTCAATTAATCTACTGACATGGGGCTGTCACTTTTAAGGGCACTTAAAAACCAACCATCTTTACTGGGTTTCAGCTGCAACCTTGGGATCAGAAGGCCAGCATATTATAACAATATGACTGACCCAGTGGTTGCTAGGGTTGAAGAACAATGTAAGAGGAAAAATGTGGATTAGGAAGAAAAAAATGTTCATTGTCCTTAATTGAAGTGATTGCACATAATTTTTTATATTTTATTTTAATTTTTATCTATTTTTTGTAGTTTAACATCCTTTAATGTGGTTAGTTATATTGAATGAAATTGATGAAATGTTATTCAAATGAGCTCAGGGTTCCTGGAGCGCATTCGTCTTCACAGAAAAGCGAAAACCCCGGAATAAATCTTATCCAGTAACTCATAACCGAGATCCAAACTCGGGACCTATTGAATGCAGATATCCTGCCCTCACACTATAGAGGCAGGCTGTTATGTTTTGGTTTTTACATTTTAAGAAAAATACATGTTTATAAACAAGATATAAAAATCCTTCCTAAAGCCTTTTGTATATTTATAATAGCTGAAAAGAATTCAGAAAACAGTGTTCTGCACTACACTGGAGATAGTAAAGATCTCAAAACTATATTGTGCCTGTATTATGTTACATTGTTGAAATCCTCGGTAATATCCCAAGTAAGGTATAGAACATGTGTATAGGTTGTAAAGTGAGAAAGTTGCTTTACTTTCTTCCCTCTCTGCAATGGCTCTTGGGGGTAATGGGGGATGATGCAGATGACTAAACACAACCACAACAGTGTGCAGCATTAAACAATTACAGTTTACATGAAAGTAATTGTTGGCATATATCTATATTTATAGCGAAATCCTTTTGTTTGTTATAAAGCTTAAGTTTTATTCATATATATCATTAGCAATATGTGAGACAGGGTATTTTGCTTGAAGGCATGTTGATTGTTATTTTTTGTTGCGATCCAGCTTATCACACGAGTTGGCAACCATAAAAAACCATGGACATAATCAAACAGATTATCTGTTCATCCTTACTTTACCGGCGATGGAAACAAAAAATAGAATGTATTCTTCTGCAAATGCACGTGCTCACACCATGTGGTGCTAAGCTGGTTCGTCTGCTATACAAATGTAAAATCGTATACCTACATTTGGCAGAAAAAAAAATAGTTACCTACTTTCACTGTTCACGATTAATGATTAACTCTATTGAATGTATAATAAGTAAAGCCCAATAAAACAGGTAGGCAAGTTGTTATGTATTCAGTAGGGAATGTAAAGCTCTCCCGTAAAATTATAAAATGCAAACATATTGTTTTGAACATTTGCTGGAGCATTACATACATATATAACTTTATTTATTTTTTTATTGTGGTGCATATGCATTAACATACACTGTGCATACTTGCTGACTAGAAGAAATGAACTGCATAATGGATACACATTGTTACATAAAGAAATAATGATTAAATGTAAATTTTGTTCCTTAATCATTCATACTAAACTATTTAGACAGCATTGCATAGTTTAATGGAATATTTCTGTACTCTGCAGTTTAAGAGGAGCTATTTTGTGATAGAGAAAAGCAGTAAAACATTCATTAACCATTCATAGCCATAAAGCAGTAAAACATTCATTAACCATTCATAGCCATTGCAGCCTATTGTTTTTTGTTTACATTACCAATGAAGTAAGGCTGGGTGGAGAAAAGCTTTTTTTTACAGACCCTTAATCCTAATTATTGCATCATCATCATCTTTGTCCTCATAACCAACATTGCTATTGATATCAGCATCACTTTTTCCTTCCAATCATGGATAGACATGTTATGACTGAAACTTCTCCCACCATCAGCCATTAAGGTAATTGTTGCCACTGTACAACTTACGGTTACACTTGTCTTGTTTCACAAGCTATAGTACCATCCTATTTATGAAATTTACGGTCTGGTTTTTGGTATTACACTTATATCATGAATTAATATGCAATTCAAACATTGGTGTGAACAATGTGCTTAATGAGTAATATGAAATTTATTATTTTATTAGACAATCATAAAACACAATAGCATGAGTTAAGTACAGGTTTCTGGTTATAATTTAAGATAATAAACCTGTATGATAGCAGGAAGAGGGAAGAGGTGGAACTGTATTACTTTGTAGTTTTAAGAGAATATTTCATTTATTCTTATGAGTAATTTTCTTTATTGAGAGATACTTAAAATTACTTTTCGCTTTGCAAGTATTCATTATCAAATCTGTTCATAGTTACATAGGTTCTGCATATATTTATTTGTGAGCGAATTACATTTGAATATGACATGCACTTAGCTGGGGCTCTTTGCCAGTTATATGCTATTTACGTTATGTTTGTACAACTTTCTAATTATTAAGATCTATGCTCTACTGTAGTACTAGTTGTGTTCTCGCCTTTCACTATCCAATTCCACTTCCTTTCTGCCTTATTTAAAAACTGGCCCAATTTCTATCTTTGCTGAACAATTAATTTTGAATTCTAAAAGATGAGCTTTTCTCTATATATCAGTTCATTTAAAACTAAATATATGTCAGCGTCCTCACTAACATCACATTTGGGCATTGGTGCTACGGTATGTCATTTCTGAAACCTTTTAGTCTATATACCCCAGTTCTTAACCATGGAGTATCTCTTGTTAACCTTCTCCCTATGCGTTTCCCTTTCCCATGACCTTTTTTATATACACTTAGTGAACTTTATCCAGTATTGCATTAGAGGTTTTTTATTTTTGTCCTGAAATCTTTTGCTTGCGCCATCCAGATTCCATTTGTTATTCTCCCTCCATGCCCCTCCTAACTCATTATTTTCCAAACTTTTTTGGAGATTTTTTGCCTTCCCTTTTTTCTTAAACTCTTTTCTTGATATTGTAAACATTGGTTTTATCTAAATTAAGAATTTTGTACTAGTATTTTATTGCTCTTTTCATCATTTCTTTCTTTGCCCCTCTATCTGACTCAATTAGGGCTACCTCCCTTACACTTGCACAAGGTAATCCTACTATTTAACTCCAGATCATCCTATGTACAGATCTATAGCTTCCCAACCTCCGTCCAGCATCCAGCCCTCACACTTCTGTCCCACATAGATTTTCTACAAACATGTTATAAATTCTATCTAGCCACTTGACCTCTATGTCAGGCATTGTACATTTGCATCCTCTAATGACTACCATAGTGCTTTCCCTTTTGCTGATGCTAATTCTTTTGTTTGTTCCATTAGCCTCCTCCATCAATTTTGACTCCCAGTGTAGTATTTCCTTATGCTCTAGACCCTCTTTCTTCCATTTTTTGTGTTTGCTCAATTTTCCCCCTTTCTTAAATACCACAATTTGAGTCTTAGCTTAGTTCAGTTTTTATTTCCATGTGTTACAATATTGCTAGCAAAAATTGCTTTAAATCCTTGATTGTGATTGACCCTATTGCTGGTGAACAGTAATCAGAAATCTGTAGATTGTTGATTACTGGCATGTTATAGTCTTTTCCTATCTCTGCTAGTGTCGGCTCTCAATGAAAACTGCATTTAAAACATATTTTGTTTTGCTTTATTTCTCAGCATAATCTCTGGAATAACTAATACATTTTTCATATCAATGTTCTAATTTAATTAAATCATCTCTGTAGAGTGAGTTATCAAAGTCCTCAAAATAGCTGTTTACCATGTCAATGATCTCGTTGCTGTGAAATCTTTGTGCTCCAAGAACTTTTTTGAGGTTTGGGAACAGGTGGTGGTCACTGGGTGCTAGATCTGTCGCATAGTGTGGACGTTCAACAATTTGAACTTTAATTTGCACATTTTTCCCATTGTAATGACTGAACGATGGGCCAGAGCATTGTCATGATGAAACAAGATTATTTTTTTGTCAAATGAGGTCTTTTTCTTTTCACCTCAACACTCAAATGTTGCAGTAAGCTTGCGTAGTAGTCACCAGTGATACTTGTACCCTTTTCCAAGTAATCAATAAAAATAATTCCCTGTGCATCCGAGAAAACACTCGCCATAATCTTATTAGCTGACAAAATTGACTTTGCCTTGTTTGGAGTTGGTTCACCTGGTGCAATCCTCTGTTTTGATTGTGATTTACTTTCTGGAGTGTAGTGTAGTGATGTATTCAAGTTTCATCCATAGTAACAAGCCATCTCAAAAATTCACTGGGATTTTTGTGGTAGAGCTCCACATTCTTAACAGAAAGAGTTTTTCTTTGCAACTTTTGATCAGGTGCCAACAAACACAGCACCCATCTTGAACAGACCTTGTGAAAGCCCAAAACATTACTTAAAATATGTTCTTTTGATATATTTACAGCCTCTGCTATCTCAAGCAACTTTAATCTGAGGTTTTCCTGTACTAAACCGTGAATTTTTTCAATGATATCTGGAGTTGTCACTTCTACAGGGCTTCCAGAATATGCTCATCATTAGTGCTTGTACGTCCCATTTTAAACTCTGCAACCCACCTTTTAATCATTGAATATGAAGAGGCAGAGTCTTTCAATGTACTGTCCATTTCCTCCTTGATTTCTTTAGGCCTTTCAAATGGAAGTATTTAATCACTGCTCATTTTTCCAAATCCTCCATTTTCGCGAAAACTCTAAATTGTCATGTTTAAAATGCTGTCATTCAAAAACTAAGCAAGCTATTGAACTGTAACTATGGATACAAGCTAGTCTAGAGTTAAACTATATGATGCTACCATCTAACTGGCCCAGTGGCGCTATATCTGTGCGAGGCCCAGGACTTATCAAGACTACCCTCATATATCATCAATATACTGGTAAAATAAAACCGGGCTTAATTTACAACCTTGGCATAGACCTTTATTATAGTTTATTTCATTAGTACAAAGAGCTTTAATTGCATTTACCATACAGCTACTAAAACCCTTGCTCAGTAATTCATGCCATATTATCATATCCACTTTTATCACATAAACTTATCTAAATCTACAAAGACCATGTACAACATACCTCTTTTGTCTTAAAATATTTATCCAATAATTTTTTTTATGATATTGTCGATTGCATTTTTTCCCCTTCTGAAACCCATTTGGAACTCTGAAAGCATGTTACACTCTTCATCCTACTTTTGTACCAAGATTCCTGTGAATATGTTTCCTTTATTTGATAAGCTATACCACAGTAGCATTTGGAGTCAGATGATTCTTTGTTAGTAGAAGTTGCAGAAAGTAATAAATGTTCTGATTCTAATATTTATTTTTTCCCCTTCTAGACTACATTTCTGATCTACCAGTAACAGCAGAAAATGGCAAATAAGGACAGTGATTCAGGTAGTAATTATTGACTTTTTTAGAGTATGTTTTTTATTTTTAAAAGCGTTAAACATTGTCAATTTATGGTGCTATTAATACTGGACTATTTTTTCTTAGGCAAGATGGATGCAGCAGGCAAGAGTGAGGAAAATGATGTGTATGAAACCAAGTTTAAGGAAATGCAATCTTACATTCCATTTTTGGAAATGATGATTGGTAGATTGGAACAAAATGGTGATAAATCACGCCAAGCTCAATTGGAAAAAATGAAGAGCCTTCACAATATCCTATCAAGTACCAAAAAAAAGTAAGTACATTCTTTAATGTTCTTTAATTAAGTAAAACAGTAGTAGAATTGATCAATCAACAACTTTTAAATCTTCTTTATTGTTAAACTTTATTAATAATTTCTATAATCGACTATGTGGTTAAGTAGTCTAGTTACATTTTAATTAATGTACATATTAGTGTTCATATTTGTGCATATAAATGGCCAAGAGTTTTACTGATCTGTTCAGGTATTTGGTTTGGTGTGGTGTTTTATGTATGATACTAATTTGGTAACAGGTTTTGTTATTTTTGTGGAAATACACCCAACCACATTCTCCCTCACTAAAGGGTGACCGCTATTGACTTGCTATCTCAGCCAAAACATAAGCAGCCAGTAGATCATTGTTATAACAGAACACTTGTTAGGAAAGTCTGAAGACTTAACTGCTCTACCCAGTATGTATGTATGTGGTGGGCTAAACTTTCAGTTATTTCTGCTTACATTCCAGGATATGTTATACTTTTCTGTTTCCTGTATTGCACTACAACAGGAATTTGTTATTTACAGTAAATATTATGTTGTGATTAAATAATAAGACTCTTATTCCTTAAAACATTTCAGTAACCTGACACTCTTGAGTCCACATTAGGTTAAATGAGGATTTTACTGTGCTTGGAAAATTAGTATCATACACTTTATTTAACTAAATTATAGTGGAGGATGATGTTGCAGTTCAAATTTGGCTATGAACTAAAAAAATCTGATGTGTTCACATGACTTTCTCTACATATACAAATTATTGTAGTAAGCTTATATTTTATCTACTTCATGCTAATCGAGATAAACATTGGCAGAAATGGTCTTTTACTTAGTTCCTTAAAAGTAGAAGGGAAATAAGCAAATACACTAGGCTGAACCCACAGTCAAATGTTTTAAAATGTGGTTACTACGTGATTGAAATCAGTTTCTTTGCGTGGCCAGTAGCTGACAAGTTCCTGTATGAGAGAAGTTTTAAGTATTTTAAAATTGATACCAATAACAAGAAAATGTATATGTCATAAATTGTGAGTTTTTTTTTTTGTGTAGTAAGTTTTTATCTCTTATGATTTACCAGTTATGCAAAATTCAGAAAAATTCATCCAGAATGAACAGGTCTTCAGAAGCTATTCCCAGAAATTCAAGATATACACTTAATTTGTAATGTAAATAGCTTTAATGTACAGTATTTTAATCAAAATCATTAGAGCCATTATTGAGAAAATAAAAATTTTAAAAACTTTTTCCATGTAAAGGGTAATTTGCAGTGGGGATATTTTCTTAAAAATCTTTGTGTTGTATCCTTGGAAGATAACAGTCTGCTCCCCCCACATCCACATCCTTTATCTAAAAATACCTTTTTTTATTCAGGGCACCTCAATACATACATTTCCGTTGAAATCTTGGCATTAAATTTTTGGGTGCATTACAATACATTCCCTATACATTATGTACATAATATGTGACGAGAAAGTAATAAATGTCTTGTAAAAGTAAAGCTATTGGAAATATGAATAGAATACACAATGCTGATGTTGGAGGCAACTATGAGATTAGTCCAAAATGGTCATAGGTAACGTTAAAATACAGGATATTTAATTAGTAACAATTTAAAGGTAACTGATGTTGAAAGTATATAATTTGTGTTGAAACCGAAATAAATAGCTCTTTAATTATCTCAGGGCATTCTACTGGGCTTATTGGGATCTTCAGGTCCATGCTAATAAAGTGGGTTGATGATTTCTAAAATAATCTATTACTCGGATTCTCTTTGAGAAATATTCTTATGTAACTTTTACAATTCATGCATGAAATTGTGATGACTAGGTGCAATTCAGTGTCTTTCACATTGAACGCGAAAGTTCTATCTCTCACAAATTTAACTCTTTATAAGTTCCGACGGGAATCCTTCTAATTCCTTGGAATAATATATACTATTACTCTTCACTGCAATGCAGAAATTAATCAGTAATTCCGCTGAAAATATTTATGCATACATTATTAGGTTTTATCACCATTGTAAAAGTATGCTCACACTCCATAATGTTTATGTTCTTCTCAAGCTTCACTGCCCCCAAACACTTGTTTTTATTTATAGTTGGCTACACCCATCTTATAAGCTGTCTTTGGTAAAGCATGAAAGAATTTATAGATGTTCATTCCATTGCCTTTCTGCACCAATGTTGTGCATAATTAATGAACTAAAGAGAAGAATTTATGTAAGAGATAAAAATGTTGGTAACAACTTCATTTATTTGGTCACTTTAACTATTTTTGGGAATCTATGTTCCCATTCTCAGCTGGAGTCTTGACTGCTGGCCAGAAGTAGTTTTCTGTGGTTGTTTCTGTTAGCAGCATTTGTTGTCTTTTGGATGAATATGTTATGATGGTATGGTAGAAGATCATAATTTCATACATCCTGGAACTTTTAAAATTATCTATCTTCCATGTTAGTTCTTGTCATTTGTTGCTTGTTTTAGCTGTTGTTAGGCTTACCATACATCTAGGATTTACCAGACAGTCTTGGTTTTCTTATACTGTTGAGGATAAACTATATGGGATTAAAAATGTCTGGTATTTTGGCCAAAAGAGATTGGGCAGAAATAAGTTGTGGCAAGTGTTGTACACAGTGACAGCTATAACATGCAGGTTGCTTTGTTTTGCCAAGTTAACAGCTGCATTGCATTTTTGTATTCTGTGAATCATATTTGGGTAATATTTGCTTGTGTGAAAGCATAATCAGCATTCAGCAGGTATGGTAAAACAGGCTAGTTCTGTGGCCTGTGTTTTATCAAACGGAAGAATATTGTAGTCATATACTGCTTTGAATCATCTTGTGTTAGTTACATCATCACAGAAACAGAAAATGTACATTAAATGAAAAACTCCAAAACAAATCAAAATTTTTGAAATCCTTGGTAATTGTAACATCATGCTGCTTCATCATAAAATATTAACAATTCAAAACTACAAATTATAGTGTTCTAAAGTTTCTTCCTAATATTACAGTTATGTGTAATCATGAATAAGTGGTTAACTGCTTCTGTTTGTTTGTAGCAGTGTCTTTATTTTACCTTTTTAAGAAATATCCGCTCATCATTCATTAGAAAAGGTTTTCTGGGCATATAAAAATGGACGATGCATTCAAACACTATAATGAATGTAATTTTTGGGAAACTCAAAACATGGTAACCAGTGTTACATCCTGCTGCAAGTGTCCTGGTGTCATGTGTTTGAGCAAGGGAAACAAGCATATGTCCTGGGTTTGGCTTTTAAAAAATATGTGTTTCATTCATGACTTTCTCCATCTGTTCCTCAAAAGCTATTCTTACAAAAGATTATTCTTGGATCTACATCATGCTAGTTGTGATAAACCTTACCAGAAATGGACTTATACTTGCTCCTTGTAAGAAGAAGGGAAATGGGGCATAGTCTAAAAGCTGTCACTATGAAATTTAAATTCTATTGGTTCTCTTTCCATGTCCAGCAGTAAAACTAGAGAGTTATGAAATAGATAAGGACTTCAACTAAAGCATATGAAATAAAATGTACGTTGTAACGAGATCTACATTTTTTTTTTTTTTTTTTCTTTCTTTTCTTTTCTATCTTACAGATTACCAGTTATGCAGTCATTCAGAATGAAGCAAACTTCAGAGGCTATTTCCAAAAAATTCAAGATAGGCATTTTATTTGTCATGTTTTATCTGTAATGTACTGCATTTTAATAAAAGTTGTTAGTCATTTTTGAGAAATCAACATTTTCAAACACACACACTTGTGTGTCCATTTGCTTATATCTGATATTTATAAAATCTTTTTAGTCCCAGTTTCCAAATTTCTTAAATGTTTTCAATGTGATCACAGCTTAGGTAGTAGTTATTGTGTATTTCTGATTTCTTATTTGTTGGCACCACATATAATAATTTTTTTAGCGGATTTGGGATCTTGCCAAATTTTGGGGTGCCAAATTAATGTACATTTAAAATTTATCCTGAATTTATCATCTATGGGATTGTAAGAAAAAGATGTGCATGAATTCTTCTGTTTGATGAGAGTTTGGTGCTTCTGTGGTTGTTTTCTGTCATTTGAATTTTAATAGTTTCTTTGTAAATGGAGTTTTATTTATGGACGCTCTTTAACTGCTGTGGTTCTCAGTGTTCCATTCTATATTCGGCATGAAAGACTGCTTAGTTTTGCTCAGAGGCGCCTCTATCAGGCTTGAGGTTCTTTTACGTGCCGTAAATCTATGACACGGGACCAACGGCTTTACTTGCCTTCCAAAGGAAGCCATGCTAAGGATTTTTACACCTGAAAAAATCCATCGTCCTCTGTCGGGTTTGAACCCACGACCTTGGGTATATTAAGTTCGCATGGTAACTACTACACCACGGAGGGCGACAGTTTCTTTGTAGATCCTCTTTTGAATCCATTGTGATGGTCTGTGTTGGTTGGTGTTTGAGTGCACTAAGAAATATGAGCTAACATAATATTTGCAATAAAGCTCTTTATGTCATTCCGAATATAATAGATATTACTTCTGAGTTGTTAAAACACTTATATTTTATACATTTCGCTGAGTACGCATAATGACATGCCTTATTTTTCTCCTCCATGACACCTGAGGTTTCTTAGCACAGCATCCTAACCTTAAAGATGAAAGGCTTATGGTGATCTTTGCTGTCCTGTAGTTTGTGGCAAACTAAAAATATTTAACATTGTTTTCTTCCCCCATATGTGAAGGGTAGATAAGGGGTAAGTGTTCAAGTGAATCTTTTTCTCAACTGTTTCAGAGTTTTTACCAGATAAACTAAACATTTGCCTGAGTAAACATTTTTCTTTCTTCTCTCTCTGTTTCTTTTCTAAAGAAATCAAGAAGCATAACCATTTTGTGCATGTATGACTTATTGGCTTCTGAGCTACACTCTTTAACTTCTTCAGACATGACTCCAGCAGACAAAACAGCATCAACAGCTCAATATGTGTTATTTCTTATGGTATCAAAGGATTCTAAAGTTCTCAACTGGGACTACATATATTATCATATTCCTAATTTCTCATGAAGTTTCCATTCTGTAGTACTAATCCAATAAGAGGTCTAATATAATACTGAATTAACAAACCCTGATATCACAATATATTTATCTGTTTGTTAAACCATCTAATAGTATATGAATTAACAAACCCTGATATCACAATATATTTATCTGTTTGTTAAACCATCTAATAGTATATACTTGGCCCAATTTATCAACTAATTCCCCATAATTTTTTAAGCACTTTAAACATATTCCAAACTTTTTTTGGGAGGAGGTTTAATTATTTGAATTTTATTTTCAAAAATGATTATCCATTTTTCAAGGTCAGGCAACATTATAAACTAAAATGAACACATTCAATTAGTCTGGTATTGAAGGTGAAACTGGTTATACATGCAGTTGTTGAAAGGGAAATGTTGTATGCTGAGTTTCAAGTCATATTTTGCAGCACTGTTAAACATAAAATAGGAGGACTCTACATTCAACAAAATTGAGATCCACTTGCATTCCTATTGGCTAGAGTAAAGAGTTCATGATCCATTTGTATCTAGCTTATTGTTGCTTCCTTTACATGATAGATGCTTTGGAGGTTCGTGATGCATAGGGGTTGCCTTTGAATTTGATGCAGAAAATACACACCACACTCTTTAATGAAACTTCCTCCAGAGTTCATACATTCCTTAAGCAGTTTTCAATTTGGTTTTAATAACTAACAATAAGATTTAATTTGTTGGTGTGTGGGCAAAGAAAGTTTATTCCTGGTTAGTTTCTCAGAAAGTCAATTTAATTTCGTTGATGCTCCCTGTTATTACATTTTGCCTTTTAGTTCATAGCTTTGTATGTTATAGAAGGTGGTATTTGGCAAGTAAGATCAGATCAGTCATACAAGAATTTGAGTTTTTAAAATTAATTAATAAATAATAATAATAATAATGATGGTTGTTTGCAGATTTATTATGGTATACATCATCACATTTTAGATGATCTCTTATGTTAAATTTATATAAATAAATGCTAGTATTTTACAATATTAATTAGAAATGTGTTTTAAGTTGAAACTCTGATGACAGAAAATGAAACAACAGTAATTGGAATGAGCAACAGCAATTAAGTTATTCTAAATTTTTAAAATATGTTATTGTAATGTTTATTATGTAATTATTTTATACCTCACAGTAATTGCTCATAATTAAAATATCGCTCATCATATTCTTTATTGTCAATGGTGCATATTACGAGCACTGTCACTTGTTCCAAGGTTTTGATAGAAGCTTCGAAAATTTTTTAAAATGAGTGAGTGACTACACTCAAGTAGATGTTTTCTTCAATATTGGATTGTGACAGATTACTTTTGCAGAGCATGAGAATCGGTCTGGGTGGCTCAGTTGGTTAGGTACTGGTCTAGTTCTCATCGTTAATTGATAAATACTTGTGTTTTTAAGCGCATAAACTTTCAGTATTCTCTTCCATTTCTTCAAACATTTTCAAGACTAGAATGTGGAATTGTTATCAAGTGATGCTGTTCTGCTAATTGGGTTCCTCATAGCAAAGTGACTTTACTATACTCTCTTTCATCCATCTTCAAGGAAGCAGAAAATTGGAGAATGCCTTTTGCATCCATTTTTGTGTATAAGCTTGGCGTCCTTTAACCTGGTTGGTCATATTGGATAATGAATGACATTGGTGAAATAATGCTCAAAAAAAAAACCTTATCCGGGTAACCTTATCCCTAAGCGAGATTCAAACTCACGACTTGCTGAATGTGAGGCAGACATGCTGCCACCACAATACCGAGGCAGGCACATAATTTTTTCTCTGCCTTTCAAGGAGACAGCAGTCACCTTTGGATTAAGTATGAGTATGCCCTGCACCAACATCTTGATATACATCAATTTGTGTGTTTCCTTTACGACCATAATGCACATTGTTTTGTTTTATCCTCCACGAGTATCTAAGTGCATTGTCACATACTTCTCATCTGGTTCCTTCAGTTTTGTGTAGAGAAGAAGAAGCTACTTTGTTGCCTCCTCTAGTTAGCATTGCGTTTAAAAATTCAGGCTTTGAGCCTTGTCTCAGTTGTGCACTGTTAAACTGTATGTATAGGGCTGCCTTTTAAATAGCTGTTTACCATTGGAGTAGGGAATCATTCCTGCACGTTGAAAATGATAGTCTTCCTCAAGTAATCCTCTTTTGATATCTTTCAATTTTCATATTTTGCAGAGTAAGCTTTCTGGCTGTTCTAAATGTTCTTTGTATTTTTGAAAATTGCTGTCAATCCATTACATGCTTGTACTTCCAAATACTTGCTTCTGACTTAATGGTCATATGTCATGGAAAATCTTCCTATATATCTTGCAGTTTAGTAGTTTCCTGGGGTGAAGTTTTATATGATTGTGTGTAAATAGCAAGATTTAATGTAAGGATTCAAAATATTTTTTAACACAGTAGCTTTATAAGCTGTAATATAAAGTGATTGTTTGTGCTGTGCCTCTTTTATTTCCTGTGGCATTTTGTTTGTAGTTTCATGCCTTCTTGCAACTATGTTCTGGATACCTGAGTTTTCACTTGCCTTTTTGAATTACTGTTATATCCGCCAACTTTTTCTGTAATCTTGGCATATATCAGTTTGCAAGTCACACTGTTATTTGCTATGTTACTTTTATGAATGGCACACACACTTACATGCTGAAAACACTTCTTATATCTGGCCTGTACACATATTAATTTCAAATAAACTGTCATCATAGAAGCTGTCCCATTCAAAATCATGCATACACTTGTATTCAAGCATTCACTCTAGTATTCAACTTTACATAGCTTCTCCCTGCAGAGGTAATTTCTGCATTATTCTAAAAGGTGGTCAGTTTGTTCAGCATTTATTTTTCCTTTTTGGTAGTGAGCATTCTACCCACATTTCTCTTTTTCCTTCTGTTCTGAGTTCATAGGAAACTCTCAGTATATCTCTGATTTTCTTGTCAGAATTTTCTGGCATTATTTATTTTTATAGCTCTATTAGTATAAAGTCATCCAGTTGAGTGGTATTGGTAGCTTTATTGATTGTATTTGTTTTCTCTAGTTCTGGTAACTGTGGTTTCTTTAACTTAATATGCTGTTTAAGTTTGCCTTGTTATTTTCTCTACATAGTCCATGGTATGTAGGTAGAGAAGGTAATGTACACCCAAAATTTGATACAGAGATTTCTGTCTGAAAGGTGTGTGTGTGTGTGCGCGTGCGAGATATCTTGCAAACGAAAAGTTGCCAAAGCACCAATCTTGGTATTTAAGCTTAGTATCTTCTAAGGCTGCAATACAAAGATTTTGAGGAAAATTCCCCACCACAAAATACCATTTACACGGAAAAAGTTTTGAAAATTTTGATGATCTCAAAAATGGCTCTAACGACTGATTAAAATGCCATATATTAAAGATATTTACATGACAAATAAAATGTGTATATTGAATTTTCTGGGAATAGCCTCTGAAGAGCTGGATGAAGTTTGCTAAATTTTACATAACTGGTAAACCATAAGAGATGGACAAAAACTTACTGTACATAAAATGTAGATATTTTTAATACACACAATTTATGTCATCCATTTTTTTTTATGGAGTGACCCTTTTTTAGATATTCCTTGTTATTGGTTTCAGTTTTAAAATACTTTAATGATACAAGAATTTGCCAACTCATAATGCAAAAAAATAAAAAAATGGATATCAGCCACATGGCAACTAGCTTTCTAAAGGTTTGACTATTGCTTTAGCCTATCCTAGAGTTATTCCCTTATTTCACTTCTACTTACAAGAAAGCATCTAATAAAACTATTTATGCTAGTGTTTCCCTCGGTTACAACAAAGTAAATAGAAGAATAAGCATTTTAAAAATAATTTGTTACAGAGATGTAGAGAAAGTTATGTGAATGAAACATCAAATTTTTGTTTTCCATTTTTTATTTTCATTTTCTTCGATAGAGGTTCTTAAAATGAATAAAAACTCCAAGCTTTAGGCTAGAAATCTTTACTTCTTGCAGCTGTCATCTCAGTTGAACAAAGCCTCCCTCATTTGTCGAGATCAATTGATTGGAATTTTGGTCTCCATAGATAGAAGCTAAATGTAGCAGAAGAAGGAAAACGTTATATTTTTATGATCCATGTATTCATATACTAAAAAATCTGATGTGTTCCATTCACAGACTTAATCTTCATCGCTGTAACAGATTAAAAAGCTCATTCTTCTATCTACCTTATGATAATCGAGATAAACATTAGCAGAAAGTGCCTTAATTACTAGCTTTCGTGTAAATATTAGGGAGTACAAAAGTGTAAAACGATAGTCAAATCTTTTAAAGATAGTTGCCATGTGATTGAAATCTGTTTCTATGCATGGCCAGGAGTTAACAAATTTCCGTATAAGAAAAGTTTAAGTATTTTAAATCTGAAACAAATAACAAGAAATATCTCAGAAAAGGTGAACTCTATGAAAAAAATGTATAGGACATAAATTGTGTGATTTAATGAAATACATTTTTTGTGTAGTAAGTTTTTGTCTGTCTTTACAGTTTACCAGTTATTCAAAATTCATCCAGAATAAAGAGGTCTTAAGAGGCTATTCCTAGAAAATTCAAAATATAAATTTTATTTGACATGTAAATATCTGTAATATACAGTATTTTAGAGCCATTTTTGGAGAAAATAAAAATGTTCAAAATTTTTTCCATGTAAAGGGTAGTTAGGGGTGGGGAGATTTTTCTCAAAATGTTCGTGTCGCATCCCTGGAAGATTGCAAACTTAAATACCAAATTTGGTATTTTACCGACTTTTTGTTTTTGAGTTATCGTGTTCACAGACACATGGACACCACATACACATGAACCTTTTTCTAAAAATGCTTTTTTCTTCAGACACAGTGGACCCTAGAACACGTATTTCCGGTGAAATATCACTATCAAATTTTTTGATGGAATGCAATACCTTCTCTATACATCATGTAGGTACATAGTACGAGTAGGGAAAGTAATAAAAATAGCAGGCTACAGTTACTTTGGTTTAAGGTTATACACAGCCCCAGCTCGAAGTGTCTGAGTAGCTCAGTTCTGAACTCATTATCGCAGGTCCAAATCTGGCTCATGCCGACCTTCTGAACTCATGGTCGCAGGTCCAAATCTGACTCATACTGATAGTTTTTAAAAGTGACAGCCCCATGTCAGTAGATTTACTGGCATGTTAAAGAACTCTGCAGCACGACATACCAGCGGTGTGATCCTCAATCATTTTCGTGGCAGGTATTCATGTTATGCTTTTCCATGTTAATATGTAATGTTCAGATGTGCTATAAGCTTACATTTGATCCCACACTTATGTGTTAAGTTATGTAGGATGACATTGCAGTTAAAAGTTAGATTAAGTCTGAAAGTATGAGGGAAGCATAACACTTGAAATTATTGCGCAGGGTGAACAGCTTCTGGAGCCAAACCTAATTACGCTTTCTCATGGGTAAAAATGTGACGTGTTCTATTCACATGACTGTTCCACAAACAAACTTTCCATACAAAAAATTCATTTCAACCTATAATTCTTTTACCTATGCTAATTGACATAAGCAAGAAGTTTAAAATTGAAGCCAATAACAAGAAATATCTTGGAAACAAATAACTATACAAAGCAATATATACAACATAAATTGTGTTTTTTAATGAGATCTACATTTTTTGTGTATTAAGTTTTTGACTATCTCTTATGGTTTACAAGTTCTACAGAAGTCATATAGAATGAAGAGGTATTCGGAGGCTATTCCCAGAAAATTTAAGATGTATATCTAGTTTGTCATTAAAATATTTCAACATTTTAATCAAAAGCCATTTTTGAGAAAATCAAAGTTAGAAAAATATTGCATGTAAAGGGTAGTTGGGGGTGGGGTTTCTTTAATATCTTTGGAAGATACTGGACTAAATACCAGGTTTGCTATTAAACTGATTTTCAGTTTTTGAGCAATGCCCCCCCCCCCCCCACACACACACACACACACACACACACACACACCATTAAAAATAAAGTATGAATGTTAACTTCCTTAAAAAATCTTATGTGTTACACTCACATGACTTTCTATAGCTGTTCTACAAACTTCTTACATAAGATTATTTTTCTTTCTGCACCTTGCTAATCGAGGTGAGTACCTCGATTAGCACAATGTTCTTATTACTTAGTTCCTTATAAGTAGGAATAAAATAGGGTAATACACTAGGCTAAACCCATAGTAAAATGTTTTAAAAGCTGTTGTTTTGCGATTGTCATTACAAATCACTTCTTTTCTTGGCCTGGAGTAGAACAAAAGAAAAACAGACACTCCCGTCTGAGAAAAGTATAAGTACTTCACAACTGAAACTAATAACAATGAATACCATGAAAATGGTAAGCTCCACAAAAAAAAAAGGTATATGACATAACTTGTGTATTTTAACAAGACTTACATTTTTTGTATAGCAAGTTTTTGTGTATCTCTTACAGTTTACTAGTTATGCCAAATTAAGCAAAATTCATCCAGAATAAACAAATCTTTAGAAGCTATTTCCAGAAAATTCAAGATTTACATTTTATTTGGTATGTAAACATCTTTACTATACAGGATTTTAATCAAAATTGTTAGAGCAATTTTTTAGAAAATCAAAATTTTCGAAAATTTTTCCATGTAAAGGGTAGTTAGGGGTGGGGAGAATTTTCTTGAAAATCTTTGTGTCGCATCCTTGGAAGATACCAGACCTAAATACGAAGTTTTAGTATTTAACGGTCTTTTCGTTTTTGAGCTATGCTGTGCACGCACACACGGACCTTTTTCTGAAAATGCTTTATTTTTTTATTCAGGGGGTCCTAAAACATGTATTTCCGGTGAAATCTCGGTATCAAATTGTTGAGTGGAATACAATACTTCCTCTATACTTATGTACATAGTACATATAGAGAAAGTAAAAAAAAAAATTATATTTACACACACGCATGTGCACACAACAAATATTTCTAAAAATGCTTTTTCAGATTCAGGGCTTCTCAAAATGTTGTTTCCAATGAAATCTTGAATTTTTGAATTAAATAAATACTTTTTTTTATGTACTGTACATTGTACATATGTACTAGACAAAGTAAAAATATATATAAACTAAACAGAGCTATTTCCATACAAAGGGAGTTAAAATAATAATAAAATCATATCCCAGATAGTTTTGAATACAATTCTATACTCTTTGCACATTAAGTGAAGGTTAAATGTTTTAGGAGGTGGGAATATATATTTTGATATAGTTCCCTCGTAAGCTAATGTGACATCGAAGGAAACCATGAAAAACCTCAGCCAGACATCAAACCACTTACTGCTGGAATGTGGGACATATTCCACTAAGGCTACTTGGCTCACCTTAAATTTTGCATTGAACTAATGCATATTATCTACTACTTGCTGTACAATTTGATTTTAAATTACTTTTAAAAATATTTCTGTTAAATAAGTTACCAATTCCACTTAAATTGTATTAGTTTTGTACTGTAACAAGTGCAATTAGCAAATCTTTTCTGTTGTAATAACAAAAGATTCAGGGAAGTTACAAAAATACAATTGCATAAAATATTGTGCTCCTTAAATCAAGATTGTATCAGTTAAGTATTATTCTTATGAGACACTTTATTACCTGAGTGTCTATATATTTTGATGAATTTTGTGCCATTCAAGGATTTTTCGTGCTCTAAAAGTCATTTTTCTTGTAATGTAACTTTATTGAGCTGGGGGAATTCATTTGAAGCTAAACTAATTTACCTAAGTAAATTAAAAGTAAGTATAATAAAATCAACATTTTAGAGGTATGAAATCTTCAGAGATTGCTTGAAGGAAAATGATTTCACTCACTTCTAATACTACAGTAGTAGACAATAAACAGTGTTGCCTAATCCCAGCATGACATTTGTATTTATTTTTTGAGCCAAATCATCTGCCTCCGAGCCTTTTAGAAGCATATATTTGCTCATTTTATGTGCTTTTGTTATAACTAATTTGACGACACATCAATGTCATATTATTTATTTAATCTAATGCTCAGACTTTTGAACAGTTATTATTAGGCTCTTGGCTTTCCAAACATGTACTAAGATGTTTCCAGTTTTAAATTGCACCTTCTTGACACAGCATGCAGTTTGGTGAGTTAAGAATTTTCATCCGGTGTAGATGGTGTGCAAGACAATCTTACATTATTTTTTGGAATGTTGCAACAGTTTCACATTGAGGAAATAAAAATAATTGGTGTAGAGTTTTTATTGCTGAGGATGCTGGCCCATTTCTTTTCACTGCTTAGTCTGGTTATAAACTTAATTCTTTCAATTCTGAAGGATTTAATTTTTAGTTTTGCTGAATGAAAAGATGGTTTTTGGTATTTAGTATTTTTGTTCCCTTTTTTACAAACTATCAGTTTCATTTCCTTTTAATTCAATGTGAGATGGGATCCATTGGAGTTTAATTTCTCTCTGAAAGCTTGTAGAAATGTGAAATTTGTTTTAACTATCTCAATGGCTCAGGGAGAATCGGCAACAATCATGGCAACAATTGATCAATGCCAATTCATGACTATATTGATGATTTTTATGGAAATTACAAGCATTTTATAGCATTGCAGACAATCTTTAGTTTGCAGTCATATCAGCAACATGCAATACTCACTTCATTGTGAAAACATATTGGAAGACAAGTTCCTTGATAACAACACAACAGAGGAATTTCGAAGAGAATTTAATGTATGGGATGTTCCAACAGAGACAACAATTTGATCACTAGCAAGAAAGTTGGAGACACCTGCTAGTAAGGGACCACCATTGAGTGCAGAGACTGTTACAAATGTTTAAAGGCTAGTGGTCTCTTCAAACAAATTGTTGCATCGATTGAGCCAGGATGGTACTTGTCAAAGAGCTGTGACTGTCTACTATACCATGAAAATGCTCGTAATTTCCATTGAAATCATCAATATTATCAGCAGATAATAGTTGGCAAAAGAAAAAGCATTCCAGTAGTGATTAAACTTCTTTATCAAATTAGCAAACACATTGTCTTACATATTTCAATTGCATAAATTTCCTGTGCTAAAAGTACAATTCTTTATGCCTTGATCTCCCTTAAAATTACAACAAGAAGTAAAAAAATTATCATTTCTTAAATTAATTGTCAGTGCAGACTACTATCTTATAGAGTAATGGTGTTAAAATAACAACTTATAATGATGCAGGATTCTGTTGCCTGCTGCTTTGGTAGATAGGTTACTGACCCAGCACAACTCTGTGTCTCCCCTCCACTGGCCAGGATTATCATATCAACGAATATATGAGTCATTCTTTTAAGCTGTGACCCCATATTTTTTATGAGGGATTATACATAATTCATAAGTAAATAAATATATACATACTCCACAACAGTTATGTAAAGTGAGTTTAGTGCTTTTTATAGGACTAGTTGGACTGCACCCAAAATATTTGGTTGCATTAGAGTGACATCATAGCTTTTAAGGTAAATAGGAGGTACATGTGCTTTACATTCTGTTGTAATGCAGTCATCTAAAACAGACAGAACAGCCTTATCTAGACCTCTTTAAACATATCTCATTTAATAAAACACCCCTTGGTTGCACACTAGTTAATGGCAAATGTGTCATTACATATTTTAATGCAAAATGTAATGTCTAATAGAAAGTTCAAATTAAGTTTTATATTTTTTAGGCTCAAACTGGAAATACTTCAAAGATGTGAAGATGTACTCCAAAAATTGAAGGCTAAAGTTGATAAGGTGAGCAATTAATGTTTTTGATTCTGTTTTGTTTGTCTTATATTTTTGTACATTTTTTGCTTTAAAATTGATTTAATTTAACTGCTTTTAAGGATTTATTTTTGACAAAATTTCACATTTTTATTACACATGCTAATATAACCCTCCCCCATATTTTTATATTATGTATTATTATTGTTATTTTTTACAGTATACAGTTTCTGTGATAAGACAGGATGCTTTTATTATTGTGGCTCTATAGCTTGTGAGCTTATAATTATACTATTTTATGTATATATAATTTCTGTCACATTCCAATTAGAAGCAGGTTTTGAACCAAAGTTTGTGATATTGCTGAATTGAGCCGAGTGCTCTAAATTAAGGATAAATAAAGCTTGTTGCAAATGGCTTATCTCTAAATCCATCGCATTAATTTTTGGTGTGCCTTATGCATCTAAACTCAAGAATGACACAGAAAATGTAATATAAATTTCATGGTTGTCAAACTCATTGCTCTTTCTGATTTTAGGGTACTGGCAAAGAAAAGTCAGGATCCCCAAAGCAAAAGAATGCAGATAGTAAGAGTACTCCCAATAAATCATCATCTAGCAATCTGAAAGAAGAATGTCCTTCAAGGAAAAAGTTGTAAGTATAGTGGGTTATGATGCAATTGTATGTCAATAGAGCTGTGCTGCTGTCTTTAGTTCTATTTTAGTAATTGCAAGGAAGTGAAAAATGACTTTCAGTTCTTATGATTCAATTCTTATCTTTCAGATGGTTTTCATTACTCTAAGGAATCTTGCCCTTAAACACAACCTCATGTTAATTTCTAGTCTTCATAATTAAATACTACTAGGCTTAATTTAGGATTAGTTAGAAGCACATATTTAAAGTTATAGAGATGATTTTGATGTAATTGTCCTGGAGTATTTTATGGGCATTGTTCAGAAATCTGGTGCAAATGACAGATTTATACCTTGCAATTGAAATACTTCGGCTAATGATTTTATTAACTGAATTTCAAGTTTATTTGGACAATCATCAAATAACTGATTGAAGGTGATCTCAAACTACATTTAAGGTGTGTTCAAAAAGAAAACAACCTTTTGAAATAGTCTGCTAACCAGACTATTGAGGTGGGAGATTAGACAACAAACTGCCGTTTGCTGCATTTTACTCTAATAATAAGCGAGCTTGAGCATGTGCACAATCCACTCGTCAGATTAGTGCCAATTGTGAAAGTGAAAGAGCATGAAGAGCATGCAAGAATTTTGCAATAAACTTGGCAAAACATTAACAGAGACTTTGCAATTGCTTAGCCAAGCACATGAGTACTGTATGGGTCACATGTGCTACATGTGGTTTAAGCATTTTCACTGGGCAGAGTTAGAGTGGTTAGAGTTCGTGCTGTGATTTGTAGAAATCATTATTTAACTGTTTGAGAAGTTGCTCACGAACGGGCATTAGCTTAGGATCATGACATCACATTTTGAATGATGACTTGAGATGGCATTGTTTCAGTGCCGAATTCATACCACATTTGTTGACTGAAGATCAGCTGAAATCAGCAAGAAAGTGCTTGCCACTGCCAATTACAATGAAAACTGCCTTAATAACATCATAACAGATGATGAGACATGATAATGAAACAATAGTGCAGTTGCAGTTGGTGGACAACAAAAGCATGCACAAGCTGTCAGAGATCAGTGATATTTATTGGGTTTTTTGATACAAAGGCATTGTCCATTACAAATTTGGACCCCATAGTCAGATGGTAAACAAGGAAGTCTACCAGGGAATCCAGGAGGATTCTAGAAGAGATCTGAATTGTGGGAAAACCAGAATGGCTTTACTTCCCTTCCGAAGGAAGCCATGCTAAGTATTTTTACACCAAAAAAAAAATCCATCATCCTCCGCCTTGGGTATATGAAGTTAGCATGGTAACCATTATACCACGGAGGGTGGTACTCCAGATTCAGCATGTTCTTGTTCAGTGATGAAGCAACATTTACTAATCTCGCTAGGTAAAGTGTAGAAACATGCACTATTGGTCTGTTCACAATGTCCATTAGTTTCATCAGGTGCGATGTTAGCATCTATGGAGTTTAAACATTTGGGATAACAAACTATCGGCTCATAGAGCCTTTTTTCTATGGAACTTAACTCGCACAAATATCACACCCTTGTAACACAGTATATTCCATAGATGTTGCATCATGACAGTGTGCCGGCTCGTGTATTTACTCCTTGTTTGAGCTATTTAGCAAAACATCACATTCCCATTGTGCCCCATCCACCTTATTTTTTGGACCTAGCATAGTAAACTTTTTCCTGTTTCCATATATTGATAGGATGAAGTTTCCAAACCATAGGTAATTTAGAACAATGTGATAAGAGACCTGTGTGCCATTTCAGAAATGTATTCCAGGCTGCATTCCAAAAATAGAAGAATTTTGAAACCAGTTTTGCCAGTTATGAAGGGGACAGTATTTAAAATGCTGTATATTAAGCAATAAATGTGTTAGAGCAAAAGTTTGGCTTCCTTTTGAACACATCTCATATATTTAGCCTTCTGTGATCTACTGTTGAACTACTATCTAATCCTTTGTGGTCAAGGGGTAACATGCTAACTTCTATTATTTGATAACTAGTTGATTAATTACACTAAACAACACTTGGGATTTTTGCCAGAACATATTTTGAAGGACTAGTTTCCTTCATTTTCAACCGTACATTGACTAATTGCTTGCTTCACCACAAGGAATTAGTCAATGTACAGTTGAAAATGAAATCCTGTATTTAATTTTAACAGCAAAAATTTTAAGAGAGTCAAATCTGGTGAGTCCTCTTAGTACAATCCAATGGTTTGGAAACAATCTGTGAAGACAAGCTGTAGTAATTTGTGCTGGACAGTCGTCATGTTGGTACAAGTTCTTCCTAGTTTGCAGAGGAATATCTTACAACATCTATGGAATATACTGTGTTTATTTGTGCGAGTTAAGTTCCATAGAAAAAAGGCTCTATGAGCTGATAGTTTGTTATCCCAAATGTTTAAACTCCATAGATGCTGACATCGCACCTGATGAAACTAATGGACATTGTGAACAGACCAATGGTGTATGTTTCTACAGTTTACCTAGCGTGATTAGTAAATGTTGCTTCATCACTGAACAAGAACATGCTGGTGTAATGGTTAACATGCTAACTTCATATACCCAAGGCAGAGGATGATGGATTTTTTTTGCATGGCTTCCTTCGGAAGGGAAGTAAAACCATTGGTCCCGTGTCGTAGATTTACGGCATGTAAAAGAACCTCAAGCCTGATAGAGAGGCCCTTAGCAAAATTAAGTGGTCTTTCATGCCCTATTTAGAATGGGACTGTGAGAACCACAGTAGTTAAAGAGCGTCCTTAAAGGAAAAAAAAATGAATCTGGAGGTAATTATTATCTAATGATGAATGCTTGATAGTGAAATCTTCTTCTTCTTCTTTTTTTTTTTTTTTTTTTTTTTTTTTTTTTTTTTTTTTTTTTTTTTTTTTTTTTTTTTTTTGTACTCCAATATTTAGCTGGGAAGGTTATAATCTTCTGTAAAAGTCGAACATTGTAGAAGATGATCATGACCCAGTTCATCATTTAAGTTACAGAAAAGACATAGAAGTCTCTGCTATACCAAATCTGTATAAGTATTTTTGTAAACAGTCACATCCTGTTTGTTGTCTAATGGTTGTTACTGCAGATTTTGTTGGTAATGTAGAAATATTGTAATCTTATAAATTTTTCCATTGTGTTCCAGATGTCTGGTTTGTATATTCTTCATTGATTTTGCTGAAGCTGGAGTAATCACATTCTCCATCAAAATCATCCCTATCACATCTCTCTCAAACAAGGGCTATGTGGAAACGATTCTCAAAATCTTTGGAGATACTTGTTGGAGATAGAAATTAAACCTTATGTTGATGGAGAATGTGAAGTAACACATTGCCTGACTCATGCCACTTCCATGTGCGAACGCGTGGACACTAACTTGCGGATCTACTGCATCAGCTGTCTAAACATTCATTTCTCCCTCTTCTCCATTACTTTTTTGCTTTTTTCTGTTATGTTTTCTAGGGTTACACTTCACATAACTGATTGAAGGGCTTGATAAATAATTGCAGAGATGGTTGATGTCTATTGGGATATGTTTCTGCATACATCATACAAGAACGAACTGCATTCTTACTACGCTCTCCATATACCATATAGTCTCCATGAACATGTTTGCTTTTTCTGCATTGGTATTACTGTTTTCCACTCAATGGCCTACTTTTTGAACTATCACAAACTGAATAGAAAGTTATAATGCAGTCAATGAGCAGAAAACATAACAATATTGTACCTAGCAACTAAGCAGATTGAATGGGACAAACAACTGTCAACGTAGAAACTGCAAAATAAGATTCTTTGTAAACTACTTGCACTAGAATCCTGCAACAAACACCATTGACATTCCAATTACCCTACTTTTATTGATTTAAACAGGCTTTGTGCATTTGCACAAAAAATACACTATGTATTATTAAAAACTGTTTATAGGCCAAAAAGTATGAGGCCCTGACCACCAGTCAATGCTAAGAAAACTGCACATCAATAGTACATTCCATTTCCAAAATATGTGGTCCAAGTTTTACGTGATTCATCATGTGTATAGTTAAAGAAATTGAAATTGAGTGTTTTATATGGAAGCTCTTTAACTGCTATAGGTCAGTGTCTGCACAGTGTCCCATTCTCTGAACATGAGAGACTGCTCATAGGCCTCTTTACCAGACTTAAGATTCTTTTACATGCTGTAAATCTATGTCACAGGGCCAACTGCTTAGCTTCCCTTCTTAAGGGAGCCACGCTAAGGATAAAAATCCATCCCCCTCAGTTGGGTCTTAACCTGCAACCTTGGGAACCAGAGCCTAACATGCTCCCCTACCACAGAGGATGACAAAGTTAAAGAAGTTAAACCTTATGTAATATATACTATAGTATGTTATAGTTATTTTATATGTACATATATTATAGTTAACTTCATTTTATTTATTTTTATTTTAGCAACTCAGTCTGCAGAGAGAATAAATGAAATAAATGAGCTAAGTGCCATTTCCCCTCAACAGCTTCTTGAGGGGAAATGCAGAACAGTTGTATCATAACTGAGGAATTATGTTTTGTTGTTAGAGTTAAGATTAAAGTAGAATTCAATTTATAAAAGCATTGACTTATTCTTAGATATGTTATCTTAGACTTAGATCACTTTTTTCAAAGAAATAATTGTTCTTGCTGCCTCTTATTCTACAAATGTATTCATTCCAACTATGCTTAACATCTGCTACTTTCAAGTAATAACATGTATTCTGTTGCTTTGTTGTAGGGAACTTTTGGATGCACCAGCTCCAGCAAACAAAGAAAAATCTGTTAATGTGATACTGGAATTAGCTGCTCGTAGCAAAACTGTACCACTTTCAGGAGATCGTAACATTGATAGCAAATTAAAAGGTGTTGAAATTAAAGCAAATGAGACTCATGATGGTAAAGCAGCAGAAATGCAAGGCAGCGCTAAGACTGAGGGTATCGATGCTTTACTTCGAAGTCGAGAAAGACTGAAAATTGTATTAAACAAACAACAAGATAGTTCAGCAACCTTAGCACAGAAATCTGGAGAAAGATTAAATTCACCCAGTGAATGGCATAAGAGTAGTGTACCTCCTTTACTTGATGAACAAGAGCTAAAACAAATATCAAAGCATATTCAACATCGTAGTGATTCATGGAACAGGAAGCACACTGAGGAGGAAAATTTTTCCTCAAAGATTCGGGTCCATAGTAATGATCTATATCCAGAACAAGGAAATCATAAACCACCATCCATGTGGTCGGCTGAAATTAATTCAAATACATTTAACAACATTAGCTTGAATTCACTTGTGGGAACTCTTAATATCTCGGGTAGCAGCTTACATTCTCCTCCAGGAACATTCTCACATTGTTCAGGACTTCTTTCTCCAGTGCGGCAGCCTCAAAAGAAAACACTCCCTATAATTCCTCCCCTTTTAAATGTACTCCAGTACCCACCGGCAGCAGGATCAAAACCACTGTCAGAAGCTGATTTAGAAGAGCTAATGGAAGATACAGCTAAACCTGAAAATGACAGAAAGACAAAAGAACCAAAAAAGAAAGAAGAATCAAAAATCAGAAGCTTAAGAGCCAAATTGGAAGAAGAAATACAGCAGGTTCACAGAGTTGGTGTCAGCAAAGGGGGGGCCCTTAGAGGCTTGAAAAAAGTAGATGACATAATGAAATCTCCAGTAAAAAATAAAGGAGACTCCAAAACAGAAATTAAAATAGATAAATCACCAGCAATTTCTGAAAACAGTCCAGGTAGAAAATCTGATGATGGTGGATTATTAAGTCCCTCAAGAAGAAATAGTGGAAATGAAATAAAAAATAGGTCAGAGGAATGTGTAAATGCTAAGACTTCGGAGAGAGTCCTAGATCCTAGGAAGAAAGGTGATAGAGATGACAATACTGCTCATAATGCTGCAGAAAATAGGGATCCACGTTTAAAATCTGTCGCATGCTTAGAGACGAACATATCCAAAGATAGGAATATAGTGTCTACACTCCAAGATTCTATGAAGAATAAGGGCAGCATACTTTCAAGTTTAAGCACCCAAGATCTACAGAAGATAGTAGAAAAGAATTTAAATAACCTTCCTTTGCCACCCCCAGAGTTAATGGAAAATTTATCTCTGAATGCTTCAGCTATCAATAAACCTTCCTGGCAACAAACAGCAGATATATCTTGCTTATCACCAAGGGAATTTCAGCATCAAGAAGTTAACAGCAGTGGACATTATGGAGCACATTTAAACCCTCCTAGGGCTGCACAAGTACCTTATCCTCAAAGCAACACATCTTATAACCCAGGTTTTTCTGGTATGAGAGCAGAAGACATAAAATCTCCTGTTCTCAAACCTGAAGATCCAAGACTGAAACCTCGTGCTCAGATTCCTGATCCAAGATGTAATAATGGAAGGGATTATCAAAATCAAGGTCTTATGCCTAGCTCACCTTATCATGATTCAATTTTACGATCTCCTGCACCTCATACAGAGGGTTTTGGAAGTGGTGTTTTACCAAACTCTATATCACATGGGCTACGACCAAGTGGACAAGATCTATCAAAGCCGGAGAATTATGGAGGTGGACTTTTGCCGACTCCCTCTCATTCAACAAGGGTAGTTGGGCAGGAATTCACAAGATCAACAAATCCATATCATGTATCTCAGTTGTATCCTGGAAATCAAACGGGAAACATTCCATCACAATCAAGATGGGCAGGAACACCATGTTATGGTGTACCCTCACATAGCACTCGAAGGGCTGAAGAAAATTATGCTGTTATGAATTCCCCATCTAATGTTCACTCAGCATATTCTGCTCCTGCTGTACGGCATGACCATGGATATCAATTCATGGGGCAGTCAAGGCCAGCACATGAAACTTATACAGTTCCTAAGCAGCCACCTTGGCAGGGTGCATCAGTTCATGGATCTACAAGAAGTCAATTCCCAGTGAATTATCCAACTTCTGGAAGACCCATAGGCGTGTCATCCCTACAACAGCAACATCCTACAAACAAGACAGGAGCTGCAGATACTAGAATATCAAGTACAGCATCTGGAAACACTCAGCTTCCTGTCAATAAAACACCTGTTTCAAGTCTGACACAGAATTCATATTCAGGGATTAATTCAAGAGATGGAAAAGTGTCTGATAGAGATCCTAGGAGAAGAAATTCAGAAGATCAAGGGAAAGAATCAAGTAGATCAAAAGAAAGAAAAGTTTCTGATTCAAAGGCACCCAGTACAAGAAGTGTGGAAACAAAAAGATTCAATGAAAGACGAGAGAGGGAAAGTAAAAGGAGAGATTCTACAGAACCAAATAAAGTTAAAGGCAAGGAAACCCAGCTTGTTTCACCATTAAATAGCTTGTATGATAGTACAGCAACTCCCAGGACAGGGAAAGGTTATGGATTACAGAAATTTAGAATACCAAAAATAAAGCGTGATCTTCCTAAAGAATCATCTCCTCCACCATTTATTCCACCTCCTAGTCCCTCTTCAGTAACTTCTAAAACTGATGAAGGGGTATTTATACATACAAATGAGGTAAAAGAGAGAGCTAAGGAAAAAGGAAAATCTGATTCTGATGTCAGGGCTGAGGCAGCTACAGATTCTAAAGCTGAAGGCAAGTCAGCAGATCTCAAGCCAAAAGAAGAAGTTACTCAGGAGTGGATTGAAGCATTGATTAAAAAGTCATTTGAATCTGGAGAAGCCAAGAAGTACATTGAACAAGCTAAGCTTTTGGAGAAGTTAGGAGAAAGCTTGAAAGGAAAGAAATTGAAAAAAATACAGAGAATCCTAGAATCCGATTCTGATACAAATTCTGAAGAGGAGAAAAACAACATACAAGTGCAAGAAAATATTGTGAATGAAACTAAAGATAACCAGGAACCACAGAAACACAAAAAGAGGGCTCATCACAGGGCTATCATATCTGATGATGAAAGTGAAGATGATAAGTCCTGGAAAGAAACAGATGCACCTAAAAATGAAAGTTCTGACAGAGAAACTGCAGAGCTATCAGAAGTCAATATGAATGACAAATTTAGCACCGAATCTCAAGGAGATATTCAAGATAGCACTCTTGAGGGAGAAAAACCAGTGAAAAAGTATGCTAAAAGACGATCTGCTCTAGAACTGCTTCAAGAAGATATTCGAGAAATGTTTATTTGTGAAGGCGTTGTGACTGCAACAGGGCACAGAATGTGTAGGCTTCTGAAGGAAGCTCCTTCAGATATGAGTGTAGATGATTTAGTTGAGTCAGCCACAAGATATAATGATGAAGCTTCAACTACAGCAGGAGACTCTGATACTTCATCAGCTGTTAGCAAGAAACCCTCTCGAAAATTTAAAGAGAAAAAGTACACTAAAAGGAGAAGTGAAACAAAATCTGTAAAGAAAAATAAAGGTAAAGGAAAACCTGCAAGTGATTCATTAAATGTGATTTTACCTGTTAACAAAGAAGATACTTTAAGTAAAGCCCAGTCATCAAATGCAGAAGATAGTACAAGTCCAATCATTAAAACACGAAAAAAATCAAAATGGAAAGGCTATGTAATGGAAAGTGAAGATTCTAATGATGATACTATACCTCATGTAGAAGAAATTAGAGAGACAAAGGAATCTGTTGTGGAATTACAAGATGAAGATATTCCACTTCAGGATATTTTACTCACTAGAACCACAAGAGCTAAGCTGATGAATAAAGCTGAAGAAAATAATCAGGATAGCACAAACTTTAAGACAGAATTTGGAAGGCGTACTAGATTGCCAAGGGTGGTAATTGAAAAGACTGATATTTCAAAAATCGAGTATATGCCTTCTAAGCCTCAAATTTCCTATGCTGAGGAAACCTCAGATGAGGATATTCCCTCATTGAAAGATTATGCATCCTCTGAAACTGATTTTAAACCAAAAGAAAAATCTAAACAAAGCACACGCCGTGGTAAGCGACGTACCACGGGAGGAAAAGGGCGGAAAAAAGCTCAGAAGCACAAAACAAACAACATGCCCTTAGAGCAAGATATAATGGAAAACAAATTTGTACAGGAACCTCTAGGAACAGATTTCTTTTACAGAAAAAAAGGCAAAAGAAAACGAAGCTATTTTCTGGGAAAGAGAATAAATGATGTTGTTGAGAGACTAACCGTACGAGCCCAAAGTGAACATGTCAAAATAGGTCTAAAAGAATCAACTTCTCTTCAAGCTATAATTACAGAAACTAACAAAAATGACATTACTTGTGATGAAATAGTGAAAGAAGCAGAAGATCCTAATGCTGCAGATATTAAGGACTCTACATTTTCTGGAAGTGATAAAATGTCAAATGATGGTAAAACTGAAAATGTGCAACTTCAGGATGTGGAGGCAGATATTAAAAAAACTCGAATTACGCTTAATCTTATTAGGCAAACAAACATGCAAAAGAAAACTAAGAAAAAGAAAGCAAAATGGCAACTGGGGATTATAAATCATTCAAAAAAGAAAGGTGTGAGATCCAAATTTGATGAAAATAACAAATATACCGATGGTGGAAAAGAAGTGTCTAACAGTGATTTAGAAGTTAAATTTGAAAGCAAAAATAGTGAAAGTAAAGTATTAGATAAGCAATCTGACATGCTTCAAAATGAGATGATTGACAGTATAAATGATTCTGTTCCTAAAGAAACAGATGTTAAAATGAATAGGACAGAACAGGATACAGAAATACAAATTCCTGATGCTAGTGACAAGGCTCATACCAATGCAAATGAATCAATCAGTTCAAATGTAAATGAAATTGTTACAGATATTAACTTTACAGATAAAATGTATGCGTTTGATGGTAGTTTAAAATATTCATGTAAACTTTGCCCAATAACATGCAGGCATATAGTGTTTCATTATAAAACTGTACATGCTGACTCTGAAGTTCTCATAGCTAGACTTTCAGAGGTGGAAGCAGAGATAGCAGCAGTTGATTCTAAGGAAAATAAGTATGAAGAGGTTGAAGAGGATGTTTCAAAAATTAAAATCAAAAGAAGAACAAAAAAAAATGAAAAGACATTTTGCTGTAGAATATGTAATCAAATTTGTTCTTTTGCAATTAACTTCTATGATCATCTTACTTCTCATACTGGAGAATATCGTTTTAAGTGTGGCAAGTGCGAGTTCAAAGCAACTACACGAATGCGTGTTAAGTCTCATTTTTATAGCCAGCATCCTGAATATAAGGGCATTGAAAGAGTAAGTACAGAAGTTCTGACAGAAGGCCCATCAATGGATTCAAAGTATATTTTAGGGTATTTATGTAGCTCCTGTAACTTTGTCCAACTTTTGAAATCAAATTTGCAGAAGCATATTGATTTAAGGCATGACAGGGATGTTGTAAAAGCTGAAATAATATGCATTAATATGTCTAAGGTTAAGGATACTTTGGAAAGAAAAAGTTCTAATGAAGGTGTACATACTAGAGTTGAGCCTAATGAAGAACCAGCAGATGATGTTCAAAGAAATCCTGCAATTAATTCATCAACTAAAGAATTGATAGCTGAAGAGGATAATTCTAAAGCTATTATTTCTGACTCAGATAACTTGGGCTCGTGCAATTCAGAAAAGATGGAATTAAGCACTGTAAATAAATCAACAGTGGCAGAGGATGTTGCAGAAGTGAATGAATCATCACAAGTAGAAGAAAAAACAAATACTAGTGTTGAAAAAACAATTGAAAGTGATTTCCTCTGCATTAAGATTAATTCAGATATAAATGAAGATGCTGACAAAAGTTGCACAGAAAGCAACATTACAAATGATGTGGAAAGTAAGGACCCATCAAATAATATTGAAAATAAGGCAGAACGCAATAGTCCATTTGATGAAGCTCCAAATTTATTGGAAGATCAAAATCTGTCAGTTAAAACTGAAATTAAAGCAGAAGAGGCTGATAAACATTGCACATCTACATCGGAAGTAACCTCTATTAATGATGAAGAAACCAATGAGGTAGATGAGAAAATTTTTGTTTATCCTGATGATGTAGAAGATGAAGATGATGATGGAAAACTTGAGCAGATGAAAAGCATTTCAGATAATCTAAATGATAAATTATCCTCTTTTCCTTCAGGTTGTGATGTGTTAGAACGTCTGCTGGATAGTTTGATGTGTGAAAATGAAGCTGCTTTAGCATTGCCTCCAGAGAAAAACTTGAAAGGGTCAACAACTGAGGATGGAAAGCAATCTCATAAACAGGAAACTGAAGTAACACAGGCTGTGCAGAATTTGTTGAAAGACATGGAACCAGAAGTATCTATTGATTCAAATTTATCAAACAAAGAATCAAGTTGTGTGCCAGGTAAGGAGAATGAGACAATGTCTAAGGAGCCAAAATTAAGTGCTGTTTCTGGAAGAACTGAAGAAAATCAACCTCTCGTTGATCAAGGTGTTGAAGAAATTGATGTTGTGAATATAAGTGAAGCAAATGAAACAAATGCCAATCAAAATTTGGGTAATCAGGAAAATAGCAACATTCTACAGCGAATTCTTACAGGTGATATAGAAAATAAAGTTGACTCTGGTGATATGAAGACACCTAAAATCACTGGAGTGTATAGCAAAGCTGATGGGGAGAATAATGACATTTTTTCAGATGGAACTGAAGGTTCGGAGAATGAGGATGATTCAAGCTATAAGGAAAATATGGAACCACAGATGCAGAAAGAGAGTGACTTGCTTAATGAAGCTAAAAATATTTTGAATACAGCAGATCCTTTACATAGAATGGTTGATATAATAGAACATCTTTTATCTGTATTAAGTCCAGAACAAGAACCAGAACCAAAAGGGAAAAATCAGGAAGACAAACAGAGTACTGCTATGGAATCGACGGAATGCAGTGTAAAGCCTAAGTTGAGTGATATACCTAAGCCACCACCATTAATAGCAATAGATGCAAAGGAAATCATGGCAAGAAGAGGTGCTGCTGATAAGACTGAATCATCAAATGCTCCTATTCGCATGGGCCCAGTTGTAGTAAGACTTATTGATGGTAATATTCTGTATTCATGTTGCCTTCGTGGGTGTGTATTTGCTACAACAAAGCAGGCAAAATTTTCTAATCATCTTGAAACCACCCATAAAAATATTAGATGGGATGGTAAGTGTAAAGGCTGCTTAGACGCAGGATCTTCTAAGCATTATCATAAAATTAAGCTTGTGGAAGCTCTTCAGCATGTTATTGAACATCATGTTCCTGAACTCTTAAGTAAATCCAAAGCTTCAGAACATCCATTAACACTTGCAAACAATAATTTAGCATTAGAAGCAGTTGCAGATAAGGAGCAGCAATCAACATTTACAAACAAGCTGGTTGAATCAACACTGCCAAATGCAGATGAGGAAGTAAGAAGTACTGTAGCAGCAGAACCTCCTAGACAATTGATTCGCATCAGAAGATTAAGTGGAGATATACTTTCTGCTACAAACAAAAATACTGCTGGGGATAATAGCACAATTGCTGGAAACCAGGAATTACAATTATCAGAAATAGGTAAGCTCATAAATAAATATCTGTTTTTATTTATTCATTCTTAGAGTAGAACATAAAACGTGTTAAAATAGATAAATGTGTGTGTTGTATTAACAAAATGAGTTTAATAAGCAATTGTTATACATGTCATTTTTGTACTGGGTGTCCAGTTGAAAGGTATCCAAAATAATAATTTAATATCTTGAAAACTAATTTATATAATGCGATCAAGTTACATCACTAAAAAGATAATTTTTGCAAGTTTTGTTTTGCAATATTTTTTGATTTTGTTACATGCCGTTAAAATGACAGTACAAAAGCAGGTTTGGTGTGTTAAAGCATTCAGTTCTGGGACATTAAACGAGAACCACAGGTAGTCACTTGTAAAATCTGAAAAGCTGGCCCTCCAAAGCAAATGTTAATCACGTTAGAGAAGCATATAATGAAGCCTGCTAAATCTATTCATGCTGCTAATTTATAATGTAGTATTTGTCTAAGAGCATGTAAGATTTAAATGCTTCACACAGTAAAACTATATGACAAAGTTTTATGTATGAACTTTGCATTAAAAATGCTACAAAGGATTGATGAGTCATCCTACTATCTCCAACATGTGTTTTCTCTGATAAAGCAACGTTTCATGTTAATGGAGTTGTAAACTGGCACAACTAGAATATGGGGCAATGTAAATCCACATGCAAATTGGAGACAGACATCTATAATGTCAATGTGGCCGACTTAATGCGTAACATGGTGATCTGATCGTTCTTCTTAGGACCAACAGTGACTGGAACTTAGTACCTAACTGTGCTGGAACAGTATGCTGTCCCACAACTACCACCTGAAACTATCTTCCAACAGGATGGAGCTCCACAACATTTCAGTCTTGTCAGGGAATTTGACATGCTCCAGGCTGCATGCTCTTAGGTGTGGAATTTCGTCTGGATATTTGTCCCACCAAGGAGTCCCATATTGAAATCTATTCAGGGCATGACAATCAGGAAAAAATCAGGATCCTTATGTATACACCTATAAATATACATTTTGTGTATTTTGGACACCATCCATCCAGACACCTTATATTTGTCAAAATAAGACCTTAAATCTTGCTTATACCTCATAAATTAATTTGGAAAGCAGGATCTATTCTTGGAAAGCATTTAGCATCTCAAGAATAAAAATGATATTTAACATAGCCTTAAAAGCTGATTTAATTATTATATTTACACTGTATAGTTATTTTATGTATTATCTTTAAAGAACATTTATGTAGACTTTTTGTGACCGGTATCAATCAATCATTCCATGAGTAGGGGGTATGAAAACTAAATTGGCTATGTTCGTGGGTTTGTTATGTTATGGTCACCATTATAACTTGTCACTCCAAAAATGTCTATATTAACCCAGTATGTCTAAATAAAACATCACAAAATAAGGTGTAATTTTCTTGAATTGAACAATGGAGAAATATGGAAGAAAACTGAAAATACGTGGATTTTAATTGAACTAACTTCTACAGTATGGGTAGCTCATGCACTAACATCTACTGTCATAGCTTGGAGATAAAATGCATGCTGTTTGAGCTATGCCAAGATCTACCTGTTTAAACCCCAGCTTATGGCCATAATTTTTATTCCAACCTTTTCAACTTTTCTTGTGCCGCCTGTGCAGAATGTTATCAAAAGTTCTCTCTGCACTGCATTTTCACTAAGGCTTCACAGACTAAAGCAGCATGCCACATCCATGAGGTGGTTGTGCGCTCAAAGAGGTGCTACTGATGGTGAAAATACCTTGTAAATCACCAGAGAATTGGATATTGACCGAGAAATTGAGGACAATGGCTAGTCCCTCTTTATGAGGGAGAAGTTGAATTGGCCAGATCACTCAAGGATTCAGGTATGACAACACTTGCTCGAGACTAAGCTCTGGCAAAAGATGTGAGGAACCAAAGTTTAAAACACGGAAGGCTTTTTGCAACACACTTGCTCAAGACAAAGACTTTGTTAGAAGATGTGAACCAACCTAAAACAGCAGTTGAGCGTAGTTGCTGATATGAAACTGTATACCAATGATTAAAGCATGCTGGCATTGTTACACATTGTTGTGCCACTAAAGTCCTCATGGAGGCACTCAAGGCAAGAAGATTACAATGGGTACAGCATAATATAGACCTTCCTCAGTCATACTGGTATTTAGAGTGATGAAAATGTATGTTGATCTGACCAACAATGACCCTGTATCTGTTTAGACCCTGGGAAATCAGATATGTGCCTCAGCATGTTGTTTGAGCAAAACATTTGGAAGAATTGCAGCACTATTCTGGTCCTATATCACTGAATTGGGTCCAGGGGAGTTAATTCAAGTTCCAAGCATGATAAGTGAAGTCAGTGTAGATATTCTCAAGAGTGCTTTGTTCCCATTCCTTTGTATTAGGTTCTCAGAGCAAGAAGAATATGTATACATATACAACAGTAGTGGTTTATATACCTCAGTTAACTCTCAGTGAGACATCCAAAAATAATCTGCATTGATTGGCCTCTGTGATCTTCTGATTTGAATGTCACCCTCCATGGTGTAATGGTTACCATGCTAACTTCATACACACAAGGTCACAGGTTCAAACCTGGTTGAGGACGATGGAGTTTTTCGGGCATAAAAATCTTTAGCATGCTTTCCTTTGGAAGGGAAGTAAAGCATTGTCTCGTGATGTAGATTTATGGCACATTAAAGAACCTCTTACCCAATAAAGAGGCCTCTGAGCAAAATTAAGTAGTCTTTCATGCCCAGTATAGAATGGGATGCTGAGAACCACAGCAGTTAAATGGCGTTCATAAATAAAACTCCATTTCTGATCTGAATCCCATTGAACATGTGGAGTCTTAATGGTAAAGGAATGGGAAGAATGTAGAGAAACGGATATGGGAAAACCTAGTTGGTCACATGATGGCGCAATGGCAACATCTTCAGCATCAAATTACAAACATGCATGAAAGAACAAATAATGCAATAACTGGGGGCAATTATACCAGTTTATAAAATGAAAGATTTAGTTTTTAAATTTTCATTCTTTGTTTTGAGAAGTTATTTGCTATCTTTTCTATAAATATTAAATGTTTCAGCAGTTAATTTATTTCTTAATACATGACAACTTTAGCAGTGTGAGATAGTTGTTTAATTTGCTTTTTAAGCACCATTATCCTTGTCTGTCATCTTTTTGTTATCTTAATATATAAAAGTCTTTGCATGTATGTATTTTTGTTAGAAGTTTCCACACTGTTGCATCGATTTCAACCAAACTTGGCACAGCTACCTTTTGACACTAGGCGAAGCTCATTGATTCTAGTTTAAAATTTGAAATTCCATCCCATTTCACAGGATTAATAATTATTTAATTTCATGTAATACCTACAGATTAATGCAAGACCATCTATATCTTTGTCACTTCATTTAGTAACAACTAGAACATTACCAATATGAGAGAAATAATTACATATTCAAAAGTGTCAGTAATATCAAGTAGTGTCAGTTCAGATATTCTTTGTTGTTCTCCTCTTTTACATTGATATAATACAATCAAATAATTACAGCAGCTATTATGCTTGCACAAATGCAAAAGTGCTATGAAAAAAGATTCTAAGTGCATTATATTAAATGCATCTTATTTATCTCCAGGAGGCCATTGATTTATATACATCACGTTAATGTTAAGTTCTATTAAGAATTTAGTATCACATTGCAATTTTATTTTATTTTTAATATTTTGTTACATGCAATATATAGTTCACATGTTTTAAAGATAAATATTGCGTTTATGTGTTAATATCCAAGCCAAATTAGACTTGGGCTACAAATTCCTTTGTACCCACATGTTTTGACACCACCAATGATGGATATATTACAGAAAAGATATTTAACTGGATGTTCCACAGTCATATAGTCCTGGTCTCCAGATAAATGACAGAATTAGGAATGCCACATTGAATGAGCATATCTCAGCTAATGTAAATACAGTTTGGATAGGTAGAGTCAGACTGAAAAATTCAATGCCATAGCTGGGATTTGAGCCATGGATCTCCCGGTCTCTAGCCGGTTGCTCTACCAGTGAGCTACCATGGCAACATGCCGGCATAGCATTGAATTTCTCAACTGACTCGCATGTGTCCCGGTAAACCACTAGGTGAGATGACATTCCCCAATGGCGACTTACAACGTTGTAAGCACTTTAAATCCCAGTCAACTATTATGGTCTATTAGTATTGATTTAATTTTTTCTTTCAGTATGAAAGAGGGTACCAGGTTAAGTCTTGGGCTCCACATGCATGTTGCAATGCGAGAATGGCTGAAAAATTAGAAATGATTTATGACTTTTGCTGTGCCTATGGTTTGGCAGGAGCCTAAAAACCATACAGATGACTGCTATTTCTGCTGGACTCCACATACAAAGACAGGATTGTCTATGAAGAAAAGAACAGTTTAGTACCCAAATCTTAGATCTGCTATTCAACCCATTCTGCATTCAGATAGTTTACCAATTCCTACTCCACCCAAAAATTGTGTGTTTGAAATAGAAACTGAAGACTGTGTGGAATAAGAAGAAGAACCAAACAAGCCTTCCATAATCTGTGACCCTGATTTTGAGAGAAAAGATGATAAACTGTACAGACTGAGTCAAGCAGAATTGGAGTGATCTCATTGGAGACCTTGGTCTGTCTAAGGAGAAGACAGAAATTCTTGGGTGGGGCTACAGCAATGAAATCTTCTTAAAAGTGATGTCACAATCTCACATACAGAAAACGTCACAGGGAACTGCTTACCTTTTTTGAGAAGAAAAGCAATCTTGTTGTTTGCTGTGACATTAATGGTTTGAAGGAATCTTTGAATTTGAACCATGATCCAACTGAATGGAGACTATTCAAAATGGCAACCATCTTCTGTTCCTATTGGTTATGTAGTTCACATAAAGGAGACGTGCAAATATGACACCTCTTGGACTCGATCAAATATCATGAACTCAAATGGAAAATCTGTGGTGATCTAAAAGTCATTGCCAAACTCTTATTTCACACTCAAGATTCTTTTTTTAGCAGTACAAAGCTTGCCAATTCTTATCCTCTCCTTTGAACAATGGTGGACCCAGAAACATCTGTGAACTTTTAAATAAATCTTGCCATGCTTTCTGTGCTTTTCACAAAATTTGTTAAAAACAATTGTCTTCTCTGCACTTTTTAATGGTTTCATGTTTCTGGTGTTTGGTCCATACATTGGCTTCATGTTTCTGTGGTGTTTGGTCCATACATTGGTTTCATATTTCTGTGGTGTTTGGTCCATACATTGGTTTCATGTTTCTGTGGTGTTTGGTCCATACATTGGCTTCATGTTTCTGTGGGTTTGGTCCATACATTGGTTTCATGTTTCTGTGGTGTTTGGTCCATACATTGGTTTCATGTTTCTGTGGTGTTTGGTCCATACATTGGTTTCATGTTTCTGTGGTGTTTGGTCCATACATTGGTTTCATGTTTCTGTGGTGTTTGGTCCATACATTGGTTTCATGCTTCTGTGGTGTTTGGTCCATACATGATAAATCCAAAAATGGCCTTTTTGTGCTAAGACAGTAGTGATATAAAAGAAACAATACTCTATCATTTGGTACCCCTGGAGATATCAGGGCCTCGCCAAACAATAATCTTAGCACAAAAAGGCCATTTTTGGAGTTATGTACTAACCAAATGCTGCAGACTTATGTTTTTCCACAATAACCTGGATTTTTCTTAGCTATGATCATTAATCTGCTCCCCTGACACTATTGAAAGCAATATCTTCACAAAGACATTATCCACCTGGAAAGAAGTAAACTGATACTTAAACAGAAATGGAAAATGAACTATAGTGCCTGCATATAACATCATATGCCCTCTGCTGTAATGGTTCAGTTACCTACTTTAAGTGACTCTGAACAAACATATTTTATTTCATAAATTGAACTGTAAACAATAATGGTTTATTTAATTTTTCTGCACAATATAACCACAAAAAGTAACAATCGGAACAAAACTGTTATATGTGGAGGAAGAGATGACATTTTAAGTGGAAAAATTGTAGTTCAACTACAGTTAATGAGATGCTCCCTTGTTTAGTGGTTTTGTTTACATCTCTGAACTTAAAAGGGAAATGTTAATACATCATTGTAGAAGGGTCTGCTATTACAGAAATGAAGATTTGTAAATAAATCTTGTAATTCGTATATATTCTGCAGTGGAATAATATCTTCATTTGAATAATCAATAAAACAACCACATATGCCAGTTTCTGAATTTTTGAGTTAGTGGGCATCATTCATTACCTGGAGGAATTGATTACTGGTCAAATTCAGAAGATATTTCTCCTCCAGTACTATTACCAGAGAACGCTTCAGGACCATAAAATGTTACCTCCATCTTGCTGATAATAATGATTTAGAAAACTATAAAGTTGGAAAGTGCAGTCATTTTATGACAGTCTGAAAAAAGCATTTCCAACAGCTTTGCACATTTCATAAAAATGTTGGTATTATTGATTCAATGTTGCCATATCATGGTCACCATTCAACAAGGATGTTTAAAATAAACAAGCCCGTAATATTTGAATTCAAAATCTGGGTGTGACAGATACCCTAAAAATATGGAAATATAGTGTGATAGGGATGAAGAGTTCAGCTCTTGGAAGTCATGTAATAAGGAACATGTCAATCCCAATAGAACTCTCAGACAAAAATTCTTGAGTATGTGGAGTAGAAAACAAGACAAATAAATCCCTTATGCCCACCACATCTGAAATGAAGAAAAAGAAGTGCGGCGCTTTCGACTTTGTTCAGAACAACAAAATTACCTGAATTAAATGGAATAATAATACTGTAGTTTTGCAAGTAATTATCATACAGCAATTCCTGTACAAAAAGCAACATGGAAGAAGAAAGTGTTAACAGCCAATAATACATGGGAATGGGTGGAGTTGATCTGGACGAGCTTCCATCAAGCTATTGGCTTTGCTTGTATTCTAAGAAATGATGAAATTTATTCTCAAGCAGTGTAAATCTAGCCATAATTACAGCCTTCAAGATTTTTCAATATCGAAGTCCAAGAAATGAGATTTCTCACCTCCAGATTCAACAAGCAATTTCAATGTCTTTGAATGTATCACCACACGGGTAGAAAAAGAAAAGATGGACAAAATATCCCCAGTAGTAAAGGATATGTGGTACAATGATGTAAATGGTATTTTGTTCAAGGCATCTCGAGGAAGGTGTGTGTTGTGTTCAAGGAGTACATGACTGATGTATATAAATTGTAGGAAACAACTTCATAAGAAATACGGCCATGGAATATTAAAAAAAATATATATATATATATGGAGAATAGACATGTAAAAACAGTGAAAGAAAATGATAAGTATAGTTTTAACCAATTGTTTATACATAGAATGCTTATTATGTGCTGTTATTATTATGAAGTGGTTTGCATGTGCAGTTAGCACTAGTGGAGTTATTTTTCTGCTATAAATCTGCCAATGTTTTCATTTTGGGACCATGCTGGAAAAACATAATTGGTGACACTTATGGACTAAATGTTCATCCCATATGTTACTGGGTCTCTAAAACATATATGGAAAAAAATATTGCACAATTTGTTAATGTATTAACTGTTGTCTGTAAAGGGTTAACATATTGGGATACCATCTATTGCAGTTGCATTATTTCTCTTCATTAATTTAACCTGCTTTATTATTTCTACACTCCATATTTCACCATCCAGCATGTCAATGTATTACCTAGCTCCTAAACTCTTATTATGCCCCATACAATTCTTTAAAATACTCCATCCATGCTCCTAGTTGTATACTGTGATTCATTACATATCTACCATATACAAATTTTATAGCCTTCCATACCTCATTTGCATTATTTTCATTTAAGACCCTTATAATAGCACTTTCGTGTTTTTTCCTCCAGTTTGTTTTCTTTTGTTCTAACAGAAAATTGTGAATCCCTGCATTGCAAGTACCCTTCCTTTGATTCTGTGTTTCTCCATTCCCTCATTTTGACCAAGATCTGTTTTACTTACCTTCTCATTACTCTGTAGGTTCTTCATCAAAATTTTAATTTCCTCCCCAGCTCTTAGTATGATGATGATAAGATGTCCATAGCACTTTCAATTTTCTGTTCTTTTGGCATGAACCTTATACCACTCTAATATGTTTACCTATATTAGAGATTAATACCTGTCTAAATTTGTTACTAAACTTTATCTTCCATTTGTACCTACTATATTCTTCTACTGTATATCTTTTTTCTCTTAAGTTATAATTCAGTTGTCCTCTGTGTATTTTAATATCCACTGTCAATAGTTAAATTTGATACCTTAAATTGCTTAAAGTGTCCTCATTGTAATTAGCTTACAATATATAATCAATCACGGTTTGCTCATTACTATTAACAAAAGTGTTAGTTCCTTATCTTTACCAGATTTCCATTCAAAATACCTAAGGCTTTCAATTCAAAAAGTTATATACAATTTTTCATACCCCTATCAGTTAACTTTTCTTGCTCTGTCTAAAGTCCTCTAGTAGCTTCTCCAATATTTCACTATTCATTCAGCAATTTCCACTGTATATGTCACTTTCTCCAATCCTAATATTAGTCTCCCATTAATATAACCTCAAATGTCCACAAATTTCTTCTTTAATTGTTTTGTATCTTCCTCTAATTGTTTAAGGTGCTAAGATTATAACAAGACAAAGGAAAACCCATTTCTGTTTATTTGTCTATTGTCTAATACAATCCATAGTCTCTCTTCTTCTAGACCAAACTTATTTAACTCCTTTCTTTAATGTCTTCCATACAAAGATACCTATAGCTCTAGATACCCTCCTGTTTCTTGCTATTGTTTCTCTTTTATCCCTCCCTATATACACAAATTCCTTTGCATAAATCTATTTAGCCACATTTCAGTTACCATGAGGTAGTCAAGTTTAGTTAGTAACTGATACCACCTCCCTGCATTTAATTTGGTTTTACTCCCTCACAGTTCTAGAATCCAACCTCCTTATATTTTTACTTTCTCTAGTGCCGCATGTACAATGTATATAGTGGAGAGAGAAGATAATGTATTCCACCCAAAAATCTGATTCTGAGATTTCACCAGAAATTCATGTTTTAGGACCCCCTAAATCCAAAAAACAGCATTTCCAGAAAAAGATCTGTGTGTATGTGTCTGTCTGTCTGTCTTGATATTTAAGTTTGGTATCTTAAGAGGATGCGACACAAAGATTTTCAAGAAAAAACCCCCACCCCTAACTACCCTTTACATGGAAAAATTTTCGAAAATTTTGTGTTTCTTAAAAAGGAACTAACAGTTTTGATCAAAATTCCATATATTAAAGCCATTTCCATCACAAAATGTATGTCTTGAGTATTCTGGGAATAGCTTCTGAAGACCTGTTTACTTTGGATGAATTTTCCATAACTAGTAAACTAAGAGATAGACAAAAACTTATTACACAAAAAATGTAGATCTCGCTAAATCTCACAATTTATGTTGCATATATTTTTTTTTTTTTTCGTGGAGTTTACCATTTTCAAGATATTTCTTGTTATTAGTTTCAATTGTAAAGTATTTACTTTTTTCAGGCAGCAGGTGTCTTTTTCTTTTGTTCTATTCCTGACCTAGCAAAGAAGCGATTTGCAATGACAGTCTCATAATTACAGCTTTTAAAATATTTGACTATCACTTTAGCATAGTACATTCGTTTAGTTCCCTTCTACTTATAAGGAACTAAGTAATAAGAGCATTCTGCTAATGCTTATCTCGATTAGCATTGTGTAGAAAGAAGAATAATCTTTTAAGTTTGTTAGTGAAGCAGCTAGAGAAAGCCATGTGAGTGTAACACCAGATTTTTTCTGCCCTATTTCACGTCTGAACTAATCTAAATTGTTCTGCCTTTTCTTGTTCCGTAATTCAGTTCCTTCTCTTGGTATTGCCTGTTTATTTTTGTCCAGAACCAAAATACTGCTATGGTAGAAGAGACAATACTATCTTCTTCCCCTTCCCCATCTACTTCTGTATTCTCCTCTCTACTTGGTTGCCATGCCTTCTATCCCCCCAAGGTCAAATCATCAGCTGCTTTTAGTTCCCTTCTTGTGGGTGACAATTCTCCACTAGCTGCTCCTCCTCCTGTGTGCATGCCCACACATAAATACTTTTTTTTTTTTCCCCCTTCCTTGTTGGATTAAGGAGTTTAAAAGCATATATTTTTGATGGAATCTCAGTATAAAATTCTTCGGTGGATTGCTATGCTTCCTCTACTTGATTCCCTGTGCTCTTTGGAGCACTCACCTCTTTGCAAACATAAGGGATTCAAGGAACATTAAATCCTTAACAAAGCGAATATGTCATAATTAAAAGGCGCAGGTTTAGTGAAAGTTATGTAGCAATAATTTGTGACGTGAATACATTTTTATGAGTAAAAAGTTTGTCATGGTCAAGAGCATTAGGTGGCTTCATTATAAATGCAACCTGAGCCTTGTCTGCTTGGTATTAGAGTGTGCTAAACAAATGTTAAATGTTAATCATTCTGTAGTCTTGATTTTGAAAGATGATACATATTTGTCTTATTAGTGACAGAGTAATCCTTTTGCTGACAGTATTAAATGATATCTTAGGAAGATGAAAATTTTGCAAATTGGGTTCCTGAATTTTATAGCAAAATTCCTTTGCATGGTGCAGTTGCAAGCTATGCTATGTACTCAGATATAGTGAAAAGGAAATGTTTAAATAAGATTTTAATAGTGTATTATTTTCATTTGCCAGGGTCAGAAAACAGCATTATGGACTCTACTGATGGAATCAATCAAACTGAAGATGAAGAAATACCTTTCTGCAAAATATCAAGTGTAATGAGCCTGAATCCAAATGCATTAGGAAGTGGAGATGTAAGTGTTTTAAATAAACAGCAATAGTGATGTTAGGAGAGGAAAGATGTATCAGTATTGGTTACATAAGGGCAGTAGGATATAGATATCTTTAAATTATAAACAGAAGTTGTTGCAAAGAGCTCAACATTCTTGATAAGCTTTAGTAATATTGTATATTTGAAGCACATATTGAAACTTTTCATATCTCTTGCAGTGACAGGTCAGGGCCAGCACTGAAGTAAACAGAAATACATCAGTGCTGCATTTGCCTGAAGAGATGGAATTATAAACTTAATGTACTCATATATGATTCGTGAAAAAATCAACAAAAATTCACATGCTGAATTATTTTGTGCCAGATTTAATAAGAGTTTAAAACATTTCTCTAATATTCAAAATGTTATACTACTAGCATGTTCCTGCTCATTAAAACTAATACAATGTAATTGTAAGTGCTTGACTTTCTGCAGTTTTTTGGGAGGGGAGACAACCATGGGTGCTAACTTCTGGGTGCAAAAATGCCTAAGTGCTGAAGGTTCTACTAAGCTATGTACATTGGTATTACACACTCACAATTTACTAGAGAGTAGATTTGCATTGTGTGATAAAGTTTGAAATACTTTTCTGTTAGGAAATATGGCTTGTCGCAAATATTGTCAACATGATTACCTGCAAATTTGGGCATTCAGCACCATCACTATTATTACATCCAGCTTGCTGTGGAGTAGTTGCCTTCTGCTTCTTCAGAACCAAATTACCCAAAATAAGTGTTGTAACTGAGTTCATTGAACATTGTTAAATTTCACTGTCAGTGTTTGTTTTGTTGCCATCTTCACATTGCAAAAAGCTCTTAAGAAAGACTACTCTCTCTCGCTCTCTCTTGCACATGCACACAAACACACCTATTAAACAGGCTGAGAATAACATCTAATACTGGAATTGATGACTTGTTTAAATCGGTTAAAAGTGAAAACTGAGTCCATTAAATGCATTGAACAAAACTCATGATTCAGTTAATGGCACTGCATAGCGCTGAATCCAGGAGAGGCTTGTGCAAAGCATTCAGACAGATCCACCCACAAATGCTCAGTTGGTAATTAAGATTACCTCCGCATCCTGTACACTTGCAGTTTTGACTTCATTGTGATCACAAAGGGCTAAATGAAAAATCTGATGTGTTCCATTCACATGACTTTCTCTACATCTTTGTAACAAATTATTGTTAAAAAGCTTATTCTTCTATCTACTTCATGCTAATCAAAATAAACATTACCAGAAATTATCTTATTACTTGCTTCCTTTTAAGTAGAAAGAAAATTAGGAATACACAAGGCTAAAACAATAGTCAACTCTTTTAAAAGCTGATTGCCATGTGGTTGAAACCATTTTTTGCATGCCCAGAAGTTTGCAAATTCCCATATGAGAATAGTTAAAGTATTTTATAACTGAAACTAATTACAAATATCTCAGAAATGGTCAACTCCATAAAAAATATGTATATTATATAAATTGTTTGTTAATGAGATCTACATTTTTTGTATTGTAAGTTTTTCTATATCTTACAGTTTATCAGTTAGACAAAATTCGTCCAGATTAAAGAGGTTTTCAGAGGCTATTCCCAGAAAATATACATATCAAGTATTTAAAAAAATTCAGTAAAATTCAATCAGAATGAACAGGCCTTCAGAAGTTATTTCCAGAAAATTCAAGATATACATTATATTTGTGATGGAAATGGATTTAATGTCTGGTGTTTTAATCAAAAATTGAAAATTTTTCCATTTAAAGCGTAGTTTGGGGTGAGAGGATTTTCTTGAAAATCTTCGTTCTTATCCTTGGAAAATATCAAACTTAAATACCATGTTTTGGTATTTAATAGTCTTTTTGAGCTATGCTGCCCCCTCCCACACACACACATACACTCACTCTCTCTCTCTCTCTCTCTCTCTCTCTCTCTCTCTCTCTCTCTCTCTCTATACACTGTGTACATAATATGTATAGAGAAAGTAAAAACTGCTCAACAAGAGAGAGTAAACTAAAGGTAGGCTTTAGATCAATGTCATTTTTAGGTTTTTTATTTATTTATTTATTTTTTGCAGATTGATGTGTTTAATTCAGGAGAAGATGCATCAAGTTCACCCGAAAGGTCAGATTCATCTGAAATGGTCTTAAGTAGAACTCCACCAGATATGATGTCTCCTAATGCTGCGATATCTCCAATCAGTACATCTTCTGTTTCCAATATAGGGCTTGTCTCTCCAACAAAAACTAAAATATTGAAATGCACCTCAAGTTATAAGATGTGTATGCTGCCAGAAGCATCCTTGCCAAATTCAAGAATTACAGTTCTCCCAGCAGTGTCAAAATTTAAAGTAAATAAGTTGTCTCCAGTTAAATTGGCTAATATAGCACCAAAAGAATTTGCAGTAAGTACACCTGTGTCAAGTAATTTCCCCCCTTCTTTGTTCAATTTAACAAGAGTTACACAACCTTCTGAAATACAAATGGCTAGATCCCTACTGAAAAGTAAGAGATTAAGCTCTACTGTGCCTCCTTACGTCAGGCTAAAAATAACTGATGGAAAGAAATCAATGTTGCCAAGCTCTATGACATTATTGACACCTACAAATATATCAGTACCTACATCACCAGGTGGTAGCACACCATTGATAGAACCTCCATTATCATTGGTAAACACAGCCGTGCTGGACCCTTCTTTGCAAAGTACCTCAGAGACAGACTCATCAGTGCAGGATCCTGCATTGGAAAGCACAACAGTGCCAGAAACCTCACCGGCGCTGGAGCCATCAATGCAAATTCAAACACCAGCAGACTCATCCATGCCAGAATCATCATCATCAGATAGTCCATCAGTGCTTGCAAAGACCAAAATTCCTCACAAATCTGCAGTGGCACCTTCTTATGCAAAAGCTTCAAAGGTGCCCCTCTATTATCAAGAAATGTTAACTTATCCTAAGCTTCGCCATCTATTTAAATGTATGGCCAAACAGTGTTCATATACAACAGACAATGAGATATACTTTAAGGAACACTTCACACAGCATAGCAAACGCAACAAAGGCTCATTAGGCAAACGAAATAGACTTCCAGGCTGCAAATATGACTGGCAGCAATGTGTTTATTGCTGTGCAATGTTTGCGTTTGCTGAAAAATTGGTGGATCATGTTATAAAAGAACATGGAAACTGCATATATCAGTGTCCTTATTGCTTCTTTCGAGCAATCTCTGCATCATACATTGTTCTACATCAGGTGAGAAATGCTTCCATATATTATAGTTTTCTTGAACATCTATTTATTTGTTTATACATGCTAATTTGGTTATGCCTTAAGCTGATTTTAGCATCAACTTAGAACCACAGTATATTCTGGGCTTTTTAGGCCATAATCCCGTCAGGTTCATAGAACTCAAATATTTTGTCGAATGCTACATTTGGCATCTTCAGTTGAAACCAGCTTATCAAGTTGTGTACTTTTATAATTGGTGATTTGGTGGTAGTTCATCTATTTCTACATGTGTGCTCGAGTTTCCAAGAAGTGGTGCTCAATGCTGGGTGGTGTATTTCAGTAATGTCTCGCTAAAAGAGGGTTGGAAGCAGTTTAGCTTCTCAATTCTTTTTGCCACTGCAAAATGTAGTAAAGGCTGCCCGTTCCTTCTTGACTAATGACTAGAGCTCGGATTTGTAGGTAAATACATATTTTGTTTGCGTCCTAATATGAACTTGAAACTGAGTTTAATGTTCTGGGTATGTACACTAGTTCAAACATGTTAAGTTTTATTGCACATAAAAATGCATATTTTCTGATTTTTTTATGTAAATAAAATTTTTTCATGTATTCACATTAATTACACAAAAATCACATACAGGAATCACATAATTTCATAAAATCACAAAAGCAGCAGCAGAATTATTTTTAACAATTTACCCTTCTGCTATTCATACCAGAAATGCTGTCATACTTTCATGATCAAGTGGTGTACTGTAAACTGAACAGAGCTCTTATTTTGACAACTTAAATGATGATTAAAATATTCTGTTAAGTATAATGATGATAATTATAGTCATAACAAAATAAATGGGTACACATACAATAATTAACTCTAAAAACATGAGCGAAAAAAATAACATGCATGCAATAATTAATTTATTCACTCTCTGGAAGTTCTCTATTCCCTCCAGATTAGAATCGCCGTCTGAGCTGTTTGTCCTGCAGCTTTCCACTTTAAGATAGTCTTATTATCAACAACGGTGTTGCTTAATCTCTCAAAACAATTAACTTTATCAACAGTTGGCAGCTTATTTTTAAAAAATAAACATTATGCAAATTGTATACTTCACAAAATCTTTACATTCTAGAATCCTATATTTAATGTCTTTTTTTTTTTCCTAGGTGTAACCATTTTTCCTGTTTTCAATTTTTTTTTTTGGTGAGCATGGTTTATGTTTGTTGCCGAAACACTGGTGAACTCAAATGTTAATTTCACTACTTCTTTTACAGGAAGTGTTGGATATTTCTTATAAAACTTTAAATAAACATTCAACACAATAGCTCTTTCACCACTAGGCAACAGTTTACCAGCCTTATGCTTTATGTAACTTGATGAAGATGCAAGAGCAAATTTGCTGCGAATGACCTTCATGACTCTTAAAACCAACAACCGTTACTGTAGTAAACAATATTGCGGAAATCATATGACTCATACGAATAACATGTTGGGACTTGGTAATTACTTAAGGTGATCCTGGACCTTCTGCTCCCAAACAGGCAGCATATCTTACAAAAATATTCTCACTCATTCATCTAAGCTTAGTGGCAGGAATCCTTGTGATTTCTTTCATGATGTTATCACTAAGTTTCTGTAAATTAAACAAGGATTCCTGCTGCAGAGCTTAGGAGTGTGAGTGAGCACAATTTTATTTGATATGCCTGCTTGTTTGGGAGCAGAAAGTCAGCATTTCCAGCATCTGCTCTAAGGTAAGCACTTAAGTGCGCCTTTGCTGGCACCTTTTTCCTGGTACTCACAGTTCCCTCGTGCAGTGGAGAGAGGATGCGAGAAGGTTAGCTTATAATTTAATGATCCAATATTATATGCATAAATAAAAATAAACAGGCCTGTCTATTCTGAACTACTTTCATCTGATAATATATCTTCATCATTCTATTTATTTATTTATGCTAAGCTTTATACAAGTGAATATGACGGTGTTCAGCCCTGGCTCTTTACCGGTCATACTCATATTTTACAAGTTTATTAATTCTAGTTTATTACACCATTTTGTCTATTTACTGTCCATATCCATTTATTTTTCACTTTGCATAAGAATTGTCCAATCTTCTTACTATCTTTTTGAAACATTTCAACTACTACTACATTTCTATCTATTTTAAACCATTTCTTATTAATATACTCTTTTCTCCAAATTTCAGTCCCTTTACATTTAAATAAAATGTGTTCCATATCTTCATTTCCGCCACATATAGGACATTGATTTTGTGGAATACCTTTCCTTAAACCTTTTAATCTCCATACTCCTGCTTTCAGCCATGCAATACCTTCTCGCTCCTCTTTATTTGTCACATCAATGTACTTTTCCCTTCCCCATGAGACTTTCATTGGTATATAGAAAACTAAAAATCTCTTTTTAGTTATTTCACTAAATATTTTTTGTATTTCTATATCCTCAAATCTTTTCCTTGGCAACTTCCAGAAGTTATTCACATTATTTTCTCTTCTTCTCCACATTTCCCCTAACCCACTACTTTCCAGGTTATTTCGAAGACAGTCTACCCATCCCTTGTTCTTTAAACTTTTCTCTTGATATACTAAACACTGTTTTAACAAATTCCTTTCTTCCAATTTCAATATTCTATGCCAAAATTTCAATGCCCTTTCCATAATCTTTCCCTTACTTGCCACTCTACCCAGTTCTATTTGTGCTACCTGCCTAACAGTTGCATTTGATAACCCCAGTATTTCTTTGCAAAATTTCCTATGCACCTCATCTATGCCTTCCCATCCTCCTTCTAATCCCCATACTTCTATCCCATATAGCATTTTTGCCTCAACCACCATATTGTACACTTTTTCTAACCATCTAATATTTATATTAGGTGCTTTGTATTTGCAACTTCTAATAGCTGATAAAGCTCCTTTTCCTTTTGCCAATACAAATTTCTTTTGCTTTTCCCAATTGCCACCACTATCAGTTTTAACTCCTAGATAAATACATTCTCTTACTACCCTGTACTCCTTTTCATTCTCATTCTTCCATTTTTCATACTTGCTCAATTTTCCCCCTTTTTTGAACACTACAATCTGCGTCTTGTCCTGGTTCACTTTTAAACTCCACTCTTTACAGTAATTATTTAATGTTTGCAAGGATTGTTTCAAGTCATTCACTGTAATTGCACCTATAACTAGATCATCTGCAAACAGTAATCCTGGAATCTGAATATTATTAATTACTGGCATCGAGTTATTATTTCTCCCAATTTCTGTTAATACATCATCTATATATAAATTGAATAGGACTGGACTTAACTTACATCCCTGTCTAAGGCCTTTCTCTTGTTGGATTTCTCTTGTTACAACCCCTTCCTCCACTCTTATACAAAAAGTATTTTCCTTATATAATGCTCTAAGGGTGTCCACCATTTGTTTACTCACTCCTTTAGTCAACAACTTATGCCACAGCAATTGAAGCTCTATCCTATCGTATGCTTTCTCTAAATCCACAAAAGCCATATATAACTTTCCTCTTTTGTCTTTCAAATATTTATCTACCAGTGTTTTTATAATAAATAAGTTATCAACTGTCCTCCTCCCTTTTCTAAAGCCCATCTGAAGTTCCGAGAGGATATTATATTCTTCAACCCATGTTTGTATCCTTCTTGCCATAATACCAGTAACAATTTTTCCTACATTTGATAATAATGCAATGCCTCTATAGTTGTTTGGTTTGTCAACACTACCCTTGCCTTTGTATATTGGATGTATGATTGCTTTCCTCCACTTATCTGGTATATAACCCTTCACCTTAATTGTGTTAAATAAGTCTACTAAAACCTTAACTCTGTTTATTTCAGTGCACCATTCCTTAAGGAACTCTGCTGGGATTCCATCTATTCCCGTTGCTTTATTTCTCTTCATTATTTTCACCTGTTGAATTATTTCTTCACTTCTTATTATATCATCGAGTATATCTACATAGTTATTACCTATTTCCCAATTTCCTATCTCATTTTTACTCTTGTCCCCATACAAATTTTTAAAATATTCCATCCATTCTCCTGGTTTTATACTTGGTTTTGTTACATAGTTATTATACATTGATTTCATAACCTTCCATATCTCATTTGCATTATTTTCATTTAGGATTCGTATCAAATTATTTTCATATTTTTTCATCCAGCTTGATTTCTTTTGTTCCAGTAATGAATTATATAAATCCCTCTCTTGCATATACTCTTTCTTTAATTCTATGTATCCTAATTCCCTCCACTTTATGAGCAGCTGTTTGACTTGTCTTTTAGTTACTCTACATTCTTCATCAAACCAGCCCTCATCTCTTTTGTAAACCTTCTTTCTCATTTTCATTTCCTCCCCAGCCCTTAGCATAATGATATTTAAGATATCCATAACACTTTCCATTTCTTGTTCCTTTATCATAAAACTTATTCCACACTGACATATCTGGCCATAATTAGAGTTTAGTGTCTGCCTAAATTTATTGCAATACTCTTCCTTCCATTTGTATCTACTGTATTCTTCTATGTTACAATTTTCCTCCCTTAAATTATAGACTATTTGCTCTGTGCATGTTTTTATGTCTACTATCAATGGAAAATGCCCACTGTTGGAACTTAAATTTAGTACCTTAAAATTACTTAAAATATACCCCATATTAATTGGCCATAATACATAATCAATCACACTTTGACCATTATTACTAACATACGTATATTCTCCATTCACATCTTCTCCATATTTCCCATTCAAAATATCAAAGGCATTCAATTCACAGAATTCTATAAATTTCATATAGCCTTTGTCAACTATCTTATATTTGCTGTATCTAATTTTCTCAGGTTTCTCATCCACCTATTCCCTCCAATAACATCATTTTCGCCAATCCTAATGTTAAAGTCTCCCATTAATATAATCTCAGAATTAACATATCTTTCCTTTAAATGTTCTATTTCTATCTCTAGGTGTTTAAGGAGGTCTGGATTATGAAAGCGCGAAGGAAGAGGAGGATTGTATACTATGCCTATACATATAACATTTTCAACTATTTGTTTCTCCTCTAATACAATCCATAGTATTTCTTTTCTCCTTGACCAAGTTTCTTTAACTCCTTTACTTAACGTTTTCTTTACAAAAAAGCCTATGCCTCCAGATGCCCTCCCCTTTCTTGCTACCTTATCTCCTTTTATCCCTACAAAATCAAAATCCTTTACGTAAACCTGGTCCTCTTTTAACCATGTTTCAGCTACCGCGAGATAATCAAGTTTCGTCAATAATTGATTTAAACTCCCTCACAATTCCAGAATCCAAGCCTCCTTATATTCTCCCTTCCCTATTGTGAGCTGATCTAAATCTAAATGTTTCTAGTGTTCTTTTACTCCTTAATTGTATCCCTTCTCCGGAAGGAATAGCTTTATTTCTGTCTAAAACTAGAATGCTGCCATGTTTAGATGATATAATGCTGTCTTCTTCCCCTTCTGTATTCTCCCCACTACTCTGTTGCCACGCCTTCTTTCCCTTCGAAGCCAAATTACGTGCTGCCATTACTTCCCCTCTTCTCGGAGACACTATTTTCTTGGTTGACGTCACTCTGGTGGCTCCTCCTCCTGTTGCTTCCTCTGTTGACGTCATTACTTCGTCAGCTGTTACTTCTCTCGTAAGGATGTTGGATGACGTCCTATCTGCATATGTCGTTCTCATATCCATGCTGACAGGCGGATTTCGGTTCAAACACACACTTTCCCCGTCTTCACCCACATCCATTCCTTTTTGCTTGGACTTTGATCTTCCCGTTGTACTTCCTAAAGTTGGCGTTGACATCTGCTGAGTAATTTCCTCTGTGCCTGATTGGGGTTCTCTTAGCTCCTTCTTGTCCAGATGCGATGTCTTTTCTCCGTCAATCCACAATTGGAAATTTCTAATATAAGCTCTTCTTCCCTGGGCTCTTGCTTCTTTCATTTTTTGTACCAAATTTCTTTGCAGAGCTCTCTTCTTAGGTGATAAATCTTTATTAATAAAAATGTCTGTTCCTTTTAATTTCTTGGCTCTTTTAAGTACTTCATGTACTAATTGGGCTGTTGCAAATTTCACTATAATTGCTCTCTTGCCAAGTTGTCTTCCAACTCGATAAGCTTCAATAATTTCCCATCTATACAATTCCAAATTCAGCTTTTCCTTCGTTATTTCTAATATTTCTTCTGCTGGCCATTTATACCTTCTTTCCTTAACTCCTATGAACACTAAATTAAATCTTCTCTCCCTTTCTTCCAATCTTTCCATTCTTTCCTTAACCATTTCAACTTCCCTTCTTGCTTCCTGCACCTCAACTCTAACATCTTCTGTGATATCTGTTGCCATCTTTTCCAATTGTTTACCTATTCGTTGTTCCATGCCTTCTATTTTGTTCATTTTCTCAGTCAGGTTTTCCAGCATTGTTATTATATCTGCAGGGCCGGGGTTTACCTCAATTCCTCCAATCACTAACAACAAAGTTATAACACTTGCTAAAACCAAAATGTTTGTCATCTTCTCTCCAAAACTGTGTTTACTATTCACCAATTTTACTTTTCTAAACTGTCCAATTCTTGCTCTATACACTGTAATGTCCACTCCCATCGTGACTTAGATCCTTCTTCCTTCACCGCAGGAGCACCTCTCAAAACACAGCCTTCCTCTATCACTGCTGGCTTAGCACTCCCCCATCATTCTATGTCATATGGTCCTTAGAGCCATTCATTGCTTTTGAAGTAACAGTTTTCTGAAACTCTTTGTGTCAGATGGAACATATGTTCTTCTGCTGGTTTTATTATATGGCCCAGAAAGCAAATAAGCATGGCCCTCGTCTTTAGCAGAGCATTGAACCCATGCCTTTCAGTAGGTTAGCCAACATCCATCCTTTTTCATACACTCTCACAACAATGCCAGGCGGAATATCACACTTTGGCATGGTTTTTCTCTTGAAAGGACAGCAGCTTTTTCCATCTGTAAACTGCAACGTTATTTTTTTCACACCATTGTTTTAATTAAAATACTAAAAACACCTTTACACCCACTTGTATTTCATGGCATATCAAAAAACACTGCTGTTTGGTTCGCATTCCCTATTTGTGATAGCAGAAATTTTATTTCACACCTCAACTGGATTACAAAACAGTGAAACTGGATTGTAATCCGTATAGTCATGTGGCAGATCCTGGGCTAAAAATGTTCGTCTGCTCAAAGTAAGTCCTTTCCACTGCATAAATTGGGTACCTAGGGCTAGTTTTGAATTCCATATGTCAATACCATTTGGTTTTGCTGCTTCCCTTGCGTAACGTTTCATATGTTACAGCAATGCCATCATTTCATAGTTCCACAACATAATCTAACACTTTGGGCAATGTTGGGGTTTTTGCTATGTTTTGGACCATGAAATGCAAAAGGTTGATTTCACACTTTTCAATTTTTCTGTCTGATCACTCCATTTTTCTCCATGAAATTAACTACTTGGAGTTTAAATTTTGCCATGTAACTATTATTCTTTCTTCCTATTACAGATTACTTATAACAGACCAGAAATCTACTGTCAGAAGGCCAAAACAATTTTGAAATACCAATGTCAGCTGTTTACGTATATATGTGAAACATGTGAACTCTATATGGTAGGTTCGGTTACAGGAATTCTAAACAAATGAATCTTCTTAAGGGAGATTAGATGTTTCAGTAATTGAATAAATGAAGCTTCTGAAGATCAAAGGTCAACATTTTCCACAAAAATTGCAATGAAAATTACCTTTAAAGTTCGAAGGCTTTCACGGCCGGTGTTAGAATCACTTATAGAAAACAAAACTGGGCTTGTAGGCCGTGGTCCACTGGGCTTCTCCCTTCGTTCCCCAGACGTTTCGCCTGCATCTGCTGCAGGCATCATCAGTGGCGTGTACATCTCCGTGGTCTCTCAGTCGCTACTGAGAGACCACGGAGATGTACACGCCACTGATGATGCCTGCAGCAGACGCAGGCGAAACGTCTGGGGAACGAAGGGAGAAGCCCAGTGGACCACGGCCTACAAGCCCGGTTTTGTTTTCTAAAATTACCTTTGTTTGAAAACCTAATATAATGGGGGGGGGGAGGTTTACCACAGTCCAGACTTAGGTTGGGCAGTACTAGTTTTCGCATACTGAGAGGGGTAATTTTTGAGGTTGAAAAATGTCCGGGGCTTTGAACAAAAAACAGATTATTGCAATTATGATAGATTTTAAAGTTTATATTTACTTTTGACGAAAAGAAATGGGTTAAAAGTAAATTTTGATAAATGTTACGCATGTTGGCGGCTATAAGGGCACAGTTGCTTTGTTACAACATTTTGCTTATGTGAAAGCATATTGATCAGTATTTAGCGAGTATGATGAAACAGAGTAATCTTAGGGTCTTGTGCTTTATTAAAAGGAAGCATATTATTGTTCTCATATACTGCTTCGAATCACTGAGTTTGTGACATTACCAGGGAAAAAGAAAATATGCAGTAAGGAAAAATGCCAATATGAAACAAGTTTTTGAAAACATTTGTTGATTGTAAAGATCTGAGTAGTGTTCACAATATGATGATGATTTTTTTTTTTTTTTTCACAAAGGTAAGGGACACTGGATTACCTAAAAAGTGATAAGCATAAGAAAACTGTTTAACTGCTTCATAATCAAAGGCTGCTGCTTACTACAAAACTAAAAATTATAAGGTTTTAAAATTTGCCATTCCTTGTATTACTCAATTATATATTGCCATGAATAAATGGTTATTGCTTCCATATATATATATATATATATAGGAGAGCTTTTATTTTATGACTAGAAAATAAAAAATTAAATAATAAAAAAAATTAAATAATATAAAAATTAGCAATATATCCAAACACTATAAAGCGCCAAACCATGTTATTTCGGGAAAAAACAAAACTACCAATCAGATGTGTAAAATTAATATCCTGTAGCAAGTGTTGTGGGTGTTATGAGTGTGTATCAAAGAAAACCAGCATTTGTCATGGGTTTAGTCTTCAAAAAATGGCAAGCCTTGGGAGGGGTATGTTAAAGTTAGTATCTTACGACAGACTTTGCTTTGAATTCAAAATTTTAAGTGATGATAACTGACATATGGAAATTAATCAAGCAAAGGCAATTCATTATTGGAATAGTTCTTTCATGTTACACAGTACTTGCAAAGGTAAATCAGATTTTAAAAATTCAGGTCTTAGCCAGAATGCTATGGATCTTTTGCTTTCCTTTTTGATACATTTTTATTTTCTCTACATGCACTGTGTAAATAGTGTAGGTATGGAAAGGTAGTGTATCCCACCCAAAAATTCACTACTGAAATTTATCCAGAAATAATATGTTTTGAGGTTCCAAGAAAGCATTTTGAGAAAAAGGTGTGTATGTGTGGGGGGGGGCAGGGATGCAAAAACTTTCTGCTCAAAAAATGAATATCTCATTGAAACACACCATTAATGTCATATGCACACCATTTTGTTGTAGAGTTGACCGTTTCCAAGATATTCCTTGTGATTAGTTTCAAATTTTTTTAAAAGATTCAAGTTGTTCAGGTGTGAAAGTCGCCAGATTTCGGAGGTTTTGACTTCTACTTGATAAACTATTTTTTTTTCAAACAGTTACCTTTCTTTACATCTCGCTTTTGTTTACTGCTGGCCTTGCAAAATGAACAAATTTCAGTTGTTCACATAATGAACAGCTTTTAATATATATGACTATCACTGTAGCCATATTTCCCTTCTGCTTACACTAATGCTCATCTCGATTAGCATGATGAAAATAAAAGAATCTCTTTTATAAGAATAGTTTGCAGAACAGGTAGGGAAGGTCAGATGAATGGAACCCACAAGAGTTTTACAAACTTAGTTGCCATGTATCAGGGGCACAGGTTTTGGGAGTTTGCTAAAAAAATATTAAATAGCAACATCTAATTTTAATTTCAATTGCTCAACTTTGGATTCATATTTATTGTTTGATTTAAATTGTGTAAAAAATGTATCCTTATACTTAATCCCCCTTTCTTGACTGTGCTACTGGATATGTCTTATCTGATGAAACTGGTATTATTTCTTCATCTCTTATGACTAAGTAAATCAATGCTTCAAAAGATTCTTTATGTCTAATTTTGGGCTAAGTTTGGTTTAATGATATGCTGCCTAGTCAAATCTTCTTATGATTTTTCCTTGTTAGGAATAATTTTTATGATTATATTAAATGTATTTTTAGCTTCCCATCTTTACCAGTGACACTTGATTTGCAGACAGCAATAATGTTAAACTGTTATTATTCCTCCATGCTAAACTGTTTAAATCTTTAAAGCCTCTATATCTCCACTCTACCTCTTTGTAGATATTATCACTATTGAAGATGAATGTGATCCGCTTCCTTGAAGTTTTATGTTGTGTTCTTCCAAATGTCATACAAAAATATTAGGAAAAATTGTCAAATCATTGCTCTTATAGGAAATGGTGTCTAACAAATAATTTAAATGTATGCAATATTAATTTGACTGTCACTGTTACTAAATTCCTCCAAACATCAATCAATTTAGATGTAGTTTTGTTTTTCATATTTGAGGTATGCATAGGTGAGTCACCAAACTTTTTTTTTAAACAAGGTTTTGATGTTGTGCAACTTGCCAAACAACACATTGTTTAGCTGAGAATTCTGCTTTGTTTATCTGGTGGTGTAAGTGAAGGTGTTCTCTGGTGTAATTTTCGTTCTAGATGGCTCAGTTGGTTAGGCACCGGCCTTGTGATTTCAAGTCACGGGTTCAAACCAAATTAATATATGGTCATAATTTTTGCAGCTTGGGTACTCAATTAAAATTTTTATGAATCGGTGCTATTAAAATGTAAATGTTTGTGATTGATTTATCCTGGCATAAATACAGTCGTCAGATGCACCCATATTTTATTAAGTGCTTTGAAAATAATTTAGATAACCTTAAAATTGCTTTTGATTTCTGCCAAAAATTCTAAACTGTGAATTTTGCATATGGAAAATATTAATACACAAAATTAATTTGGTTATTTTATTAATCATACTGATTGTGCTTTCCAATACATCAATATTTTTATTTATTACAGAATACATGCCACACTAATGAAAAAGTGACAGTATTATTTTGCAACAAACTAGAATGTGTTCCTGAAATGATGGAAGAGCAAATTTTCCGTGCAGCAGTGATTACCCCCTATGTTTGTCAGCAAGGTAGGAATTATTTAGATTTTACTTCCTGTATTGTGATTAAACTTTTGGCTAACTGCTGATTGGCAGTTATGACTGGATGTTCATTTTACTGCCCTTGATTATGAAGTGACTAGGAGCTACATCTACTACAGACTAACCTTAATGAAATATTAATTTGGAAGTGATAATTTTATGAACCAATTCTATGTTCCTTTTCTTGTTTAATAGGAGTAGAGCTGAAATAAATATACCTTGAAAGAACAATTTTGCGACAAGGAGTTTTGAAAATGATTCAAATTGTCAAAAGATCTATTTATTGCTTAATATAGAATAAGTTGTTTGCCAAAATATCATTCCCCCATTAATATATAGGAAGTCTATCAAAGACAAAGACCAATTACTTTGAAATATCTTAAACCCATTTTCTTACTATTTCACACTAACCTACAAAGTACCTACTCTATCAGTAAAACTACATAACTTAATAAACCATACTTCCACTTATTCAAATTATGTTAACCTTAGTTTCATATTTAATTTAATGGTCTAAAAATCCTAACCAAGTGAATGAAATCTCTCTATTATTCATTTGGTAGTAATTTCAGGGAAGAATATGATTCACAAAAGTTTGTGGTTTCAATTACATCATAAATACAGTAATGCTAAACAATAACTTCAGAACTAATTAGAAAATTGATAATTAATAATATAATATACTTTAAATTTTTTTATATAAGAGAAACTAATGGTTGCATTATTTATTATATTTATTGCCATATTAAGAATTGTACAGCTTATTGCTTTCATTTTGCAAACAGTATTTTACTCATTAAAATAGAACATATAAATAATTTCATAATGTACTATAACAATCTAATGTTAATTAATATACTGACTTCACATTTTGGAGGCACGATGAGCTGGGGCCTGGGATACTGGTACCAGAGGTACTATTCCCCTGGGAAAGTTTGCTAATGTGTTACAGGCAGACAATCAGACATTCATATCAGCTCAGAGTGGGGCAGCTTTGAAAACCCTTACAGTAGTTAAAAGAGCATCCATATTGGTGTGGGAGTGTCAAAAGATGTTGGATAGACTTTTAGCCCCTGGACAGGCTGGCTAATGCAGGACCTGAGCCCTTTTGCAGCATGTCTCCCAGAAGAGTAAATTATTAGGTCGCAGCTTACTGCAAAGCCTATCTGATTTGGGAAAAACACAAACTACCACCAGACAAGCTTACACTTCATGCCAGAACCAGGCAGGTTCTTTTGAACCAATTGGTTTATTAAACAGAATAGTTGAATATATATATATATATATATAATATCAAAGGGTAATTTAAAATAAAAAACCAGAGATTGAATCTCTCATACTAGACACAAAACACTGAGGAGACATCAATGCCTAATGGGGCTTACTCAGGGTCTGTTACGCCGAAAATACAGGATGCACTTTGAGACCTCTCAGTATTCTTAACGTGAATGCAAGGCATTCTTTTGGAGTCCAGGATGTAAGAAGAGCAGGCATCAGGTTCAATTTATCAGGACCATTAGACTTGAGTGAAACACAACTTATAAGGCACAAAGGGCTGCAAGAGCCATTAGAGAAGCCAAACAGGTACCATCATCTTACAAGTTATGAGAAATCTAATATTTTAAAAGGAGAAAATGTATGTGTATAGAGGTAATCACAAAAACCACTCATCTGAGTTTGATAATTCTTTCAGCATTGAAAAACCCAATTAACTCCTATGGACATGAGGCTATAAATGCCTTATAATTTCAGTTTTTCATAGAAAAGTATTTACAAAGCTTCAATATAAACACATTAGAGTTTAAAAAAGAACATGTTTGTGACAAAGATCTTGACATTAGTTGTGAATGCTATGGAGTGGAACTTAAATATTATGCCACACAATATAAATTTTTGCTGCATATAATTGTAACAAAAATCGGTGACATTTTACTGCAAGGAGTATACATAATGTTCATAATGCAACACTTCAGCAAACGAGTTTAAAATGTAGCAATCGATCATGTGTTATATTTTTTTTCTTTAATTGCCCATTTATTAGATATTGTAGATATGTGAAAACATTTTATATTAACTGGAAGATATTTTTCTCAGTGGTTGCAGACAGTTTTTTTAAAAATATAAAATTGGAAATCTGGGACTGCAGAATCATATTTCATTCTAAATGTTTCTGCATTTCAGGAAATATCACCTTTTATGTTATTGAATAACTATGGGACCTAAAAGAAAGTAAAATGTCCATTAAGGTGAATTGAGAGCAATCAGTGGCTTGGCAAAAGGTGTCATAAAATATAATTTAGACATGCACTAAAATTGTGTACGAGCTGATACATATCTTTGTACTTCACTCTGTTTTAATATTGTTAACTAGTTTCCTGGGAGTTGCCCACATTGTTAGCTATTTGTCAACTGTTAGATCTCTTTAGTGTTGTTTTCCTCTGATAACTATTGGACATTTCACAAACATCTGAATTAACTTTTGAGCATAACTTTGTGTCACTTTAAGTTATAAACAGAAGCTTGTGACATCTCTACAGAGTCAGTTTAGGCATAGTAGGATCTTCACTACACGTGGTAATAAATCTGTTAAATCGAGATCTGCAGTTAGCAAACCAAGACATCTCCAAACTGAAATTAGAAAATGAGGAACTCAAAAAGAAGCAAAAGGCTGAATCTGAAAAACATACATTTGCTACGGTAACCAAAAAAGGGCGGCCGGAATTCAAGGAGAAACAAGATGCAAATTTCACGAGCTTCAACAGATATCATGTATTGGAAAAAGTGGAAAGTGATGTGAACAGTGAGAATCAGTGCAAAAGAAAGGCAATTGGAAAGCACAAACGAGTGCTAGTAGTGGGTGACTCATGTTAAAGTTTTTGGGTGTAACATGCAAAGAAGAAGGTTTTGAAGTTCGCTGTTATGGATGAACTACAAGGGAAGGTAGATGAGGTAATGCTAATACATGCAGGCACAAATAACATTGGAAGAGGTATAAGTGATGAAGAAATTATGGGGGAAACTATGGACATGATCAATAAGGTTAAATCTCAATCACCTGAAACTAAAATAATTATAAGTGGGGTTCTACGCAGGCGAAATGTAGGAGTGGGGAGAATAGTCAGAATAAACAGAGAACTAAACTGGCTATGTTGTAACAGAAATTGTCTGTTTGATGATGGTAATTTTTGGTTAAGTGACAATGATTTTGGTAGAGATGGTGTATATTTAAATAGGAGGGGGTCCCATAAATTTGGAAATTTAATATGTGATGCTATTTATTTTCTCATAAGGGAAACTAAACAATGAAGTGGTGGATACACTCAATAGTAAGAGGAAACAAACTGCTACAGATATACATCTGGTTATAACTAGTTCAAACAATTTAACTAATGAAGAGAATGGAACAGGTATTAATTTGAAATTTTGACTAATGCATCAAAATGTCCAATATGCATCTAACAAAGTAAGGGAAATTGAAATAATGTCAGATGACTGTAAACCTAATATTTTAGTGTTGACTGAACATGGGCTGGAAGAAAACCAAATTAAGTACCTCAAGTTAGCAAACTATGAGTTAGCAGCAAGCTTCAGTAGGCAATTCCATAAAGGTGGTGGAGTAGCTATTTATGTAAAAAATGGAATCGATTTCACAATACTTGACTGGGTGATTCTCAAATAGAAATGATATTCGAGGTTTCAGCTATAAAAATACAGATTAAGAGTGAATTATATATTATTGTTGGACTATACAGGTCACCAAGTACAAAGGTAAATGAGTTTTTAAATAGCCTCGATAATTGTTTTAATAGAACAAATATAAACAAAAAAAACATAATAATTATGGGGGACTTAAACATAAATTCTTGCACAGATACAGGGAACCATAAAAGTTTAAATGATATTCTAAGTAGCTTTAATTTGCAAGATGCCGTAAAGCAACCCACAAGAATTACACCTACCTCATCCACCGGAATAGATTATGTAATAAGTAATTTAGAGCAAGACAGCTACAAATTGAGATTGGAGTAGTTTTGTATCTGATCATTGTGCTCAAATTTTATCATTATTAGACAGAAATGTAACCCCTGAAATAAGTAGATACACGACAAAATGATTAACTAATGAAAATAATTTAATGTCTCTCTATGAAACTTCAAAACATGAAAGTTGGGATTTAATTTATAGTGAGCAAAACAGTGATAAAAAATGGGACAACTTTTTTAAAGTATTAACTACACATTCAAACAAGACATGTCTAATATTAAAAACTAAAATAAATAAGCGTGGTGAACAACGGATTAAACTTCCTTTGGAATTAAAAAAGCTGAGAGAAGAAATGAAAGATGCCTATATTTTTTTCAAGTCTACAAATTTTGTAAGTTACAAAAATAAATACATAAATTTAAAAAAATAAAGAAATTATTGAGCAATTGGAAAGTACCAAGTTTCTGGGAATAATTTTGGATGAAAATATGACATTTAATTTGCATATTGACCATATTTGCAAGAAAATTAGCACCTATTTATATCTACTTAGAAATTTATCAAAATATCTCAATTCTGATTACTTGAAAATGGTGTATTATGGTCTAATTCATCCACATCTGCAATACAAATAGAGGTCTGGGCTATCTCAAGCATCACAAATGTAAATAGAGTATTGCTATTGAAGAAGAGATGCATAAGATGTATATTTAATACTCAAACTGGAGAATCGTGTAGAGATAGTTTTGTAAAAGCTGAAATACTCACTGTTATATCATTGTATATGTTTAAAGTCATCATGTTTGTAGTAAATAAAAATGCTGTACAAATAAGTCACAAATATAGTACTAGAAATCTAAATAATTGTTATAGAAGTAATGTTAACAAAAAGGCCACAGAGAAGGACCCCCTCACAATGGGTAAAATTTTGTACAATAAGCTACCAAAAGAATTGAAAGGCAAAAGTGGAAATGCATTTCAAAAAGAGTTAAAAAGATTTCTAATAAAAAAATGTCTGTATCGAATAGATGAATTTTAAATATGTAATTATAGATGTAAAAAGAAGCTAGTAACAGTGAAGAATAACACAAATATTAATATAAAAATAATAGTTGCAACCAATCTTCACTTATCTTTTGGAATCCTTGCCTGGACTAGTTTTCGCAACAATTTCATTACATTATCAACACATCCTTTTGGTCTCTTTTTTGATGTTGTTTATTTACACTGTTATGGTTACTGCTACTAGGTGGATTGTGTACTAATGCATTGCTAACTACTGGAATCAAAACAAATTTGGTAAGAGTGTCAATTGGAGGTATATCAAAATTCATTGCATGATTTCTATACTTTAATATAAATATTTTCTCCCAAACCATTAAATCTATGGGCCCATTTAAGTGTTTTAATAATTTAACATCTGGATTTATTTCATGATTAAATTTCCAAAAATGTTCTGCTACAGCTGATTTATCAATTTGTTTGTATTTAATATTCCTAAAGTGTTCTTTTACTCTGGTTTCCAAATGACGTTTAGTCTTACCAATATAAACAAGGTCACAATTTAAACAGTTTAATTGATAAATGCCAGATTTTTTATTTTTTGAAATTTCATCCTTTTTAGAAAAGCCTAACAAATTTTTTATACTATATTTATTTTGAGGAACCAATATTATGCCATGCTCTTTGAAAATATTTGTGAATTTTTTATTTGCCCAAGGGTGATAAGTAAATTTTTTAAAAATGTAATTATCTTTTATTTTCTTAAGCATAGAAATATCTTTAACAGCTTTTTGATATTTAAACTTCTCAATTTTTTTATTTATAAAATCAGTATTAAAACCATTAATTAAAGCAGTGTTAATAATGTGTTTATATTCTTTATAGAATTCATCTTTATTAAGGGGTAAATTAATTAACCTATAAATTAAACTATTACAGGTTTATGTTTATATTTTTCTCTTGACGAGGCTTGAAACTTGTAAAAGTCTATGAGCTAATAAAGATTATTATTATTATTATTATTATTATTATTATTATTCTTACTTTCTGTTACGTTTAGTTGTCTCTAAGAATTATCCATTGAGTAGTTAAGTACTTCCATAATCTTGCAAAGTCCTCCTCCATTTATTGATATGCATTTCTTCAACGATCCTAATTTCTTTCATAGGAAGTTGTGGAGCAATATTCTACCGGACAGATGACTTCCAGAATCATTTGGAGAAAGAACATTCACAGGTTGCAATTTATTCCTGTCACAAGTGCACAAGCGTACATTTCAGAGCTGATCGCTTGGTAGCAGTAAGTATTTCTCATTCATTAGTATTACAGTGAATATTAATGTATTTATCTGAATACAAGACTATAAATTTTTCCAAAATAGTAATACTGAGAGCTGGGGAGGTTGTCTTGCATTTGCAAATTATGTTTTTAGAATAGCATGCAGAAAAAGTAAGTTTCAGACTTTGTGGATAAGGCAGTGGCAAAGCATGGGAGAACTGATAAAATTTACCATCAAGGTTATTACATATGCAGCACATTTTTGTATGTTTAATTTCACACTGTAAAGTTAACTTATTGGACCTATAGGGATTATAAGCATTCTCATTCGAAAAAAATTTCTCTCTTGAGACTAAAATAAAAATAAATGATTTCCTTTCACATGGTTGTGCATAATGCTGTGTTAGGAGCCAGTCAAGCAGAAAGACAGAGGTTTAGCTGCACATTTCTCTCCTCCCACAACACAAATATTGATACATTTCTGATCCCTTTTCTCTATGTATCTGCCACTTACAATGTGAATTTCTGTGAATGTTCAAATTAGGCAAAACATCTTACAATATTATGTTACATAAGATATATCTAAATGGAAATCATTTCCATCATCATTGCAACAGCAGTCACTGTCACTATTTCCCATGCACTTGTACCAGTACATTTCCATTCTCTCCTCTCCATTCTACCCACCACATTATTTCAGGATAAGTTTGAATTGGATTAAAAAAGAAAGGTGATCTTGTATTTGGATAGATATGCTAATCAGAGTTCTTATTCCTAATATCGTTGGAGCCTGTATGTGTGAGGTATTTCCACTGGCCTAAATAGGTTTCTTTTGTTACAGCATTATAAATTACACTCCTGCTGCTTTTACCAGTGCATTTACTGTGTTTATGGCAGTGATACCAAAGAAGAAATGCAGCATCATCTTTGTAACACTCATCCAAATAAGCTGCCAAAAATTATTACCCGTTCTGTGGATGAATCGGTAAGATAAATGAGAGAGAAAAAAAAAGTGAATGAATTAGCAAGTAAATGAGCTCAAGTCTTTAAATAAGTCACCTTTTACAGCTATATATACTTCTGCTCTAACCATTATTCCTTTCAATGACTTAAGAAATGTGCTGTAATTATGTTACTTTTCTTAAGGTTTCAACTTGTTTTCTTATCATATACCACACTTTATTTAATTAATGAATTTTTCTAATTTTTGTCTGTTTTTCTTCATTAGATTGATTGTGATGATCTTGTGCCACCATCAACAAGGATATTAGATATGCTGAAAATTGTGAATCTTGAAGAGAACGTAAGTGGAGATGTTATTGTTCATCAGAGAGCTGAATCCGATGAGGAGGCACAAGAGAATGCTGAAGCAGACCCTCAAATTTCAACCTCCCAGGAAGATGAACAGGGAGCTGAAGAGGAATCAACTCAGCCTTTGCCTCCTCTTTGCACAGATGCCCTTGTTGATAAGGAACAGGAAAAGGAAACGAATAATAGTGCTACTCAAATAAGCGACAATTCCAATCAAGAAACTAATGAAAGCAAGATCCCCTGTGATATTAATGAAGATTGCAGAGAAAGCATTGTGGAAGATATTCTTGATCAGAATAAGGCTAAAAGAAAAACTGTCAGTGTCAGTAAAAGTAACCCTGAGAACAGAGGAACAGCATCAACTGTTAGAAGAGCAACTATGCTAAATCAAGACTCAGATGTGATACTACTGGATAGTTCCCCTGAAGATGAAAGGGCAATCATACAAGGTGATGTAAATAGAAAGAAGTCAAAAATACCACAGCTGATTTTACCCGAGCCACTAGTAACCCTGAAACATAGAAATCCTGAGGCCAGAACTGCTATACAAACAGCTGTGGATCCCTTGAGCCTTCCAGATTCTGTACAAAATGAAACTGAGGAAGATGTATCAGAAGCATTGAATGAAAGTGTACTACGTGTAGAATCTGATGTGGATGACAAAAGTTCTTCACAGCAAAAACCAGAACCATCTGAACCTTTGTCTGATACTACAAAAACTGGTTTCTCAGGTTGTGCCTTATATCGATGTGGTTATGCATCCTGTACATACTCTGCTGAAACTTCCTCACAGCTCAGGGAACACTTGTGTGTCTGTGACATGGCAAGGGATTCTCCTTCACTTATTTGTGTGCATTGTCGGAAGCAGTTTAAGCATGTTGGTACGCTAATGGAACATATGCGCACACATGGTACTAATCGTTTTAAATGTTCGCTGTGTGACTTTGAAGCACCAGTTCCTCATCAGGTAGCAAAACACTTAAAGCAGAAGCATCGGGTAACCAGTACCACAGTTGTGCCTCTGAATCCATTAGAATCAGATCCAGAGACTGCAAAGTTTGTAGTTGTACCTAAGGTAAGATATATCTATTTAATGTTCTATTAAAATTAAATTACTTAGAAACATATAAGAAAAGCAAGAGTTTGATAAGCTAAATCTGATATGAAGTAGGAACTGCTTTTGTGGGTAATCATGTTGACAATGAAATGGTACACTTTTTTTAAAATTCTAGTCTTTCGTTTAGAAGAAACATTTCTCTAGTCAAAAACCTGAAATACATTCTAAATGAATTTTCCATTTAAAATGTAGCCATAAAATGATATATCTTTAATCAAGCTTTGTTTTAGATGTGCGACCAGCTTCTCAGAAATGGCAGCACTTGTAATCAATCTTGAATTACCGTATTTATCCGAATACAGCGCGACCTGAGTGCAAGACAACCCCCATTTTTGGCATAATTTAGCATACCATCCTCATATATAAAAAGAAGACATGTTTAAAAGACATATATATATATATATATAAAAAAATTAAATTAAATTTAAAGGTTTGCCATATATTGGACACTTAAGCTGATTAACACCCCCACTCCCCCTGCCTTTTTTTTTTTTTTTTTTTAACTGAATTTGAGTGTTTGGCGGAGAGGGGAGTATGAAAATGTATGGTATGGGTGCAATGATAAAATGTGTTGGCAGCAGTGGCGACAGCATAAGTGTAACGACGATGAGGAATATGATTTTGTATTTATGGACACTCTTTAATTGCTTTGGTTCTCAGTATCCCATTCTATACTGGTCATGGAAGATCGCTTAATTTTGCTCCGGAGGCCTCTCTATCAGTCTTGAGGTTCTTTTATGTGCTGTAAATCTACGACATGGTACCAAAGGAAGCTTTGTATTTAGACAACAGTTAATGTTTTTATCTAATTACATTGGGAGGGGGAGAGACGGAGAAGGGAGAACGGAGAACGGAATTGTACGGTGTGTGTGCAATGATAGAACAGCATAGCTGCAATGACGGTGTTGGTTATACCTACTACAATTCATTGTACATTTTTTTTTCCTAGTTTGAATTTGTACAGAAATTTACATTACAAGTGGGAGGGAGATGAAGAGAGAATGGAAATGTACCAGTATGTGTTATGGTGGTGACGGCAGCAGCTTAGCTGTAATGGTGATTATGAATAAGGTTTCTAATTAAGACAACATACTTAATATAATATATTGCAAAAGTTTTATCTTATTCAAATTTGTGCATAAATTAATATTTTGGATGGGAGTGACAGAATGAGGTACGTAGATGTACGGAATGTGTGTGGTGGCACAAAATGATGATGAGCATAGCTGGAACGACGATTATGGATGCTATTTTCTATTAAGACAACATACTTAGAAGTCTTCTAACTTTATTTTACCTTTGGAGAGTAATCTTTCTTCCATTGAAAATGTTCATATGCCTGTTATCAGCTAATTTTTGGTGTGAAACGTAACACACAAAATCTGCCACATACGTTGCAACCTTGGTGGTAATCTATACCATTTCCTCCAAGCTTAGCCACTACCGTACCCACATAGTTTGAAACTTATTCTTTCCCTGTACATTTTATCATGAATGCAAGACGACCTCCCATTTCTAAACATGAAGATTTTGGAAAATAAACATTACGTTGTATTAGGATAAATACGGTAGTTATTTTAAGTCTGATTGTTGCTTTATAGTGATAATTTGAACACAATGCTATTATAAGTGCCAATCACAATGCTTCGATTGGAGTTACAAAAGCTCAGTTTTAGCAAATAGCACTGACTATAACCACTAGCTGTTTAATAGAAGCCATGTCACCATTGCTTAGAAAAGTTGCGCAATAATTAAATTGTAACCTTTGTGAATCTTTTATAGCTTATTCCTCCTCCTGCTACTACTACTACTACTACTAAAGATGATTATTTTTACCTTCCTCTGTTTCAGGAGAGATTAAGAGGGCGAAAGAGCAAAACCATGAGCAAGGAACCATTGGATAATAGTAACAAGATAGTATTTCTTCCAGAAGAACTAGAGCAGCTACCTCATCAAGCAATATTCACTGTTCCTCTTCAGTGTGCAACCTGTAAATATGAAACCAAAGTGCGAAGCAACTTGTATCGTCATTTGCAGCTGCATACATTGTCCACTGATGAACCAGTTGCTGCTACTGTTGCTGTTTCAGCAGATCCATCTATACTGCCAAGCAGTGCTCCAGTAAATCCTGTGCCATGTCTAGAGACAAATGAGATGATGTTTGATAAGATGACAAACCTTGCTCTTAGTTCTCATATGGGAAATATCACCAAAGTAGGGGATGGCAGTTCTGGTAAGCATTTATTACTTTTGGAAAGTTGAATCAGCTGAGACACTCAATGATGTATTTTCTGAATGTGGTCAGATGTTATTGCATTCATTTTATTTTCATTTTTTAATATATGGCATTTATCTAAATACAAGACAATTCCAAATGCAAGATGACCAACACTATTTCCCAAACCTAATTTAAAATTTGAAACATTATAAAAAAGAAAAGAAAAAAAAAATTCTGCTATGGTAATTCACTTGACATTCTCAATGCATTATTCAACAAACACTTTGGAAAAAAACTCATTGTTCTATCTACTTCATGCTAATTGAGGTAAGCCATGTGTAGAAATACTTTTATTGTACATTTCCACGAAGTTACAATAGGATTAGGGGGAAACTGTAACTTAAGTGATAGTCAAATCTCAAAGGGCTGGTCTCTATGCGAGGACTTTGACATTCCATTAGCTTTGCTTGATCAGCTGAAAGAGCAACAAATAACTTTCCATTTGAGAAAATTATAAGTATGAAAAAATTGAAACCAGTAACATGGAATATCTCGGAAATAGTTAACTACCAAAGACCTTGGAATATATTACCTAGACTCACCGCTGGCACTGGTGTTGCTGTCACTTATTGAAACCTCTCGCGCATCGGTAAGTGAGTGGCAAGCATACTTTCTGCTGTATGTTCAGTATGCTTAAAAGGCTTTAAAAGTGAGGTGGTTTAAGATTATTAGGGTTTAATGGTGCACTTCTATGCTGCATATCTGTAGCAACCACCGGAAAAATGATTCCGAGATCATGTTCCATCGGTAAGAATAAATTATAACATTTGAGTTCCAAATTCACTCCGATTTATTCTCGTGGGTTTCCTCGGTCACTAAGCGAATGATAATTTATTTTAGGCTCTTAATACATACACTAGAATTATTGAGTATGTCGTCAGCTGCTCCGAGACGTAACAAATTTGTGCCATTGAAATGAAAAATTGTTTCCATGAGAATAAAGGCAAGATGATGCTAAACCCTGACACAGTTCTTTCAGGGTATTTAGTTTCCCTCCTTATCTGACAAAGCTAATGAGAATGCTAATTTCATTCTTATAACTATTTTGTATATGTTTCATTAGCATTAGAAGGCAGTGCCAAAATATTAGATTCATTATTATAATTTGTCCTAAAAAAAAATACCCGAATCTTGATTAAGTTAATTTTTGAAATCTGTAATTTCAGACTAAATCACACCCCACAGGGTGCAAAAAGGAATTTTGCAAAAGCGTTAGAACATAAAGAATATTAATCAATTCTAATTTTAGATTTGTTTATAAATTATTTCAAGAAGCACAAACCATACTCTCCTGTAGTGCACATATTAATATACCTATCTTATCTAACTCAAATATACCATAAATACTGATAGAAAATGTTAACTTAACATCTTGAATATAGTTTACTGAAGAGAAATACAGTTATCTAATTTCACTGTAATGTACCTAATTTTATACTGTACCTGAAAATGGAATATTGGTTTTTTTTTTTTTTTTTTTTTTTTATTATTATTATTATTATTATTATTATTTTCCCCTGCTAAATCATTTTATATATTTGTTTTTATTTATTTACATACTGTGTTAATATCGTATTACCATTTTGACTTTCTATAATGACTGCTTAAATTTGAGCTATACATTAAAACTGTATTTCTCAATTAACTTAACACACATTACACACATTCAGTATCGCATTCATATTTCCAGGCTCTTGAGGGTAGGGAATAAGAATAGTTTCATCAGCCTAGAATCGAACCCCGCATATTTTTAATTTTTAATTCAGCATTTTGACCACTTTACTGCAGACACTCTTAACGAACCCTCTTTATAACACTTGTTGACGACTTTGTGCATTATAGTAAAAAGCAAAAAGTATACATGGAATCACTGAGAAGAAACTGAGAAAACAGAATTAAACTTGAATTATGCTCTCTGTGATGCTTACATCCTGTTTGTAAAACACTTTAAATGCAGGTATGCGATATTTAAGTTCAATGATAATATTTACTTCTGTTTTGTTCAGTTGTGGGATGAAATTTTGTCTAGTCAATGAAATGATTTTATTCAACTTCCACCAGAACATTCAAGGTCTAATCTCAGTGCATAGATGCTGACGACCATAAAGACCGTATTGTCACAATTATTTCCTACTCAGGTATCCTTATGACATAATTATAGCTGTTTTAAATTTCAGTGTTTTCCCATTACAAACAATGTATTGCACGCAACCTAGGGAGACTCTTGCCCTCCACCTGACTACTTCATATTACGACAGCGTTTCTGGTCTGTGCAGCTAGGCGTGTAAGGGCTTGTTAACCCCCCCACACACACACACACACAAATAATTTGTGTGTTTCGATAAGATCTACATATTTTGATTTTGTGAGGTTCAGATTAGACCTTAAAATTTTTTCTCACTGTGAAGTATTTTCATTTAAGCATTCCTTACAAATCAGTTGTTTCCTCCAATGGTCTGAGCCTGAACATTGTAATAATAAAGATCTCGTGCTCCCTGCCATGACATATTTAACATCTTTCCTTCAACACATTCTTCCTTACATTCCTCAATTTCTATATTCCAAATCGAAACTAAGCAATCCCTTCTCTTTTATTCTCTTTTCAAACCTTAAGATGTAACCCTTACTATTTCAGATTACCATTCATTGTAAAACCTAAGTAACTTTTAGTCTCCACCCATAATCCTCTAGCCTTTTTCTTTTTCTTCTTATTCTTCCAAACTCCCTTCATTAATTTGTATCTTGAGTCCACTAATCTCCTAACCCATTTATCAATATTAGTTTTTTGAGTTTTCTAAATTTGTTCTAATAAGTTTCTAGGTTTTTTTAAAATTCAAACACTGCTGGATTCTAAAGAAATATTTTAGTACTCTTTCTATACTAGTTCCCTTAAGCTCACTTTCCTGAGGTTCAATATATTTCCTGCTTTTCCAGTGTTCTGGGAACTCCTAAAATAAATTTGCAAAATGTATTCAATCTCCTCTTCTTCAATCATTATTAGCATGCTACAATTCAATTCTATATGTCCAATAATTCTCTGATTTACACCAGAGCAACATAAATTCTTTCATACCATTAGAGAGGTATAGTAGGTTCTAAATATAGATATTTTCTCACAGTTACCAATGCTAGTTTACTTTGGTTCCCACTGTTTGACTTTGTTTCTCCCACTTTCCATGATAACTTGACTCCTAAACAATTAAATTCTTTTGCCACCTAATTTTTTTTATAAACAACTTTTAATTTTTAGTTAATTTCCTATCATTCCTAAAAACTACAATTTTAGTCTTGTTATAGTTAATTTAAGAACCCCATTCATTAAAGTGGTTTTTATCCCCTCAATTACTGTTTTTATACCAATTGGAATTATGATCTAGTCATCCAGGTCTTCTGCATAAATTAAACCGGCTATCTCCACTTTGCTGATTTTTGGCATGTATCTCAACACCTGTTTAATGATCACAATATCAAAAGACTGGACTCTTCCTTATTCTTGCTTCACCTCATGCATCAGAGATGACACACTAACTCAAAATGTTCTTGGAAAAATCTTAGCATGTCCTCACTGAAAATAATCTAAAGAAATAACAAAGAAAGAATGTTTAATATATTTTATTTATGTCACAGGAAACTCGAAGACGACTGAAGATATTGAGGCAAAACTACCAAAGTTTGTGCCAGAACATCAGCGTTACGTGTGTGGTGCACCAAACTGCAATTACCTAACTGTTGATGACACAATGTTACGTTACCATTTAAGAGCCCTTCACTTTGATCAAACATCCTACAGGTAAGAAGGCATTGTTTTTATTGCTTTAATGCAGTAAGCTTGCTGGTTCTGTTGAATGCTAAGATGGTTCTTATCGCGCTTAAATGAATGTAGAGTTGGTGAGGTGCATGTCTCATTTGTCCTAACCTACACCTATAGAAAGTCAGCGGTAGCCATGCCAACAATCCAAATTTGATTAGGTGAACATTCTAAAGCTCTGGCTTCATGTGCCTATTCTAGAAATAAAACTTATATTATATTATTTACAATGTTTTATTGAGCTGATCAGTAATAGGGCTCTAAAATAGGTTACCTGTGCTGATTTGCAGATCTGCCTCATGTGCCATTTTATTTTCTATCTTCTAAAATATATGATAGTAATGCAAATTGTACTCTTAAATTTCAGATGTCCACATTGCCCTGAAGCTGCTCAGGACAGTAATTTTCACATACCTATTGAAAGAATGGGAGCACATCTGAAAATGCATGATAGTCGTTTGTACAAATGTGCACATTGCATGTACAATCACTTCCAACGCCATGTGGTAGAACGGCATCTAGCAGATAAACATCCAGAAAAGAGACCTTATGTTCATGTAGTGAGGGAACCTGAAACCGAAGCACCCAAAGTAAATGATATTGCAACTACATCACTTGATACAAGTAAGTAGTAAAGAAAGTCAGATTTTTCAGAATTTGTCACTGCAAAATCATCAGTGTATAGACAACCTCAGAAACTAAGAAACAGTGTGGTCCATACAAATCTAATGATAATTTAGTGTAAGGTTGGTACATAATTTAGGTACTTTGAATGTGTTTTGACTTCATTTTTAGCAACTCTTAGTAGGGTACCTTTGCAATAATGACTAAATAATTTCAATTTCAGAGCTTGCATAAGAAAAGCTAACTTTCAGAAGGTGATCTGAAGCCTACAGTTGACTGATTCATCACCCCCTTTTTATAAAGATAATTTGTTAAGTTTTAGCTGTTTGGCAAAGAAATTTTAATTCACTGTATCTTAATTTCTTCACAGTGAGTAATATACTTCCAAACCTTTACAGGAAATGATAAATTGGAGACAATTGTAACTGAAGATGAAGGCAAGTTGGCTTTCAAACAAGTATTGGATGTTTTCTTCTTATTAAATTATGGAACTATGTTCCTTATCACATGTTTATGTCAAATGCTTTCAAGGATAAAATGTAATGTTCCGATGTCTTTATGCTTTGTTAAATTTATCATATACTTCATAAGGATTAATTCATTAAACAACAAAAAAGTTGAAAAATTAGTTGAGTCGATTTTGTAACACTACATCACTTACTTTTTATTTCGGAAAACATGTTTCAGAAGCCATGTGCTTCCATTGTCAACTCCTTTGGTCAACTGCTGGTATTGCCTGCTGTGGTGGTTGTCTCGTCCCTGGTGGTGGTTTGATGAACCTTTGTTCCTCCATTTTATTTATCATACTTTTTACAAATTTCTACATTTCTCATAGTTTGGTTTTCTTTTCTGTAGAAAGTATATTTAAAACTTCTGCTGCATCCACTTCTATTTGTTTAGTTTTATTTTCCAGACAATGGTCATGGGTGTTTCCTAAATGTTCTAGAGTTTTAGAAACAAAACCATAATTTTGAGTTATTTATGATTAATTATTGTTTTACACATGGCTGTGTGAAGCACAAGGATTGAAAGGTAGAATTCATATTGATTCAATGTCATTACCATGATTTGTACCATGGGTATACTAGTTTGTCTGGTTGCTCTAACCACCGAGCCACTAGCTCCCATTTTTTCCTGGTAAACCTTAAAGAATTATCAAATCATGTTTGAGCTAATGACCCCAAGGACGACTTAATAATTTGTATGAAAGAACATTTAATTTTCTGTTGAGCTATAGAGGCTACCTATAAACCAAGGGCTTAATGTATTTAAAATATTGTCTATTTTATGTAGTTAGTGATGAAAACTAAAAAAGGTAATTTTTGTTCAACAGTTTCTAAGTATAATTCATTTTTAGTGCTTCATATCTATAATTCTATTTCCATATTAACTTTATTAATTTATGCTTTGTTTGATAAAATGTAAACCCTTTGTTGCCTGTCATTACTTAAAAGTCCCACATGTTTTAATCACTACTATAGAAATAGGGTTAATTTCGTATTGAACTAAATACGAGGGGCATACTGAAAGTCATGAGCAACACTGTTTTACAATCTTAATATTTATTTTTAAGCCAAACCAAATACATCATCATAATCTACAGACTTTCTTTCACTTTTCGACATAGTCTCCATTGTTTTGCACACATTTTTCCCATCGTTCTACAAGTTTGAAAATGCCCTTGTGATAGAACTCCGTTCCAGCTGCCCGCAGACCCTGACGCACTGCTTTCCGAATATCCTCCAGCATCTCGTAGCGTTGGCCACACATCTGCTCCTTCACAGAACCGAAAAGATGGTAGTCGGAGGGTGCCAAGTCGGGACTATAGGGAGGATGTGGAAGAGTTTCCCACCCTAATGCGCTGATCTTCTCCATAGTGGCACGGGCAGTATGCAGACGCGCATTATCCTGTGGAAGGATGATCCTCTTTCCAGGGCGTTTATCATGCAAAGCCCGACGGAGCTTCAGAAGTGTCTTGATGTAGCGGGCAGAATTTATGGTTTGTCCAGGTTCAAGAAAGTCAACCAGAGTGCAACCTTGTGCATCCCAAAAGACTTCCCATAACTTTTCCTACAGATTGCACTGTCTTCACTTTCTTCTTTGATGGTGAGTTCAAGTGGTGCCATTCCATACTCTGACGTTTCGTTTCTGGCTCATAGTGATGGAACCAGCTCTCATCTCCAGTCACAATACACGTCAAAAATTCATCACCTTCATTATGAAATCTCTGAGGAAGGTTTTGTGCAATGGTTCTTCTCTGAAGTTTGTGGTCTTCAGTCAATAAACGGGGGACCCAACGGGCACAGACCTTTCGATAACCCAAGCTGTCGATCATTTCTTGCACTGCACTATGTCCTATTCCAAGTTGTGCAGCAATTTCATTCACAGTGAAACGCCTATCTCCTGTAATGAGCTCATCAACTCTTTCCTTGTTGCGTTCTGTAGAGGCAGTTCGAGGATGCCCGCTACGAGGCGCATTTTGCAGACTCGTGTTTCCATCTTTGAAATGTTTCACCCATCTTCTAACAGTGCTGGCACCCATGCAGACACCTCCATACGCACATTGAAGTCTGATATGAATTTCAGGAGCAGATTTTCCTTCTTTCACAGGGAATACAATGTCAGCACGCTGTCGAAACGAAACATCAATGTCAGCCATTTTTCAAACACCGTCTGTGGTCATGTGATAGAAGCTAATGACGTCACAATATGTCAACATGTGACTTAAAGTCTGTAGATTATGATCCTGCAATTCGTTTTGTTACATTGTTGAAGTTTAAATTTTTACAATGGGTTGCTCGTGACTTTCAGTATGCCCCTCGTATCAGCCATAAAATACAAGTACGAGGGTGATTCAAATATAAATGGTAATTGTTGTATATCACAGAGGAAGCAGTTCAGAGCAGGGCGGTGGAGTTGGGGGTTGAAGGTTGGTGTGTTAGGGAGGGGGAGCTAGCTTTGTTAGCTGCTTCACTAGGTTCTGGCGTCAGTACAGCCATGAGTGAGCAAGAAGTCCCTTTATCTGTTGCAAAACACATTATTATCGAGTTTTTAACCAAGGAAGGGGTTAAACCTTTGGAGATTTTTACTCGTTTAAGGGCACAGTTTGGGGACACTACACTTTGTAGAATCGAGTGTTTACTTGGGTCAGACAATTTAAGGGCGGTCGAGAATTTGTGGAAAACAAAGGTCATGCTCGATGCCCAAGGTCGTCTCACAGATGACACATCTGTGACTGTGTTTTTTGACTGCATAGGAGTTTTGCTGGTTGATTTTCTTCATGGTTGACATACAGTGACTGCAGTTTACTATTGCCAATTGTTAAGGTCTGTAAAAGCTGCCTACCGAAGCAGAAGACGTATGCCCATCAGAGATGTCATCCTTCTTCAAGACAACTCTACGACTCACACCGCCAATTTGACAATGGACGCAATGGTGTACATGCACTGGGAAACCCTTGAACACCCTCCCTATAGTACAGACTTGTACCCTTTCCCCAGACTATTTTTGTTTGCACCCATGAAAGAATCGCTTGGACGGAAACATTTCGAAAACGAGGACATCGAGGAGCATATGCGCAATTGGTTGGCAACACACCCTCAAACTTTTTTTTGAAGAAGGAATGTTCAAGCTTCCAAAACGTTGGCAAAACTGTGTAGAGTGTGAAGGAGGCTATGTTGAGAAATGCTGATGAAGTCACTTGTGTATATATTTAATCAATAATATTTTTAACAAAATTACCGTTTATATTTGAATCATCCTCATAATTAAGACAAAAAGTAAAATCCACAACTGCATTCAAATTTAATTTTGTCAGCTTCCATGTGTGCCATTACAGGATTATTTTACTTGGGCCCTTCCCGTCCTTTACCACAGGCACATTTTACTACAGTTGCTGGGATTCAAACTCATTTGACCTTGAATGGATGCCTTAACACTCATGATTATTCAAACAGCTTTGGTGGTGGTACCTTTGGAAGGGTTATGAAAGCCAGTTTTACAATTAGAGGAAGAGCAGCATATGTAGCAAAATAAAATGAACATAAAGCACATTAAGCTGCAGTATGCTAAAATTTTAAGTGATTATAACAAACTGCCACAAAATGAAACACTATTTCTGCAAATACATCAAAGGGGAGGTGGTTGAGATTATGTATATATTAAGAGAATGTAATGTTTTATTTATAAATTTTATAACTCCAAGGTCAATGAATGTGCTTTTTATACTCTTGTATCATGAACACACATTTGCTAAACTTCTGTTACTTTATTTCTTTCCCGTAGATCCAGCAGAATCAACTGAGGCTGTTAAAAATCCATGGCACTGTGGATTGTGTAAGCACCATTCTGCAACAAGAGCAGATGTGTTAAATCACACTTGGACAGTACATGGTATTAAAAGCCAGTATAAATGTGGACTGTGTACTTTTCGCTCATCATCACGAGCAAGCTTGGATTCCCATTCCTTGGCAAAACATCCAGACAGTACAGTTGAAATTGTTCATGTGTACCGTAAGGTAACGAAAATTGAATTTTAGTGCAATTTTAATATGCTTTTATTTGAACTTATGGGATAAATGTATAAATGTTTATTACAAAGAGGAAATGGGGTAACAAATCGCTTGTCACATTTATTTAAAAACTTTATACCAAGCAAGGTGGCGACTTGCATTCGGGAGTCCCTGGGTTCAAAACCATGATGCTGACCAACCTGGCTGCAGGTCTGCCCCGTGTGGTTTTCCTTAGCTGATAGGCAAATAGATAATAATGTATAAAATTTTTCTACCATGTCTCATTGCCAAGTTTCATTTCCATCTTTTACACCACCGTACCAGACATTGGACTGGGGCTTATTTCATAAAGCTTACAAATTACAAACATGTGGTTTTCTAGTGATTTAGTATTTCACAACCAACAAATCACAAGCAAATTTTTACAAATCACAATGCATTCTACAAAGAAATTTGTGGTTTCATTACATAAAGGTTACTCCACAAGCACAAGTCCTTGTAAAAATAATAAAAGTTTCACAAGCATTCTTAGTACTGTATAAATATTACAAATACACCATAATGACTTAAAGGCATATATAATGTTAGATTATACAATATAAAGCTTATATGTAATAATATTTGTTTATAAGTGATGCAATGGATGCAATTCTATATGATTTGTCAGATAAGAGGTTAATGAGAAAAAGGAAGAAGCCTCAAAGAGCATACATATAGACACTTTAAGCATAACATAGCTTCAGAACGTGATAAAAAGGAATTCTAAGTCCTTTTGTATGGAATATTACTAGCGACCCTAAAATGGTCCATAACATTTTTAAATATGATTAAAAAGTAATGAAGGATGGTATTTAAAAAAAAAAAGTTAATGCAAAAAGCTCATGCATGTGAAAACTTTGAGGCAGTTTTCATAATATTGTATTTAATGTCTAACAGGTAAATACTTAAACTACAGTATAACTATGCAGTGAATTCTCTTAATGTTTGTAATGTAATATGACATTTTCTCAGTTTTTCAAAATATTTCTCTAGCATCACTTCCATATTTTGTGGCTTTAAACTAGTGTGTAAATTTTAAGAGGATAGTCCCATAATGTGAAAAGGATTGCTCAGAATCACCATTGGAACGTAGAATTATTCTGCCTGGGTACTTTTCTCAACAAATATTGGGGACTCACTCATTGCCAGTAATTAATATTAATTTTCTCCCTATTTACTGCTGTTTACTTAACACTAGTCTTCAAGCTTGAGCTTCTTCACCTGGCACCCCAGCAATGAGAGAATACAAATTGTACCAACTGAATTTGTTAATATATTGATTCATCAAATAATTCCCCAAACCAGAATCATATATGTACTGTTGGTTGCTAGAATTTCATCCTGCATGAATACTTTACATGTCAGTAAACTATTGACATGGAGCTGTTGCATTTATAAACCATAGGTTTGGGCCAACATTTTGCTGGGAAAATTATTTAAAAAAAAAAAAAAAAAAAAAAAAAAAAAAAATAGGTAATCAAGTTTCAATTGAAATTTATTAGTGAGTCGATCTTACTTTTATTAATTGGAAAACATGTTTCAGAAGCTATGTACTTCCATTGTCAATTCCCTTAGATCGACTGCCAGCATCACTTGCTGTGATAGTTGTCCATGTCCATAGATTTGATGAACCTCTGCATGTGTAGGTCACCTGGTGAGATTTCAAAATTGAAAACAGAGTACTTGTTTTTCCAAATGTAGATGTTCTCCCAAACTTTTAATTCTGTTTTCCTTGCAATGTTTTTTAGTGTTTTCAGACTTCTGTTTATGGCGTGTTGGTCTTTCCAAAAATGCCATGCTACCAATTTGGGTTCCTGTTTTTTGTTTAATATTTTTGAGGTGATTTTTGCTCTTGTTTGTATGTTTCTTATAGTTTGGTCAACGTAGATTTTTTACTTTCTCCTCACATATAATGTACATGGTGTAAAGAGAAGGTATTATTGTAATGTACCCAAAAATTTGATACTGATATATATGTTATGGGTCCCCCTGAATCCAAAAAAAAGCATTTTGTGTCTGTAGACAGCATAGTTCAAAAACGAAAAGAGTGTTAAATACCAAACATGGTATTTAAGTTTGGCATCTTTCAAGGATGCAACAAAAGATTTTCAAGAAAATCCTCCCACCCCAAACTACTTGGAACAGTTTTTGAAAATTTTTATTTTCTCAAAAATGGTTGTAGCCATTTTGATTAAAATACCTTATGTTTATAATATTTTTATGACAAACGAAATGTATATCTTGAATTTTCTGGGAATAGCCTCTGAAGAACTCTTCATTCTGGATGAATTTTGTTTAACTGGCAAATTGTAATAGATATACAACAACTAACTACATAAAAACTGTAGATCTCATTAAAACACACAACTTATGCCATATACATTATTTTTTGTAGAGTTAACCATTTTCGAGATATTCCAGATTATTAGTTTCAATTTTAGCACTTAAACTTTTCTCAAACGGGAAGACATCTTTCTTCTTATTTCTCATTTGCTTTTTCCTGACAAGCAATGGTTTCACATACTGACCGACTTTTAAATCACGAGACTATTGCTTTAGCCTGTGCATTTCATTATTTCCCTTCTACTTACAGGGAAGTTAGTAATAAGGCTAATTCTGCTTATGTTTATCTGCTTATGATTAGCTTGATGTGGATAACAGATTAATGTCTTGAATAAAAGGTTCGTGTGCCAAACAACTAGAGGACATCGTGTGAATGGAACACATTAGATTTTGTCCCTTCTACTACAAGGAACCAAGTAATGAGGACAATTTCTACTAATATTCATCTCGATTATCATGAAGTAGATAGAAGAATAAGCTTATTAGATTTTTTTCACAATCATTGCAGCTGAACTGCTTGATTTCTTGTGGAATGTCATCTTTTAATTTAGAATTCAATATGTTTTTTATGGAGTAATAATTTTTTGTGCCAGAATGATGTGTTGGAAGATCCTCTGGAATTCGTAGAAAGCTTTAGGGTAGTATGTAAACTTCTTGTAAAACTTGTTTTCTTTATCGTTTGAATGAGTGTGCTGACTTCTTTTCTTCTCTTCCTATTTTTAACTCTGTTAATTTTCTTGTGTACTATTTCTTCTCGGAATCTATTTTCTGACCAATATTTTTTCCAATTCTCAATTGTATTCTTTTTTTGGTACATTTATCATTCTGTCAGTAAGACTGTTGAGTACTGCATGCTGATGAATGGAATTGTAACTCTTTTGTTTTATATAACTGTTGATGAGGGTAGGTTTTCTGTAAATGCCAAATATTAGGTGGTTTTCATTTTTGGTGATTTGATGGTCAAGGAATAGTGGTTGTCCATCACATTCCTTCTCCATTGTGAATTTTATGGATTTTTCTTGCAAATTTAGCAGTTTTAATGCATCTTCCAGGTGTTTTTCTGGGATGTTGTCTACATAGAGGCATCATACTTTGAATATCCAGGGGAATGCGTTTTATATTCCTGTTTCCAAAGTGCTCATGAAGAAGTTTGCTAGTATTGGCATTAGTGGGCTGCCCGTAGCTAAACCAAATGTTTGTTTGTGGGTATTCCCTGTTGAAAGTGAAGAAATTCTGATCTATGCAAAGATTTGTTAATGTCATGTGTTCTTGGGTTATTCCTGTTGTTTTCCTTATTGCTAGTCACCAGATTTTGATATGGGGTTTATGCTTTCTGTTGGTATACTTGGAAAAAGAGTAGGAATGCCAAAGGAGAATAATGTGTCTGTTTTTCTGTTTCCATTTTTTTTTTTTTTTTTTTTTTTTCTTCCAATTAGATCTAGAGAGTTTTTTATGCTTGCAGTTTCAAATTCAGGGAAAGAAGAGAATCTGTAGTAGCCTAGCATTTAATTTTGCTTGTCTTGTGATCTGTTGTCATAAATTTCTGGCAGGCATCTCGTCTAGCAATTTGTCCACTGTTTACACACAAATATAACACCTTGCAATTCACCAAGAAAAACAACTTCTCAGTGCAACTGCACTACTTTGAATCCCACTCTTGAACTGAAAGAAGTGAAAGCGATTATGATGTCTGTATATAGCTGTTTCTTTCTCCCAAAGGACACAATAGTTGTACTATTGCACATTATTACTGTACAAGAGACAATGATAAGCAGAAAGATGACAAACATGTTCTTTATGAATTTTACTTAACTATTGTGATTGCACAATTACATGCAAATGTGGCCTATGGTAAATTTGTGAAATAAACCGAAATATAAAAAAAATTGTGAAATGTTAGCAAGTGTAAAACATACAGAAACTGCACAACAAAAATAAATTTACCTTAATTTTGCTTACGTAATTTGTTTTAACAGAATTCACCCAAAAAAAAAAAAAAGTTTTGCGAAAATCAAAGATCAATTGTATGTTTTCCATTGGTTTGGATCTGGAGGAGCAGTACCATACAGTTTCTCCAGCAAATGCTTGTTGTATTGTACATTATGTTGCAGAGGCTGTAAATGAGTTTGTTTTCCAAGTTATAAACTGGCCTTAAGATTTCTTGTTAGAACCAGCTTAAAAATGCAATGTCACAGCGAGGATTTAAACATTGCTCTCCAACGAATTAGTTTTAGGATTGAATGCCATAGCAGCATGTTGTCATGGTAGCACAATAGCTAGACCAACTGTATTGAGAGGGGAGAACCGACTTCAAATCCTGTCTGTGGCATTTGAAATTTACAGTAAAATTACCCTTGGTAGGGCATTAATATAACAGCATTACCAATAAAATACTAAAATGGGCTCAAGGTTTATATGTAGTTGCAAAAGTTTCAATGTGCAAGGATGTCAAATGTTATAGGTTGTGTTGAATATTGATGCCGCTGATGTGAAGTCTCGGCATGTAAGCTTTAAAAAATAGATCGCTGGTTATGCTATGATCCAAAGTTTGCTTGCTTCTTGGCCCAAAGCATTTGCTTGCAACTCCTTGTGGTTGTGGGTATAAGTCCTACAAAGAGGACAAAGAAGAAAAATTACCTACTTATTGTGGCCATATAATTATATAACCTTGTAAACAATCCCTATAAACATTCACAAACATGCACAAACTTGGGAAAATTATTTTTATAGAGAACTCCTTCCCATTCAAGAATTAAATCTGGGACTTCTCATTTAGACGCTCCCTAATCATGAACCACAGTGGCAGCTACAGAATGTCTAGTGTATGTGTGTGTGTGTCTCTCTCTCTCTCTCTCTCTCTCTCTCTCTCTCTCTCTCTCTCTCTCTCTCTCTCTCTCTCTCTCTCTCTCTCACACACACACACACATTATTTTTTTCCTTCTTGATAAATCCTAAAAACTTCATTGTGTGTTCCTCCTAATGTAACAAACCAAGTGCTTAAAACTCCCTTTAACTGTACATCTATTAATTACAAAAAGGGCCAATTTTATAATTTTATAGATATTAAGTTTCACATTTTGGCAATCGTCTGATGATGCTATTATTTAAACTTCCTAAGTTGTTTATAATCCATCCTCAAGCATAACTTTCATCCTTACAGAATTACTGCTGTGATTTTGAGCCATTGCTTTAAACAGCAATCCAAGAAATTTTTATTTATGTAGTTTTTGTTAATGTTAAATATATGAAGAAGGTACTTCAGGATTATAAAGAGCAATTTGTTCATAAATAAAATTTTTTGTTAAAATTATATTACTTCTATATGATTTTAAAAGGAAAAGGTAGTAGCTGTGCCATAAGTTTTAAATTCACAGAATCAGTAAACCAATTTCTTATCTGAACTTCAAAGAAATGTCAAAATATATAGTTTGAAATTATAATATATATGTTGATCCTAAGTCATTGTCATTTTACTTTAACATTTGTTGTTTAGGTGGATGCTCCAAAAATTAAATCACCATTCAAGAGCAGCACTTCACAGGAGGGAACTCAGATTGATGCACATCCTGTATGGCGCAGAGATGACAGTAAGATAAGACACATACGAGGAATCTTTCTGGATGATGAAGTACAAACATCCAATGCTGTAAAGCAGTCTTATAATCTTAAAGTGAATGCTGGAGAGGATGTAAAATATGGACAGATTGGGGAGCCATTTGGAGATAGTTTTGTGTGTCCTCGTTGTTTAAAGTATCGCTCTAAACATAGGGCAGATTTTAGAGACCATCTTTATAGAGAGCTCAAATACAGGAAGTAAGTTAAAATACTGTAGAATGTTGATTATACAAATTTAGTAGTCTGTAGAAAATTATCAGTTTTGATTATTCATATTGTATAGCATAAGGGGTATACTGCAAATATTGAATTCTTAATAATCTTGTAGAATATACAATGAACTACTTATGAAGTATTTTATTCCCTTGATAATCCCTATTAACCCATAACTCTCCCATCCCATTTGCTGAATTTTGAGGAATTGAGTTCTTTTTCACTTACATAACTTTGAATACAAAGGCATTGTAGTTCTTAATTCTATGTAGGTATTTCATAATTTTTATTATATTATATGCTTTAAAAGATATAAGGTTATGGTCACATAATGACACACAGAAAGATTGTGGTGTATGATGAGTGGCCAAAAGTTGTTCATTGAAATTCTACTTTTTTAAGTTATTATGCAAGAATTAAAGTATTAAAATGAAAAATAATGAAGACTTTTGTTTAATTAGGTGGATGTGCACCCACTGTAACCTTATGTCATGCAACCGAAACACAGTTATGAGGCACAGTTCAAAGATTCATGAGAGAGAAGGAAAATCAGAATCTATTATTGCTCTTCCTGCAGATGAGGAAATTGAAACATGGGTGAGTGCTTATAATTAATGCTTCAAATGAGTTGCAAATTTTATATGGTGTTTTGTTAATGTAAACTATTTGTATTATTAATCGTTGCTCTTCAGTCCTTGTGCAGCGAAGATTCTATTAGGTATGGAATTAAAATGATAGCATTGGCAGATGTGTATAATTATAAAAGTCTTAATGCTAGACTTTAGAGGAAAATGCACTGGGTTCATACTTACAATCCTCCCTCCAGCTTCAACATCTTGAGAGCCATAACTTGATAAACAACTGATGGTGTTAGCCGTATGGGACAGTTTATTATGCTACCATTTGTGGAATACTTAATTTTCTAAATTACATCACTGTAACAAAAAGCAGAAATTATTTAGTTAGCTTAAATATCAAATATCACTAAGGGCTGCTGCTACCTGAGGTGATTTATTTACTCTTTGTCTAAGAGTGCAAAAACCTGAAGTTCCTAGAGGACAAGTTGGCATATAGAATATCATAGTACAGCATAGGACCTTGTTTTTATGATTTACGAATGCAAAATTTAAGTAAACATTCTTTTTCCCACTTCCTCTACGGTTCCAAATGTTTGATCTCAATATCATTTAAAGTTGTCTTACTTTTGTATAATATTGTTTCTTTGGTATTAAAAGCCTTTTAAAATAAAGCACAGTGAATGTATTAGAAACTAATAGAACTGTTCGTAGAAACACTTTCTTGGCCAATGATGCTTTTAAAATGTTCCTTCTGTAGCAACAGAAGGTAACTAAAAAGTAACTAATTTTTATTTTTGATGATCAGTAGAAATTCGGGCTTGTGCTCCTTAGTAAATATGTGGAACCACGTTCGTTTTATTTTTGCACAGCAATATTCTATATGGCTATAAAACAAGTTCTTTCTCTGTGCTTTGTTTGCAAAACCTTAAAAAGTATCAACTTGTTGGGCTAATAGGTGCTCGTAAGATGTGGGCACTTGAACCAAACTATCAATCAGTTTATCAAATAAAAGAAGTATTTTAGACAGTGGAGCACCATAATTAAATTTAAATATAATAATTATATTGGGATTATGCTGCTTTCTTTAATAGTTTGATAGTGTTTTCAATATATTTGCGAAGTGGATTTTAATCCCAAACAAGTTGAAAAATAATTTAATAGTAAGCAACCCTGATTTGCCGAAATTATATTGTTTAAGATTCACAAGAATGATGATAGCATGCATCCAATCATCAACTTACAAATTAGCAAAATGGCTGGTAAAAGAATTTGAACAGATTGATAAATTTGAAACATTAAGCTTAAATAATTCTTTGGCCTTTGTAAAGAAACTAGAACATGTGATTAAAGCTGAATCATTGTTCACGAGCATCCCGGTAGAAAAAATTCCAAATGCATTAAAACAATGGCTCAAGAAAGTTGACTTGACACCAGAACAAATTGAAGAGTACATCACTTTGACAGACCTTTGCATAAAACAAAATAGCTTTTCATTTTCCAACAAGGTTTTTCGACAAACTGTAGGCTTGGCCATGGACAACCCTCTCTCACCTATGTTAGCTAACTTATATATGAGCAATTTAGAAATCAAAATCACTAAAGCCTTCCCACAGATCCTCAAATCCTGGCATAGATATATGGGTTATGTGTTTGCCATCTTTCCTCAGGAAGAGGAACAAGACAGATTGTTGCCATTCTTAGATTTGAAAATCACGAGAACTGAAACAAGCTTAAAATTTGGCATTAAAGAAAAGCAACACATGTTGACTGTTACATAAAACAGAACCAGTTCAACCCAGTACAACATCAACTTGACATCTTTCATAGTCTGGTTCATATGCTTATCAATGTCCCTTTGAATAAAATAGAATACCAAAAAGAATATACACACATTCATCAGGTTGCCAAACTGAACAATTACAACACTATTATCATAAACAGATTGATCTACAGGCACAAAAGAAATAAAAGACTACATGAAATCACCAGTCTGGAAAAATTGGATAAACCATCAGTGAAATTTTACAAATTTACTTTTCACCTAAAAGTGTTCTGGAAATTCAAAAGGATTTTTAAAGACTTGAATATATAACTGGCCCCTCAAAATAGATACAATATCTGGAACTTATTGAATCACCCTTTGAAAGATACCACACTGAACACTAAAAAATCAAGAATTTATAAAATAAGCTGCCGAGACTGCAATAAGATTTATATTGGAAAAACAAAACAAAATTTGAAAACTTGGATGAAAGAACACCTGAGAAGCATTAGGTACAAGCATGTAAACAAATCTGCAGTACCACATCATTTTTGGTCTGAAAATCATAACATAAAGGAAGAAATAGAATTAATTAAATGTGTAAAGAAATCTGTGGAACTACAAATTTGGGAAAATATCTTTATCATCTAAGAAGAAGACTCTCTTATGAATTTTGAGGTCCCCACCATTGATGACATCATCCTGTTGACAAGAGTAGAGGGCAGCACCAGGCTACACACAACCATCTGTTGCATGTAGTGTCAGTCATCCCCGGACTGAAGATAGGGTTAAAGTGCCCTGAAACCAGTCTTCCCAAACGAAGCCAAAGTTGGAGCAAAAAGTGTAAAAAAGTGACTCATTACATTTAAATTTAATTATCAATCAGTTCTTCGCCAAGATTATAATCACTCTAAAATTCTTCATGGCATTATGTGTTAAGCTAGTGTGCGAAATTTTGTCCCTCAGTAGTCATTTAAAATGTCAATGCATCTACTGACATAGGGCTGTTTTTAAGCGCACTTAAAAATCATCAGTGTGGACAGGGTTTGAACCCATAACCTTGAGATCAGAAGACCAGTGCCTAACCTACTGAGATTGGTAACTAATATAAATGGTTATACTTAAGGAATATACTTGTTATTTTGACCCTACCAGCTTCACTTTGTTAAGCCAAACATTTTCCAGATGTTCCCATAACTGTATGTACCATTTAAGCTAAGCAAGTAGGAAAACTTTACATACACTATATTTATCTGAATGCAAGAGGGACTCCACTTTTCTTGAACTAATTTTGGAACTTACAGTTCAGTTGCAATTGTTTTATTATTTAAGGAAAAGCAAATTACCATATGTTAGGGTTAGCACCAACAGTGTGGTTGACAACGGCTCAAGATTAATAGTGAGGTGTGTTTTTTTTACTTCATTTGTATAGCCCCCTTTAACATCTATGGTCATATCGGGGGCTTTGACTTGTGAAACTGTAGGTTCAGAACATTAGGTTAAACTTTATATTACTAAACACACGCACATTCACTCTCACATTCATACTTCCAGACTCTATGGGGGATAGGGAATAATTCCGCTTAAAGAAAAATTCGCCGCCTCAGCCGGGAATCGAACCCGGGACCTCTGGGTGAGAAGTCAGCTTGCTGACCACTCGACCATGGAGGCAGTCAGTGAGTTTTTATTTGTACACTGTAACCAGTTATGTTTTAGATTAGCTCAGAAGTGTACATGATGGTAGGAGATGGCCGGCAGAAATGACAACGTGGAAATATATCTACCTTTCACTGCACAAGCATTGTATGGCAGTGCAATATTATAGCCATGGGTGCAGGAAGGAAATCCTCTAAATTTTATAGCCTTAAAAGAAAGGTTTTGCCAATAGAAAACTTGAAATCATCTCTAGGCTTCTTGAAATCAGTTTTATGTGTAGTTGCTCTGTAACACTGGTTCTTTGCATCCCATTCTATATTGGGTGTGAAAGTGGAAATTTTGCTAAGAGGTCTCTTATCAGGCTTGAGATTCTTTTACATGCCATAAATCTACGAATTGGGACCACCAGCTTTGTTTCCCTTTGAAGGAAGCCATGCTCAGGATTTTTGTCAGGGGGGGGAGATCCATTACCCTCCATTGGATTAGAAACTGTAACCTCTGGAACTAAAGGCCCAGAGACCACAAAGAACAATTCTAGGCCTGATAATAGCTATCTTTTCAATGCAAAAAATCTGGCTAATATGCTGTGACCTGTACCGCAACACTTCATGTTTCCTGCTCGCTTCTCCACTATCAACACCCATCTCATTACTGCAAAATTTGAAACAATATTTTTCTGCATGCTGATAGGAAAGTCTTATATTATGAATGCAAGATGACCTGTGGTATCCACAACTAACATTTTGGGGAAAAAACCCATCCGTTACAAAAGTACAAAGTTTATACAAATTATTCTCTGATCTTATGTATGAGCTGCAGGAACTGGCAATCTTGTTGCAGCAAATGTTTCAGATAAAGAAACCTTGATGTGATAAAAGTGCCTCATACTTTTTGCTGACTTCAATGCATATTAATCCATTGTTGAAAATTGCAGAACAATTTTTTTTGTAGCATGCAGCTAATGATAAAAACATTAGGATATTTTGTGACTGTAAGCAGCAGATTAAAAGGAAAACATATGTCATATCAAGTTCAAAACTGAATAGAGAACAAAAGAGACATTCATAGAAATGTGTAATAGCGGTAAAACTTTATTTGCTAATGATGCAGACTAATAATTGATTTAAAAATGTTGTATCTCTACTTGAGACAATTATTTAGAATTAATTAAATATTCTTTTATGTAAGTTACTTTTTTAAATCTATGATCTTCAGAATGATTAACAAAAGCAAACAATTTTTCTAGGCGAGGAAGGTAATAAACACACAGGCATACATAATGAAGCATAGAAGATTACCCAGTGTGGAAAGGTCATCAGGAGAACCTGAAATAAGATCCAAGGATAAGTTATCAGGTACACATTTTATTGTTCACATTTATTTTCTGGTGTTTACTTTGCTTGACTGAATTACTTGTGTCAGAGTCAATTAAAAGTGTACTCTCATTTTTTAATTCAACAGATTATTCATTACAAGAATTACAGAAAAATGCCCTTTAATGATCATTTTTAACAAATTTAGATCTTGATTTACAGCAGCTTTATAAGTATGAATCTCATGCTTTTTGTTTTGAATGAAATCATTAAGATTTATGAAAGGTGGCAAGTAACAGTTCAGTTTGGCATCTAAAGTAAATGATTTTACTCACCATTCCAAAAGAGAAACAGGAATGGGATGAAAAATGTTCTGAGGGTTCTGGTGCTTAAGTTCTGATATTTGTACTTTGTTTCATTTGTAAGCTGCTCAAATACATCTTTCAAATCAGAATAATTTTAGTGTGCCTCTTTAGTGTGGTGATGTGTCTTGCCTCACATTCAAGAGGTCCAGAGTTCAAATTTTGGTTGGGTGTTGGCCAGTTAGGGTGTTTTCAGGGATTTTCCCTTATCCTGAGAAGACAAATGTCAAGTAATTTTAAGCTCCATGGACCCTGGGCTCATTGAGTATCATTTGCCAATTGGAACATTAATTAATGAGTAAGTTTGTATGATGAGGATGAACTGCATATCATAGTAATAACTTAATTCAAAACCTTTTTCTTCTACTTTCTCTTGTTTCATAGAGAAGCAGGATTGTCCTGGTTATTACTGTAGTATTCTACTTTTCTTATATAATAATAATTATAATTTTATTTCATCCATATGTTCCAAATACATAGGATATGTCTACAGTTTAAGTATATAACAATGTTTACTAATAGTTTATCTTACAAACAATGTTAAAATATAAAATTTTACAATATTAGCACATCCAAATTTATCTAAAAAACTGAAACTCTTCAAAAGTGTAAAATGCTTTGTTCATCAAATATTTTTTATGGTGCTATATCTCTCTTATGTCCTTTGGTAGTGTGTTATAAAGTTCTTTCCCTATACTTTCCAGTGAGCGGTTATTTAATGTTTCCCTGTTCTGTAATAATCATGTTTATTTCTGTTATGATCATGTATATAACTAATTCCATATTTTTGGTACTTCTCCTGCAAGTATGTCCCCCCTCCTCCAAATTCCCTAATAGCTTTTTTTTTTTTTTTTTTTTTTTTTTTTACTCTTTAATTTCTCCTTAGTTTCAATATTTCCGCATAATGTTATTCCATATTTTATATGCAAATATACAAGAGCAAGGTATTTGCTTCAGAGTTCTTTTATCCATGCTGTTTTTGACCAGTTTCATTACATATAAGGCCTTGTTTATCTTTTTAGTTATATACAATACATATGACTACTAGTTAAGATATTTATTTATAATGTGTGACTTGTGTTTCAGGAATACTTTCCCCATCTACCTTGAGGTTAATAAAATTTGTATACTGCTCTTTTAATCTAAAATTTATCCATGTAGTCTTGTTACATTTAATACTAAATCCAAATTTAAAAGATATTGATTTAATGTTTTCCTGATATTATTTGCCTTAATTTCTGCACCTCTTGAGATATGATCCCTAATTATTATTGTTACATTGGCTGCATAGTCAATTTGCAAACCTCCATTTCTTGCCACTATTTCAAAAAGCTTATATATAGATATATACACACACATACATAAAGTTGAACCTGATTTATGTGTATATCAAGGGAACAAGGAAAGATTACTTGTAACTCAGAATTACTTATAACTGAGATTTTGATAATCCATATTACAAAACAAAAAAAAGGGAGGTGCAAAACATGTGCAAAATTTTACAAGCATCAAAGATACGTACAAAGAAAACATTATTTTGAACTTGGTCCTGCTTTAAAGAAATCAGCTAATTTAGCTTGTTTCACTTTTCTAGCACTAAGTGCATAAACCTCATTTTGCAAACTTATTAATGAATTTAGAGTTTTTTCACTACCACTTTCAGCACTCTTGTAATGCCTGCACATATTTATGCACTTAATACTTCACCTTAGGTATTTCAAGATTTGAATCATCATCCACATTACTGTCAGTGTCGCTTGAAGCTGGTCCACTTTCTTGATCAACATGTTTTTGGCACACATCAGCAATAATCTCCTCATCCTGTAGTTCCCCACACAGCTAGATCATCATAATACGCCCTGGTAGAGCTAGCTCATTTATAGGCTCCTTACTACCAATATCATCACAGTCAGCCTCTTCCTGCAAGACACCAGATTTAATGAAGCAGTGTTCAATTGTGGAGGATGACACCTTCCAGGCAGCCAAAATAAATTCCATGACTTGTAGTAAGTTAATGGCGAGATTTTCATTTCCTGCATCAGTCAAGTGTTATTAAATGCTGAACCAGCATTTTTCTATTATGAGCTTTGAAATTTGCAATGATGCCCAAATAAGTGGCTGTAGACAACTGGTGCAGTTAGCATGGGAAAATTCCATTCATTTCCAACATTTTCCAAAATTATTTGAGGTGGATGTGCTGTTCATCGATCTATAAAAAGAAGGATCTTCTTCTGTTTCTTTTTCATTTTAATGTCCAGTTTCTTTAATCACTGTTCCATTAAAATCATAGTCATCCAAGACTTCCTATTGGATTCATATTCCACAGGTTCTGTTTTCACACCCTTAAAATACCTTGAACTGGATTTTCCTATCACAAGTGGGGGAAGTTTCTGATCTGCATTGGTGGCAAGAAGAACTGTTGCGCGAATTTTACTTTTCTTCCCTTCATGGCATGAGTCACCTTTTCAGCTAATGTCTTGCTGGGAAGGAGATTGTAAAATAGGCCAGTCTCATCACAGTTGTAGATGTTTTGAGGCTGATAATCCATTATGATTCGTCTTTCTTCCAGTGTTGAACTGTGATGTCATCAACAGCATTCAACTCGCTGCAAATTGTTTTCCCTGTGATTCCATGACTATCTTTAAATCCTTGCAACCATCCTGATGAAGCCTTGAAATCAGCTATGATGTTCGTTATTTTAGCTAAATCATTGCTTTTGCTTTCAGCATGTTGTTACTGATTAGTAGAGCTGCAGCCAGTTTCTAAAATTTTTTGCTTTTCAAAATATTTCTGTAATGGGATAAAATATAATCCCTCCATTACTTTTGTTACCGCCATGCATAGCGTGATTTGTCTGTAATTTTCTTTATCAAGTTTGCTGCCCTTATTTTTTGTATGTCAGCCTGACAATAACTATTTTTAATTTCTCTGTAAATATTCCATTTTTAAATAAGTGTTTTATTATATGAGTTAGAACTTCCGTTAATTCATATTTTGCGTATTTTAGCAATTCATTGATTTTAGTTTACTTAACTCCATAAAAACTTCATCTTCTGATACTTCAAAGACTGCCATGGAAATGGCACAAAAGTAAACTTTGGAATCTACAGTAAACCAATTCAATCAGAAAATTACATTAAAAATGAAAGCTACAACCAATTACCATGCAATAATAAACAGCCTCACACATAGATTAGTAAATGTACCAATGAACAGTTGAATTCAACAAAGAATTAAAAACCATAATTCAAACAGCGGAACAAAATGGATACAGCAAGAACCTTTATACAAGAAACTTGACAAAGCAAAGCGGGGGGGAACAAATAACTACCCTAACAGCAGGAAAAGACAATAACAACACATTGAAAAAATTCACTTACCACCCCCGAGCATTTAGAAAATTCAAAAAGATCTACAAGGAACAAAACATCACCCTGGCTCCAATAAACAGATTTTCTGTCTTAAAGTTACTAAATTCAAAAATCAAAGATGAAATATCACCAGAAAATAGATCAGGAATATATCAAATTAAATGTACAAATTGTGAAAAGTTCTATATAGGACAAACCAAAAGAAGTTCAAAAATCGGATCCAGAGAGCACTTTAGAAAACTAAAACAAGAAGATAAATCAGCAGTAGCATTTCAGTTCTGAAAAGAAAACCATAATTTAGATCCAAATCCAAAATTGCTAAAAACCATGTCAAGCCACAATGAACTCACAACCTGGGAAAACATCCTCATGTGGAAAAACAAAGATCACCTAATAAACATTGAAATCCTGCCAGTCGACAACTTGGTTAAGAAGTTTATCCTTTCACCACCAGAGAGGAGAACACAAGCAAATGCAACCCATGACGGTTCGACCCTGAGGTTGAAAATGTAAGCATAGGCTTCCGAAACTAGTCCCTTATAATGAAAATGTAAGTGACGTAGTGTTAAAAATACCAACTCAATAAATTAATATCACATAATTCGACTGTCTCTGTTCCTAAGTTTCTCCAAATATCAATCAACTATCTCTCTATACTTTATATCATTTTCTACATTTATAGCTACCCCTCGACTTTTGTGCTGCTGCCTACAGCAGATTGATCTTAGTGTATCCCATGGTAATTGTTTGCTACAATTTCCTTACCTTTTAGACCATGTTCTATAAGTATCAAAATATTAGGTTCTATGAGTTTTATAGCCATTCGTTTGTTGCTTACACACCGCGTATTCTGATGTAAAATTACTATGTTACTGACTTTTATCTTGATATTGTCAGTGGTTTGTTTCTTTACTTTTCCTAATTTGTCCCTTTCCCCATTTTTGCTTAAGTCTTCTATTTGGCCATCACGTAAACCTGCTTTTAGTTTCCCTTATTTACAAATATGTTTACATCATTAACTATCGTAGTTCAAAAGATCCTTTCCTATCATCTAAAAACTTATTTACATCTACAAAAACTGTCTTTGCCTGCCTGGGTAGTGTGGTGGTAACATGTCTGCCTCACATTCAAAAGGTCGTGAATTTGAATCTCGCTTAGGGTGACTTACCCGGATAAGGTTTTTTTTTGGGGGGGGGGGGTTTTCCCTTGTCCTGAGAAGACAAATGACGAGTAACTTTAAGCTCCATGGACCCCGAGATCACTTTAGCATCATTTCACTAATTTCATTCATCGTCTGATATAACAAACCAGGTTAAAGGGCATTAAGCCACAAAAAAAAAAAAAAAAAAAAAAAAAAAAAAAAAAAAAAAAAAAAAAAAAAAAAAAACTGTCGTTAATACATCACATGCCCAATGTATCCCCTTATTTATATCATCAATATATGATCTACTTACATCTCTTCTTATTACTATACCATTTACAATCACAGTTACAAATGGAAAACATTTTTTTGTATGTCGTATTACAGTATACACTTCAGCCATGACTTCGTCTGGTTTCAATGGCTTATGAATATTGTTTGTGCCTCGTTTATGCAGCAATAATGTGTCTATTTTGTCCTTCTTTTCATCTTGATTGAGTAAATTTGGCAAATATTTGACCTTCATACCCCAATACACTTTCACTATTGAATCACCTCTGTTTAACGTTACATTTTTACTTTCTGTACATGTATTATGTACAGTGCTTACAAATAGACATGAGTACTGTCAATATGATGCTGCAATCAGCTGGCAAGTAGCAGGTACATAGCAAGCACCGTGATAAAGTGAGTATCGCTCCTCATGAGGCACAGCGAAGATGAAAATAGACTAAACAATGCCATGAGTAAATTACAGGGGAAAGTGTTACACAGCTAAACACAAGAAGTAATTGCTAATGTGTTTATGATTGAGACTGCAGAGGGGACTCCTATTAAATTCAAGTCTGCACAAAAAACTTAGTGGAAACCACCATTGTGTTGTTTAGTTCAGCCTTTAGAAGTAAATCTGAATATGAGCTATTCAGTTAGACAAATGCAGGTCCTTCTCAACACTTCGTAAAGAAAGCATCTTCTTACAACAGATTATTCATTTATCTATACCATGCTAATCGAGAAGAATAGTAACAGAAATTGTCTTATTCATTGCTTCCTTGTAAGTAGAAGGGAAATAAGTGAATACACTAGGCTAATAGTCAAATCTTTGAAAACTAATTGCTACGTGAAACAATTAAAATTCGGTTATTTTAGCATGGTTAGCAGTAAAAACCAAAGAGGTATAAAACGAAAGATGACTTCCCGTTTGAGAAAAGTTTAAGCAGTTTAAAATTGAAACCAATAACAAGGAATATCTTAGAAATAGCTAACTCGAGGAAGAAAGAAAAAAAAAAAAAAAAAAAAAAGTATATGACATAAACTATGTGTTGTAACAAGATCTATATTTTTTTGGATAGTAAGTTTTTGTCAATCTCTTATGGTTAACAGTTGTGCAAAAGTCATCCAGAATGACTTGTCATGAAAATATCTCAAACATTTGGTATTTTAATCAAAATTGTTAGCCATTTTTGAGGAAAATCAAAATTTTCAAAAAATGTTTGAAAATCTTCATGCCGTATCCTTGGAAGATACTGAACTTAAAATATCAACTTTAATATTTAACAGGCTTTTCACTTTTTTCTTGGATTAACCTGTATTTCCGGTGAGATCTCGGTATCAAATTTTTGGGTGGAATACAACCTTCTCTATCTACATACATACTAGAGAAAATAATTATGGAGTATATTATACACATGTGTTGGATATTTTATGCACACAAAACGAAGCTTACTAATCAATAATGTGGATGTGTTTGTTGTCATGTCCCAGTTCTCCTGTGTGTACTGCATGGCTATCGCTCAAGTCTCTGCCTATTTCCCCACTTCCTGTACTGCGCAACTGAGTGCTCTCCTCTATTTGCAAGGATAATACATTGTGTTAAGTGAAGGTATTGTATTGTACCCAAAAATTTGATACCAAGATTTCATTGGAAATATATATTTGAGACCACCTGAAACAAAAACAAAAATGTATTTTTAGAAAAATGTCTGTATGCGTGTTTGTCAGCGTGTGTGTGTAACCATTGGTATTTAAGTTCACGATCTTCCAAGAATGCAACATTAAGATTTTCAAAAAAATCACCCCACCTGCAACTACCCTTTACATGGAAAAATTTTTAAAATTTTAATTCTCAAATTCTCAAAAATGGGATTTTGATTAAAATTTTGTATACTAAAGATATTTACATAACAAATAAAATGTATATATTGAATTTTCTGGGAATACCTTATGAAGACATCTTCATTCTGGATGAATTTTGCATAACTGGTAAACCATAAGAGATAGACAAAAAAATGTTATAACAAAATATGCAGAGCTTGTTAAAACACATAATTTAAGTTACATACATTTTTTTCATGGAGTTTCCTGTTTTGAGATATGCCTTTCTGTTGGTTTCAGTTTTGAAATAGTTAATTTTTTATATGGAACTTTGTCAACTCCTAGCCATATAAACAGAGGAATTTCAATCACATAGCAATCAGCTTTTAAGAGATTTGACTCCCTTATTTCCCTTCTACTTACAAGGGAGCAAATAATAAGACCATTTCTCCTGATTCTATCTCGATTAGCCTGAACTACATATAAGAATAAGCTTTTTAACAATAATTTGTAACAGATGTAGAGAAGGCCATTTGAATGGAGCACATCAGATTTTTCAACATTGAATCACCACACACTAAGACACTTTTTCTTCCTCGTTATTTTCATTTTTCTTGCTTATTTTACCTTGAATCTCTTGCTGTGTTGTTTCTTTTTTGTACAGTGAATTATTTTCCATACTTCCTATGTTTATCCAGCAAATTTCTGGTTTTTCTACAGATGCTGAATTTTCTTCTATGTTTTCCAGATTTTCTGCAGGTTTTTCTTCTTCCTCTGGATGATTTAGACCTTCAAATCAGTTTTCCAGTATATAAGTTTTTCACTTGTTTCCATCAGTGAGCATATCTTGGTTTTTATTGCTTCATTTTCCATTTTTAATGATATTTTCTCTCCTCTTGCTCCTATTAGGTCCTTATTTAGGATATCTATCACCAACTGCAGCGATGCTTTTACTTTAGCATCCTGTGTTGCCAGCTCTTTGCTAGATGACCCAGCTTGGTTTGCATACTGTTTTATTTTTCCAGTTTCCAGGTCCGCTGCAATCTTGGTTTCATTTTCTAGGATTTCCCTATATTTTTTCTGTACATTTTCCTTTTTATTTCTTTCTCACATAGAATATGACATATTTTCTTGTTTATTTTTAACCTTTGCATTACCACACTATATACCGCCATCTTGTTCCACATTCTCTGAAAAGTTTGTGGACTGTATCTCACTAAGTGTGAGATCAGGGATCAGATTTTGTAAATACCAAAAATCTTGACCCCTGTTTTGTATTTGCTAGACAATATATGTGTTTAGTCACTGAGTCCCCAGAACCAAGTTCAAGTATGTATGTGCATGCGCTCACACGTGCGTACACACATACACACGAAATATCCACTAATTGTTTTATTCATGGTTAGATTCATAAAATTTTAAGCCTCAATTTCTCCAACACAAATTCACTCTTGGGATGTGGAAGCATAAGAAAATGTTTATCACTCCTTGTGTGCATAAACTCTGTATACTAGCCATAAAATTCTCTACTCTGTATATAATACAGAGAAATAAATGAATATACCATATGATAGTATAGATTGTACATAGAAAAAATGAGAATACATTAGTTTTCAATGTTTTCTATGCAGATAAACCAAGTGCAAAGGGGATGAAGAAATCTGAAGAAACCGTCTTAAAAGTGGATGATGATGATATGTCTGTAGATGAAGAGTCTCTCAGTAGTACCCCACCATCATCCAAGAAAGGTAAGGCATAATTTGATTCATCTTAATCCATTTTCTTGGCCAGTGTTTTATACCATTAAAATTATTCTTTTCTGGGCATTTATGCAGTTATGTTCAGAGGTTAAACTGATAAAACTAATAAAAATCACTGATTCATGTGATCAACTTTTTCAATGATAGGTTAATGGAAAACACACAAAAAAATAGAACAGAAGGATGTTGGAATGATTGTTGAGGTTCATGCACATTGTTTTGGGCTTGTTAAGGCAGTAAATTTGCAATAGAATACTTAGTATTCGTTTATTAAAAGTGGTTTCCAAATTTTATTTGTACCACTTACAAATTATCTTTTGTTTATACTATTCAGATGTTTTGTTTCTATTGCCTCGTATGCTGTTTAAAAAAAAATATTTTAGCGTTTCTAGTAATAACAATAATTTATTGCCCATAGAATCGAATAAAAGTTTCTAGCCTTGTGAAGTGCAAGAATTTTTATGGTAAATAGAATGTATATTCAATTTTCTGGGAATAGCTCCTGAATCCTCTTCATTCTGGATTATTTTTGTATAACTGATACATGTAAGAGAGAGATAAAAATTTGCTACACAAAACAGTAGAACTTGTTGAAACACACAATTATGCCATATATATTTTTTGTGGAGTTAACCAAATTCAAGGGTTTCAAATATAAAATACTTAGTTCTTTTATCAAGTGGGATATCGTTATTCATTTTTCTTTTGGCCATGGAAAGAGAACAGTCAATCTTTGTTCATGAGAGTTGCCCTCCATCTTGTTCATGGCTTTTTCTACTTAACACAACCTGGGAGTCCTGCTGCTACTAAATGCACAGTACAAAAGAAGAAGAAACTACTCTACCAGTGGTTTTTATAAATAGCAAAGTTGGCAATGTTGTCAACATATGAAACATTAATTATTCCCAGTATTACTACATATAGCCTGCCTCAGTAGTATGGGCATAGAATTTGCCTCAAATTCAAGAGATTGTGTGTTCAAATTTCACTTAGGGTGAGCTGCTTAGATAAGGTTTTTTCTGGGTTTTTCCTTTTCCTGAGAAGACGAATGTCGAGTAATTATAAGCTCCATGGACCCTGAGATCATTTGAGCATCATAACACTGATTTCATTCATCGTCCAATATGACCAACCAGGTTAAAGGACGTTAAGCTGCCAAAAAAAAAATAGTAATGATAGAAAAGTTTGCTTTAGACTGTCAATTGAAGTGGGAATAATCAAGGGGTTTTCTGCAGTGCTGGCGTTAGTCTTATGTGTGTGGTTTTATTTACATGCACATTTTTTTCTTAAATCTTCATAGTCGAGAAATATGAAGCCTGCATCTGTAGTATAAGGATAGCATGTGTGCTTCACATTCAAGTGGTCCCAGGTTTGAACCTCAATTAGGGTGAGTTAACCTGATAAGGTATTTTCCAGGGTTTACCCCTATCCTGGAAAGTTGAATAGCCAAGCTCCATATTCCATGGACCTCAGTCACATTTGATATTATTTCACAGATTTCATTTCTCATCCAATATGACCCAATGGGTTAAAGGATGTTTCTTAATTTAGTTGCCTGAAGGAAGGACTAGAGTCAGAAGCCTGTCAAAGAGCTATCAATATTTATCATAGAATGAACAATTTGGAACAAGGGATTAGCATGTAGCTAGGCTGAGAGTGGGGAAGTAGATGTTATGAGTTGAAGGCAAAACAAATAATAGAGAAACTAGATTAAACCTACCCAGGCATTGTTTATCTACCAAAATCCCACAAGCGGTTGGTTCCATGGGCTTTAGGGAACCTAAAACTACAAAACAAAATTAGTAGTAGTAAGAATGAGGTTAATTGCATTTTCCAAAACCTAACAATTAGGTTTGCTAAGGAAAAAGAAGTGGGTTTCTTGTCACATCACTTCTTCTTACATTATTTGAAAAATTATCAAATTCCAGAAATTTAGAGAACATTGAAACTAGTTGGTGGAGGAGTGGTTTAAAGCTCAAGCACAAAGCATTTAGGGGATGGAGTAAATAAGTTTAATTTTTTAAGCTTTATAAAGGTTTAAGCCATGAAATATAGGTGAGAATGTAATGATACTTAACATTTTAAGAATATTCCAGTGTTATTACAGAAGTTATGCAGAATGAAATTTAATCCTGTAAAACTCGGAAATACTTGAAGTTAAATTTTAGGCTATATTTTGAAAAATTTGGAACAATGTTTTTCAAATTAGTATCTTGGCAGAATGATTCTTCTGCTACTTCATCTTCAGCTATTTGAAATTCCTTAAGAGCTTGGATTTAATCATTGCTTGAGCTCTTGATAATGGTTGCTACCATTTTAATCGACTTGTGACACAGATGTGGAGGATATTCACAATTAATAATGATTTTTAGTTTTCAGATGGCCGTGTAAAAATTATATTGTTTGGTAATAAGTTTGGTAGTTTTGGTTCATTAGTAGAAAATTGCTTTAGTCATCATGGTCAACCTGATAGGAACAAAAACAACTAAATATGCAGAGAAAATTTGACATTGAACATAATGATACAAGGTTTCGTTACATGTCATATTACACTGTTAATGTTAGTGTTTTTTTGTTTAAAACGTGCTTGTATTGTTTGCCCACAGCAAAACGTGAAAAACGACATGCATGCAAAAGGTGTGGCCTTAAGTTTTCCTTGAGACGTGGTCTTAAGCTGCATATTAGGATCAACCACCTAAAGCTCGGAAAGTAAGTAGGACTTTGTTTATATTCAAACTTCTTCAAAAAATATGCTAAAAGCTGACAAAATATTGCAAGGTTTCTGGCTGTTAGAGTAGTGGTAATTGTGAAAGTTTTGACAAGATATATATATTTTTTTAAAGATGATAATTCTAAAGCTATAAGTTCGTAATGAAAGAGAAAGTAACCATTTTTCTGTGAAATAAACCTTATTCATTCACTACTTTATTTCTTACGCACGCACGCACACACACACATGCACACACACACACACACATCATCATCATTGGTTAAGATTAAAATATTCTCATGTGAGTACCATATGCAAATAAGCACAGAAGACTTGATTGTTTTGTTCTTTAAAATACCCTTTAATAGGAACATTTATGAATTTAAAAATTCTTGAAATTCAAAAGATATGTTTAAAAATTTATCTAACCCATTATATTTACTGCTATGAGTTAGATTGTCATACTGGCAAAGCCAGCGAGAACATCTGCTGTACTGGATATACGAGAGTCAGCTGACAAGTCCTGGGCCTCACACAAATATGGCGCCCTAGGCCGGACTTATCACACACAATAATGGAGGAGGATTTAGAAAAACGAGCAATGATTAAATACTTCCATTTGAAAGGCTTAAAGCCTAAAGAAATCAAGGTGGAAATGGACAGTGCTCTGCCCCTTCATATTCAATGATGGATTGCAGAGTTTAAAATGGGACATACGGCACTAGTGATGAGCCTCGCTCTGGAGGCCCTGTAGAAATGACAACTCCAGAGATCATTGAAAAATAGAAGACTGCAGCTTAAAGTTGTTTGAGATAACAGAGGCTGTAAACATATCAAAAGAAGGTGCAGGTAATATTTTAAGTAATGTTTTGGGCTTTCAGAAGGTCTGTGCAAGATGAGTGCCGGGTTTGTTGACACCTGATCAAAAGTTGCAAAGAAAACCTGTTTCTGTTAATGTGGAGCTCTACTGTAAAAATCCCAGTGAATTTTTGAGACTCCTTATTACCATGGTTGAAAGTTTGATACATCACTACATTCCAGAAAGTAAATCACAGTCAAAACAGTGGATTGCGCCAGGTGAACCAACTCAAAAAAAGGCAAAGTCAATTTTGTCAGCTAACAAGGTCATGGCAAGTGTTTTCTGGGATGCGCAGGGAATTTTATTAATTACTTGGGAAAGGGTAAAAGTATCACAGGTGACTACTATGCAAGCTTACTGCAACATTTGAGTGATTAGGTGAAAAGAAACAAGACCCGTAACCATGATGAGTGCAGTGGGAAAAATAAGCAAATTAAAGATTGAATTGCTTGAACATCCACCCTATTTGCTAGATCTAGCACCCAGTGACTACTACCTGTTCCCAAACCTCAAAAATTTCCTTGGAGGATGAAGATTTCATAATGAGGAGGTCATTGATGCGGTAAACAGCTATTTTGAGCACCTTGATAAGTTGCACTACAGAGATGGTTTAATTAAATTAGAACACCGATATAACAAATATATTAGCCTTTCTGGAGATTATGTTGAGATTAAAGCAAAAAAAAAAAAAAAATTTAAATGCTGTTTTCATTTGAGAGGCCCGAGACTTATCAGCCGATCCTAGTATATAAATACAAATGACACAGAAAGTGATTTGCGGGTGACCGAAATAAACATACCTTTTCCTAATAAATTCTAATCAAGAAATAGTCCCTAATTATTTTACAATTTTGTAATGTATTATAAAGGCGCCATTAAATTACAAATGAAAGCAATATTATTGGAAACTAAATCTATTTTGTGCATGTATTATTTTCAGAAAGTAAACAATATGTTCAATTTACTTTGCATTTGTCTACCACTTTTAAGTGCCACTTTTGTACTACAGGTGCTTCAGACAAGTGCAATTTTAGAAGTTATTGGTAAACATGGCTATAACATGTCAAGAAACATCTTTGGAGAGTGACAGAAAACAAATAGTGCAATAAGTTCAATTCTCAACTGCATATAAATTTCCCAGTGCCAGTGGATGATACAGCATAGCTTACAGCTGAGCTAATGGGAATTTCTCAGTAATCTGTGATATACATTTGCAAAGAATTAAAAGAAATAATCTTGGAACTGTGTTAAATAAAGTGGATTATTTTGCAAAGCATCTAACCATTCCAAAGTTTGTGTGTTCTTTATGGTGATAAAGTACCAATAGTAGACAAAACTTTAAACACTCAATAATTCACATTTGATAGCTTTAAGAGCTTATTTCACAAACTGCTGTTAGAAATTGGTTAAATAATGATAAAAGGAAACTATTAGAATTGCACAAATATGCATATACGAGATATAGGAAAACCAAACAATATGTTATAAGGTGAAACTTGGGTCAATGAGGGACATACTTGAGATAACGAAAGGTGAGAGGCAGCTCCAAGAATGTGGCTGCTGTAAATGCTCTTCTTGGCTCTGTACTATAAGAATAGAAAATTGTTACTTCTAAAATGTGCTAATGGAATTTTTACGTTCTCCACACTTACTGTGTATAGAGAGGGTCTTGCATTCCACCCAAAAATTTCATACCAAGATTTCACCAGAAATAGACGTTATAGGGTACCTTGTGTCCAAAAAAAAGTATTTTTAGAAAAGGTCCATGTGTATGTCAGAGAACATGATAACTCAAAAACGAAAAGTTGGTAAATGCCAAACTTGGTATAAGTTAAGTATCTTCCAAGAATGTGACTCAAAGATTTTGAGGAAAATCCCCAAACTAACCCACATAGAAAAATTTTCGAAAATTTTGATTTTCTCAACAATGGCTAGTGATTTTGATTAAAATATTGTATATTAAAGATACTTACATGATAAATGAAATGTATATGTAGAATTTTCTGGGAATAGCCTCTGAAGACCTCTTTATTCGGGATGAATTTTGCTGGATTTTGCATAGCCAGTAAACCGTAAGAGAGATACAAAAACTTATTGCACAAAATATATAGATCTCGTTGAAACTCACTATTTATGTCATATACATTTTTTTCGTGGAGTTGACTGTTTTTGAGATATTCTTTGTTATTGATTACAGCTTTAAAATACTTTTAACTTTTCACATGCAGGATTTTGTAATTCCTGGCAATGCAAAGAAACTGTTTTCATCTAGCTTTTAAATGATTTGACTGTCATGTTAGCCTAGTGTATTCCCTTTTCCTTTCCGCTTACAAGAAATTATTTCTGCAATGAAGTAGATAGAAAGCATAACCTTTTTAACAATAATTTGTTCAGAGATGTAAGAAAGTCATGTGAATGGAATTCACATATCAGATTTTTAATGATATCAGTGCAATATCCTGCATTTTCACTTTATTTGGACAAATTTTGTAACTTTCACACAGTGAAGCTACTCAATTTATTGAGGGATAAAATGAGCTGTCTAAAAGAATCTTTTGTTCCTATTACCTACATGCCCTGCATATAAATAGTAAGAATGTTTGCAAAAGAGTGTTTTAGGGACCAACAATTTATTGAAACTGAGCCGTTATTGCACATCAGTTTGTTTGTTGTGCATGTTTTGTACAAGAGAAAGTGTGTTCCTTAGAGCAGCTCCAGTATACCACTAAGCTTGGCCCAATTATAATCTGGATCATAAAACAAGCCTTTCTTTCTCTACATTGAAAAGATGGTGTTTTGAATGTGTATCACAGTTAAACAGCTGGTAGCAGCATTTGAATGTCTGCAATGCACTCATACATACAGGTATGAATGTTATGTTTACACTCAGTAGGTTGATCATTCTGAACTGAGTATAGGAACTTGGCTACTGAATGGCAAGTGTGTAAGCATTAAATGCAGGCATGGCTGTTTTTTTTCCACCTCCATTGTACATGCATGTGCTTGTTTACCAGTATTAGGATGAATTTATCAGCCTGCACCTTTTAAGTGTGTGGTCTAGGGGTAAGATGCTAATCTCTGGTACCCAAGATTATGGGTTCAAACCTGATGGTGGAGATAGATTTTTTTCAGATTTAAAAATCCTAAGCATGGTTCCTTTGGAAGGGAAGTAAAGCTGTTGGTCTTGTGTTGTAGCTTTATGGCACATAAAAGGGCAAGCCTGAAGTAGAGGCCTCTGAGCAAATTTAAGTGGTCTTTCATGCCCAATATAGAATCGAATGCTAAGAACTGCTGCAGTTAGAGAGCATCCATAAATAAAACAATTTAATTCAATTTTCTGCATCATTTGAGACAATACTGTGATTCTGTCTTGTTTATTCTCCTTTCATAGAGGCTGGGTTAAATTGTAGCATCACCAGTTTGAATGTTGATGTGCTTCTGTGATTATTTCATTAAAGAAATAAAACATTTAAAACCAAGTTTTAAAATTTCTTGCTAAAATACTCAAATTCTATAATTATTAAATACATTTTCATTGTTCATGTTTAAACTCTTTGTATGCACTCTAAAAGGTTGTTAATTTCATTCTTTAATAGTTTTCTCATTACTTGAGCTGTTCAAAATCTTCTCGTAATTGAGTTTGCTTTCATTTATCAGGAAAGAAAATTTTCTTTTGCATCTCAAAAATGACTTAAAAATGACCAGATAAATCTTCTGTGCTCTGACTTGATGTTGAGTTATTATTTTTGAACTTTAGGATATTTTTTAAGAATTGAAATAATGATTTTTGGATGGACTAAAAGTAATAAAAAGAATGTGACAATTTTGTGTGCTATAAAGAAATAACAGCATGGTATAAAGGACACATTTTTAAATTTTTGTAATGTGACATTAGATCATTAATTGCACTTTTAAACATTAATAACTTGTATGCTAAAAAACTAGAAAAACAAAGGAAATATTGTTATGAATTTAAAACCAGTGTCTGTGCTAGACAAACTTGAAATTAAATTTAAGAGAAGGTTTGCATCTGAACAAAAGCACTTTCAAAACTTACAATGTACAATTATTATATGAATTAAATGCTTAGTTAAATTGATTAAGCATTTAACTATGAAAATACAATTTTCAGTATTATGTTCCTTCAAGTGAGTGTAAGTTATTTCGGTAATTTACTGAATGCAGGTTTCATTAAAATAAGCTATGACTATAATTGTAATGTATGTTGAAAAGTTATATCTTAGTGCACAGTTTCTTAAGTATGGTAATGTGAATGCTGTGATTAGAAGGTTATAATTATTAATGCTTATTATTGCTGATATTACCAGCATTTCGTATTTTTTATACCCATTGGCCTTTGTTTTGTTTGTTAATAAACTTCGGAAGTTTATTACGAAGCAAAGTTAGTACCAAGAAACTAATTCATAATTTAGGAGTCCATTATGCATTGTACATAATCAATAGCCAATAAAGTTTAAATTTTCTAGCCACGTATTACAAGAAATATTTGTCAACTGAATCTCAGTGAGATGTATCACTAATAAATGCTTCTAATGTAACTAAGAAAGAAAAAATATTGAGAAACACAAGAGTTTTAAAGGTGCCTATTTAAAGTCATGTTGGCTACTTCACTGGTAGTTGATATTTTAAGGCAATCAGTTATATCTGCCATTAGAGACTTAACCACTGTAGTGGTGTTTGGGTGATATTATTTTTAACTATATAATGAGTCTTTATGTGCCAAAAATAAAACTAGTAATTGAATACTAATAAAGTATATTTGCTGTGAGGTTAACATACTCTGTTGCAATATAACTGAAAGCATTTCTGCAATCATCCAAACATCTGAAAGCTTTTTACAAGTTGTAATGTTATGAACACCCTCTTCCTTTTGGATCATAAATACCCGGGTGCATTTGGTTTTTACATAAGCAAGGCACAGCTACAGTCCCAGTCATGCCCTGACAAATATTTGTAAAATTTAAGTGAATTAAAATCTGGAATGTGATATTTTTCATTGATTAAACTCTATAAGTCATCAGCAAATGTTAACATCTCATCATCTTTTGAAGAAAAAAAATGATATTTTTAGAAACACAGCTGTCAGACTTTGAGGTATGACACTTCTGGGTATATTATTTTGAAGTTACAATAGTGTAAGAAAATTAATAGAGTATATTTTTGCTCTTACAGATGGATGTGTTCATACTGTGATTTTGTAACAAATGCAGAAATCATAGTCCTTCGACACTGCAACCTTAGACATCCAGAACTTCCAGTGAAATGTCTTCCAAATAATAGAGGCTCTACTGAAATACTAGATGATGCATTCTGGGAACGTGAACTTGGATTGGCTCCAGAAACAGAACCATCTATGAGTGCCATTACACAAAAAAGAAAGGCCAATATTGCAGAAGATCAAGAAGGCAGCGAGGATGGTACCATTAAGTGTCAGCTATGTGATTACAGTTGTCACACTCCAAATGATATGAAACAGCATTCGATAAAGCACTGGGTTCAAAAACCGTTTAAATGTGGTTATTGTGACTTTGAAGGTATTCTTGAGTATGACATTAAAAAACATTCAGCAAAATTGCATCCAATGAAAAAGTTTCGTATTGTAGAGGGGTCAGGGGCAGGAAAGGCAGGCGTCCGGCAATTGCATAAACGTTTTAAATTTAAAGCTTCCAGATCTGATGTAGATGGTTCAACAACAGCTGATGGAAGCGATGATGAAATCAATAAGGATGATAGCAATGGAGACGAGGTTAATGAAGGCTATTCAATGTATCGTTGTTATTATTGCCCACAGCGTGGTAGCACTATTGCTGTTATACATCAGCATTGGGAAGAAAAACATAAAAACGGCTCCATAACTTCAAGTGGGGCTGTTAGATATGGCCTGCCATTTAAATATAAGGAGGTGAATCTCAAACAGTATATAAAAGGTGAAGATAATGCGGCAGGTCGAAGGCCATCACTGCAGTGTGCTTATTGTGATTTCCGTGGCACTCATGCTCTCCTCGAGGTTCATCATAGAAGTATGCACTTTGATAAACAATTTAAAATAAACAGAACTGGTTCAACACGTTATGAATGTGCTGTATGTCACTTTGCTGCTTTTACAGTAAATACTCTTAAAAGGCATTTTGACATGGAGCATGTAAATGAAGAGTTTAGGTATATCGTGCGGACTGCTAGTGAAGAAACCCTGGTACCATCTGGTCCTTCACAAAAATTAATGGATAGGTCCAGCCCAGTGTCTGTTTCAAACATAGAGGTTACAAAGTACATGTGTCTATGGTGTGAGAAAACTTATGACTCTGAGCTTAAAATTCAGTCCCACCACAGCTCCCAACATTCTACCTTGCAGTTAAAATACAGTGTTGAAAAAATAAGTGCTCCCTCACAATTAAAAGCAAATTCTATACCTCCTAAAAGGTATCAGTGTCCTTGCTGTTCTTTTAATTCAAACAATTACACTGGCATGTGTGAACATCTTCGCCATCATGTCAAACCGTATTTATGTGGTTATTGTAAAGAGGGTTATGAGTCTCCAGCAAAGTTGCGTGTTCATGTACAGCACTTACATCCAGGTTGCAAGTATAAGGCAGAATATTCTTCTGATGCAGAGGCAGAATTTGCAGGACTGAAATCAGACATTTTAATTAATGCTAGTGATGCAGTCAGTGAACCAGTGCGCACTCCAACAAAACGAGAAAATAGTGGTGACAGGATGGGACCTGCGCCTAAAAAGCTGTGTGTGGCACGTAAATCTACAGGATCTGCTCAGGTTAAGAAACTTTATGCTGTTGCTCGAAAATCAACTACCTATCTTCCTTGGCAAAGGTCACCATCATCATCACCATCACCTCCACGATCAGATTCATCAGATATTGAAGACAATGTGGATCAAGAAAGTATAGCTTCATCAGTCAGTAAACCTGAAATCCATGCAGAGGAGTTTTCCTACTATGGTCGCTCTCCTAGTCCAGTAGACACTAATAGGATAACGACATATGTCAAATTAAAAAAGTATGGCATTAGTATGAATATGAACATAGCAACTATGGAGAAGTTCACAAAACTATATCCTGTAGTTAAAGTCAGAAAACTGGTGTTTTTTTGACAAATTTCTATTAAAAAAAGCTCTGTACATGCATTATATGATCATAACTATTTCAACAATTAATTATGCCTTGCCATATTCTTTAGCAGTGTTTCCTTTTTTTTTTTTTTTTTTTTTTTTTTTTTTTTTTTTTTTTTTTTTTTTTTTTTTTTTATTTAGTGAAGAATAAAAGCTGTGAATATTTATATATATTAAGCAATGGCCAATCAATGTTTTATGTTTATTGTTATGATAAAATATTTTACACCATATGTACAAAAAAAACTCATAATCATAATTTTTAATTGAGCTATACCAAATATATTTCTTTGTATATAAATGTATATAAATAGTTAGTAAGCTTTTCACACAGGCACTTAATTAACAGCAACTGTCATTCCTTTTTATCTTGTAAATACATGGTTAGAATGTCTGATATTCCATATTTGTAAAAGACTGAATAGTTACTTTCTTTGGCAACTATTTAAATTGTGTCATATCAGACTAAGAATGTGAATAAACATGTTTTGTAATATTTGTATGTTTAAATTTCGACTTTAACCCCTGATAACTGTTGCTAAAAATAAAAATAAAATTAAAATATATTTTCTCCTAGTTAATAGAATAGCAGACCAATTACCTTTAATAGCTTCTATACTGAAATTCATTGCAAGTGTTTTGTTCATATAGAAATTGTGTTCATTCTAGAGGTGCATCCAATAAAAAATGAACTACTGTTTCTGAAAATTGCAAAACCATGAAAGAATTACCCAAATGAATCCAAACTTGGTGCATGTATAGATAAGTATGCAGGCAATAAGTAATGAGGATTGCAGTGAGATGGGGTACACATAGGCTGATCAGGGTCCTGTTATGTCGGCCCGACAAAGTCAGTGTGACGTCAAGTGTAGTCAGTTTAGAGATATCAAACGAGGTGGAAACATTAAAGTGAGTGCTAGTATGCCTTATCAACATCAGAGCCGTGTCAGCATATAAGCGAGTTTGGATGTGGTATAATGAACAGTCTCTGGGAAGCAGGTACTGTGTCATTTTGGCTTGTACAGGGCATACTGCTATGACAGTGATGCATGTGTGGAAGCACTGGATACATAACGAAAAAGGGGTACTAGACCACAGCATGAAATGACTGCCATTTTTCTGCACGGCCATAACGAACCGCACAGCTTCACCTACAGCATTAGCTTGATGCTGGAGCACTGCAACTTGTCTGCATTGACAATTTATCGGCATCTATTGTCCAGAAACCCCAAGTGCCTGCACTGCAGTGGACATATGAGCATAGTCATTGGCATGCTGAATGGCAAAATGTAGTATTTTCAGATAAGTTCTGCTTCAACCTATTGTACAGTGATGGCCTTATGTGTGTCTGGTGGTACTGTGATGAGTGGAACCTATAGACATGCATTGTTCGGGGCATCAATGGTTACTACAACTCAATTGAGGGCACTTTGAACAGTAACCGCTGAGATTGCAGAGGCCGAGATACTCTCCCTGCTTCAGGCATTTTCACAAGCCACATTTCAGCCCAGCCATATATTGTGAAAAATGTAAAAGCGATGTGTACCATTGCTCCACTGGCCTCAACATTTGTCTAACATGTTGCCCATCTAACATGTCTGGGAAGTGGTGGTGACATTTTTGTCACAGTCCTTCAGTATCCACTGTCACAGATTTATAGGCTCACATACAAACTACGTGCAGGAAGATTCCCTAAGAACATATTCAGAACCTTTTTATTCCATGCCATGGCATATAGCAACTGTAATTACAGCTCTTGGATGTTCAGGCTTATAGGTAAGGTATAGATTTAATAAGTTAATTGTTTATGTATTGTCATGTACCTATGGTATTAAATTCATGATGTTGCAATTTTCACAAACAATACCTTTGACTCACAAATGACTTGATTATAAGAATATGAAAATACAGAATCAAAATAGAAAACTCTGATGTGTTCCATTCACATGACTTTCTCCACATCGATGTTACAAATTATTGTTAAAAAGCCTACTATGCAGGACCAGGAGTTTACAATTTCTGTGTGATAAAAGTTCAAGTATTTTAAATTTGAAAACTAAAGGAATGTCTTGGAAATGGTCAATTCGACGAAACATTTTTTGTGTAGTAAGTTTTTACAGCATACTAGTTATATAAAATTCATTCAGAATAAATAGCTCTTCAGAGGCTTTCCCAGAAAATTCAAGGTATACATTTTATATGCCATATAAAAATCTTTATTATACAGTGTTTTAAACAAAATCGTTAAAGCCATTTTTGAGAAGATCAAAATTTTCGAATTTTTTATTCATGTGAAGGGGAATTTTTCTCAACATCTTTGTGTCGCATCCCTGGAAGATATTAAAATAAAATACCAAGTTTGGTATTTTAACAAGTTCATTTTTGAGTTATATTCACACATACAGACCTTTTTCCAAAAATGGTTTGTTTTTTATTTGTGTTTCTGGTGAAATCTCAGTATCAAATTTAATGCAATACCTTCTCTATACACTATGTACATAATACATGTAGAGAAAGTAAAAATTGTATGTGTTCCTTTCACACAACTCTTTAGCTGTTCCATATACAAACTATTCTTACAAAAGATTATTCTTTTATCTTACATCATGCTAATTGAGATAAACACATTATTACTTGTGTCCTTGTAAGTAGAAGGGAAATATGGGAATACACTAGGTACTGTGGAACAATTGAGGCTCAGTTCACTTTGCATGGTGACTTCTCATTTAAACAAAATTAGGTCATTTAAAATTGAAACCAATGACAAGGAATATCTTAAACAGCTATCTGTACTAGAAAAATGTATATGACTTAAATTGTGTTTTTTTAATGAGATCTACATTTTTTGTGCAAGAATGAAAAAATGTTGACTATTCCCAGAAAAATCAAAAAATACATTTTATTTATGATCTAAATATCTTTAATATAGTCAAAATTGTTGGAGCCTTTTTGAGAAAAACAAAATTTTCAAAAAAATTTACATGATGAGATTTTCAGGAAAATATTTGTCATATCCATGGAAGATACCAAACATAAATGCCAAGTATTTAACAGTGTTTTTGTTTGTAAGCTATAGTGTCCAAATATACACAAGCGCTTTTCTAAAAATGTTTTTTTTTTTATTCAGGAGACATCAAAACATATTTCAAGTGAAATCTTGATATCCAATTTTTATGTTGAATGTAACACCTCTAGCTACTATGTACCTATATTATATGTGCTAGAGAAAGTAAAAAGGTAATTATAATCTGTTCTATAATTATGAAAACAGGCAAATTAGTAGGCAATGAATTCAGTTATCCTTTGCCTCCCTGCTTCCCCCCTCCCTCAAAAATAGTTCCTATATAAATGGCAGATGTATGCAAGCTATCTCTACTTTTTAAAGGGTAATAAAATATTTTACATGGAATTGTGAGCCTTCTTAACTACATAGAGAAATGAGTAGCTGTAAGTTATATTGATTATTTTGCCATTTGATATATGGAATTGTTAATAGTGTTGAACTAGTTACATATTAAATAATTGTGTATTAAACTGCAACACTACACACACAGGTAGAGTGTGGTTGGCGTGAAATAAACTGCCATAAGGGACATATCAAATTGTGCCCTAGCAACTTGATGGAGAAATGGGTTACACACTGCAATTCTTGAGTAATAAAGAATATAATTGCTCTCCAATATATTTCTGTAGTGGATCCAACAGGTGCATTTTGACCTCTTCTTCAGTCATTAGTTGTGAGCAAATAATTGCATCGTGAACTTCTCAAGAATTCTGACATTAAATTATTCTTCCAAGTTTAAAGGTAACATGCATATAGGTATGCAGTTCGATTTTAAAAGTGATTGTTGAAAAAGTTTAGACTAGTCATTTTATGCAAACTTTTAACCTATTCTCTTATTTGAACTGGTCCATCCATCTTGGAATAACCTAACCCCTTTGTCATGAGCATTTGCAACAATTTTATGCATGCTACATTACCAATCTGGAGTATATGTTTTGGCCTTCCAACTCTCCAAGAGAATCTTAATCCAAAAAGCTGTTCGTGCCTATGAGATTGAATTTGCAAAAGAAGGCTGAGTGTTCGGGTTTGCAATAAATTCTCTGGTTATACGGTCCAATGACTAATCTATGGACTTGAATGTCACCTTACTCATAATAAATAAGTTGGTTCGAATGTTGGTTTCTAATTATAATAAAACACTATGCTTTTATTCATATTCTGACATTTTTTCATTGTTGAGTCTTTAGTATTTGGCTCACATTAAAGAAAGTTGCAGCTCGTTTATAGCTACTTGTCAGCAGTTTACCGGCAATTATTGGAACCCTCGGATCGTGAGTGCATAGACTACCGCTACCTTTCGTAATTCAGAATCGTTATGGTTTGTTCTGTGAGTAATAACAGTGAAAAGGAGAGGCGATATCTAAGTTCGTTCCATAAAGAATGGTTCCAGGACGAAAATTGTAAAGAGTGGTTACAAAAAGCTGATAGTGACCAGTGTATGTGTAGGCAAGTTGAGGCGGCAACTGGTGAAAATCTGGGAGACGAACCTTTTGGTGCTGGGCTGCGCAGCGACGACTGGTCCTCTGGCGTTGCAGTGTTGAAGTCGATTCTCGTCGCTCCTCAGCGACGAGCAATTGAGAACTCTTTATATCTAGCTTAGGTAGAGATGGTACGGGAAATTAACTTAAAATAAGCGTCGGCACGTTTCGTTCAGTCAAAGGTTTATCTCCTTTTACAAGCGTTCCCGAGAAAGTTCCTGGCGTGATTGTGTTCCGATAATTTCCTTCGAACAAGGGCGTAATGCGCACAAAGGTAACTAGAGTTGACGCGGTGACGAGTGCAACTGTTACGTGCAGAATAATTGTAGACTAACTTTCGGCCGTGGCTTCCTTGTTTCCGGCGTCGCAGGTCACGCGTGACATTACGTTTCCACTACGTGAGTCACTGTAATAACTTGACTATACTTGCGCGGATTCTTGTTTCGACCGTCACAAGTTCCTCGTGTAGTTACATTCCAACTGCGTGCATCACAATAACTCTTAAGGTGCGCGCATTCTTCATTTGGGCGTCACAGGTTCCTCGTGTAGTTACATTCCAACTGCCCGAAAATTAGGGCGAATACTCTACATTTATAGAAAATTCTACCCACGCGCAAAACTCTCAACTTGTAATCTCATTGGCCCATTTTTGGCGCCGAAAGTAGCTTGGGGTGCGCTTCTGCCTTGACGAGGTTAATTTTAATTGGTCAATGCGTCTTTCACGTGATTCTTGACGTAAATTTCCTCGTGGTTCCCCCGTTTATATGTCACCTCCACTTTCTCTTTCGGAGACGTGACTACATTATAGCGTCTTTACCCTCTTGCAATATACAAAGAAATAGCGTAAACAACTGAATTCGCCGCTTGAGAACTCTCGGGTTGAAGTTAAAAACACTTTCCAGGAACAATCTCTGTGAACATCCAATATACAATAAATACATATCTTACTTAGTAATTAACCTAAACAATTCAAAATCTTCTCGGGCTTCTAGCCAGGTAAAAACTTGGCTTGACACCAACGTTTCGAAGAAGTGCATCTTCCTCGTCTTCAGGGTGAACTGATGGTTTGAGCTTGCCTCCGGAGACTGGTATTTATAAGAGCTGGGATGAAGCTAACATCTGATTGGTTCGCGTGATATGGCTTTTTTTTGGGGGGGGGAAGGGGAGACAGAGAGAGTTGGAAGGTAGAACGAATGGCTTATTTCGCCATTAGGTGAAGTGCGGGAATGGGAAGGATGTTACGGGTTCAAAGGAGATGTTCCGGGATGGTGAGGTTCCGCTGAGCACCCTCGATAGTGCGGGAGTTTACTGCTGGCCGAACTAAGCGGCAGCTCAACAGAAGTGGAAAAAGGTTCCGGGTGACGGACATGACCGAGGCCCTGTCTGCCACCCGGGGAGTTAAGGAAGGTCTGAAGGGAGTTGTGAGTGTTTCTTTATTTGTTACTATTTTGTGTTTTTCTTTTTTGACCTTGATAAAGGCTTGTCATTGTGTGTGTGTGTGTGTGTCCTAAGGGAGGGAAATTTTCGTCTGGTTGGTCCAGGTCGTTGGTTTGTGGTGGAGTCCTGTGGTCAAGTGGTGTAAGAAGTTCTGTAAGTGTTGGGGTAACGAAAGGGGAGAATGTCAGTGCAGTCTGGGTGTTGATGTCTGTAGTCTGTTTGTGGGTCTGTGTGCTATTTTTGGTGTCTGGTGTGTCGGTCAGAAGTTTGGTGTTTAATGTGGTGGTCAGTCTAGAGAGGCCTTCGTCCAGGGATTTTTGAATGGCTGCTGTGTTGAGTTGTGAGGTGGTGAAGGTCCTTAGTGTATTTGCTGTTGCGGTGGTCATCTGCTGTAGGTCCTGGATTCCGGCCTCAATGTCCTGTAGTCTGTTTGTGGGTGTGTGTGCTGTGTTTGGTGTCTGGTGTGTCGGTCAGAAGTTTGGTGTTTAGTGTGGTGGTCAGTCTAGAGAGGCCTTCGTCCAGGGATTTTTGAATGGCTGCTGCGTTGAGTTGTGAGGTGGTGAAGGTCCTTAGTGTATTTGCTGTTGCGGTGGTCATCTGCTGTAGGTCCTGGATTCCGGCCTCAATGTCCTGTAGTCTGCGTGGTGTACTTTGTGTCTCGGCGATGGCGGCGGTGATGGCAGTCAGCGCCTCCTCCAGCAGAGCCAATCGGGCGCTGATGTGCAGGACCTCGGAATGAAGGTCTGCACGGCATCCTTCATGGAGCTGTCAGATGGCGCTGTTGTTGCTGGTTGCGGTGGAGTGTTGGTGATGGCTGGTGAAATTGTAGTGGCTGCTGGAGGTGATGCGGCGTTGACTGGGCTTGGGTGTGGTGGTCGGCGTCTGCTTGGGTCGAGCGGGCACTGCGCTTGTCCCGTGAAATGGCCGAAGCCATCACACGTCGCGCAGTACCTGCGGCGGTGACGAAGAACATGGGCTGTGCATTCGGCAGTGAGGCTGCGGTAGCCACAGTAGTGGCAGCGTGGTGCAGCACTGCAAGCATCGGCGGTGTGGCCGAATGCACAGCAGCGGCGACATGGGAGCTGGCGACTACCTCTGCTAGCCTCAACTGTGTGACGGCGCCCACAGATGAGCAGACCGTCAGCCAAGGCTGCAGTGTAATCTACTGCGTCGGCGAATTCGAGGCGCACCAATGGTGTTGGACCCCTCGAACTAGTGATGCGGGAAGCCCGTATCACTGAGGGCCACTGGTGGCGAGCTGCTGCGGTGATGAAGCGGTGGGGATGGTCCCACGGAACTCCCCGGATCACCGCGCTGTGCCTCACTGGAAGCACAGGTTGGCTGGGCTGCGGCGGCTGAGTTGAGCAAGGCTCTGTCAGAGCGGCGGTGGTTCGCAGTAGTCCGGCAAACGGCAAGGGGTCCAACTTCGGCGTGGCGGTGGTGGCATCCGGTTTGGAAGTGGTGTGTTTGACACTTCCGCTTGTTGCCAGAGTTTGTGTGTGCTGCGGTGTCTGGGATGATGGAGTTGGAGCAGGAGCTGGAGTTGCTGCCGAAGGCAGCGTCGGCGTCGGAGTCCTTTCGGGTTCTGAGAATGCGGCGGTGGACGGTAGTGAAGGCGGCGCTGAGGCCGGCAACTGCGGCTAATGTTTTGTGTTTGAGCACGCACTGCTAGAAAATAAGTCTTGGAAGACTGCAGGTAGAGGATTAGGTATTAAGGCTCTTTAACATTGGTGTCCATGCTGAACTTAATTGTAGGCCAGAATCGCGATTTAGATTATTTGTTCCAGATGAGATGGCTAAAGCTTCTTTTACTCTCCTTTCCCAGTAGTTCGAACACTTTGCCACTATCTTGGTGTTGGTAAAGTTAGCTCTGTGGCTTTGTTCTATACAGTGTTCAGCCAGTCCAGATTTTTCGGGTTGCATCTAAAATAATCACGTCACGCCATAAGCGCACCCCAAGCTATTTTAGGCGCCAAAATGGGCCAATGAGATTGCGAGTTGAGAGTTTTGTGCGTGGGTAGAATTTGCTATAAATGTTGAGTATTCGCCCTAAATTTCATACAGTTGAAATGTACTCCACACGGAGCCTGCGACTCCCAGAATAGGGTATCCACGCAAAATGGTAGTGTCCGCAAAGTCTATCATTGTGATTCATGCTGTTGAAATGTAACCTCACGCGGAACATGTGACGCCCAGAATAAGGAATCCACGCAAAATAGTACAGTATCCGCAAAGTCTATTATCGTGATTGAGGCTGTTGAAATGTAACTTCATGCGGAACCTGCGACACTTGTGATAAGATATCCACGTTAGAAAGTGTCTACAATAATCCTGCATGTAACAGTTGCAATTATCGCCGCGTAAATTCGAGTGTCCTCTGTGCGCATTAAGTTCTATTGCGAGTGAAATTACGGAAAAAAAATCGCGCCAGGAACCGTCTCGAGTACGCTTGAAAGGGGAAATAAACCTTTGATCAAATGAAAGTGCCGACGTTTATTTTGAGCAAATTTCCCGTACCATTCCTTGAGATCGCCGTCGCTCAATACCTGAGCTAAATATAAATAAGTCTCAATTGCTCGTCGCTGAGTCCGCAAACAGTCGAAGAGCGTCGAGAATTGACTTCACCAGCTGCAACGCTGGAGAGGGGGCCAGTCGTCGCTGCGCAGCCCAGCACCAAAGGTACGTCTCCCAGATCACCAGTTCCCACCTCAAATGGCAGAAGCCTCAGTTTATGTGAGTTACGAAATAGCACTGAAATTGCCACCAGATCTTTTAGTAGTTTTTCTGATGGTCCTCTTATTAAACGATGTATGCTTATAGCTGCAAGTAAATTCACCCTTGTCAGTGTTCACCAGTTCGAGAGTGTCAGTCTGTCACCTTATACTATTTCACGCAGAATTCAAGATTTGGCGCACAACATTTACGCACAACTTATTGAAAGAGCAAGAGAATTCGTTGCATTCTCCATTGCCATTGATGAGAGCACTAATTTATCAAGTATGGCTCACTTATGTATTTTTATTCGTGGAGTAAATAAAAATTTGGAAGTTGTGGAAGAAATGCTAGATCTGGTGCCAATAAAAGGCACAACAGGATGAGACATTCTGAATTGTGTAGTAGAAGTTGTGGAGAATGTAGGGTTTCCATGGGATACACTCATATCGGTAGCCCCACCTATGGTGTCATAAGTAGTTAAAGCGGGCGTTAAGCACTACAAAAAAAAAAAATCGGTAGCCACCGATGGTGCCCCAGCTATGGTGGGTGTGCACAACAGATTTGTGACCCTCCTGAAAAATAAACTAGAAAAAGAAATAACAGCAGTTCATTGCATAGTTCATCAGGAAAACTTAAGTGGCAAAACACCGATCGTAAACAACGTAATGAGTCTGGTTGTGAAGATCGTAAACAAACTGAGGTCCCACGGTCTAAAACACAGACAATTTAAAAGCTTCTTAGACGATTTGGAGCATGAGTATGGTGATATACCCTATCATGCAGCTCAGTCGAGGCAAGGTTTTAAGCAGATTCTTTGAATTGTTGGATGAGGTACGCTTGTTCATGGAAATGTGCGGAGAGCCTATTGAAGAGCTCACGAATGTTAAGTGGAAATGTGATCTTGCATTTATGGCCGATATAAGTGAACATTAGAATACTTTGAATGTTTCACTTCAAAGGAAAATCAAATTAATCACAGGTATGTTCTGTAGCATTGAAGCTTTTAAAAATATGCTCTCATTATGGAAACGTCAATTGTCAAATGGTGCTCCTTGTCATTTTCCCAGGTTGGAAAGTGTGAGCCGTGATTGTGATTCCCTAGAAGTGGGATGTTACGTTGAAACTCGTGCGTTTGATGAAAGATTTCACGATCTCACGGGCTTAAAAATGGATTTTGATTTATTCGCTACACCATTAAGCATGAATATTATGCTACTCCCAAAGATGTTCAACTGGAGCTTAGGCCGCGCCGTGGCCGAGTGGTTAGACCACTCGCCTCTCACCTAGACGCGACTGTATTTGAGATTTGTGGTGGACAAAGCGGCACTGGTGTGGGTTTTCTCCGGTTTCCCCCGCCATCGCATTTCATCGGTGCTCCATCTTCGTTCAAGTATCATCAATGTCACCGCCTGCGGTGCCATACTTAGTTAAAGCGAGCGTTAAACACTACAAAAAAAAAAAAAAAAACTGGAGCTTATCACCTTGAAATGTGACATTGAATTATCTGACAGTTATAGAAACAGAAGAAGTTTGCTAGATTTTTACAGGAAATTTCCTAAATCAGATTACACAGGCGTGCGGCATCTATGATTGCAATGTTTGGTTCGACCTATGTATATGAATCCTTATTTTCAGCTATGAAACACATTAAAAACCACCAGTGATCATAAGGGTCCAGAGTTGTGTTGAATATTGTGAAAACCAAAAGATGTCGCAAGGCAAGAGTGTTTACCGAAAACTGAATGTATAAACTTCTTAATTGAAACATGTATATTCGTTTACTTTGAAGTATTCTGTGTAATATTATCACTGTATAGTAAATATTATTGTGTTATTTTATATTTTTCAGTTGTTTCAGGATCAAAATTGTGCTAATTTCCACAACCTACTGTTTCGTTCTAATAGTTAAAAATATTGCTTTTATATGCCATCATTTGGTTGTATAGGATTGAAGGCTATAATAATTGTACTGGTATTGGGTGTTTCATCTATAATTTAATAACAAGCACCAGAGAGATATTAAACCATGTAGTATACGGTTCCTTCATTACTATCCTGTCCTTAATTATTTAATGGCAACGCAAGTGCAGATTAAGGAACGCCACTGCACGAGGTAGTTCGACAGCAACGACCAGGCACGCCGGCACCATGCGAACTGTATAGGCACACCGTGCATGTCAGTTGGCGGCCCCTGCTTAACCTGTGGTACTCCCTTATTTTGCAAGTAATAAGACTATTTCTGCTAATTTTTTTCTCGATTAGCATGAAATAAATAGAAGCATAAGATTTTTAACAATAATTTGTTGCAGATATGTATAGAAGATCATGTGAATAGAACACATACGTACTATGTAGAGTATAGAGAAGGTATTGTATTCCACCCAAAATTACCGAGATTGCACCTGAAATACATGTTTTGGGTTCCCTTGAATAAAAAAAAAGCATTTTTGGAAAAAGGTCCGCGTGTGCGTGCGTGTGTGTGTGTCTGTGGCCAGCATAACTCAAAAACGAAAAGACCGTTAAATACCAAACTTGGCATTTAAGTTTGGTATCTTCCAAGTATGCGACACGAAGATATTCAAGAAATTCCAACTACCCTTTACATGGAACCTTTTTAGAAAATTTTGATTTTTTTCAAAATGGCTATAAGGATTTTGATTAAAACACCTTATATTTAAGATATTTACATGCCAAATAAAATGTATATCTTGAATTTTCTAGGAATTGCTTCTGAAGACTACTTTATTCTGGATGAATTTACGAATTTTGCATAACTGCTAAACCGTAAGATATGGACAAAAACTTATCCTACAAAAACTGCAGAGTACATTAAAACACAATTTATGTCATATACATTTTTTTCGTGGAGTTGATCGTTTTAGAGATATTCCTTGTTTTTAGTTTCAGCTTTAAAGAACTTATACTTTTCTCATACAGGGATTTGTCAACTCCTGTGCATACAAACAAAGGAACTTCAGTCACATAGCAACCAGCTTTTGGCTATCACTTTAACCTATGGTACTCCCTTATTTCGCTTCTACTCACAAGGAAATAAGTAATAAGACATAGTAACATAATTTAGTAAAATTTTCATGTGTGTTTGTGGACAGCATAGCTGAACAACTAAGAGTCCGTTAAATATCAAACTTACTATTTAAGTTTAGTATCTTTCAAGGATTGGACACGAATATTTACAACAAATCTGAAACTACCCTTTAGATTGAAACATTTTCGAAAATATGTTTTTAATGGCTCTAAGGCTTTTGATGAAATGCCGTATATTAAAGATAAGAACATGAAAATTAAAATGTATGTCTTGAATCTTCTCCGAATAGCCACTGAGAACATCTTCATTTTATAGGAAATGGAAATGGCGTTTTATTTATGGATGTGAATAGTGGGCGTGAAAGACCGCTTAATTTTGCTCAGAGGCTTCTCTACCAGGCTTGGGGTTCTTTTACGTGCCGTAAATCTACGACACGGGAACCACGGCTTTGCTTCCCTTCCGAAGGAAGCCATGCTAAGGATGTTTACGCCCAAAAAAATCCATCGTCCTCCTCCGGGTTTGAGTATATGAAACACGGTAACCATGCATCACGGAGGGCGACTCATTTTAGAGGAATTTTGTATAACTAATAAACCGTACGAAATGGGCAAAAGCATACTTCACAGAAACGTTACTTCTCGTTAAAACACACAATTCATATCATACATGTAGAATTAACTATTTCCGAGATATTCCTTGTTTAAACTTCTTTAATTATCTCAAATTGGAAGTCATCTTTCGTTTCATTTCTCTTTTGTTTTATCCTGTTATGCAAAGAGAATCGAATTTCAATTGTTTCACATAGCGACCAGTTTTTATAACATTTGACTATCGCTTTAGCCTAGTGTATTCCCTTATTTCCTTCTGCTTACAAGGAAGCAAGTAATAAGACCAATTATACTAGAGTTTATCTCGATTAGCATGATGTAGATAAAAGAATAACCTTCTGTAGCAATGGTTTGTTTGCAGAAAAGGTAGAAAAAGTCATGTGACTGGAGTACTTCAGATTTTTAGTCTATCCTGGTGCAGGCCGTAAATCTGGGGGGTTGATATTGTTAGTTATTTCCGAGATATTCCTTGATTAAACTTCTTTTACTTATCGCAAATTGGAAGATATCTTTCGTTTCATTTTTTTTGTTTTGTTTTGATCCTGGTATGCAAAGAGAATCGAATTTCAATTATTTCGATATAGCACCTAGCTTTTAAAAGATTTAACTATCGCTTTAGCCTAGTGTATTCCCGTATTTCCCTTCTGCTTACGAGAAAGCAAGTAATAAGACCAATTATACTAGTGTTTATCTGGATTAGCATGATGTAGATAAAAGAATAATGGTTTGCTTGCAGTGATTTGACTGGAACACCTCCTGATGCAGGCCGTAAATCTGGGGAGTTGTTATTGTTACTGTTTCAATAAACGTAAAATAGCACCCTCTTGTTACTGTGAAAGTCTTACACGAAAAGGAAAGAAACCCCCATGTCGTTGAGCGATACAAGTTGCGCGCGCAAGTGCTGCTTCACGTTTTTTGTTTTTCCCTGGTGATGGCTGGCAGAGAGGCGGCCGGCCGCGCAAGCTTATCCACCAGTTAGTTGGTACCCTGCTTGTGTAGCGTGCGGCCTTCTCATACAACCTCCTGTTGCTCTCGGGTCGAGACGTGATTATCCAACATGGTCTCTTGGAGTAGGCAGAGCGCGACGACGGCGGCGGCGTTGATGGCGGTGTGCCTCATCATGGTGGTGGATCGCGCCTCGTGCGGCAGTTGTCGAGAGTCGAAACTGTGTTGCCCCGGCCGGGACTCCTCGTGCGTCGTCCAGAAGGCTCCCATCAACGCCATCATCGAGGATCTGAGTGACAAACCTTGCTACTGTGACCATGCGTGCCTCAAGCTGGGAGACTGCTGCCCCGACTTCAAGGAGGCCTGTGGAGGTACGTTCTTTCACATAGACTTGCATTGTCATACTCTTAGGGTGCACATGAAAAAAATCTGATGTGTTCCATTCATCTGGCTTTCTATACATCGCTTTAACAAATTATTATTAAAATATATTGTATTCCACCCAAAAATTCGATGTCGAGATTTCATCGGAAATACATGTTTTAGGACCCCCTGATACCAAAAAAAAGTATTTTCAGAAACATGCCCGTGTGTGTGTGTGTGTGTGTGTGTGTGTGTGTGTCTGTGAGTGTGTGTGGACAGCACATCTCAAAAACGAAGAGACGGTTAAATACCAAACTTGGTATTTAAGTTTGGTATCTACCATGGATGCGACACGAAGATTTAAAAAAAATCCCCCCACCCCTAACTACCCTTTACATGAAAAAATGGCTCTAACGATTTTGATTAAAATACCCCACATTAAAGCCATATCTATCACAAATAAAATGTATATATTGAATTTTCTGGGAATAGTTTCTAAAGACCTGTTTATTCTGGATGAATTTTGCTTAGTTTGGTATAACTAGTAAACCGTAAGAGATAGACAAAACCTTACTTTAGAAATGTAGATCTTGTTAAAGTACACAAGTTATGTCATATAATTTTTTTTCGTGGAGCTTACCGTTTTAGAGGTATTCCTTGTTATTAGTTTCAATTGTGAAGTACTTATACTTTTCTCAGAAGGAAGTGTCCGTTTCTCTTTTGTTCTACTCCTGGTCAAGCAAGAAATGCGATTAGCAACGACAATCACATAACTACAGTTTTTAAAACATTTGACTATCACTTTCGCCTAGTGCATTCCCTTAGCTTCATTCTACTTATAAGGAACTAAGTAATAACATTCTGCTAATGTTTGTCTCGATTAGCATAGTGTGAAAAGAAGAATTATCTTTTGTAAGAAGTTTGTAGAGAAAGTCATATGAGTGTAACGCATCAGATTTTTCTGTCTAATTTATGATAATCGGATAAACATTAGCAGAAATTGTCTTAATTACTTGCTTTCCTATAAGTACAAGGAAAATAATTTCAGAAAATATTTTCAGAAAAAGGTCCGCATGAGTGTGTGTCCGTGATCCGTGTGTCTGTGAACACGATAACTCAAAAACGAAAAATCTGTAAAATACCAAACTTGGTATATAAGTTTAGTATCTTCCAATTTGATTTTCTAAAAAATTGGATCTAAAGATTTTGATTAAAATATCGTATATTAAAGACAATAAAATGTATATTTTGAATTTTCTGGGAATAGCCCCTGAAGACCACTTTATTCTGAGTGAATTTTCCGGAATTTTGTCTAACTGCTAAACCGTAAGAGATAGACAAAAAGTTACGACACAAAAAATGTAGAGCACATTAAAACACACAATTTATGTTGTATACATTTTTTTCTCGGAGTTGATCGTTTTTGAGATATTCCTTGTTTTTGTTTTCAGGGTCGAAAATCTTAACTTTTCTCATACAGGAATTTGTCAACTCGTGTCCATACAAAGGAACTTCAGTCACATAGCAACCAGCTTTTGACTATCGCTTTAACCTATGCCCCTTATTTCCTTTCTACTTACAAGGAAGAAGGTAATAAGACTATTTCTGCTAATTTTTCTAGATTAGCATGAAGTAAATAGAAGCATAAGCTTTTTAAGAATAATTTGTTGCAGGGATATAGAGAAAGTCATGTGAATGGTACACATCAGATTTTTTTTTGTTTATAAGCCTATTATTAGGAATGAACCATATCATAATCTGTTATTGGTGTCTATTACTGATAATTAGAAGTAATTTTACACAAGTTTTAAAAGTCTCTGCGCATAAGAGCAGATACGTCTTTAGAATTTTAAATACTTTTTCTCGCTTTCTGTTTATTCAATGTTTTTACGTATTCAACATGTTCCACACGATAAAATTTTTGTTCAATTACAGAGATACTTTTAATCTTATAAATATTAAAATGTTGGGAATGATTTTTCTTTATCGATTATCATTGGAGAAATATTAATTAGAATATTTAAATAACACACTAAAGTTATTGAAAAATATTGTTTCTCATAAGTTTATATTTTTTCTCAAAAACTAGAACACTAATAAAACATATGTTTTGTTCTTTAATAGTTTCAGAACAGATATTTATGTTAGTAAAATTTTAATTTTTTAACTTGTGGACCATTTTTGTTTACTGTTAAAACAATCAATTAAAATTAATAACCTGGAAACCACCCTTGATATTGCAATGAAAATCTGTTTACATGCTTGAGATTTTACTATCTTACTTGCAATATAAATTTCAAAAACATATGATAATAAATATAGAGACTATAAATTTCACCTTTTGGATAACCTTAAATGATATAAGACATCGAAATTTAGGGCAAAATTATGATGCGGATGAATCCTGAGCTCATGAGGGTAAATTACTCCTACAATGTTCTAAATATATGCCAGGCGTTAAATTAGACGTGTGATGGTTTGTTGGCCACTTAAATTGAAATCGCAATTGAAATTTAATCCTGCAATTTCCATTATTTCTTTTGATGATAACCATGGTAACTTTTGGATAGTACAGTTCATTCAAGTAGCACCCTATTAGCTTCTGTGGTCACATCGCTTGGCTTCAGCTTTGAAAAACTTACAGGAATTTGTCAACTCCTGTCCATAGAAACAAAGGAACGTCAGTCACATAGCAACCAGCTTTTGACTGTCACTTTAACCTATAGTACTCCCTTATTTCGCTTCTATTTAAAAGGAAGCAAGTAATGAGACTATTTCTGCTAATTTTTTCTCGATTAGCATGAAGTAAATAGAAGCATAAGCTTTTTAATAATATTTTTTTTTTTTGCAGAGATGTAGAGAAAGTCATGTGAATGAACACATCAGATTTTTTTGATTTTATTTTTTTATGTTCATTAACTATATTATGTTCATTTACATTCTGTTTGCGTTTCTTAATTATGTCATCATAAAATCTCGTCAAATTGAAATGGAATTTTATTTATGGACGCTCTTTAACTTCTGTAGTTCCCATTCTATTTTGGGCGTAAAACCCGCATAATGTTGCTGAGATGCCTCTTTATCGGGATTCAGGTTCTCTTACGTAATGTAAATCTACGACACAGGACCAACGGCTTCACTTCCCTTCCGAAGGAAACGTATCTAAGGATTTTTAAGCCCGAACATTTCCTCCGCCCTCCTCCGGTTGAACCCGCGACCTTGAGTATAAAATATTGTAGGTTTAAATATCAACATGGTGATCAAAATAGCATTTTAAACATGAGAAGTTAAGCCGAATGCTTAAAAAGGTAGTTTCGCGGTGTTCCATTTTTAGACGGTCTCTAGAAGATCCCTGCAGTGTTTAATATTTTAAAGAGAATGTGCTGTTAATTCCTCCGTTGTTTTTATTTTGATCTCGTGAGCTTTTAATCTTAAAGACAAGAGAGAGTATTTAGATCCAATTTCCAATTCAAATAATTATGTTCTGAATAAACAGTTCAAATTTCTGCGGTAAGTGTTTCTAATTAAGTTACTTAACATTTAGGATGATTCTCTTCTAGCAAGCTAATTTATGGAAAAATGAAATGGCCTGTTATTTATGGACGCTCTTTAACTGCTTTGGTTCTCAGCGTCCCATTCTATATTGGGCGTGAAAGATCGCTTAATTTTGCTCAGAGGCCTCTCTTATCAGGCTTGAGGTTCTTTTACGTGCCGTAAAGCTTTACTTCCCTTCCGAAGGAAGCCATGCTAAGGATTTTTACGCCCGAAAAAATCCATCGTCCTCCACCGGGTTTGAACCCGCGACCTTGGGTATATGAAGTTAGCATGGTAACCATTACACCACGAGGGTAGAAAAACGAATGAAAATAAGAACTGAGAAGTCATTGTTATAAAAGAACTGGTCAAAATCACTATTATGTTTGAAATTGACGACAGTTCGATTTAGCGTTGTCTATACATTTTCAGATATTATAAAGTTGATAAATATTCAGCAAGTAAAAATAGCAAAATTCACCTTCGTTTGACCAGCTTGTGTTACTGTTAGTACGACACGATCAGTCTCCGCGCGGTAGTGCTTTCAGAAATCGACAACAGATGTCACTGGAGCACGCTGCTGGATAGTCGCTAACTACAGCTGCAATAGAGATTTCGTTATCTCACTTGTTAAACGACAGGTTGCTTCGATTCGTTTTGATTCAGAAGCAAACCTATTGTTTCTAAGGCATTACGAGTAGCTGGTGCATATATATATATATATATATATATATATATATATATATATATATATATATATATATATATATAGATTTAACAGAGATTTAGATGAAAGTCCCATAACAGGAGGTTAAAGCGAAAACTTTTAGGAATCTCGCACTCAAATAAAACATATCAAATTACATTAATCTCTAAATATTTTAGTGTAGAGGCGGTAGTATTAAATTTCAAAATCCTGTTATATAATTTTCTACTATGTTCATGCTTAAACGTAATTACTGTGTTTTGGAATATATAAAGGTGAGCGAACACACCTAAATGCTCCTAAATGCAATGTAAAAAGTAGACTTCCAATAACATTTTTCGTCGTATATAAACGTTATAAGAACCTTTAAAATAATTCTCTACATATTATGGTTAAATCCGAAAACTACAAATATTTCTGCTGAAATTGCCTAGCTTGCAATGTACAGCATTCTAAAGCAATGAAAATGTGGTGTTATGTTCACATAACTTTCTCTATATGCTTATCATTTATTTTTACAATTCTTAGGCAAGCTTATTCTTTTGTCTACTTGTGAACATTTTCAGATATAATTTCATTATACATTTCTTTGTAGGAGTAAGAAGAATAGAGGAAACTGAATCGATAGTCAGGAGTTTAAAATTATTACTTTAAAATTTCATACTCCCTGCAAGACACCATGGGAAACAAGCGACTTTAAAAATCACGTGTTGAATAATTGAAATTAATATTATTGGATATCTCCGAAATGCCATAACATAGTTATTGAAACAATTGCGTGCTTTAAAAGTATATAATCTTTGTAAATTACGGTTTTGTTTTTCTCTTAAGGGACATCAGGAGTTAGTTTTGGTGACGAATAGTAAAAAACACCCTCTCTAGCGCATATGTAAAACGGATATAGTAAAGTAAATTAATATAAAAATTTGATTCCGAGATTTCACCAGAAACATGTTTTTTTCAGACACCAGGATCTAAAAGAAGCATTTTTGGGAGAAAAAAAAACAGTGTGTGTATGTGTATGTGTATGCGTGTGTGAGTGTGAGGGGCGTGTTTGTGAGTGTGTGTGCGTGTGCGTGCGAGTGTGCGTCTGTGTGGGCGTGTGTGCGTATGCGAGCGTGCGTGTGCGTGCGAGCGTGCATATGTGTGGGCGTGTGAGTGTGTGTCTGAGTGGGTGTGTGAGAGTGTGTGTCTGTGTGTGTGTGCATGTGCGTGCGAGTGTGCGTGTGTGTGTCTGTGTGTGTATGTGTATGTTTGTGTGCGCGTGGTGTCTGTGTATGTGTGGGTGTGCGTGTGCGTGCGAGCGTGCATGTGTGTGGGCGTGTGTGTGGACGTGTGAGAGTGTATGTGTGAGAGTGTATGTGTGTGTGTGTGTGTGTGTGTGTGTTAGTATCTCCCAATGTAGCGACATGAAGGCTTTTAAGAAATGCTCCACCCCGAACTAGCCTTTATATGGAAAATTTTTCGAAAATTTTGATTTTCTCAAAAAAGAATGTAACGATTTTTATTAAAATACCGAATATTAAACATATTTACATGACAGATAAAATGTATATTTTAAATTTGGTGAGAATAACTTCTGAAGTCCTCTTCATTCTGAATGACTTTTGTATAGCTGGTAAACCGAAAGGGATAGACAAAAAAACTCACAAAAAATATAGATCTCGTGAAAACACACAATTTATGTCCTTACTTTTTTGTTGTAGAGCTTGCCGTTTCCGAGATATTTCTTGTTATTGGTTTAAATTTTAGAATACCTATACTTCTCTCAAATAGGAAGTCGTGCGTGTATCTTTTGTTTTACTCTAGGCCACGCAAATAAGCGAATTTCAATGACAATTGCATAGCGACAGCTTTTAAAACATTTGAGTATCGCATTAGTATAGCTTATTCCCTCCTTTCCTTTCTAATTATATGGAACACATTAATAAGACTATTCTGCTAACGTTTATATCAAAAAGCTTGGAGTAAAATAAAGATTAATCTTTTGTAAGAAGTCTGTTGGTAGAACCGGCAGAGAAAGTCATGAGAATGAAACGCATAAGATTTTTTTTAAATATATTTTAGAAGCTTGGAACATATTTTACTGCTCTGATCTCTTTTTCATATCCAGGAACACTTTTAAAATGTTATGTGCCTGACACGTGGTACTTTAAACTGCCTTGACATATCCATTGAGGTTATTTTCTTCATTCTCCTGATTATTCTCCCATGTTTTATTTTCTCTACACGTACTTTACACTTAGTGTATAGAGAAGGTATTGTAATGCACCCAAAATTCGATACCGAGATTTCACCATAAATATATGTTTTGGGTACCCATGAATTAAAAAAAAAGCGTTTCTAGAATAAGGTCCGTGTGTGCGTGTGTATGTGTCTGTGGACAGCATAGCTCAAAAACGAAATGACCATTAAATACCAAACTTGGTATTTAAGTTTGGTATCTTCCAAGATACGACACGAACATTTTCAAAAAAATCCCCCACCCCAAACTACCCTTTACAAGGAACTTTTTTCGAAAATTTTGATTTTCTCAAAAATGGCTCTAACGATTTTAATTAAAATGTCTATCTTAAAGATATTTTACCTGACAACTAAAACTTATATCTTGAATTTTTTGGGAATATCCTCCTAAGACTTTATGCTAGATGAATTTTACGGAATTTTGCATAACTGCTAAACTGTAAGAGATGGACAAAAACTTATCACACAAAAACTGGGAGCACATTAAAACACACAATTTATGCTATATACATTTTTTTCGTGGAGTTGATCGTTTTTAGACATTCCTTGTTTCTGGTTTCAGCTTTAAAAAAACTTATTCTTTTCTCATACAGGAATTTGCCAACTCCTGTCCATTAAAACAAAGGAACTTCAGTCACATAGCAACCAGCTTTTGACTGTCACTTTAACCTATGGTACTCCCCTATTTCGCTTCTACTTACAAGGAAGCAAGTAATAAGACTGATTCTACTAACTTTTTCTCGATTAGCATGAAGTAAATAGAAGCATAAGCTTTTTAATAATATTTGTTGCAGAGATGTAGAGAAAGTCATGTGAATGGAACACATCAGATTTTCTTAGAGCTGTTTATACATTATATTCATATTATTATAGTCAACACCAGAGTCGAAAAATTAAACAGAAGGCTGCTGAGTAGAAAAAAAAAATATTACATTACATAAAATGTTATAGCAGTATGAAGATGCTGGAGCCTATGCGAAGCTCCATGAATTACATACAGACTATGATAAGTCTGATATTCAAAAAATATTCAAGAGGCTATAGCTATTTCAAAGAGTATATTTTATACACAATACCATCCATATGGAGCCTTTATAATTTTGTAAAATTTTAATATTTATCCCGAAAATAATTTTATTTTTGAAAGCATATATCAGATAACTGTACATTGCTTATTATGATGATTTAGCCGCAGTTAAATATTAAAGCAGTTGCATGCACACTGTGGATTTTTCAGTTTGGTCATAGTATCTCAACGTTATAATATAAAACTAAATCGTGGTCAGCGAGCTGACTTCTCACCTGGAGGTCCCGGGTTGGGGCGGCGAATTTTTCTTTAGCAGAATTATTCCCTATCCCCCACAGAGTCTGGACGTATGTATGTGAGAATGAATGTGTGTGTTTGAGGAAAATAAAATGATTTAAACCTACAGAGGAGTAGTTTCAAGTTCAAAGCCCCCGATTAGATGTTAAAGGGGGCTACGTAAATGGGGGGGGGGATAAATAAATAAATTGCTCTGATTGCCTCCGTTATCGAGTGGTCAGCGAGCTGACTTCTCACCCGGAGGTCCCGGGTTCGATTCCCGGCTGGGGCGGGGAAGTTTTCTTTAACCAGAATTATTCGCTATCCCCCAGAGAGTCTGGAAGTATGAATGTGAGAGTGAATGTGCGTGTGTTCAGTAATATAAAGTTTAACCTAATGTTGTGAACCTACAGTTTCACAAGTGAAAGCCCCCGATATGACTATTGATGTTAAAGGGGGCTATCTATACAAATGAAAAAAAAATCGTAGTGATTGAAGAGGACTTTTCAGGCTCTTATCAGAAAATTTGTAGCAATTTTTATATGTTTAATATAGGTGTTTAATAAGTCACCATTAGCCATTTTTGAAACAAAAAAGTTTTATGCAGAGGTCATGGTTCTCAAAAATGTATTTCCGGAGAAATCTCGGTTCAGAATTTTTCTCTACCTACTCTTTACGTGAAAAAAGTAATACAGCTCTACACTAGCGCTCCAGATCGTATTTTGGGGACAAATAGTAGACGAAAAAAATGACACCCTAGACAGTTCTCACTGTATATCCGCAGAATTATCTAGTTAGTCGCCAGTTCCATAGCATCTTCACGCGGATAACTTTCTATCCAGCGTCTGAATTTTACACCATTATTATTATTAATTATTATTGGTGTTATTATTATTATTATTATTATTATTATTATTATTATTATTATTAAACCCGTAGCGTAATGTCTTCAGGACGATAGTTAAAAGCGAAAAAAATGGTCAATAAATGATTATGAAATGCCAAAAAAGCAAGCAACCAATAACAAAACAAACAAAAAATGAAATCTGTTGTGCGCTTTGTTAAAGGCATACATTTCGAAAGTTTGTAGGCACAAGGATATAACACTGTTAATAATTCATACATAAACACATGCATATATGAACATGCATGCATACATACATATACGTATACACTACATACATACATACATACACACACAGACAGACAGACAGACAGACATACATACATACATACATACATACATACATACATACATACATACATACATACATACATACATACATACATACATACATACATACATACATACATACATACATACATACATACATACATACATACATACATACATACATACATACATACATACATACATGTATATACACATATATACATATGTCAAAATCAAAAGTTGAAAACGTAAGCCTTGTTGATATGTTGAAACCAGAGCCGTAATCTTTCTCAGGTAAATTTGGTGTTATCACGTTCCTTACAGCCACATTCTCCTGAGTGAAACGCAGTATAACATTTTTATATCAAAAATATAAATGGATACAAATGTAAGAGATACAGCAGGACAATTTGTTCCATCATAAACCTAAAATGATTTTCCTAAAGGCAATTTAGATAATAAACTGCTGTCCCTAAATAAAGGCAACTAACTATAAAACCAAAACAATAGTGATAAGAGATAATACAACATACCGTAAGGTTTCAACTTTAGGCGAAATTACAATCCGACTTCATTACTACATCAGTCAAGTCAAGTTAAGTCAACCTATGAAAGGTTGACGTACTTCATACGCAAAATGTTGTATACTGCGATTTGCAGGAGCATCGAGCAAAGCTACTCTGTCTGTTTTACTCAAAGAACAATCAGTTGGTACTTTCTACGCTAAGCATCTATTGCCTGCAGTTCAACATCAGACGATCGCAATGCGAGATTTTACCTGCTATGCTATTTGACGTGCCGCACCAAGTTATCTCTTATGCTAAAGGGTTGAAAATACCTTTTTTGTATGCCATCGAAGTGTAGGATATGGACGCAAGGGGGCACGATTATTCTTCTGCAAAAGTGGAGCAGTCATGTTTAAAATTTGTTTTAACTGCGCTGACTTCAACCTCGTGTAATAAAAAAAGTGTTGCGGTCATTTCTCGCATTTCCCTCAGCTCCTTGCTGAATACTCCTTTGATTTAATGGATGTATCCACCATTTTGGGTTAATTGTAAGGTGCATAGAGATAATTCACATTGCATTTATTGTGTAATTTTATCACTTGACAGTCTCCTTTTTGGTCAAGCAATTGTGAGTTCCCTGTTGCGAGCATCAGTTGTGTGCATGTAAATTTCATAACCTGTTTATTTATAAAACATTTGTGGTACTTTCCTATATGATATTGTTGGTTATGCAAATTCAATTTTAAACTTGCAGTGCGCTCGAAAGATTTCCGCGTGCAATTTACGGATCTACGAGGGCGGATCTTAAGTAACGCACAATAATATTTTTCTGCCTTAGTATTGCAGATGGCATGTTGCAATTTCTTAAAGATATAGTTTGAAATGTTCACTACAGAGGGTATTTTTTGTTTCATGTGCAGCTCTAGCGAGAGAAGCATGAACTACGCAACAAAAATGCGCATATACTACTATCGTCCATATGTGAAGATCAGAGAGGCATGGTTCGATACTTGCGAGCCAAAGTGCATAAACCGAGTGAAATTCACAGGGACATGTCTGGCGTGATTGTATGGAGCGTAGCAGTGGTGTGCATTCTTCCAAAAGGACCGTGTGAACCTTAGTGATTCGCCACGCTCCAGGAGCCCGGTAACAGCTGCAATCCCGCAGAATGTCAGAGGCATTGAGGCGGCAGTTTTGAATGACCGGCGCGTGCAACTGCGAATCTTATCGCAACAATTCAACATTTTCTATGATTCAGTATACGATATTGTTCATGACACGTTGAAATTTCGTAAAGGCCGTGCTCGCTGGGTGCCTAAAAACCAGACAGACAACTACAAGGGCCAGCGAATGACTGATCACTTAACACGGTACACGCAGAAGGACATGACTTTCTGAAAGGAATCGTCGTCATAAAGCAGGCAAGTGTGGAATGGAATCATGCTGGTTCCCCAGTAAAGAAAAAAGTCAATCTGTGTTATACCCTTCGTGACAAACGCCACATTATTGCTAACGATGTCAAACTACTTCATGACAATGCTCGCCTCCATGTTGCTGCTGCTGTTTGTCGGAAATTCACCAAATTTGGTTGGGAGGCACTCCAGCATCCACCATACAGTCCGGACCTTGCACAGTCAGACTTTCATCTGTTTGGTGTCATAACCTTTGTGACAGATGCGGAAGTGAAATTAGCAGTCCGCAGATGGCTATACTCCAGGGAAACGGACTTGCACGAACAGGCCATATTGAAACTGGTATCACAATGGGACCAATGTGTTGAGAAAGTTGCTGACTAAGGTAAAAGGCGTAAGTTTATTTGTGGTTTTTGTTTTTTAACTATTAAACTTTTTATAAATAAATTATTGTGCGTTACTTTTTGATCTGCCCTCATAGAAATCCGTGTCAATTTCTTGCGCCTGTGAATACGTTGCGATTTGATTACGAATGTACGTAGCTTAATTATTGTTACATTGGGCTTGCTATGGCTTCTTTTAATGCAATCAGTGACGGATTCATTTAGAGCGGTTGTTTTGTACCCCTCCTTCATTTCACCCCTAGTGCGATATCGCTCATTAGTGCATTTTTATTTCTCGGGATTTTTCCAGTTTTACAGACATCGGAAAAGGCTTGATGACCATAGCATTGACAAAGCTAAGAAGAAAACTGACGTGTTCCACTCACATTACTTTCTCTTGCTGTTCGCAAACAAACGTTTCTTACAAAATATTATTCTTTTATCTACATCATGCTAATCGCGATAAATATTAGCAGAATTGGTTTTATTACTTGCTTCTTCGTATATAGAAGAGAAATAAAGGAGTGCACTGGGCCAAAGGGATAGTCAAATGTTTTAATTGCGGTCACTATATGAAACAATTGCTTGGCTAGAAGTAAACAAAAGAGAGAAGAAAAGAAAAATATCTTCCCGTTTGAGAAACGTTTAAGTAGCTTAAAATTGAAACAAATAACACGGCATATCTCGGTAACGGCTAACACTAACTCTATAACATATATATATATATATAGATATATATATATATATAATATAAATTGTGTGTTTTAACAAGATCTACATTTTTGTCTGTCTCTTCCGGTTTACCAGTTACACAAAAGTCATCCAGAATGAAGCAGTCTTCAGAGGATATCCCCAGAAAACTCAAGATATACAGTTTATATCATAAAAATATATTAAGGCTATGGTATTTTAATCAAAATCATTAGAGCCAGTTTTGAGAAAATCAAAAATTTAAAAAAATCTTCAATGTAAGGAATAGTTAACGGAGGATCTTCTTGAAAATATTCAAAATGTATCCTTGGAAGATACTAAGTTTGTATATAACCGACTTCTTGTTTTTGAGTTATAGGTACTGTCCACAGATAAACACATGGACCTTTTTCTAAAAAATCTAATGTGTACCATTCATATGGCTTTCTCTACATCTCTGCAACAAATTATTCTTAAAAATCTTATACTTCTATTTACTTCATGCTAATCAGAAAAAATTAGCAGAGCTTCCTTGTAAGTAGAAGCGAAATAAGAAAGTACTATAGGTTAAAGTGATAGACAACAGCTGGTTGCTATGTCACTGAAGTTCCTTTGTTTGTAAGGATATCAGTTGACAAATTCCTGTATGAGAAAAATATAAGTTTTTCAAAGCAGAAACCAAAAACAAGGAATGTCTCAAAAACGATGAACTCCACGAAAAAAAAAGTATATAACATAAATTGTGTGTTTTAACCTGCTCTACATTTTTGTGCAGCAAGTTTTTGTCTATCTCTTACGGTTTAGCAGTTATTCAAAATTTCGTAAAATTTATCCAGAATAACGTACTCTTCAGAGGATATTCCCAGAAAATTCAAGATATACATTTTATTTGTCAGGTAAATATCTTTAATATACGAAATTTTAATCAAAATCGTTAAGAGACATTTTTGAGAAAATGAAAATTTTCGAAAAAAGTTCCATGTAAAGGATAGTTGGGGGTTGGGGAATTTTTCTCAAAATCTTCGTGTCGCATCCCTGGAAGATACTAAACTTGAATACCAAGTTTGGTATTTTACCGATTTTTCGTTTTTGAGTTATCGTGTTCACAGACACACGGACACACACACACACATACACACACGGACCTTTTTCCGAAAATGCTTTTTTTTAGATAAAGGGGACCCTAAAACATAAATTTCCGGTGAAATCTCGGTATTAAATTTTTGGGTGGAGTGCAATATTTTCTCTATACACTATGTACATAGTGCGTATAGAGAAAGTAAAAATGTTTTCTTTTTATTCAAAGGACCCTAAAACATGTATTTCCGGCGAAATCCGGTATCGAATTTTATTCTCTGCCCACTATGTACTTTGTACATACATACTAGAGGAAGTAAAAATTGCAAGATAAGGGAATAAACAACTTTTTCTTTATTCTATGTTTGCGTTTGTGAGAAATCCCGCCTTTACTGAGCACGAACTCCTATCTTTCAGAACGCTAGAAAGAATTGTTTATATTTTACTTCGCTAAGAAGAAATTGATTAAAATTCAGACGATCACCACAATATACAAATGGCATACCATTATCTCAATCCACGGTAGATATTCCACAAGACTCCTTTCTCAAGAGAAAACATCATTTGAGCTGAAACAAATATCTGAAACTCGTTCTCAGATATTCTGTGAAGATGCCTGATATAGATAGCAATTTTGGTATTTATGAATCATTTTAGTTTATAGTTAGGTGGCGCATATATAAATGGGCACACTCTTGAGCACGGGATAATTTCTGACTGATTCTGAAGTTAGCATTCTATCCTCCAAATCTAGAGGCCCTGCCTAGATTCTGGAAATATGCATGTGTGTGTCAGTTAATGTTAATTACCAACCCGAAAATGAACATCAATGTAAAATAAATGAACCCATTGCCAATGGGTCTTTGTTCCAAAGGTAAAAATCTGATGTGTTCCATTCACATGAATTTCTCTACATCTCTGCAACAAATTATTGTTAAAAAACTTATGCTTCATGCTAATTAAGAAGCATATGCTTCCTTGTAAGTAGAAGCGAAATAAGGGAGTACCATTGATTAAAGTGATAGTCAAAAGCTGGTTGCTATATGACTGAAGCTCCTTTGTTTGTATGGACACGAATTGACAAATTCCTGCATGAGAAAAGTATACGTTTTTCCAAGCTGAAACCAAAAACAAGGAATATCTAAAAAATGATCAACTCCACGAAAAAATGTACATAACATAAATTGTGTATTTTAAAGTGCTCTACATTTTTTGTATGGTAAGTTTTTGTCCATCTCTTACAGTTTAGCAGTTATGCAAAATTCTTTAAAATTCCTTCAGAATAAAGTAGTATTCAGAGGCTATATAACACAAATTGTTTGCTTTAACGTGCTCAACATTTTTATGTGACAAGTTTTTGTCTATCTCTTACGGTTTAGCAGTTACACAAAATTCAGCAAAATTAATTCAGAATAAAGGTCTCTAGAGGCTATTCCCAGAAAATTCAAGATATACATTTTATTTGTCAGGTAAGTATCTTTAGTATACGATTTTATTCAAAATCGTTAGAGCCATTTTTAAGAAAATTAACATTTTCGAAAGAAGTTCAATGTAACGGGTAATTGGGTGGGGGGATTTTCTTGAAAATCTTCGTGTCGCATCCTTGGAAGATGCCAAACTTAAATACCAAGTTTGGTATTTAACGGTCTTTTCGTTTTTTAGCTATGCTGTTCACAGACACACACACACACACACACACACACACACACACACACATACACACATGCATACACACACGGACCTTTTTCTGAAAATTTTTTTTTTTTTTTTGATTCATGGGGACCCAAAACATGTATTTTCAGTGAAATCGCGGTATCGATTTTTTGGTGGAATGCAATAAAATCTCTATAACTGTACATAGTACGTATAGAGAAAGTAAAAATCTGATTGTTCCATTCACATGACTCTCTACATTGTTGTAACAAATTGTTGTAGACACATTTTTTTCTGTCTGCTGTATGATAATCGGGATAAACGTTTGCAGAAATTGTCTTAATTACTTGCTTCCTTGTAAGTAGGAGACAAATAAGGCAATATACTGGGCTAAAGTGATAATCAAATCTTTTAAAAACTGGTTGCCATGTGGTTGAAATCCGTGAACTTGAAACTTCATTTTTCTCAATGTCTTTTTCCAGCGTTTTTCACTTTTCAAAATCTTCTAGAAGACAGTTTATAACTTTTAGTCTGAAATTTTAAGGAGCGCTATTATGGATTTAATATTGTTATACGCTACATAAAATATGGAATAGTTCAATTGAAATTAATTATTTTCCATAAAATAAATTGAAAAGTTGAAAATCTAATAATACATGAATAAATCTTTTTCTCTCTCTCAAACTAATTAAAATTAAGAAATGCGTACATAAAATTAGTATACATTGACAATTTGGGATGAAGAGAGGGAAATGGATAAACAGATAGAGAGGGAGAGAGAGAGAGAGAGAGAGAGAGAGAGAGAGAGAGAGAGAGAGAGAGAGAGAGAGAGAGAGAGGACTCATAGGTTGTATATTAAGAGAGGACGGATGAAAAGAATGGGATAAGGAGAGGAGAGAGGGACGCCTTTGGTTCCCAAGTTCGCGTTTCAAATTCGGCGGAAGGCGATGGATTAAAAACTGGGGCATAAAAATCCTGAGCAAGGCGTCCTTCGGAACTGAAATGAAGCCGTTATCCAGTGTAGCAGATTTTACGGAACGCAAAATAACTGCAAGCTGATAGAGGCCTCTTTCATGCCCAGATGCTAAGAACCAAGTAGTTAAACTAAAACACAATGCAGTTTAATTTGTTGCCGTATTTAACTAGCAGCGCTTCAATTGTATGTTCTACTAGTAAAGAAACAAACAAGTGGCATCTGTACTATATAATTAAGACTAACACCATGTGTTCCATTCACTCGACTTTCTCTACGTCTCTGCAACAAATTATTGTTAGAAAGCTTATGCTTCTATTTATTTCATGCTAATCGAGAAAAAAATTAGCAAAATTAGTCATATTACTTGCTTCCTTGTTAGTAGAAGGAAATAAGGGAGTATCATAGGTTAAAGATGGCAATCAAAAGCTGATTGCTATGTAACTGAAATTCCTTTGTCTGTAGGGACAGGAGTTGACAAATTACATTTTAAAGCTGAAACCAGTACAAAGAATATCTCAGAAACGACCATCTCCACGTAAAACATGTATATAACACAAATTGTGTGCTTTAACGTGGTCAATATTTTATGTGACAAGTTTTTGTCCATCTCTTACGGTTTAGCAGTTACACAAAGTTCAGCAAAATTAAATTCAGAATAAAGGTCTCTAGAGGCTATTCCCAGAAAATTCAAGATATACATTTTATTTATCAGGTAAATATCTTTAATATACGACATTTTAATCATAATCCTTAGAACCATTTTGAGCAAATGAAAATTTTCGAATTTTTTTCCATGTAAAGGGTAGCTTGGGGTGGGGGATTTTTCTCAAAATCTTCGTGTCGCATCCCTGTAAAATAGTTTGGTATTTTATCGACTTTTCCTTGTAAGTTATCGTGTTCACTGACAAACGGACCTTTTTCTGAAATTATTTTTTTGGATACAGGGAACCCTAAAATATATATTTCCAGTGAAATCTCGGTATGGAATTTTTTGGGTGCATTACTTTCTCTATACACTATGTATATAGTACGTGTAGAGAAAGTAAAAATATAATGCGAGTTTATAAAGATGGGACCAACGACTGTCAAATTTGACAAACAACAACGCTTTGTGCTTGTGTGGGCATGCTGTCGCAATTATAACACATAAACATGATTGACGTGAACCTTGGCCTCAGCTAATTGCATTGATTGTTTTGGGCGCGCAGCAAGAAAGAGTGCTGCAATATTCAAGGCCGCACGAGATGCGGTGTCATTGATCTATCACTTCGGGAGATTAACCTTGCAGCATTCCAAAACAATAACACAGTTGTCGCTGAGTGGCGCCATCTTCACTGACCAGACCCGCCATTACGCGAATCCAAATTACATACTTCAACAAATGGAGTGTTGTAATGTCTAGTTATCAGCTTTTGCGTTTAAAAGAAACTACCGCTCTCTGTGGCACTTTAGGTATCCAGGAGGCGGGCTGACTGGGTGCAATAAAACTGAAGGTGTTTTATGTTTCTATGCACACGTTCATCTTTATCAGTGGTTCGCTATTGACAAGGGAGGCGCGAGATATTTGCTACTACTAATAAAAAAATAATGTGCTTCATTCATATAACTTTCTCTACAACGAAGCTTGTGCTTCTTTTTACTTCATGCTAATTGAGAAAAGTTAGCAGAAATTGTCTTATTACTTGCTTCCTTGTAAGTAGAAGCGAAATAAGGTATACCACAGGTTAAAATGATGGTCAAAAGTTGGTTGCTATGTGACTGAATTTCCTTTGTTTGTATGGGCAAGAGTTGACATATTCCTGTATGAGAAAAGTTTAACTTGTTTAAAGCCGAAAGCAATAATATGGAATATCTAAAAAACGATCAACTCCTCGAAAAAAAGTTACATGACATAAATTGTGTGTTTTATGGTGATCTACATTTTTTGTGTGGTAAGGTTTTGTGTATCTCTTATGGTTTAGCAGTTATGCAAAATTCCGTAAAATTCATTTAGAATAAAGTAGTCTTCAGAGGCTATTCCCAGAAAATGCAAGATATACCTTTAATTTGTCAGGTAAATATCTTTAATATATGACATTTTAATCAAAATCACTTTAGCCATATTTGAGATAACTCAAAAACGAAAAATAGGTAAAATACCAAACTTGGTATTTAAGTTTAGTATCTTCCAGGGATGCGACACGAAGATTTTGACAAATATCCCCCCACCCCGAACTACCCTTTACATGAAACTTTTTTCGAAAATTGTGATTTTCTCAAAAATAGCTCTAACGATTTTGATTAAAATTTCGTATATTAAAGATATTTACCTGACAAAATGTATATCTTGAATTTTCTGGGAATAGCTTCTGAAGAGTAGTTTATTCTGGATGAATTTTACTAAACTTTGAATAACTGCTAAACCGTAAGAGATGAACAAAAACTTACAACATAAAAAATATAGAGCACGTTAAAACACACAATTTATGTTATATACATTTTTTTCGTGGAGTTCGTCGTTTTTGTGACATTCCTTATTTTTGGTTTCTGCTATGAAAAACTTATACATTTCTCATTCAGGAATTTGTCAACTGCTGTCCATACATACAAACAAAGGAATTTCATTGACATAGCAACCAGCTTTTGATTATCACTTTAACCTATGCTACTCCCTTATTTCACCTCTACTTACAAGGAAGCAAGTAATATGGCTATTTCTGTTAATGTTTTACTGATTAGCATGAAGTTAATAGAAATATACGTTTTTTAAAAATAATTTGTTGCAGGGATATAGAGAAAGTCATGTGAATGGTACACATCAGATTTTTTTTGATACAGGGGACTCTAAAACATATATTTCCGGTGAAATCTCGGTATCGAATTTTTGGGTGGAGTCCAATACCTTCTCTACACACTATGTATATGGTACGTGTAGAGAAAGTAAAAATGTGTGTTCCATTCACATGCCTTTCTCTACATCGCTGTAACAAATTATCGTTAAATAACATTTTTCTATCTACTTTATGATAATCGAGATGAACATTAGCAGAAGTTGTCTTAATTTCTTGCTTCCTTGTAAGTAGATAGAAAATAAGGGGATACGCTATAGTCATGCTTTTTAGTTTCTTTATTTAATACTTTTGAAAAACAGTTATAAACGTTACTCTAAAGAATACTGCATACCAACTACCAAGCAAGAAATATAAATATGCAATTGGTCGACTAGGACATAGAGTTTGTTCTAAACAATTAATATTGGTAATGCTGCCGAAGCATCAAGTACCCAGTGGTGGCACCCTTCTCAATCACGTCGCTTTTCTGTACACTAACGCAGATGTAACAATTTGAATGTCAACATTCACTAATAATTTACGAAACAAGCTGCTCACACAAGTTCGGCGATTGTGTCCGCAGGACGCCATCACAATGTTTTTCTCATGTGGGAAATCATAAATTTAATTTTTATTTTTACATTTTGGTCATGTAAGAAAAACGAAATTTCAAGGCCATCAAATAGTGGCGCACTCTTAGGTAATTTGACTCTCGCTTTATCTTGGTGTATTCTTTATACGCGTGTTTCTAGAAAGGAACTATGACATAAAAAGATTAGCACGAAGTACCTATAATGATATTAATAATAATAGTAATAATAATTAATAATAGTCTGTAAGAATAGTTTGTTGTAAACTAGACGAAGAAAGATTTTTATAACCTTTTTAATGTTTCAGCACCCTTTAACTTCTATGGTCACATCGAGGGCTTTGCTTTAGAAAAAATATGAAGTGTTGCATTCACATGACTTTCTCTACATCTCTGCAACAAATTATTGTTAAAAAGCTTATGCTTCTATTTACTTCATGCTAATCGAAAAAAAAAATAGCAGAAATAATCATATTACTTGCTTCCTTGTAAGTAGAAGCGAAATAAGGTGGTACCATAGGCTAAAGTGATAGTCAAATTATGGTTGCTATGTGGCTGAAGTTCCTTTGTTTGTATGGATAGGAGTTGACAAATTCCTGTATGAGAAAAGTGCAAGTTTTTCAAGGTTGAAACCAAAAAAAAAAGGGATACCTCAAAAACGATCGACTCCACGAAAAAAAATGTATATAACATAAATTGTGAGTTTTAATGTGCTTTACATTTTTTGTATGGTGAGTTTTTGTCTGTTATACGGTTTAGCAGTTATGGAAAATTCCGTAAAATTCATCCAGAATAAAGTACTCTTCAGCGGCTATTCCCAGAAAATTCAAATACAACATTTTAATCAAAATTGCTAAAGCCATTTTTGAGAAAATCAAAATTTTCGAAAAAAAGTTCCATGTAAAGGGTAGTTGGAGGTGGGGGGGGGGGGGTTTTCTTGAAAATCTTAGTGTTGCATCCTTGGAAGATACCAAACTTAAATACCAAGTTTTGTATTTTACCGACTTTTCGTTTTTGAGTTATCGTGTTTACAGCCACACGGACACACTCACACGGACCTTTTTCTGAAAATACTTTTTTTTTTGGATACATGGGCCCCTAAAACATACATTTGCGGTGAAATCTCGATATCTAATTTTTTGGTGGAGTGCAATACATTCACACACTATGTAAATAGTACGTGTAGAGAAAGTAAAATGTGCTTGTGTTTTCTCACTGAAATGTAAGGTTTATTAACGTTGGTTTATATTATTAAAGACGCAGCATTCCCTCTCACATTGATACTTCCAGACTTTAGGGATTGATTCTACTTAAAGAATGATTCCCCGGCCCAGCCGGGAATCTTTTGAGTGAGAAGCCAGAACGCTAACCACGCGGCGCAAAGGCACTCGAGTTTTACTTTCTCCTTACGTACTGTGTACATAGTGTATAGAGGAGGTATTGCATTCCACCCAAACATTCGATACCGAGATTTCAGCTGAAATACATCTTTTAGGGTCCCCTGTATCCAAAAAATAATTTTCACAAAAAGGTCCTTGTGTTTGTGTGTCCGTGTGTATGTGAAGACGATAACTCAAAAACGAAAAGTCGGTAAATTACCAAACTTGGTATTTAAGCTTTCAGGGATGCAACACGAAGATCTTGAGAAAAAGCCTCCCACTCCAAACTTCCCTTTATATGGAACTTTTTTTGAAAATATTGATTTTTCTCAAAAATGGGTCTAACGATTTTGATTAAAATATCGTATATTAAAGATATTTACCTGACAAATACAGTATATATCTTGAATAGCCTTTGAAGACTACTTTATTCTGGATGAATTTTGCGTAAATGCTAAACTATAAGATGGATAAATGTAGAGCACGTTAAAGCACACGGTTTATGTCATATATTTTTTTTTTCGTGGGGTTAGTCGTTTTTTGAGATATTCCTTGCTTTTTGGTTTCACCTTTAACAAACTTACACTTTTCTCATTCAGGAATTTGTCAACTCCTGTCCATAGAAACAAAGGAACTTCAGTCACATAGCAACCAGCTTTTGACACTCACTTTAACCAATGGTAGTCCCTTATTTCGCTTCTACTTACAAGGAAGCAAGTAATAAGGATATTCTGTTGATTTTTTTCTCGATTAGCGTGAAGTAAATAGAAGTATAAGCTTTTTAGCAATAATTAGTTTCAGAGACGTAGAGAAAGTCATATAAATGGAACATCTGATTTTTATGATTTGTTTTATAAGTACAGAGTAGAGAGGAAGATACGTCTGTGAACGTCCAAAATAACTCTTATATATGGCCAAGGCGAAATAGCCAAATCGATTGGCCTTGATGGTTTGAATATGGAACCCACCAAATACAAATAACACAGGTTACCATGCGTCACCTCGCTCCGTCGATGTGCTTCTAAGTTATATACTTATTACATTCCTTCTAGTATTTGTTTCATAGAAGCATTACAAACAAAAAGGCTAATGGCATTTTGTTCTTTGATCCGTCAATTTCGAAAAAAATAAATTGTTTATATTCCAAACTTTAACGGCATTTCCACAAGAATGTACGAAGATAATAGTTTATTTGTAAGATGCGTAGATTAAGGTATTTCTGATATTAGTTTTGGTAGGAATTATGGGAGATCACACAGAGTTTCGAAATAGTTAATCACTTAAAAGAATTAAAGCTCTTTAGACACGAAGCATCTCGACAACCTTGCACTGAAGTTGTGAGGTTTCTGAACCGACTTCTGGATGTAAACACGCCGGTCGCTTGCAAACACGACGCAGAGTGGTGTAATATTTTGGGAGATAACTGGCATTCTGATTGGCCTACACTCGCCCAGTAAAACGGAAGGAATTCCCACAGCGTCTTAGTGAGGGTGTTTATGTACTGACCTAGTGCAAGTGACGCAACCTACAGCTTGTTTTCGACAAAACTAAAATATCTCCGTAGGAAATGGTTAGAGACAAAAACATAAGATACCAAATGTGTTGCAAATACTGAGACCTATCACTGGTTTAAATTAATGTAATGTTTCCCTTCCACACCAATGTAAAGAGGAGATGCCAACACGATGGGGCAAGGATAAAAAACGTTCATAATTTCTACCCTTTCTAGAACACTAGGTACAATCTTAAATGGAAATTTGGGTTATAATTCTGTCACCACCATAGGCAGCGGCTGAGAATATAAAACGCAGTGGCACGGGTATGCCGTACATTGCATACAGATGATACACTCGTGTACAAAGCACATCAACAGGGAATGTAAACTACAACTTGAATGCGAAACAGATGTTAACAAGGCATTGACCGACGGCCATTATCTCAGGATGAATGATGTTGTCGAATGAGTTCTATTCTGTACCAATAATTACTATTAATTATTCTGTTCTGTGAATGCAGCACGCAGAGGTCTTCGGCCACACATTTGGACCTCGCCTGCCATTGTTTCTCTAGCACGCTCCCACCCATCTTCTTCCTGGCCTGTTATGGCTTCAGAATGCATTAAATGGTTAGCCCTGTCACTATTATTCTCATGCAATCAACGGGATCTTTAATTGAAACCTCCCACTGAGAATTATCTCGCGGTTGACAAATTTGTTGCCAAATGCCACGCTTTTCGACTTTTTTCAGTCAAAATATTGCATTATGTCCAAAGCCTGGATTTGGAATTTCAGCGAAAATTTGCAAATTGAGGTCCAATGACAATATTAAACTTAGAAATTACCCAAAGAAGACAATATCCTTAAGTAATGCAATAAATAATAATAAAAATCTGATGTGTTCCATTCACATGACTTTCTCTACATCGCTGTAACAGATTATTGTTAAAAAGCATATTCTTCTATCTACTTTATGATACTGTGGTGTCTTCCAAGGTTGCGATACGAAGATTTTGAAGAAAATCCTCCCACTCCAAATACCCTATACATGGAACTTTATTCGAAAATTTTTATTTTCTTAAAAATGGCTCTAACGATTTTGATTAAATCATCGTATATTAAATATATTTTTCTGACAAATAAAATGTATATCTTGAATTTTCTGGGAATAGCCTCTGAAGACTACTTTATGTGGATGAATTTTACGGAATTTTGCATAACTGCTACACCGTAAGAGATGGAAAAAAACTTACCACACAAAAAATGTAGAGCACGTTAAAACGCACAATTTAAGTTATACAACTTTTTTTTTCGTGGAGTTGATCGTTTATTAGATGTTCCTTGTTTTTGGTTTCAATTTTAAAAATCTTATACCTTTCTCAAAGAGGGATTTGTCAACTCCTGTCCATACAAAACAAGGAACTTCAGTCACATAGCAACCAGCATTTGACTATCACTTTAAACTATGGTACTCCCTTATTTAGCTTCTACTTACAAGGAAGCAAGTGGTAAGACTATTTTTGCTAATTTTTTCTCGATTAGTATGAAGTAAACAGAAGTCAAAGCTTTTTAGCAATAATTTGTTGCAGAGATGTAGAGAATGTCATGTGAGTGGACTACATCAGATTTTTCAGTTAGTAAAACTTTAAATACAATTGAAAGATTCAAAACGTGTGTTGGTTATGCCTTCGAAACTTTTACGTCTTCCCTTGTTAATTAGAACTGCCAATGTGTGATCCGCAATGATTGCCTTTAGTGTATGTCGCCATAACAAAAGTATTATTTGTTATAATTTATTAGGCATTCATCATACTTTAGTTGTATTTTTGTAAATGAAATTTGTTTATAACCTTAATTATTCAAATATTTTAAAAGCTGAAAAACCAAAGAACACCATTTTGTTTAGAACATTATTTGAAATTCATGTGTGTCAAAATCAATATAATTGTTTTAAGGGGATACCGACATGATAAACGCGATTTTCTAAAGCATTAAAGCTAAAACTTTATTTTTTGTACAGGAATTAATGGTAATAAAAGAATGGTTCATATCACGTTTCATTAATATATGTATTTTCTTTCTGGATATATTAATTTATTCGATTAATTAGCTAACTTCAAAATCTATCTTCTCCTACAGATATTGAGCTACATGCATAATTTGTGCTTTCTCTATACGTACTGTGTACATAGTGTATAGAGAAGGTATTGCACTCCACCCAAAAATTCGATACCGAGATTTCACCGGAAATATATGTTATAGCGTCTCCTTTATCTATAAAAAGCATTTTCGGAAAAAGGTCCGTGTGTGTGTCCGTGTGTCTGTGAACACGATAACTCAAAAACGAAAAGTCGGTAAAATACCAAACTTGGTAGTTAAGTTTAGTATCTGCCAGGGAACTTCCAACTACCCTTTTTTCGAAAATTTTGATTTTCTCAAAAATGGCTCTAACGATTATGATTAATTATCGTATATTAAAAACTTTTACCTGACAAATAAAATGTATATCTTGTACTTTCTGGGAATAGCCTCCCAAGACTACTTTATTCTGGATGAATTTTACAGAATTTTGCTTACCTGCTAAACCGTAAGAAGCGGACAAAAACTTACTACACGAAAAATGTAGAGCACGTTAAAACACAAAATTTATGTTATATACCTGGAGTTCATCATTTTTGAAGCGTTCCCTTTTTTTTTTTTTTTTTTTTTCTGCTTTGAAAAACTTATACTTTTCTCATCATACAGGAATTTGTCAACTGCTGTCCATACAAACAGTGACATAGCAACCAGTTTTTGACTATCACTTTAACCTATGGTACTCCCTTATTTCGCTTCTCCTTACAAGGAAGCAAGTAATAAGACTATTTCTGCTAATTTTTTTCTGATTAGCATGAAGTAAATAGTAGTATAAGCTTTTTAAGAATAGTTTGTTGCAGAGATGTAGAGAAAGTCATGTGAATGGTATATATAAGCTTTTTTACAAATTACATTCCTCAATATCTTTGTAACAAAGTGGTTGAAATGGTTCTATAGCAATTTTTTTATTTTATATCACAAAGTGAGAAAAACTGCAATAAACAGCGCATAGTCGTAGATACTAATTATTTTTTAAAACTAATCTATGACCAGGATCAAAATTCAAACCATACACTTCATTAAAAATATTCTGATTGCGTTGGTGAAACATTTCAGATCTCTATCTGTATTTTTTAATGAGAATATATGAGGCTTTATATTTGTCACAGAGCCATTTAACCGATGCAGCGGTTTAAAATGGCGTCCAAAACACGTGTTACTGCTGCTCTAGGAGAATTCAACATTGTAAATATGTACTTTAAAGTAAGGTGCACTTTTGCAACAAAAATTCAAAAATCGATATTTTTGACTAATAAAGTATTTTTGTGTCCTCTTTATCAGTTGCGAGCACATTAAAATGAGACGTATATCGCCAGAGTAGACCTTTATAAACTTAATTTATCCAAAAGTGAAGACTAGCAGAAACAATTCTGTTATACTTTTATCATATCGTTGAACATTTAATATTTCGGTCTGAAAACAAATCTTTGGAAAACATCACAGGCTCCGGGTTTGATTCTTAACTGGTCTGTTTCCTTCATCAAGTTTGCGATGTACATTCTTCGTTTACAAATAACTCAAAACTGGAGATTAATAAGTGAACTGGTGACAACAAGACGATAGAAATTGGATGTACAATGTGAATGCTCCAGAAGTCGTTACAAACACGTACAGAATAAAGAAATGTACCGATTAATTGTGTACGATGTGAGCCCTCTTGGTACTTTGTAAAATGACGGTATGTGATTAAGTTTTCTGTGGAATTTGCAGAACAATGGATAAAATAGCATGATTATTAAATTAAACTCAAACAAAGGAGCGCCGTGAACAATACCCTCTAGAGCGCAGATGTTTATCGCGAGCCGGAGAAGCAAGAAGTTTAGATCAACATAACACTAAATTCCTTGACCTGCGTCGAACCTTGAAGACAAACAAACAAAGAATAAATTAAGTGTGCAAGGTCACGTATTTCGTGATTTTGTAGCACGACATCGCTGGAGTCCATGTAGATCACTAGCCTTGGCGTCTTTGTAGAATTATGCGTCCATATTAAAATTACATCAAGAATTTGTCTGTTATTGATGGCGAGAATCTATGTTACATAGTATCTTTCTAATTGCTTGTTTGGGTTTCAGATATTCTTAAACAATGTAGCGAAAGATAGAGCCACACTGAAAAATTCAATGCCATAGCCGGGATTTGAGCCACGGATCTCCCGGTCTCTCCTGGCTATGGCATTGAATTTTTCAGTCTGACTCTACCCATCCAACTCCTGTCCTACACACAGATTATGTGAAAAAAATCTGATGTGTACCATTCACATGACTTTCTCCATATCTCTGCAACAAATAATTCTTAAAAAGCTTATACTTCTATTTACTTTATGCTAATCAGAAAAAAATTAGCAGAAATAGTCTAATTACTCGCTTCCTCGTAAGTATAAGCGAAATAAGGGACAACCATAGGTTAAAGTGATAGTGAAAAGCTGGTTGCTATGTCAATGAAGTTCCTTTGTTTATATGGATAGGAGTTGACAAGTTCCTGTATGAGAAAAGTATACGTTTTTCATACCAGAAACCAAAAATAAGGAATGTCACAAAAACGACGAACTCCACGAAAAAAATGTATATAACATAAATTGTGTGTTTTAATGTGATCTACATTTTTTGTGGAGTAAGTTTTTGTCCATCTCTTACGGTTTAGCAGTTATGCAAAATTTAGTAAAATTCATCCAGAATAAACTAATCTTCAGAGGCTACTCCCAGAAAATTCAAGATATACGTTTTATTTGTCAGGTAAATATGCTTAATATACGAAATTTTAATCAAAATCGTTAGAGCCATTTTTGAGAAAGTCAAAATTTTCGAAAAAAGTTCCTTGTAAAGGGTAGTTGGGGGTGGGGGGATTTTTCTCAAAATCTTCGTGTCGCATCCCCGGAAGATACTAAACTTAAATACCAAGTTTTCGTTTTTGAGTTATCGTGTTCACGGACACACACACACACACACACACACACACACACACACACACACACACACACACACACACGGACCTTTTTGTGAAAATGCTTTTTTTGGATATTGGGGACCCTAAAACATATATTTCCGGTGAAATCTCGGTATCGAATTTTTGGTGGAGTGCAATACCAGTTCGTTGTTATTGTATTTTTCTCAAAATTTTCTTGGGCTCGTATTTTTTCTGATTTTGTTGTTGGGTGTCATTTCTGATCGGATACGCTTTACCCTGTAAGTTATAATTCATGCATTATTTAAAGTTCTTCATCAGAGCCGCTAGAAAAGTTATATGGTTTTCGATATGTTTAAGTTATTTCTACATTTTAATGTTTCATTTATAAAAAAATCTGATGTGTTCCATTCACATGACTTTCTCTACATCTCTGTAACAAATCGTTGTTAAAAACCTTATGCTTCTATTCACTTCATGCTAATTGAGAAAAATTAGGAGAAATAGTCTTATTACTTGCTTCCTTGTAAGTAGAAGCGAAAAGTGATAGTCAAAAGCTGGTTGCTATGTGACTGAAGTTCCTTTGTTTGTATGGACACGAGTTGACAAATTCTTGTATGAAAAAAGTAGGTAAGTTTTTTAAAGCTGAAACCAATAACAAGGAATTTCTAAAAAACGATCAACTCAAAAAAAAAATGTAAGACATAAATTGTGTTTATCGTGATCTACATTTTTTGTGTAGAGGTTTTTGTCTTATCTAATACGGTTTACCAGTTGTGCAAAATTCAATAAAAATCATCCAGGATAAAGAGATCTTTAGAGGCTATTCCCAGAAAATTGAAGATATACATTTTTATTTGGCATCTAAATATCTTAAATATTAGAGATTTTAATCAAACCCGAGCCAATTTTGAGAAAATAAAAAATTTCGAAATTTTTTCCACGTAAAGGGTATTTTGGGGTGGGGGAATTTTCTTGAAAATCTTCGTATCGCATTCTTGGAAGATACTGAACTTAAATATCAAGTTTGGTATTTAACAGTCTTTTTGTTTTTGAGCTATGCTGCCCCCCCCCCACACACACACACACAGACACACACGGACCTTTTTCCAAAAATGCTTTCTCTGGATTCAGGGAGACCCAAGACATGTATTTCCGGTGAAACCTCGGTATCCATTTTTTGGGTGGAGTATAATACCTTCTCTATACACTAGATACATAGTACGTGTAGAAAAAGTAAAAAATACGCACTTTCTAGCAAATAGGTCATTATCTGCTTTCACTGCTTTCTCTCGTAAACATCAACCGCATAACATTTTCTGTTTATACATAGACTTTACTTCTGATAGAAGCTAAGTTATTTATGAGCAGCAATCATTGGGGTATTGCTTACGATGCCTGTGTGGTTACAACAGGAGTTTAAATCACAAGCGTGCACATATTTTTTCTTTCGTAAATTTGTCACATTTGCCTAAATGACATTAAGATTGCGCTCAACCCAGTATCTGAGATGTAAAATCAAGAAATAAAACGAAATACTGTAGGAGAGGACCACAATAGCTTGCAAGTTGAAATTAAACTGCCAAGAACCAAAGAATATTGAATATTTTGTTATTTAATTAGGGCGCACATTTCCCTGTACATTCCGTTGAGTGTGCTGAAGGAGCTGATTATTCTGACTAGTGATGGGACAAAAATAACGGAACTATTTTGAAACTGTTTCACTAACGCAACAACTATTTGAAACTGTTCACTAACGCAACAACTATTTGAAACTGTTTCAGTAACACAACTATTTGAAACTGTTTCAGTAACACAACTATTTGAAACTGTTTCACAAACACAGCTACTATTTGAAACTGTTTCACTAACACAACAACTATTTGAAACTGTTTCACAAACACAGCTACTATTTGAAACTGTTTCACAAACACAGCTACTATTTGAAACTGTTTCACTAACACAACAACTATTTGAAACTGTTTCACTAACACAACAACTATTTGAAACTGTTTCTCAAACACAGCAACTATTTGAAACTGTTTCACTAACACAACAACTATTTGAAACTGTTTCACTAACACAACAACTATTTGAAACTGTTTCACTAACACAACAACTATTTGAAACTGTTTCACTAACACAACAACTATTTGAAACTGTTTCACTAACACAACAACTATTTGAAACTGTTTCACTAACACAACAACTATTTGAAACTGTTTCACTAACACAACAACTATTTGAAACTGTTTCACTAATACAACTATTTGAAACTGTTTCACTAACACAACAACTATTTGAAACTGTTTCACTAACACAACAACTATTTGAAACTGTTTCACTAACACAACTATTTGAAACTGTTTCACTAATACAACAACTATTTGAAACTGTTTCACTAATACAACTATTTGAAACTGTTTCACTAACACAACAACTATTTGAAACTGTTTCACTAACAAAACAACTATTTGAAACTGTTTCACTAACACAACAACTATTTGAAACTGTTTCACAAACACAACTATTTGAAACTGTTTCACAAACACAACTATTTGAAACTGTTTCACAAACACAACTATTTGAAACTGTTTCACTAACACAAATATTTGAAACTGTTTCACAAACACAAATATTTGAAACTGTTTCACAAACACAACTATTTGAAACTGTTTCACTAACACAACTATTTGAAACTGTTTCAGTAACACAACTATTTGAAACTGTTTCGCTAACACAACAACTATTTGAAACTGTTTCGCTAACACAACAACTATTTGAAACTGTTTCGCTAACACAACAACTATTTGAAACTGTTTCACTAACACAACAACTATTTGAAACTGTTTCGCTAACACAACAACTATTTGAAACTGTTTCGCTAACACAACAACTATTTGAAACTGTTTCGCTAACACAACGACTATTTGAAACTGTTTCGCTAACACAACAACTATTTGAAACTGTTTCACTAGCACAACAACTATTTGAAACTGTTTCGCTAGCACAACAACTATTTGAAACTGTTTCGCTAGCACAACTATTTGAAACTGTTTCGCTAACACAACTACTATTTGAAACTGTTTCGCTAACACAACTACTATTTGAAACTGTTTGGCCACTAAAGCTGTTTGATAAAATACTTCTGGAAATTGTGTTGTTCTTTCATGTACCGGTTCCCCGCAACAGACCCATGCAACAATAACAGCAACGTCTGAATAGTTGTTTCACTTATTGAAACAGTTGCGGTTGTTGTGTTCCATATCGTAAATATTGTCATTGCTTACCGCCTTTATACCTTGTAGCGCGCGGTATCATATAATCCGCGAAATTCGAATGTACCAATCAAACTCATTCCCTCTCGTTAACGCGCAACAATGCTTTGCTTCCGTAATAAGATAATTTCCTCTTCAGTGTACCTAGTGAGTGGTTGCATTTGGCACATTGTGATCTTATCGTTGGATTGTATTTATCTCTATAGTATTTGGTGGTACACAACAGGTCTGCAACAGCTTAGGGAATTTCTGTTGCAACTGTTTCGCAAAAAAAAATAACTTTTCCCACCACTAATTCTGACTTTCCAACCGTTTACCTTTTCGGCATGGTCTATAGTTATGTCGGTGATTGACACTTGTGGGTTGTGTCGTCTGCTGGCAGGGAGCTGACCAATCATAGTGCAAGAATGCATAACCGTCATCGGTGTTTAGTGGAAATTCACGCGCACGTTCTCTCATGCACTACTGATCTGATTGTTTGATTTCATTCTGTCCGGTTGTGTTACACACAGTGATGGCTGTATTTGACAGTCGGTCCATGACAGACGTCATGAATGGGGTGCAGTATTGGAGGGTGAGACGTCAGCGCCTCAATCCCTCCCGGCCGGTTAATGCGATCCTCTCGACCTGAAGCCTCTACTTCTCCATCAAGTAGCTCCTCAATTCGCCCCCCCCCAGGGACCTCACGAGGCTGAGTGCACCCCGGACCAGGTCTCCCAACGGAGGTAAACCCCCGTGCCGATACAGGGAATCGTACCCAGGTCTCCCGTTTGGCAAGCAGCTGCGCCACGCTAAGGAGACGACCGAAATATGATACATATTTTAAAAATTATACATTTTAATCTCTAAAATGACTCATTTTTCATATAAACGCTTTTTGAAAAAATAATATTGGTGTTAGTATAATTTTGTTGAGTGTACTATTACAATAGATACTTCTGCACATTCTGGACAGTTTTAAATATATTTAAACAAACCTGAGACATGGAACATTTTGAAAATTTGAAAATGTAGTTTGGAGAAAAACGCTGTTTTATAAAATAGTATAGTAGGAAGCAGGTGTACTGTAGGCTCTTATGATTGTAGAGCTGAAGCAAGGAGGGAAAACAGCGAAGTATTGACTCAATGGATGTCCAACGTTTTCAACAATCATATATATATATATAAATGAATCGCCGAAATGTATGTACGCGTTTCACTTCCGAGCGACTGCATCAAACTGAACAATTCTTTTTTTGTAGTGTTCGTTATTGTCACGACAAGGTTTGTGGAAACGAAAATGTTTAAAAATAGTACGTGAAAGCTTATAAAATCTCATAATATGAATAAAAACAATGCCAAAGAAACGCATTTCGGTTAATAGCCGCCAGATGGCAGTGATGCCACAGTTATTTGTTGCTAAATGGTCGTAGTGATGATATATTTTTATGTATTAGCTGTCCTTTCCTCACTCCTATTGTTTAAAATTAAGAAGCAAAGAAGCTTTCCTGGCCACTAACATCTTAATTATTTACCACTAGATGGATAGTGCTTATTTATTTGCCGCTAGATGACCGAAGTAATATTTTACTCCCCATTCTATGTTAAGGTAACGCAACAGCTTATCGAGACAATGACGTAACGCAGCAGTGAAATTCAATACATTTTTATGCTTAACTGTCCTTTCCTTACTCCTATCGTTTAAAATAAAGAAGCAAAGAAACTTTCCTGGCGACGAGCACCTAGAGTGAGTACTTATTTGCCGCTAGATGGCCATAGTAGTATGTTTCCTTTCCTTCAATGTTAAGGTAACACACCGGTTTATCGAGACAATGACGCAACGCAGCAATGAAGTTCAATACATTTTTATGCATTAACTGTTCTTTCCTTACTCCTATCGTTTAAAATATAGAAGCAAAGAAGCTTTCCTGGCGACGAGCACCTAGAGTAAGAACTTAATTATTTGCCGCTAGATGGCCATAGAAATATTTTTCCTCCCCATCCAATGTTAAGGTAACGCAACAGTTTATCGAGATAACACAACGCAGCAGTGGAATTCAAATACATTTTATGTATTAATTGTCCTTTCCTTACTCGTATCGTTTAAAATATAGATGCAAAGAAGCTTTCCTGGCGACGAACACCCAAAATACATACTTATTTATTTGCCACCAGATGGCCGTAGTACCTACTGCTTTATTTTTCTTCACTATTCAATGCTAAGGGAAATGCACCCGGTTATGGAGACATTGACGCCAGATAGATATGAAAATCAAATATATTTCTTATGTATTAACTATCGTTCCATTGGTTACATCGTTTAAATAAAGAAATAAGTATATTTTGTTGTAATTCTTTAGAATGAACAAGTTATAAACTATGCACATAACCATTAACTCTTTTGGAATCTGAAAATGGCGGAGAAATGATGGGATCCGTTTTAGGTTAACTTCCTATTGCAGATGTTGGTTATTTGACGTTACGTGGTACATGGCCTAAGTAAAGAACATGAAGATACCCGTGTCACCATCACCTTGCAATTGTGGTGCTCTTAATAAATTTGATCACGTAATATTTTGGGTTAAATGGAGAAATTTAATACACAAAGCTATCATCAAATAAAAGCTTATCAATTGCCCAACCGATCTACTTGCTCTTTAGTTATGTCATTGTTAGTCATAAAAATGACTGTTTTGACATAGAAAATAAAGCAAGAGATGGAAAACATTAGGATTAAAGGGAAAAAAAAAAAAAAAAGAGATTCGGAAGAACCATGAATGTTACTGTCTCCTCAATTTATTACCTATGTCAGCGTTTTCCTGCCACACTATGGAAGCACTGCCATTACTGTTTTTATGCCTACGACATCCTTGGTTGACCACGCTGTTAAATGCATATGCCAATTTTTCCACAATACCTTATGGGTGCGCTGACTTCGTCCTTTTCGCAATACCAACTATTTCGTTTTCATCAAATTTTTGTTACTTCACAACGTCAAAGGAAGAATTAATATCAAAAGTGTTTCCAAATATTGGTGCAAATTACAAAAACTATGCTTGGTTGAGCGAACGAGCCATTTTAGCAATAACTAATTAGAATGTAATTTGAATATAAAAATTATGAAATTTAATTATTAATAAACTCCATGAAGAATTTAAACTTTTAATTGGAAAAAAACAATAAAGGATCTACTTTTATTTTCATTTCAATTTTTTCTATTATTCTAATAATAATTTTATCAAAACATTGATGGACAAATGTAATCGATTAAGATCGATTCCATTACCAATCCAAATGAAGTCATCAGTTATCTTACTGAATTCCTAAATTCATTGGATTTACCAGGAATACCGCCACACAATTTACAGCTCAAGGTTGACTCGGTGATAATTAATGCTACGCAATCTCAACCAGCCGAAATTATACAGCGGTGAGAAGAAGCATAATACCAGCTTTGTATCATTCGTTTACAAAATTACACGGGATGCCGCTATTCTTTTTACTTGCTCTAACACGTATGTATAATAAACATAGTAGATAGACAAGGTATTGTATGCCATCAAAATTCGATACCGAGATTTCACCGGAAATATACGTTTTGAGACCCTCTGAGTAGAAAATATTAGAAAAACGTCAGTGTGTGCGTGTGTGTGTGTGGATAGCGTAACTCAAAAACGAAAACCAAACTTGGTATTTAAGTTTAGTATCTTCCAAGGGTGGGATACGAAGATTTTCAACAAAATCCTCCATTCTCCATCCCAAACTACCTTTAGAACAGTTTTAGAAAATAAAAGTTTTGATTTTCTCAAAAATGGGTATAATGCTTTTTATTGAAACACGTAGACATATTGAAGATGTTTACATGAAAATAAAATGTGTATCCTACATTTTATGGGAATACCCTCTGAAAACCTCTTCATTCTGAATGACTTCTGTATAATTTTTGTACAACTGGTAAACCGTAAGAGATAGACAAAAATTTACCAAAGAAAAAAAAAAGGTAAATCTCGTTAAAACACACAATTTATGTAATACATTTTTATTTTCTCTATACGCACATGTACATAGTGAACAGAGAAAGTATTGCACTCCACCAAAAAATTCGATACCGAGATTTCACCGGAAATATATGTTTTAGGGTCCCCTTTATCAAAAAAAAAGCATTTTCACAAAAAGGTCCGTGTGTGTGTGTGTGTGTGTGTGTGTGTGTGTGTGTGTGTGTGTGTGTGTCCGTGTCTGTGAACACGATAACTCAAAAACGAAAAGTCGGTAAAGTACCACACTTGGTATTTAAGTTTAGTATCTTCCAGGGATGCGACACGAAGGTTTCGAGAAAAATCCCCCCACCCCAAACTACCCTTTACATGGAATTTTTTTCGGAAATTTTGATTTTCTAAAAAATGGCTCTAACGATTTTGATTAAAATATCGTATATTTAAGTTATTTACCTGACAAATAAAATGTATATTTTGAATTTTCTGGGAATAGCCTCTGAAGATTACTTTATTCTGGATGAATTTTTCATAACTACTAAACCGTAAGAGATGGACAAAACCTTAACCCACAAAAAATGTAGAGCACGTTAAACCACACAATTTATGTTATATACATTTTTTTCGTGGAGTTGATCGTTTTTGAGATATTCCTTTTTCTTGGTTTCAGCTTTGAAAAACTTATACTTTTCTCATACAGGAATTTGTCAACTCCTGTCCATACAAACAAAGGAACATCAGTCACATAGTAACCAGCTTTTGGATTTCGCTTTAACCTATGGTACTCCCTTATTTCGCTTCTACTTACAATAAAGCAAGAAATAAGACTATTTCTGCTAATTTTTCTGGATTAGCATGAAATAAATAAAATATAAGCTCACTAACAATAATAATTTACAGAGATATAGAGAAAGTCATGTGAATGGAACACATCAGATTTTTGTTGTAGAGTTAACTGTTTTCACGATATTCAGTTATTTTTTTAATTGTTTCATTTATATATCCCCCTTTAACATCTAAGGTCATATCGGGGCTTTGCACTTGAAACAACTCGTCTGTTGGCTCTTTTTTTAGGTTTGGTTTAATTCATTTTATTTTCCTCAATCATACACACATTCACTCTCACACACATACTTCCAGACTCTGTGGGGCTAGGGAATAATGCTGGCTACAGAAAAATTCCCCGCCTCAGCCAGGAATCGAACCCGGGACCTCCGGTTGAGAAGTCAGCTCGCTGACCACCCGACCACCATTCCGAGTTATCGATTTCAGCTTTAAGCTACTTAAACTTTTCTCAAACAGAAAATCATATTTCTTGTCGTTCCTTCTTTATTTACTCCTAACAAGCAAAGACAATCGAATTTCATTTGTTTCACATTGCGATAGTTTTTAAGGGTACCCTAAACAGAAATTTCCAAATCTTGCATTTTTCAAGCAATCTTTTTGAAGAAAAAGAAATTACATACTGCTGTGATACAATTACCCATAGGATTCGAGTTTCATGCAGATATCTTTAATCATTTTGGATTTAAAAATATTTTGGAAAATCAAAAATATTAGTACATTTGTTTCATGCATGTAAATAAAATTGGCATATAGAATTTTTGTTACTCCTCTGGTTGCTTCAGAAAAAATGTTTAAAGCTTTAAATATTATTATTTTACTTTGTAAAATCTGCAACAAATGTAGATGCAGCATGGTATAGCTTCAAAATACTTATTTCGGAATCAATAAAGAAATACGTTCCATACAAAGTTATCAAACAAAATAATGATCCAGAATATTATACAAGATCCATCAGAATACTTAAACGAAAGTCTAGGCGCGCGTTTCATAAACGGAAGAAGTCAGATTGGCATTTTAACAGATATAAAGAATTAGGTAAACAATTGAAAGACGAAACGTTGCAAGCCCAGGAGCGGTTCTTATAACAAATTCTTAGCGGGACCAATAATAGTTGGAAATCTTTTTACAATTATGTAAGTAGACGCAGGGGAAATAAACTTGGCATACCAGAACTCAAGGAAAATGGAATTGCCATATTGAACGATAAGGGAAAAGCGAACGCATTAAATTCACATTTTGTGTCTGTTTTTAACAAAGCAAATTATAATTATAAACTGGAAATTGAGAATAGTGGAAAATCCGTTTTTCAAATAATTGCATCCAAATTGCGCAGAAGGATCAGAATGTTGCAAAATCGAAAGTCGAGGGGGCCTGATAATATACCGACCGAAATGCTAAAAATTGGAGGGAAATCCATGATTCCGTACCGAATGCTTGTATTTAATACGTCAATAAATAACTGTGCCTTACCGGAAGACTGGAAAACCGCGATTGTAGTTCCAATTCATAAAGGGGGAAATAAAATATAATTAAATAATTATCGACCAGTCAGCCTAACTTCAGTAGTGTGCAAATTGATGGAACATTTAATTGTGGAATATATACGGGAGGTATTAAAAAACAAACAGCGGTTCAATAAAGCGCAACATGGGTTCAGACCTGGATACTCGTGTGAAAGCCAGATAACGTCATTATTTCAAGATTTAGCAGAGGAGGGGGATGCAGGCGGAAGAACAGGTGCAGTGGTGATAGATTTTTCCAAAGCTTTTGATGTTGTACCATATAATTTACTTATCCAGAAGCTAACTGCTACAGGAATTGATAAACGCGTAGTTCTATGGATTAAATATTTTTTGGAAGGAAGATCGCAAAGGGTAAAAGTAGGCAAGGAGCTATCTGAGAGGGGTATGGTAAGCTCGGGCGTGCCCCAAGGCTCAGTACTGGGGCCGTTACTTTTTCTTATTTTTGTAAATGACATAACTGTTAATATAAAATGTCAGATAAGATTTTTTGCAGACGATTGTATTATTTACAATAAAATTAGAAATGTTGAAGATGAGACTGCTCTTCAGGGTGATTTAAATGAAATTAGTGATTGGGCTGCTGCAAATAAAATGAAAATTAACTCTGGCAAAAGTAAGTCAATTGCATTTTAATAGATCTAGGGGAAAAAATTCTGCAAAACTATCACATGGGTGGGGAAAAAATTCCACAGGTGGACAGCTGCAAATACTTGGGAGTTTACTTGGCGAGTAACGCTGGATGGGACGAGCAGGTAAATTCTGTATCTAAGAAAGCGTGGAAAACACTGCACTTCCTAATGAGGATTTTAAAAAGGGGGAGTGCAAAGTCCAGGGAAATCGCGTACAAGTCCTTAGTGCGGCCGGTCATGGAATTTGGAGTAACTTGTTGGGACCCGTATAGAGTAAATCAAATTGATTCGTTAGAAAAGATCCAGAAAAGGGCTATAACATTCATAAAAAGGGGTAAATATTTTGGGCCTACAAACGCTGAGGAGATAAAATGGGAGCCGTTGAAATTTAGGCGTGAGAAACAGAGGTTGTGCGCTTTATTTAAAGCTTACGCTGGCTTAAACGCATGGGAGGACGTTACTGACAAACTGGAAAACCCAACTTACTATGCACGAAACGATCATCTGTTCAAAATTAAGGGTAGAAGATACAGAACTGACGTGGGAAAGTTCTCCTTTGTAAATAGAACCATAAAAGACTGGAATGAATTGCCTGGAGCAGCCTTTCGGGGTTGTCCCCTGTCTCTGAAGAAATGTAGGAAAAATCTTGATTTTAATGGTGGATAATTTTTGTAAATAATCCTTAAATGAAATGCTTGTGATTTCATATTGTTGTAAATACAAATGTTAAATTGGTTGGTGATTCTAATTATGAAATTAATTAATCTGAATTGAGAGAAAAATTAATGTTTTCATATTTGTGTAAATAACTATTATATCTAGCTTACAAAGCTATAAACTGGCAGCTGTGATTTATTGTTTATATATCTTGTATACATATATAACTCTGCCACCGGGTGATACCCACTTGCAGAGAAATAAATACATACATACAATACAATAATTTGTTTTTTGTTGTATTGATTGTGCAATATATCAGGTAATTCTCATTTTTTGCACTTTTTGATAAATTTTCAGTTTAGGGTAGGTACCCTTAAAAGATTTGGCTATCTAGTGTATTCGCTTATTTTCCTTCTACTTATAAGGAAGCAAGTAATAAGACCATTAGCATGAAGTATATAAAAAAGTTATCTTTTGTAAGGAAAGTTCGTTTGTGGAACAGCTAGAGAAATTCATATGAATGGAACACAGCTCTTAGAAGAACTTAATTTACAGCACCTTGGTAGTTTGATGACTGAAACACAAACAACCCCTTCATTATACTCGGTACTGTCTAGTAATTGAGATGAACAGTTGAACAAATGCCTGTTAGCGCTGCCAAACGTGCTATATGTAAATCAGTTAGCTGCGTCTCTCTCATGCATCATTCTGACTTCCAACCCCAGACATGGATATCGAACAGCTGCTTTCTCAACAGCCTTAAGAAGAGTCGAAATGGCGATTTTCATGTTTGTTTTTTTTTTTTTTCCCCATTTTTACTTTCTCTATACTACTATGTACATAGTGTATAGAGAAGGTATTGCACTCCACCAAAAAATTCGATACCGAGATTTCACCGGAAATATATGTTTTAGGGTCCTCTGCATCCAAAAAAAGTATTTTCAGAAAAAGGTCCGTGTGTGTATCCGTGAACACGATAACTCAAAAACGAAAAGTCGTTAAAATACCAAACTTGGTATTTAAGTTTAGTATTTTCCAGGGATGCGACATGAAGATTTTGAGAAAAATCCTCCCACTCCCAACTACCCTTTACATGGAACTTTTTTCGAAAATTTTGATTTTCTTAAAAATGGCTTATTCTTCTATCTACATCATGCTAATCAGATAAACAAAAGAAACGGTCTTATTACTTACTTCCTTATAAGAGGCTAAAGAGACGGTCAAATGTTTTAAAATGTGGTTGCCATGGGACTGAAATCCGTTTCTTTGCGTGGCCAGGAGGTGAAAAGTTCCTAAAGGTGAGAGAAAGGTTTAAGTATTTTATCCTACAAGACACCGTTGCTATGCAGAAACAACACAAGAAAACTTGGAAATTAAATCAGCGATAGTTATTAGCGCAACGGGTGGGAAAAAGTAAACAAAATTCACTTGTTGCTCTGGTAACGAGTGGGATAAAGTAAATAACTTTTTGAAAGAAAATTAAAATAAGAAAGAATCACTTCTTTGTTAATGCCCTCGTATCTGCCAATCCTTAAATTGCTGAAACTCTTTTTCGTATAATTTCCCTGAAGTGGACGGTAATAAAGTATCAAGTGCTTCCTTTGCTTCATTTGGAAGCGATATATCAACGTTCTCAACGTCCATCGTAAACTTAATCAATTTGAAACTAGCAGCAATGAAAACAAAATTAGTATTCATATATAGCCTACCACATTTTACAACTATAAGAATGCCTTATTTAAGTTATTACTATCTGTTGTAAAATCATTAACTGAATATTTGTCAAATATTGATTTATCGTATCTGTAGGATAAAATAATGTATTGTACAAATGGACAAACCTCTGTTATCCACTTGTATTATAAATAACTATTAAAACTGAAACCAATAACAAGGAATATTTCGAAAACGGTCAACCCTAGGAAAAAAAACGTATATGATATAAATTGTGTGTTTTAAGGAGTTCTACATTTTTGTGTAATACGTTTTTTCTATCTCTTATGGTTTACTAGTTATGAAAAATTCAAAAAATACCATCCATAATAAAGAGGTCTCTAGAGCCTATTCCCAAAAAATTAAATATGTAAATTTTATTTGTGATGTAAATATCTTAAATATAAGAGAAATTAACCAAACCCGCTAGAGACATTTTTGAGAAAAAAAATTCATGTAAGGCATAGTTGCGGTGGCTGGATTTTCTTGAAAATCTTCATGTCGCATCCTTAGGAGATACTGAACTTAAATATCAAGTTTGGTATTTAACGGATTTATCGTTTTTGAGTTGAAGGCAAATAAGCGATTATCTTATGCTAAAGCGATAGTCAAATCTGTTAAAAGCCGATCGTTTGCATTATCAGGCGTCGACATGAGAAAGGTTTAAGCAGTCATTTTAAAACTGAAACAAATAAAGAATATCTCAAAAATGGTCAACTCAAAAAAAAAATCTGATGTGTTCCATCACATGAGCTTCTCTACATCTCTGCAATAAATTATTGATAAAAAGCTTATCTTTCTATTTACTTTATACTAATCGAGAAAAAAATTAGCTGAAAGGGTCCTATTACTTGCTTTCGCATTAGTAGACGGGAAATATGGGAATACCATAGACTAAAGCGGCAGGCAAATCTTGTGATTGAAGTTCCTTTGTTTGCAGGCAGGAGTTTGACAAATTCTCGTATGAGAGAAGTAAAGTATTTTAAATTTGAAACCAATAACAAGGAAAATTTAAAAAACAGTCAACTCTACGAAAAAAATGTATATAACATAAATTGTGTGCTTTAACGAACTCTACATTTGTTCACGAAGTAAATTTTTGTCTATCTCTTACGGTTTATCAGTTATGCAAAATTCCGCAAAATTTATCCATAATAAACATATCTTCAGAGGCTATTCCCAAAAAATTGAAGATATACATTTTCTTTGTCATGAAAACATCTTTAATATACGATATTTTAATCAAAATCGTTAGAGCCATTTTTGATAAAATAAAATGTTTCGAAAAGTTTTCCATGTAAACGGTAGTTAAGGGTGGGGGTATTTAAGGGTCTTTTCGTTTTTGAGCTATGCTACTCACAGACACTCAGACTCACACACGGACATTTTTCTTAAAAATACTTTTTTTTTTTTTTTTTTGATTCAGGGGGTCCTAAGACAAGTATTTCCGGTGAAATCTTGAATTTTTGGGGCATTACAATACCTTCTATATACACTATGTTCATAGTACGTGTAGAGAAAGTAATATACAGTTAGCAAAAATGTTGGTTTTTTTCCCTAACGTGAATACATAAATGAGGTAAAAGAAATTGTCGGTTAACGGGGAAGCATATATTTACATCTATTTTTGCAATGCGTGTAGACGCGATGAGAATGAAATCACTCTTTTAACACTTTTCCCCCTATTTTTCAATGATGTTTTTTCGCTGCCATGAAGGGTGCTTTTTGTAATACACAGTCGACAGAACAGCCAGACGGCTGTAAATTACGAATAAATATATCGACATTTTCGTTTGGCAGCTTTCGTTTCTTTCTGATGGCCCTACCAAAGCTGACATATGACATTCAGCTTTTGAAATCTCTCGCTATCGTTCATTTGAGCTTTAACACTTATCTGAAGAAGAGTACAATTATAAAACCGTGCTTTCCGCAACATTTGTTTGAGAGAAATGACATCAAAGGGGTCTGTTTTGGTATAAATCAACATTAACAATTTCCAAAGTTTGAGCCAATGATATTTCCATCCAAACTGTTTGTTTTTGTTTGTTTTTCATCGTGTAATTCTTCTAAAATCAATGCATTTTATTAGAAACACTCCCAAAAATTTTGCTCTTACTTTAATATTTAGCTATAGCAAATACAGAAATTATTATATTCACAAAAAGCTCTTATTGTTCTGGAAAAAATTGTTAGGAAAGATTATTCGTTTATCTACATCATGCTATTCGAAATAAACATTAGCAAAAATGGTATCATTAATAGTTCCTTCTAAGTAGAAAGGAAATAAGCGACTACACTAGGCTAAAGTGATAGTCAAATGTTTTAAAAACTTTCATTATGCGATTGTCATTGCAAATCCCTTCTTTGCTTGGCCAGAAGTAGAACAAAAGAAAAACGGACACTTCCGTCAGAGAAAAGACAAGTACTTCACAAATGAAACTAATAACAGAGAATACCTCGAAAATGGTAAGCTACACGAAAAAAAAATGTACATGACCTTATAAGAAACTAATAAAATTCTGCTAATGTTTATCTCGATTAGCATGGTGTTGAAAGAAAAAATATCTTTTGTAAGAAGTTTGTTTGTAGAGTAGCTAGAGAAAGTCATGTGAGTGTAATAAATCAGATATTTTTTAAACTTGTAATTAATAACAACGATATCTCGTAAATGGTTAGCTAACCAAAAAGAATGTACATGACATAAATTACGTATTTTAACGACATCCACAGTTTTGTGTAGTAAGATTTTATCTCTTACAGTTTACTTGCTAGTGAAAGATCAGAATGAGGCTATTTCCAGAAAATTGGGTGTGGGGGGATTTTCTTGAAAATCTTCGTGTTGCATACTTGGAAGATACCCTGCTCTGCTGCCCACAGACACACACGCAGACACACACAGACATTTTTCTAAAAAGGCTTTTTTTGGATTCAGGAGTTCTCAAAACATGTATTTCTTTTGAAATTTCGGTATCGAATTTTTGGGTGCAACACATAATACGTATAGAGAAAGTAAAAATATCAGATTTCAACCAGCTAAGAACTAAATTTCCCACTAGAAACTAAAAGATGAATTTTCCAACCAGGCAGTCGTTCAAAAAGACCGGATTTGGTTGTAAAACAACTAAATTGGCAACACTGGATCTGACTCACAATAAGTCCATAGTGACTGCAGTGTGGAACACACACACACACACACACACCACCGCCTGCGATGCCATTAGTAGTTAAAGCGGGCGTTAAACACTACCAAAAAAAAAAAAAAAAAAAAAAAAAAAAAAAAACACACACACACACACACACCCTCGTTAGGAATGAAGATATTTCATTTTACTTCCAGTAAAACTTATCTTAAAACTTAAAAATATAATTCTCTGAATAATTTTAAGCTTAAAAATGTGGAGAAAAAAAGCAAGAAAACGTCTTTGGAAGGGCGCTAAGATCTGCGCATTGGCGAACGCGGGCTATAAAACTACAATATTCATACATAATGTTAAGCTATAATTAATGTTTTTATTTTCCAAAGCCTTTTATCAAATTTTACTTATGCATATCCTTTATGGCTTTTCGAGCCATATAGGATATATACTAAAGAGTCACACTATGAAAGAATTTAACTATAAATACGGTATAGAAGTAAAGGTGCAGATTTCATTTGTGAAAGTAATAAATGATCAAGAAAATTAATGGTAATAGCTTGATTAAGTTTGCTTTGTACTGTAGTTGAATTATCTGCTTGCAGCAGATTTGAGGTTAATTTTGGCTCGATGTGTAATAATGGTTTTGTCCATTCGCTAAATCCGACGAACCGATGCTCTGCAGTGAGATTGGCCGTGATTAGTACTGGCATTGTTGGGTGCTGTGTGAGTAAACATATGCACAAATAGATATATAAGCGAGCACTATTATGGCGCAATTTTTGGGAATTGAGATTTTACCGTTTTAATTTCATTTCCCGGTACAATCGATTTTGTTTGTGCAATGAATACGGATAATGACGGCACATTCTCTCAGATGATTAAGTGATAAACACTGCACATGCGCACAAAATGTTGTTAGCGATTATTAGGTTCTAGGCTAGAGTTATATAGAGGCGCACTTTGCACAAAAATCCATTATAGCTGACAATAATGCCATTGGAGAACAGTGTGTGGAATGGTTTTCGAATTTTAATTTCCAATCGTTTGAAAGCGATTGCAATAATAATACCTAGTAGGTCTTGTTATGGTTGTAAATAATTTATAACAGATTTTTACTTTCTCTACACGTACTACGTAGTGTATAGAGAAGGTATTGGCACCCACAAATTCGATACCGAAATTTCACCGGAAATATATGTTTTAGGTCCCCTTTATCTAGAAAAAGCATTTTCGGAAAAAGGTGTGTGTGTGTGTGTGTGTGTGTGTGTGTGTGTGTGTGTGTGTGTGTGTGTGTGTGTGTGTGTGTGTGTGTGTGGGAGTGTCCGTGAACACGATAACTCAAAAACGAAAAGTCTGTAAAATACCAAACTTGGTATTTAAGTTTAGTATCTTCCAGGGATGCGACACGAAGATTTTGAGAAAAATCTCCCCACCCCCAACTACCCTTTACATGGAACTTTTTTCCAAAATTTTGATTTTCTCAAAAATGGCTAATGATTTCGATTAAAATTTCGTATATTAAAGATATTTACCTGACAAATAAAATCTTGAATTTTCTGGGAATAGCCTCCGAAGAGTACTTTATTCAGGATGAATTTTACTTAATTTTGAATAACTGCTAAACCGTAAGAAATGTACAAACATTTATCCTACAAAAAATGTAGAACACATTAAAACACACAATTTATGTTATATACATTTTTTTCGAGGATTTGATTGTTTTTGAGATATTCCTTGTTTTTGGTTTCAGCTTTGAAAAGCTTGTACTTTTCTCATACAGGAATTTTTCAGCTCGTGTCCATACAAACAAAGGAACTTCATTCACCTAGTAACCAGCTTTTGACTTCACTTTAACCTATGATATTCCCTTATTTCGCTTCTACTTACAAGGAAACTGGTAATAAGACTATTTCTGCTATTTTTTTCTCGATTAGCATGAAGTAAATAGAAGCATAAGCTTAATAACAATAATTTGTTACACAGAAGTAGAGAAAGTCATGTAATTGGAACACATCAGATTTTTATTTAAAGCATGCCCTGTGGCTACAAGTGCAGCAAATATGCAACATTTTGATGTGTTGCATTCACATGACTTTCTGCAAACTAACTATTTTTACAAAGGCATATTCTTCTATCTATTTCATGCTAATCGAGACAAGCATTAGTAGAATGGTCGTATTGCTTGGTTCCTTATAAGTAGGAGGATATTACGGGAATACAATAGGCTAAAGCCATAGTCAACTAAGCTGTCGCTTTGCAATGGACTTTGAAATTCTTTGTATGGCCAAGAGAAACAAAAGAAAACGGATAATTACTTATCTCGGAAACCGTTAGCTTCTAATCGAGAAAAAATTAGCAGAAATAGTCTTATTACTTGCTACTTGTAAGTAGAAGCGAAATAAGGGAATACCATAGGTTAAAGCGATAGTCAAAAGCTGGTTGCTATGTGACTGAAGTTCTTTTGTTTGTAAGGGCAGGAGATGAAATATTCCTGAATGAGAAAAATATGTTTTTCAAAGCTGAAATCAATAACAAGGAACACCTGAAACACGACCCACTTAGCAACAACAAAATGTATATAACACAGATTGTGTGTTTTAATGAGCTCTACACTTTCTGTTAAGTAAGTTTTTGTCTATCTCTTACCAGTTATACAAAATTCCGCGAAATTCTTCCAGAATAAAGTAGTCTTCAGAGGCTATTCCCAGAAAATTCAAGATATACATTTTATTTGTCATGTAAATATCTTTGATATACGGTATTTTAATCAAAATCGTTTTGAAAAAATCAAAGTTTTCGTAAATTTTTCCATGTAAAGGGTAGTTGGGTGGGGGGATTTTCTTGAAAATCTTCGTGTCTCATTCTTGGAAGACACTGAACTTAAATACCAAGTTTGGTATTTAACGGACTTTTCGTTTTAGAGCTATGCTGCCCACAGACACATACACATATATACACACACACGGACATTTTTCTAATTTTTTTTTTATTTTTGATTTAGTGGGTCTCAAAACCGGTAAAATCTCGGTATCGAATTTTTGGGTGCAATACAATACCTTCTCTATACACTATGTACACAGTACGCATAGAAAAAAGTAATACCGTGAATTAAAAACTGGTTGTTTTAAACGGCTGAAATGTTTCTGAGGGGCTACTATCGTAACAAAAATTAATAGTCAACATTTGAAAGCCCAGCTTTGAAAGTGTGGAATTTTAATATTTTCACTTGAATGCACCCTTAAACATAATTACTGCACTTTAATGAAAATCAGTTCCAATTTTGAGAAAATAAAAGCTAACGAAATTGATTCATACAGTATAGGATGGGGGAGGCATTTTAGTAAACCATTATATTGCTTCCTTAGAAAACACTGACTTAAAACTAAGTTTGACAAATAGGCAACACTTAGTTTTTCTGTGGTGGTGTTTATATATAAACAACCTTTCTCTAAAACCTTTTGAGGAGTGGATTTAAGACGCTTCAAAACATGTATTTCCGGCGAAATCTCGATATCGCGTTTTAGGTTGGAATAAAATGTTAGAGAAAGTAAAATGGAATTCAAAAGCAAGTCCCACGCAAATTAAATGTAGCTAAATAGATTAGATTAGAAAGCATTCTGTAGGTTCGTTTAGGCCAGGAAGCCACTGAACAAAGAACTTGTCAAGCCGCGCCGTGGCCGAGTGGTTAGGCCACTCGACTGTCACCTAGACGGCCGGGGTTCGATCCCAAGCGACCGCATGTGAGATTTGTGGTGGACGAAGCTTCGCTTGAGCGGGTTTTCTTCGGGTACTCCGGTTTCCCCCGCCATCGCATTCAACCGGTGTTCCATCATCATTCATGTATCATCAGTGTCACCGCCTGCGGTGCCAAAAGTAGTTAAAGCGGGCGTTAAACACTACAAAAAAAAAAATATATATATATATATAACTTGTCAAGGGATAAAGAAAAAAGAAAACAATGTATAAAGCTGTAGTGCTAAAGGCAGAATGGACGTATAATCACACCATTTGTTTTTGAGGCTCTTTTACAAAAAGAGCAGAATGGACGTATAATCACACCATTTGTTTTTGAGGCCTGTTGGCCACTGCACTATACTTTCTTTTTTTTTCATGTACATAAAAACAAAGAGTATCAAAGTTGGTGTTAAAATGTATAAATAAATATAATTTCATTATGTAACACTGATGTAATGATATTAATTATCTACACAATAGTTACTATTAGTAATTATATAAAACTAAAATATGATTATTGTATTATGTACTCTTCATAAATGTCAACAAATTACAATACAAATTTACAAATCTGTTATAGAATTTATAAAGCAAAAATGTACAATTATGCACTAGAGTGTAAAATATCATAGCATCAGGCTTTACAGACCTTGTGCCATTGCTAATACTAACAAATTCATTTGACACATTCGTGCAAGTCAAAATATACATCGGTTTAATTTGAATTAAAACACACACACTCTAATATACACAAAATGCAATACATTATAATACAATGATTATTACGGTATTGTCACCTACCGAGTAAAATAGGTCGGCGTAGTAATGTTAGTATCTTTGTGCTGTAGAATGTGAACAATTCGGCGCATCATGGGGAAGTCTGGTGAACCGATGAAGTGTTTCCGCTCAATTTCCTCATGTAATGACGTAAAGTTCTCTAATTGTAAACCACATCCCCTCCTTGTGGCAGCCCGCCCATTCTTCGTCGACTTGCCTTCTCATCGATGATCGAGCGCATGCGCAAAGCGAGACCGATAAGCCGATAGCTGCACACAACAAATGAAAACGTCCACTTTAACTTCTGTGGGAACTACAAGGCGCATCTTTGTGGTAAAAGACTTTCAAATGTTTCTCACTAGTGAAGTACATTGCTTCCTGTGATGTCTTCCTCAACACTTCCTCAAGACCCTTCGTCAAAAAATATCTGATGTGTTCCATTCACATTTAAGATTGTAATTTTTTTTATATAAAATGCGCATGTCACTATTTAGTGTTTCATCTATAATATTTCGTAAGCATGTTCTTGATGTATGCGGAAATAGTATGGTATACCTTTTTCTGTGCAATGAAAGCAAAAGAGCAGATTTTTTTTTTGTATTTACAATTTTTAATATTTTAAATTACATTTTAATATAATGTTTAAATAGCTGATTCGTATCAAAACCCAGAGCAATTTATACAACAAAAGTTGTATTCTAAATTTCATAACAAACTTCAAAATTGCTCTGTAAGAGACTATTTATTTAAATAAAAATATAATTTTGAGAAAGTAGAAAATAAAACATAATGGGAAGCCCTCATCATTAGAAATAAGTGCACTCTTATGTATAAATGTCCGCTCATACACTAACAAATGGCGCAGACAAAGAATTATTACACTTTTAATTGAGAGAAAAATAAATATTCGTAATTAAACAATAATTAAGAGATGGCTCAAACAATTTTTATTAAAATCCTCTATATTTAAGATATTTACATCCCAAATAAAATTCATATCTTGAATTTTCCGGGATAGCTCTTCATTCTGGATGAATTTTTCCGAATTTTGCCTAATTGTTAATTTCGCAAGAGATAGACAAAAAAATGTAGATCTCGTCAAAATACACAATTTATGTCCCTTACATTGACATGTAACCGTTTCCGAGTTATTCCTTGTTATTTGTTTCATTTATATAGCCCCCTTTAACATCCAATGTCATATCGGGAGCTTTGCACTTGAAAGAACTCGTTGTCTGTAGGTTTAAATAATTTTATTTTCCTCAAGCACACACACACATTCACTCTCACATACATACTTCCAGACTCTGTGGGGGATAGGGAATAATTCTAGCTAAAGAAAAATTCCCCGCCTCAGCCGGGAATCGAACCCGGGACCTTCAGATGAGAAATCAGCTCGCTGAACTGTCAACCACGGAGGCAGTCATTCCTTGTTATTGATTTCAATTTTAAAGTACATATGCTTTTCTCAGACGGTTTTTCTTTTGTTCTACTTCTGGCCAAGCAAAGAAGTATTTGCAATGACAATCGCATAACGATAGCTTTTAAAAGATTTGACTATCACTTTAGCATAGCACATTCCTTTAGTTCCCTTCTACTTATAAGGAACTAAGTAATAAGAACATTCTGCTAATGTTTATCTCGATTAGCATTGTGTAGAAAGAAGAATAATCTTTTGTAAGAAGTTTGTAGAGCAGCTAGAGAAAGTAATATGGGTGTAACACTTCAGATGCTTATTACTCTCTCTACACGTACTATTTACATACTGTACAGAGAAGGTATTGCATTCCAACAAAAAATTCGATTCTAAGATTTCACCGGAAATACAGGTTTTAGGGTATCCTGTATAAACACATTTTTTTAGAAAAAGGTCCGTGTATGTCCGTGTGTCTGCGAACACGATAACTCAAAAACGAAAAGTCGGTAAAATACCAAACTTGATATTTAAGTTTCGGATCTCCCAGGGATCCGACACGAAGATTTTGAGAAATTTCCCTCCACCCCAAACTACCCTTTACATGGAAAAGTTTCGAAAATTCTGATTTTCTCAAAATGTCTAACGATTTTGTTTAAAATACCTTATGTATAAGATATTTTTATGACAAACGAAATGTATTTTCTGTGTACAGCCTCTGAGGACCTCTTCATTCTGAATGACTTTTATTTAACTGGAAAACCATAAGAGATATACAAAAACGTGCTGCAGAAAAATTTAGATATTATTAAAGGCTTTTAAAGGTGAGAATATTTTCTGCTTATGTTTATCTTGATTAGCATGACGTAGATAACTGATTGTTTTGAATAAAGGGTTTGTCTACCGAACAGCTATAGGAGATTATGTGAATGGAACACATTAGAACTTTACCCTTATACTTACAATGCACCAAGTAATAAGACAATTTCTGCTAATGTTTATCTCGATTATCATGAAGCAGAATAACAATAATTTGTTACGAGATGTAGAGGAAGTCATGTGAATGGAACACATCACTTTTAGAGAAAGGCCGGTGTGTGTGTGTCTGTCTGTCTGTCTGTCTGTCTGTCTGTGGAGAGCATAGCTCAAACACTAAAAGTCCGTTAAATACCAAATTTCCAAAGACGTGACATGAAGATTTTCAAGAAATCCCCTCACCCCCAATTACATGGAAACAATTCTGAAAATTTTGATGGCTCCAACGATTTTAATTAAATTACCTTATACTAAAGTTAATCACAACACAAGTAAGTATACTGTATATTTTGAATTTTCTGGGAATAGCCCCTTAAGAGCACTTTATTCTGGTTGATATTTGCAGAACTTTTCATAACAGTTAAATAGACAAAAGCTTACTAAACAAAAAATGTAGATCTCATTAAAACAGATAATATATGCATTTTTGTTGGAGAGTGGACCATTTCCAAGATATTCCTTGTTACTGGTTTCAATTTTAAAATACTTATACTTTTCTCAGACTGGAAGTATCCGGTTTTTGTTCTACCCCTGGCCAAGCAAAGAAGCGAATTTCAATGACAATCGCATAACGATATCTTTTAAAACATTTGACTATTGCATTAGCATAGCGCAGTCTTTTAGTTCCCTTTTACTTATAAGTAGCTAAGTAATAAGTAACATTCTCTAATGCTTATCTTGATTAGCAAGGTGTAGAAAGATGAAGTCTGTAGAAGAGCTAGAGAAAGTAATGGAGTGTAACACATCAGATTTGTTTGATAGTGTTCAACGCCCGCTTTTACTACTATGTCAGCACAGGCGATGACACTGGTGATAAATGAAGCATCAGTGGAATGCGATGAATCCGTAGAAAACCCGTCCCTGCGCCTCTTTGTCCACCACAAATCCCACATGCGGTCGCTTGGGATTGAACATATTTATTTCGAACATGTCATAGCAGATGTGTGACACTTTCCTATTCAGTTCGTTTAGTGATCCAGAACATCAATCGGCACAAAATGATGCGACGCCAAGCGACCTTCTGCTTAATTATTCCCACAGGGAATAATGTCAGATCTGGACTCCTCGATTGGCGCTGGCAGATGCAGTGATTCTCTCCCCATCTGCCTCTGGAGTAACACTTCATCCAAGAATTTTTGAACACGGAGAGCATAGTGCGCAAGAGCTTCATCTGTCACCAACAATGTTCAGCACAGAGCCGTGGAATTGTTTTGCAAGTAAGAATGTTGTTTGACTGTGTTGTCAAAGAAATACGCCGTATGAGGTGCCTCCCGGACATTTCAGCCCATGTGGGGAACTGCTCCAGAAAAAAGTATTATTCCCACAAGATCGATAAATTGCACATTGTTTGCCCCGCTGTGGGAGCGTCACAAACACATCGAGTAATCTTGAGTAAACTTCATGTTTACATATCCTCATTACTCATTTACGAAGGTTGGCCTTGTCGGTTTTGGAATTCCAAGTACAACAGACTTTCCCGCAATTATTTTATGGGAGATCTGGTCACAGAATCCACTAGTGCTGCACGTGTTTGTTGTGTAGACGACCTGATATCTTTCTATTCAAAATGGGCCCGCTTCTGAAGAGTTTGTTGCCATCACAGCATAGTTTGTTAGAGCTACTTTATGGAATCGTAAACCCGCTGTATATCTCTTTTGTTTTTCCCGGTGTGTGCCCGTTCTTCCACACTGTGGGTATACTTGTATCCGTCATCTGAAAAGAAACACGGAGCAGTATACATATAAATTATGACCAAAAATGCGGCCAGTGGTAGCACATTCGGACCATATCGTTCACTTGCAGCTTAGGTCATCCACTCTAATGCTATATCGTACATCAGCAAGTAGAAAAATATCTACACTATTATTAAAGGCTTGTGTATGAATTTAATTTTAACCTGCACTTTATCTCTCCTTTGTATTGAGGAGTATGATGCTGAGGATACGATTTTACAGACAAAAAATCTGTGTTCCCATCACATGACTTTCTCTACACTGCTGCAAATTATTGTTAAAAAGCTTTGCTTCTATTTACGTCATGCTAATCGAGAAAAAAATAACAGAAATAGTCTTATTACTTGCTTCCTTGTAAGTAGAAGCGAAATAAGGGAGTACCATAGGTTAAAGGGGTAGTTAAAAACTGGTTGCTATGTGACTGATGTTCCTTTGTTTGTATGGACACGAGTTGACAAATTCCTGTATGAGAAAAGTATGTTTCTTAAACCTGAAACCAAAAACAAGGAATATCACAAAAACCACAAAGTTCACTAAATAAATATATATAATATAAATTGTGTGTTTTAACGTGCTCTACATTTTTTTGTGTGGTAAGTTTTTGTCTATCTGTTACGGATTAGCAGTTATACAAAACTCCGTAAAATTTATCCAAAATAAAGTAGTTTTCAGAGGCTATTCCCAGAAAATTCAAGATATATATTTTATTTGTGAAGTAAATATCTTACGGCATTTTAATCAAAATTATTAGAGCCATTTTTGAGAAAATATAATTTTTCGAAAAAAAGTTCGAAGTTGTGAGTGGCTGGATTTTCTTGAAAATCTTCGTGTCGCATTCTTGAAATATACCAAGTTTGGTATTCAGCTGTCTTCTCGTTTTGGAGCTATGCTGTCCACAGGCACACACGGATATTTTTGTAAAAATGCTTTTTTTGGATTCAGGAGGACCCACAACATATATTTCCAGTGAAATCTCGGTATCGAATTTTTGGGTGGAACGCAATACCTTCTTTTAAAAACTATTTACAAGGCTCCTCAACATTTTCTCTCGCTTGGTTCCCGTTATAGTAGCGTGATATGTAGTGTACTGTGCCGGAGGGGATTCCACACTTCGGCCGTTTGTTGGCTTTTTACACGTCAGACCCAGGAGGGTAATATACAGCAACTCCATGGCATAGCTCACTAAGAGCCTTGGCCTACCGCCCGGCCGCTGCGTCCCCCACCTCGGTCCATGACAAGTCATGGATGGGGTGCAGTATTGGAGGATGAGACGTGGTCAGCGCTTCGAACCCCCCCCCCGGCCAGTTAATGCGGTCTTCACGATCTGGAGCCGCTACTTATCCATCAAGTAGCTCCTCAATTGGCCTCCCAGAGGCCTCACGAGGCTGTGTACACCCCGGGTCAGGTCTCCCAGCGGGGGAAAAATCCCCACGCCAGTACTGGGAATCCAACCCAGGTCTCCCGCTTGGCAAGCAGAAACGCTACCACCGTGCTAAGGAGACGACACGAGGATAATATAAGATCACAGTAATTAAATCGGACAGTTGGAACCGGACGGTAGGGAGCCACCGTGGAGGGTCCCATTAGTTTGCAAGCGGTTCTTCAGCTCGGAAGGGGGGCGCTAGCAGCCCGCTCCTCAGACCTGAACAAAATCACCTGAGTCTACTGCCGACTTCTATCTCCATCCTGCCGCTGAGAACTGAACTTCCAAAGCGCAGACACCTCCATGAGAGGGCGCAATCACTGCTGACGCTTACAACTCTGAAAGATGATGAAATAGAGATGAAATGAAGGGACAAGAAGTTTAAGGAATGAAGAAATCTCCCCAGCATTTGCCTAGTGACTCAAGAAACTTTCCCCCCCCCCAAAAAAAAAACAAGATTCAGAGAGTTCGGCTGCGGTGAACAGTTGGTTGAATTGTCTATAAAATGTAGTATTAGCGGCGTATGTAACCCATGTTTCCTTTCATTCGTTGCCTAATTTGATGAAATTGTACGTTGGAAGAATAAACAAATAACTAAAGGTGTGGGTTCTGCAAGGTTGTGTAAGAAAAGGAATCCCGTAATGTTAACTAAACATTGCAGCATGTCGGTATGTATACGAAAACACTGTTAAAGCGCGCAACTCTGTGCCTCCGTTTCCCACGATAGCATTTGCCAAGCATGCGGTTTGCTTCGGGATAACTGCAAAATTCACGCTCACGACAAGGAATTTCGTTTATGTACCTTTATTGGGGTTCAAAACCACATTTTCGTATCGCATGCTACCTGAGGAATAACTTCCACATCTTGGCTCGGTATCGTTTTGAAACACCCGTGTATATGTCCATTCCAAAATATTATTTAAGTGTATATTTTAAGTTTTTTTTATAATAAAACAGTATATAAGTAAGTTAATACCAATAATAATATATATTCTTTGATTCGTTTCTAATTTGTTTTTAGATTATTAAGTTTTATTATAGATTTGTCTGTCTTCTAATTTTTACCTTCTCTACACGTACTATGTACATAGTGTATAGAGAAGGTATTGTAATACACCCAAAAATTCGATACCGAGATTTCACCGGAAATACATGTTTTGGGTCCCCCTCAATCCAAAAAACAACCTATTTTTGGAAATAGCTCCGTGTGTGTACGTGCGTGTGCGCATCTGTGGGTGTGTCTGTGGATAGATCAAACTTGGTATTTCCAAGGATACGACACGAAGATTTTAAAAAAAAAACCCTCCCATCCCCAACTACCCTTTTCATGAACATTTTTTTGAAAATTTTGATTTTCTCAAAAATGTCTAAACATTTTTGATTAAAATATCGTATATTAAAGCTGTTTACCTGACAAATAAAATGTATATTTTTAATTTTCTGGGAATAGTCTCTGAAGATTACTTTATTCTGGATGAATTTTACGGAATTCTGCATAACTGGCAAAAACTTAGTCAATAGAAAATGTAGAGCTCGTTAAAACACACGATTTATGTTATGTCTTTTTTATTAATTTTTTTTTTTCGTGGAGTGGATCGTTGTTGAAGTATTCATGAAACACCTCAAAAACGGCTTTAGCTTTAAAAAACTTATACTTTTCTCATACGGGAATTTGTCAACTCCTGTCCATACAAACAAAGGAACTGTCACGTAGCAACCAGCTTTTGCTACTCCCTTATATACCTTATAATTGCTTGGAAGCAAGTAATACGAATATTTCTGATAATTTTTTAGCATGAAGTAAAAAGAAAAATAAATTTGTTAACAATAATGAGATGTGGAGAAAGTCATGTGAATGTAACACATCAGATTTTTTCCTCCGGTGGGGAATTTTATTCTAGCATGAGAAGGATGAAATCTTGTAATACAAATCTTAATGGCTTAGAGGGCGTTAGAATTCCGTATTTGTCGTGAAGAGGAATACTTACGAAAGGCTTGAATCTGAAACTCTCTACGCGTTTACATAAGAGACTTGAGGGACTTCTTTGTTTCCTTTCTATTAATAACAATAATAATATTTAATAATTTCAGCAGATGACCGTTATAATGGCCCTCCACGCGCAAGTTCGGCTTCTCTGTCGACAACAAGGGGGACATGTTAATAAAGGAAGCCACAGGGCGCAGGCGTCGTTTCTGTCCGCTGACAACTTTCAATTACCTTCTACCGTCTGGCTGTTTGCTTCACTGACATTTCCAGCTGACAGATGGAATTGGCTTCACATTGATGTGGAAATGTGGTTTTATCAGAAAGCTTTTTTTTTTCTCCCCACTGTTAGAGGTATACGGTGAATGAGGGGTTCGGATTGTTTGAAAAACAGAGTGGGATTTTTAATAAACATTTGCGAACGCTGTCTTTTGATAGTCGGTCATTATATGCTAGTGTATTAAGCTACGCGCAGGGTGGTCAAGTGCTAAATTATTAATTTGAACGAGAAATTGCTGCGGTAGAAGCAGCGAATGCCTAACATAGTTTGAACTAATAATTTATGCGTTAATCTGGAGCTATGGTTACTGTTCTTTATAAGAGAAGTGAGCTTTGTATAATAGCTACTTGAATATTATAACATTATTTTATGACAAATTTTGTGATTATTATAACAACTTCAATTTATTGAACCTCTTTCTTAATAACTAAAGGAAAATAACAATACGGCCATCAGATATTCTACATTTTCTGCACATATCTCACATTTTTATTCTCTGTTCCGGTGTCCGAATAATTCCAAACTGTCTAATGTTTAAGGATCTGATTTAAAATAGAGTAATTTGATTTGTGTAGTACAACAGTGGCATTAATTCTGGACACTTTTTTTGCTGAATTGACTTTCAGATTAGAATAATGAATTTAACATCGTTCAGGAGTATTCTTTTCTGATAAATTATAGCTAGGAAGTATTATCATAATATAGTATGGAACGCTATACCATAAACTTAAGAAAATTTGGCTCTTAATGGTCACTTTGACCCACCTTTAGAAACTACTTTATAAATACATACTATACATATATATTATTTTATTTTATTTTGTATGCAATGAGAAAATGGAATTTTATTCTTCATATTACATAAAAGAGCTCAAACGTTGGGAAATCTAGTAATTTTAGAATTATGACATTCGAGTACTATTAGCAACACTATGAACATCACAATGTTAAAAATACCGCATTTCCCCAATTTTGAATCCCGTATAATATGAGAGCAATAAAGAATTATATTTCATATTTTATACCGTATGTAATGAATTATTAGTCTCGTGTAATAAGGGGTCCGAAAATTGCGGAAGTCTGGTATTTTTAATATTATGGTGTTCATTAGTGTGAAACTGCTATAATTCCAAAATTAATAGACTTCTTAAAATATCAAGCACCTCTATGTAATTTGAGAGCAATACATCCAATGTTCGCATTGGATGCAATATAAAATAAATACACATGCATATATTTTTAAACGAATATATTTTCCAAAGTTGGGCCAAAGTAATAGACTAAGGTCCAAATTAGCTATAATTTATGGCAAAAGGTTCAATGCTATATTATAGTAACACTTCCTGATTATAATTTAGCAAATATTAAAAATGATGCTGAATGAAAGTTGAATGCAATGTTCAGATATGAAAGTTAATTTAGATAAAAAGGTGACAGAACGAATGCCACTGCAGTCTATTCGCATTCTTTTCGAACAGTAGGTGGGATAAGGAAGGGAAGAACGGGTTTGTTTAGCATGTGCCACACGTCCCTCTTCCTTCAAGCCCTAGCCAAAATGAATAAGTGTGTGATGCAGGAGGGTATTCCACATTGCAGTCATTGGGTTAATGTACGTAAAACCCAGGAAGATAGGATGAGTTGAGAGTAATTAAAACGGGCGGACGAAACCGGACGGCGGGAAAGGAGCCACCATGAATGACCCCTACCATAGTCCAAGCTGTTGTTGATCTCGATGTGGAGAGCGTTAGAAGCCCGCGCCCCAGGTCTGACCGAACTCCCTGGGTTTACAGACGACTTCTAATGCCATCCCGCCGAGAGATATATTGCCAAAGCGCAGTCACTAACACGGAAACGTGCCACCAGGCCTCACCGACTCTTACAACTCTGAAAGAGATAGGTTGGGTGAAATGGAGATGAAATCGACAGGAAGTTCGTGGGCATGAAGAAACCTCCCCTGAATTTACCTAGTGACCCGGAAAACCCCCGAAAAACCCTTGTGTCAGAGAGGTTGGCCGCGGGAATCGATCTCACGATCTTCCAAATGCCAGTTTCAGACGATTGAACTGTGCTGTATATGCGCGAGTAAGATCCTGCGCCTCATGTGTTCAAGCAACATAGTGAGGAGACGAATTATCCTAAAGAAGGCTCTAATTCTGTAAGAGCAAGTTTGCTGAAAACATACTAGTGTCGGCTGACAAGTCCCGGGCCTCACACAGATGCGGCGCCACTAGCCAGTTAGACCATATCATCGTATAGTTTAACTTGTATCCATAGTTACAGGCCAATAGCCTGTTTAGTTTTCGAATGACAGAATTTTAAACAAGACAGACATTTTCACGAAAATGGAGAATTTGGAAAAACGAGCAGTGATTAAAGGCTTAACGCCTAAAGAAATCAAGGAGGAAATGGACAGTGCATTGAAAGACTCTGCCCCTTCATATTCAATGATTAAAAGGCGGGTTGCAGAGTTTAAAATGGGACATACGAGCACTAGTGATGAGCCTCGCTCTGGACACTCTGTAGAAGTGACAACTCCAGAGATCATTGAAAAAAAGCATCGTTTACTACTGGAAGACCACAGATTAAAGTTGTTTGAGATAGCAGAGGCTGTAAACATAGCAAAAGAACGTGTAGATAATATTTTAAGTAATGTTTTGGGCTTTCACAAGGTCTGCGCAAAATGGGTGCCGCTTGTGTTGACACCTGAACAAAAGTTGTAAACAAAAACTGTTTCTGTTAAGAATGTGGAGCTCTACCATAAAAATCCTAGTGAATTTTTGAGACAGCTTATTACCATGGATGAAACTTGGATACCTCACTTCACTCCAGAAAGTAAATCACAGTCAAAACAGTGGATTGCGCCAGATGAACCAACTCCAAAAAAGGCAAAGTTAATTTTGTCAACTAACAAGGTTATGACGAGTGTTTTCTGGGATACACAGGGAATTATTTTTTCTGATTACTTGGGAAAGGGTAAAAGTATCACTGGACACAACTACGCAAGCTTACTGCAACATTTGAGTGATGAGGTGAAAAGAAAAAGACCTCCTTTGGAAGAAAAAAAAAAAAAAAAAAAAATTGGATCATCACGACAATGCTCCGGCCCATTCTCCAGTCATTGCAATGGGAATTAAAGTTGGAATTGCTTGAACATCTCTATTCGCTAGATCTAGCATCCAGTGACTACCACCTATTCCCAAATCTCAAAAAATTTCTTGAAGGACGAAGATTTCACAGCAACGAGGAGGTCATTGATGCGGTAAACAGCTATTTTGAGGACCTTGATAAGTCGCACTACAGAGATGGTTTAATTGAATTAGAACACCGATATGACAAATGTATTAGCCTTTCTGGAGATTATGTTGAGAAATATAGCAAAAAAAAAAAAAAAAAAAAAAAAAAAAAACATTTAAATTCTGTTTTCATTGAAAGGCTCGGGACTTACCAGCCGACCCTGGTATGTTATAGCTAGGTTGTGTGGTCTTCATCACAAACTTACAAAACCAAAACAAAAGGTTTTGGTTGCCAGGAATGCATAAGTAAAACGGGACCTGACGCGATTATGCAATGAGTGGTGTTCACAAAGTGTTAAGATTTTTCCTGACTTGAAAATGCAACAGAGAATAAAACACTATTCGAATACAAAAGCTTATGCTTAGTGTATTAAGATTGTCGAAGAAGCCAGCAAAAAGATTCCTGAAATGCAAGACCAAAATGAACTAACGATTGGTTAGAAAAGAAACGTCTAATTGCTAATGTACATACCTATATTGAAACAGAAGGGTAACAGAAGAGGTACGTCTGGAATTAAAACTAGATTTTAATAAATAAGAGATAAGATAATGCGAAAATTTACTTTAAACATAATAATATAAGTGATTTATAGAAATATGTCATGGTCTTTTCTCACTTCTAATAAGTATTTCTTTGATATAATTGTTAATGCAGAACAGAAATAGCAAGATGTATTAATATTCCTTGCAGTAGGTATTGCTCATGAAGTTAATGAGAAAAATTAAAGTTCACTAAGTATTCATTTCTATCGGAACTACTGGTTCCTTAAGAGTTTTGAAACAAATCAAGGCTAAGCCTACGTTAGATTGAATGAATAAGTGTATTTATTGACATAACAATATCACACTTGAAGCTTCATCAATCGTACGGATCCACAGAGCGTACGTGCTTTTATAAAACACTAAATAGTAAGCAATATGAAAACAACAACGAAGATTTAAAAGAGTAAACACGAAAATAAAAATACAAAGATATTCAAATATAGAAATTTAAATTTACAGCACAGAACCTAGATTAGAGAGGGAGAGAAATGGGAGTACAGGATATGCGTTCGATAGAGTCGGAAAGATCGAAAGAAAAAGAAGGAAGAGAAAACCTCAGTTTTAAAACTTTATTTTCCAGTGTATGACGCCAGATAAGATTTAAATTCCTGTACAGTTATTTGCAGGCTCGTCTGTTTCCAAAGGAACATTCTGACATTCCTTTAGTGCAAGTTTAAATGTAAATTGCTAAATAATGCAGTAATTTTAAAAACTTCTCTTCAGCTTCTCAAGCACATATGTACAATATACGAAGTAGAGGAGACGGTAATATATTCCATCCAAAAATTCCATACCGAAATTTATCGAAAAATATATGTTTTGACGACCTATGACTAAAATAAAACATTTTTAGAAATGTGTGTGTATGTCTGTCAGTGGGTGCGTTAAATACCAAATTTAAATTCAGAATCTTCCAAGGATGCGACACAAGGTTTTCAAGAAAATCCCCCCACTTCAAACTACCTCTTCCATTTAATTTTTTTCCAACATTTTTATTTTCTTAAAAGTGACTAATGATTTAAAATACCAAATGTTTAAAGCAGTTTTATGAAAATGAAATGTGTATTTTGAATTGATTGAGAATAATCTCTGAAGATCTCCTTTTTTTGGATGACTTCCATAAGAGATAAACAAAAACTTTCTCTACAAAAATGTAGATCTCGTTAAAACACACAATTAGCTCCTATTCATTTTTTTTTTTTTTTTTTTTTTGCAAGATATTCCTTGTTTTTGGTTTCAGTTTTAAAATATTTTAAAACTTTTCTAAAACGTGAAGTTGCAAGTCGTTTCGTATTTCTTTTGTTTTACTCCTAATCATCCGAGTTCCAATCCCCATTGTGACCAGCTTTTGAAAGATGTGGCTATCACTTTAGCCCTTGTATTCCCTTTTTTCGTTTCTGCTCAGCAGGAAGTAAGTAATAAGATAATTTCTGCTAACGTTTATCTCGATTGGCATGAAGTAGATGAAGTACAATCTTTCGTAAAGGTAGTTTATTCGGGGAACCGACAGAGAAAGACATGTGAATAGAGCATATCAGCTTTTTACTTTCTCTACACGTACTATGTACATTGTGTATAGGGAAGGTATTACATTTCACCCAAAAATTCGATCCTGAGATTTCACCGGAAATATACGTTTTAAGATCCCCTGTATCCAAAAAAAAGTATTTACAGAAAAAGGTCCCTGTGTGTCCGTGAACACGATAACTCAAAACGAAAAGTCGGTCAAATACCAAACTTGGTATTTAAGTTTAGTATTTTGCAGGGATGCGATACACAGATTTTGAGAAAAATCCCCCCACCCTAAACTACCCTTTACATAGAACAAATATAGAAAGTTATGATTTTAAAAAAATGGCCCTAACAGTTATGATTAAAATACCGTAAATTAAATATATTTATATGACAAATAAAATGTATATCTTGAATTTTCTGGGAATAGCCTCGAAATACCTCTTTATTCTGAATGAATTTTGTAGAATTTTGCGTAACCAGTAAACCGCAAGAGATAGACAAAAAGTTACTTCAAAAATGTAGATCACATTAAAACACACAAATTATGGCATATACGATTTTTTTTTTCTCGTGGAAATGACAGTTTCTGAGATATTCCTTGTTGTTTGTTTCAGATGTAAAGTACTCAACTGTTCTCACACGGAAAGTTGTAAACTCCTGGCCCTGCAAAGAAATGGATTTCATCCACATGGCAACCAGCTTTTAAAAGATTTGACTATCGTGTTAGCCTAATGTACATATTCCCTTATTTCCCTTCTACTTACAGGAAGCAAGTAATTAAGACAATGTCTGCTAATGTTTATCTCGATTATTATAAAGTAGTTAGAAGTATATGATTTTTAACAATAATTTGTTACAGCGATGTAGAGAAAGTCATGTGAATGGAACATAAGATTTTTACTTTCTCTAGTCCCGTATGTACAATGAACACAGGGAGAGAGAAGTATTGTATTCCACCCAAAAATTCGATGTCGAGATTTCACAAAGCATTTTCTGAAACAGATCCGTGTGTGTGTGTGTGTGTGTGTGTGTGTGTGTTTGTGTTTATGTTAACAGCATAGCTCAAAAACGGAAAGGCAGTTAAATACCAAACTTGGTATTTAAGTTTGGTATCTTACAAGGATGTGACACAAAACTTTTCAAGAAAATCCCCCCACCCGTAACTACCCTTTATATGGAAAATTTTTGAAAATTTAGTTTTTCTTAAAAATGACTAACTATTTTTGTTAAAATACCACCTATTAAAGCCATTTACATCACACATAAAATGTATATCTTGAATATTCTGGGAGTAGCTTCTGAGGACTTGTTTATTCTGGATGAATTTTGCACAACTAGTAAACCATAAGAGATAAAAACTTACTACACAAAAATTGTAAATCTCTTAAAATACACAATTTATGTCATATTCGAGATATTCCTTGTTATTAGCTTCAGTTGTAAAGTTCTCATACTTATCTCAGACAGGAAGTCTCCGTTTTTCTTTTGTTCTACTCCTGGACAAACAAAGAAGTGATTTGCAGGACAATTGAATAAGGACACCTTTTAAAACATTTGACTATCACTTTAGCAAAGCGCATTCCTTTAGTTCCCTTATACTTATAATGAACTAAGTAATAAGAACATTCTGTTAATGTTTATCTTGATTAGCATGACGTTGAAAGAAGAATTATCTTTTGTAAGAAGTTTGTTTGTAGAGTAGCTAGAGAAAGTTATGTAAGTGTAACACAGCAGAGTTTTTAGTTTTGGACACAGTGACAATCTTTATATCCAACCTTCGTAGCAATAGAGGTGTCCAGCTATGAAATCTGCAGTTGTTAGACCTGGGAATACAACTGCATTAGCGAATAGTAATCGAGAAGAAGCATAATGGATGCCATGGAAGACAAAGTGAGGTTATAAAGCTCGCTCACCATTGAGGAGAGAAGAAAAAAATCGTCAAATAATTTGCGGAGTTTGGCTCGAGTGAGATCATGAACTCGGAGAGCTGAACGTACCGAAGTTTGTTCGTAGTCGTTTTGCGGAATCCAGGAACATAATAAACACAAGTGGGATCTAACGTTTAATCCGTGGAGCGAACGTGCGCTGTGTTTGTTTTGTTAACCGTTGCTGTAATTCAGAGTAAGTATACACGTAACCTGTAACACGGTGTGTACAAGACAGTTTCCAATGCAAAAGGGATCTCTCTCATCAAGCATTCCCTTTCGCGAGTTTGTGTATTTTTGCTCGTATAGTTTTTACTTTCTCTACATGTACTATGTACATAGTGTATAGAGAAGCTATTGCACTCCACTCAAAAATTCGATACCGAAATTTCACCGGAAATATATATTTATGTGTGAATATTTAATTTTCTGAATATTATGTTTATGTCTAAATGCTTTATTCTGAAATGTGACAAGCATATATATTTGTAAAAATAATTGAATATAGTTTTAATTGAAACAATAAAATAGTTGGTATATACATTTATATCGTAGGGTACAGTTGTTTTTTTGCTTTTTTTAATTTTATTTATGCACGCTCTTTAACTACTGTGGTTCTCAGCGTCCCATTCTATGCTGGGCGTGAAAGAACGCTTAATTTTGCTCAGAGGCCTCTCTATCAGGCTTGAGGTTCTTTTACGTACCGTAAATCTACGACACGGGACCAACGGCTTTATTTCCCTGCCGAAGGAAGCAATGCTGAGGAATTTTCCCCCCGAAGTTTAGCTACAGTAAACTGATTTAGACGGTTAAATATCAAATTTAGTATTTAAGTTTGGTATCTTCCAAGGATGCGACACGAAGATTTTCAAGAAAATCCCCCACCCCTTTACATGGAAAAAATTTCGAAAATGTTGTATTTCTTATAAATGGTTCTAACTATTTTGATTAAAATACCACACATTAAAGTCATTTCCATCCCGCATAAAATGTATATCTTGAATTTCCTGGGAGTAGTTTCTGAGGACCTGTTTATTCTGGATGAATTTTGCTGAATGTTGCACAACTAGTAAACCATAAGAGATAAAAACTTACTACACAAAAATTGTAAATCTCTTAAAATACACAATTTATGTTATGTACATTTTTTTCGTGGAGTTTACCGTTTTCGAGATATTCCTTGTTATCATTCTCTGTTGCAAAGTTCTTATATTTTTCTCAGATAGGAGGTGTCCGTTTTTCTTTTGTTCTACTCCTGGCCAAGCAAAGAAGCAATTTGCCTAACGACAGCTTTTAAAACATTCGACAAGCACTTTAGCATCACGCATTCCTTTAGTTCTCTTCTACTTATAAGGAACTAAGTAATAAGAACATTCTGCTAATGTTTATCTCGATTAGCATTGTGTAGAAAGAAGAATAATCTTTTGTAAGAATATTAGTATAGGATGGTTCCACCACTTGGAATTACTTCTATACGTGGGCACTTTTGTTATTTCGCATTAGAGCCGCATTGTATTTACTTACTGGTGTGTTATAAACATTTAGAGCCCTAAGCTGCAAAGCTAGCCGAGGGATATTTTCTATAAGTTGAGGAGTGTAGCCAAGGGATCTGTGAAGCTAAAACCCCAATGATTCCAAGAAGAAGTCAAACTTTCAGTAATCTGGCAACTTTCGCATGTTAAGGCTTTCAACACTTTCAAGTATGGATCGCCAGTAAAAGTCTTAAGTCCGTTTGTGTTTGTATGTCTGTGCGCGCCGCACGTGTCCGTATACGTGGTGGAACCATCGTATAGCTTTACCAGTTTGTTTGTAGAGCAGCTAGAGAAAGTCATGTGAGTGTAACACATCAGATTTTTATTTCTTTCGGTAGTAAAGATTTGGTCTTAGTACCCAGAATTCCGGCGATTGTGCTCGTGATCGTTTGCTTCGACAACTTGCACGGAGCTAACCAAGAAATTGGGTAGTAAGTATAACATGTAACGTTGGCTTAGGTGCTATTTTCATGTCAGGTACTTCTGCTTCAGTGTGTATTAAACTCGTGTTTTAATTGGCAATTCCCAGATGGGACTTGTTAATTATTGAATGTGAATAGTGAGTTACATGGGGTGTTTAGTGTCATAGTTTAATTAGAGAGAGCAAGGGGAGAGTGAAAATGCATATATGTTTAAGGTTAGGTAATGGGCCTATCACAAGAGTTGCTCATAGCCTCATTATGTAGAGCTTATGGCTCCCCTAGCGCTACTGATAGGCTCACTAAACAAAACATGGAATATGTTCCATTCACATGACATCTCTGAAACAAATTAATGTTAAAAAGCTTATGCTTTTATTTACTTCAAGCTATTCGTGAAAAAATTAATCTTATTACATGCTTCCTTGTAAGTAGAAGCGGAATAAGGAAGTACCATAGGTTAAAGTGATAGTCAAAAGCTGGTTGCTATGTGACTGAAGTTCCTTTGTATGGACAGCAGTTCACAAATTCCTGTATGAGTAAAGTAAGCTTTTTAAAGGTGAAATATAAAACCAGAAATATCTCAAAAATGGTCAACTCCACGAAAAATATGTATGTATATCGTATGTTAAAGCTATTTACATCTCAACTAAATGTATAACTTTAATTTTCTGAGAATAGCCTCTGAAGACCTCTTTATTCTAGATGAATTTTGCCGAATTTTGCTTAACTGTTAAACCGTAAGAGACATACAAAAACTTCCTGCACAGAAAATGTAGATCTCGTCAAAACACTCAATTTAAGTCGTTTATATTTTTGTTGTGGAGGTAACCGTTTCCAAGACATTCCTTTAGTTTCAGTTGCGAAGTACTTATATTTTTCTCAGCAGTAAGTGTCCGTTTTTCTTTTGTTCTACTCCTGGTCAAGCAAAGAAGCGATTTGCTATGAAAATCGCATAACGACAGCTTTTAAAACAGTTGACTATCGCTTTAGCCTAGTGTATTCCCTTGTTTTCTTCCTACTTATAAGGAACTAAGTAACAACAACATTCTGCTAATGAGTACCTCGATTAGCAAGGTGGAGAAAAAAGAATAATCTTATGTAAGAAGTTTGTAGAACAGCTAGAGAAAGTCATGTGTCTGTAACACATCAGTTTTTTTTTTTTTTTCAATAAAATGCTAGAATAATGCAAGAGGTTGAGAACCACGCTGGTTGAAGTGTGGAATTCCTATTTGACCCAGTTTATCTGTTCAGTCGAGTGCTCTGCAAAGAGTAATGTTTTTCTTTAATATTGGCAGAATCTGCTTATCATCTGTGTTCCAAACCAGCCAGGCTGACTGGTGTGAATTAAAGTCCGACACACATGTATTGGCCTATGAAAACATCTGATGTGTTCCATTCACATGACTTTCTCTACATCTCTGTAACAAATTATTGTTAAAAACCTTATGCTGCTTTTTACTTCATGCTAACCGAGAAAAATAATTAGCAGAAGTAGGCTTATTACTTGCTTTCATGCAAGTAGAAGGGAAATAAGGGAGTTTTTCGAAGCTGAAACCAAAAAACAAGGAATGTCTAAAAAACGATCAACTCCATGAAAAAATGCATATAACATAAATTGTGTGATTTAACATGGTCTACATTTTTTCTGTGGTAAGTTTTTGTCCATCTCTTACGGTTTAGCAGTTATGCTAAATTCCGTAAAATTCATCCAGAATAAAGTAGTCTTCAGAGGCTATTCCTAGAAAATTCAAGATATACATTTTATTTGTCAGGTAAATATCTTTAACATACGATATTTTAATCAAAATCGTTAGAGCCATTTTTGAGAAAATCAAAATTTTCGAAAAGAGTTCCATGTAAAGGGTAGTTAGGGGTGGGGGATTTTCTTGAAAATCCTCGTGTCGCATCCTTGGAAGATACTGAACTTAAATACCAAGTTTGGTATTCAACAGTCCACAGACACACAAACAAATTGACAGACACACACGGACCTTTTTCCAAATTTTTTTTTTGGATTCAGGGGGGCCCAAAACATGTATTTCCGGTGAAATCTCGGTATCGCATTTTTGGGTGCATTACAACACCTTCTCTATACACTATGTATATAGTACGTGTAGAGAAAGAAAATGGCTAGATCTAGGTTTTCAGCGAAAGAGGTGAACAGAAACATTTTACCTGAGTAGATGGAAGGCATGCTTCGCAACAACGATCCACCCAACCTCTGAGTCTGTCTGTTATTGGTTTTATGCCAAATTTAACACTTAAAACATTAAGCTATAGAGATATCTCGGTTTTGTGTTCATTAGAGAAGAAGAAAGGAGGGAATAAGATGACCGACCATTAAGTGGGGTTCTAGAACCAGGCAATGGTGGAGGCGGTTTAGCATTCCTTACCGACAAAAGCCACTGAGATCATATCAGCAATATTCCGGATTCCCAACTGTACGAGAATGCATCTAGGCACTATTCATATAACATTAGTTTTTATAAGCTTTGTGTGTGTGTGTGTGTGTGTGTGTGTGTGTGTGTGTTTTTTTTTAACAAAATACAATTCCGGGGTCTTGTCGGGACTCCGGCGCTGATTCCTTTTTCCTCTTTTTTACATTTTCCTAATATTTACTCTGTTTGATTATCGTTTGCTTTTTGTTTCTAATATACTGACACATATACACATTTTACAAACAAACAAACACGCATGCCCAAAGTGGGACTCGAAGCCACGATCCCCTGCACCACGAAGCACCGAAGGCATGTGTTAATATTTGGCAAGAAAAAGACATAAGGATAACAATTGAAAGAACATGAATTTACTGGTTAATAAAGTTTTTTGGACGATATGACTAATTTCTACTTCTTGTTACTGGACATTCCCACATCTAACCTGGTTGCTATAGAAACAAACGAAATCGCAATACTGATATGGATTCAGAAAGTATACGTACGATAAGTAAAACATTACTTAACCGTTTTTCAACGTATTGTACACTAACGCGTATCTTTTGTTTAGACTTCTCCGGAATTGACGTAGGCTTCTGCTTATTTCTGCATGATAAAATTGTAAAGTCGATTTTAATTAGGCTACTGCAGATAAAAATCTGATGAGCACCATTCACATGACTTTCTCCATATCCCTGCAACAAATAATTCTTAAAAAGCTTATACTTCTACTTACTTTACGCTAATCAGAAAAAATAGCAGAAATAGTCTAATTACTCGCTTCCTTGTAAGTAGAAGCGAAATAAGGGACAACCATAGGTTAAAGTGATAGTCAAAAGCTGGTTGCTATGTCAATGAAGTTCCTTTGTTTATATGGATAGGAGTTGACAAGTTCCAGTATGAGAACAGTATACGTTTTTCATAGCAGAAACCAAAAATAAGGAATGTCACAAAAACGACGAACTCCACGAAAAAAATGTATATAACATAAATTGTGTTTTAACGTGCTCTACATTTTTTGTGTAGTAAGATTTTGTCCATCGCTTACGGTTTAGCAGTTATTCAAAATTCAGTAAAATTCATCCAGAATAAACTACTCTTCAGAGGCTATTTCCAGAAAATTCAAGATATACATTTCATTTGTCAGGTAAATATCTTTAATATATGAAATTTTAATTAAAGTCGTTACAGCCATTTTTGAGAAAATCAAAAGTTTCGAAAAAAGTTCCATGTAAAGGGTAGTTGGGGGTGGGGGGATTTTTCTCAAAATCTTCGTGTCGCATCCCTGGAAGATATTAAACTTAAAGGCCAAGTTTGGTATTTTACCTACTTTTCGTTTTTGAGTTATCGTGTTCACAGACACACGGACACACACACACACACACACACACGGACCTTTTTCCGAAAATGCTTTTTTTTAGATAAAGGGGACCCTAAAACATATATTTCGGGTGAAATCTCGGTATCGAATTTTTTGGTGGAGTGCAATACATTCTCTATACGCTATGTACATAGTGCGTATAGAGAAAGTAAAAAGGCAAAGTCAATTTTGTCAGCTAACAAGGTTATGGCGAGTGTTTTCTGGGATACATAGGGAATTATTTTATTGAGTACTTGGAAAAGGGTAAAGGTATCTCTGGTGACTACTACGCTAGCTTACCGCAACGTTTGAGTGATGAGGCGAAAAGAAAAAGACTCCATTTGGCAAAACAAAGACAAAAACATAATACATCTTGTTTCATCAGGACAATGTTCCGGCCCATCGTTCAGTCATTGCAATGTGCGAATTGAATTGCTTGAACATCCACCCTATTCGCCAGATCTAGCACCCAGTCACTACCACCTGTTTCCAAACCTCAAAAGATTTCTTGGTGGATGAAGATTTCACAGCAACGAGGAGGCCATTGATGCGGTAAACATCTATTTTAAGGACCTTGATAAATCGCACTACAGAGATGGTTTAATTAAATTTAAATACCGATATGACAAATGTATTAGACGTTCTGGAGTTTATGTTGAGAAATAAAGAAAAAAAAAATTAAATGCTGTTTTCGTTCAGAGGACCGGGACTTATCAGCTGACCCTAGTATATTGCGAAGTGGGGAGTGTACTACTGCAGAATGAAGGAAAGGCTTGAAAAGAGAAAACAAAATGCAGCAACACTCCTAACACAAGTGTATTGTATACTATTTTTTGAAAGATGAGTATAAATATGAATTAAAATATACTAATAAACGAATTAAAATATTGATTTAATGAGAAATAAACATTTGGTAGTCGATGTTATGAAGCTTTTCATTGTTTTTATAAACAAGGTTTGTTGGCTGTGGAGACATTTTTACTTTCTCCATACGCACTATGTACATAGTGTATAGAGAAAATATTGCACTCCACCCAAAAATTCGATACCGAGATTTCATCGGAAATATATGTTTTAGGGTCCCCAATATCCAAAAAAAGCATTTTCACAAAAAGGTCCGTGTGTGTGTGTGTGTGTGTGTGTGTGTGTGTGTGTGTGTGTGTGTGTGTGTGTCCGTGTGTCTGTGAACACGATAACTCAAAAACGAAAAGTCGGTAAAATACCAAACTTGGTATTTAAGTTTAGTATCTTCCAGGGATGCGACACGAAGATTTTGAGAAAAATCCCCCCACACCCAACTACCCATTACATGGAACTTTTTTCGAAATTTTTTATTTTCTCAAAAATTGCTCTAACTATTTTGATTAAAATTTCGTATATTAAAGATATTTACCTGACAAATGAAATGTATATCTTGAATTTTCTGGGAATAGCCTCTGAAGAGTAGTTTATTCTGGATGAATTTTACTGAATTTTGAATAACTGCTAAACCGTAAGCGATGGACAAAATCTTACTACACAAAAAATGTAGAGCACGTTAAAACACAATTTATGTTACATACATTTTTTTCGTGGAGTTCGTCGTTTTTGTGATATTCCTTATTTTTTGTTTCTGCTATGAAAAACTTATACATTTTTCATACAGGAATTTGTCAACTGCTGTCCATACAAACAAAGGAACTTCAGTGACATAGCAACCAGTTTTGATTATCACTTTAACCTATGGTACTCCCTTATTTCACCTCTACTTACAAGGAAGCAAGTAATATGGCTATTTCTGCTAATGTTTTACTGATTATCATGAAGTAAATAGAAGTATAAGCTTTTTAAGAATAATTTGTTGCAGGGATATACAGAAAGTCATGTGAATGGTACACATCAGATTTTTTGGAGTTAGTTCACTTGGTGCAATCCACTGTTTTGACTGTGATATACTTTCTGGAATGTAGTGAAGTTTCATCCATGGTAATAAGCGGTCTCAGAAATTCGCTGGGATTTATACGGTAGAGCTCCACATTCTTAACAGAAACAGTTTTTCTTTGCAACTTTTGATCAGGTGTCAACAAACACGGCACCCATCTTGCAATGACCTTGTGAAAGCCCAAAACATTACTTAAAATATTACCTGCACGTTCTTTTGATATGTATTCAGCCTCTGCTATCTCAAACAACTTTAATCTGCGGTCTTCCAGTACTAAACGATGCCGTTTTTTTTTCCAATGATTTCTGGCGTCCAGAGCGAGGCTCATCACTAGTGCTCACACGTCCCATTTTAAACTCTGCAACCCACCTTGTAATCATTGAATATGAAGGGGCAGAGTCTTTCAATGTTTTGTCCATTTCCTCCTTGATTTCTTTAGACGTTAAGCCTGTCAAATGGAAATATTTAATCATTGCTCGTTTTTCCAAATGCTACATTTTCATGAAAACTCTAAAGTTGCCTTGTTTAAAATGCTGTCATTCGAAAACTAAACAAGTTATTGACCGCTAACTATGGATACAAGCAAGTCTAGAGTTAAAACTAAGCGATGCTACCATCTAACTGGTCTAGTGGCGTCATATCTGTGTGAGCGCCGGGACTTATCAGCCGACCCCCGTGTTAAAACTAACCGATGCTACCATCTAACTGGTCTAGTGGCGTCATATCTGTGTGAGCGCCGGGACTTTACAGCCGACCCCCGTGTTAAAACTAACCGATGCTACCATCTAACTGGTCTAGTGGCGTCATATCTGTGTGAGCGCCGGGACTTATCAGCCGACGCTGGTGTTAAAACTAAGCGATTCTACCATCTAACTGGTCTAGTGGCGTCATATCTGTGTGAGCGCCGGGACTTATCAGCCGACGCCCGTGTTAAAACTAACCGATGCTACCATCTAACTGGTCTAGTGGCGTCATATCTGTGTGAGCGCCGGGACTTATCAGCCGACCCCCTGGTGTTAAAACTAACCGATGCTACCATCTAACTGGTCTAGTGGCGTCATATCTGTGTGAGCGCCGGGACTTATCAGCCGACCCCCGTGTTAAAACTAACCGATGCTACCATCTAACTGGTCTAGTGGCGTCATATCTGTGTGAGCGCCTTGACTTATCAGCCGACCCCCGTACTAGACCGTGATTGCTTTGGCCATCTGTAAAGTTACTACAAATTGGTTCTAATGTAAAGATAATTTTGTGAGATGCAAGTTCTAATACAGTAGAGGAAGAATGACTTTTGCGATCGTGTGTACTAGTGGACGAAGCAGAATTGCTCTGTTTTGAATTGGAATCGAATGGTAAGAGTCACGGAGGAGGGAAGTCTGAATCACCGCAAGTCGCGTGCAGCTGGGAGCACGTTTGTGGTTGCTAATGAAATTGACACAAATGCACGCACAAACCGCAGCCTATCTCCCTTCAAAGGCAGACCACGATTCTTGGTCTTAACATTCCTCGCCTGTGTCACGCTGCTCTACAAATTAGATTATGTGTAACAGTAAACTGGATCTCAAAGCGCGACGGAATACAGATGTCCAGCGTGCCTGATAAAACTAATGTAAAAAACGTGAACTGTAAGACAATTCCATCCCTAGATTTTTACCTTTTTGGAGGGGGTAGAAAATCCAAACATTCATTTTTCATTTTAATAGAAACATTTTCCAAGTAGATACACAATCGAAATAGTATGTATATTGTGATGTAAATGTACTAAGTGCATCTTTGCAGAACAATACCGAGTATTTTCACTTCAGAATTTCTACAAAGCACCTAACGCATGTGTATGGTTACACTTTTTTCTATGATAGTGAGGAACAAAAATGCTTGCGTGAAAATAAAATTGATCATTGCCAGATATTCAAAAGTAATATCAAGAGCAACAGTACTGGCCTGTTTTATTAGTCATGCCTGGTAGAGCTGTCTAAGTGAAAATCTGAAGGTACCATTCACATGACTTTCTCCATATCCCTGCAACAAATAATTCTTAAAAAGCTTAGACTTCTATTTACTTTATGCTAATCAGAAAAAATTAGCAGAAATAGTCTTATTACTCGCTTCCTTGTAAGTAGGAGCGAAATAAGGGACAACCGTAGGTTAAAGTGATAGTCAAAAGCTGGTTGCTATGTCAATGAAGTTCCTTTGTTTGTATGGATAGGAGTTGACAAGTTCCTGTATGAGAAAATTATACGTTTTTCATAGCAGAAACCAAAAATAAGGAATGTCACAAAAACGACGAACTCCACAAAAAAAATGTATATAACATAAATTGTGTGTTTTAAAGTGCTCTACATTTTTTGTGTAGTAAGTTTTTGTCCATCTCTTACGGTTTAGCAGTCATTCAAAATTTAGTAAAATTCATCCAGAATAAACAACTCTTAGAGGCTATTCCCAGAAAATTCAAGATATACATTTCATTTGTCACGTAAATATGTTTAATATCCGAAATTTTAATCAAAATCGTTAGAGCAATTTTGAGAAAATCAAAATTTTCGAAAAAAGTTCCATATAAAGGGTAGTTGGGGGTGGGGGGATTTTTCTCAAAAGCTTCGTGTCGCATCCCTGGAATATAGTAAACTTAAATACCAAGTTTGGTATTTTACCGACTTTTCGTTTTTGAGTTATCGTGTTCACAGACACACGAACACACACACACACACACACACACACACACACGGACCTTTTTGTGAAAATGCTTTTTTTGGATATTGGGGACCCTAAAACATATATTTCCGGTGAAATCTCGGTATCGAATTTTTGGTGGAGTGCAATACTTTCTCTATATACTATGTATATAGTGCGTATGGAGAAAGTAAAAAGGTTGCTTGCGCCGAAAGACTTACTACTTGAGTGCTGCATGAATGAACCCATAAGTATATGTTAACAAGTAAAATGAAAGACTGTAAGATCTAAATGATGAACTTAAACTAAAAAATATGCATGTTTGCAACAATAAATCCACCTTAGAGAACAACAGATTCACGTCTGCGACGTTAAAAATGCAAATGTACAGAGTGGAAGTAAACAAAAGCACATCAACTTCTCATGCGGAGGTCCCGGGTTCGAATCCGGCTGGGGCGAGGAATTTTTCTTTAGCCAGAATTAATCCCTAAGTGTCTGGAAGTATGTGAGAGTGAATGTGTGTATGTGTTTGAGGAAAATAAAAATGATTTAAAACCTATAGACAATGATTTGTTTCAAGTGCAAAGCCCCCAATATGACCTTAGATGTTAAAGGGGGCTATATAAATGAAAAGGTAAAAATAAATAAACAAATAAATAAAGAAAAAGCATATCATCAAAAAATAATATGGAGTACCACAAATGTGCCAAATGGCAGAGTTTGTACTCGTGTAACAGAATTTTACAATATAATTCGCGACACTAGTTTTATTCAATAAAAATAAACATAGTAAAATTGTATAAATTGTTTGCTTTACTTTTATAATTGGGATAAATAACTGATATTAACAAGTGTAAAATGCAAAAAAGCTTATGCATATATACTTCTGTTTATATTACAAATGTTGGTACATAAAACTATCAACCCTCAATTACTGAACAGAACTGAATATATTGCCTATAATTGAGTTTTGCGAACAATTTAATATTGCTTATATTGAGTAGTCGTAAGCTTTCACAGCCGGAGTCCAATGCTAACCAGATAATTTCATGGCCGACCGGACAGATAAACGCATTATTACGCTCCGCCAAAGACCCCAGGGACCCTCTTACTTCGGCTGGCGTCTATCTCTTGTGGTGCGGTATACAAAGGTTCCACGCAACACCCGGCTTACGGAACACAAGAGATGCTGCCGGGAAGGCCGCGGTCGCTGAACATGCTCTTTAGACAGAAGGAGAACACATCATTCAATATCATGAAACAGCCGTTCTCTTAAGTATCCCTTATTACCATGCTAGATTACAACGTGAAGCAATAGAAATTTATAAACATCCCAATAACTTTAATAGGAAAGAAGAGAGACAAAAACTATGCAAAAACTGGTATCTGCTACTTGAGAATATCAAACAGGCACAAACCCAACGAGATCATCTGAACCAATTAGGAATCAAAGCACCGGAGTGGATAACCCTCTCCCTCCACCACATGCAGCTCCAGCCGGACCAATCGCGTAAGAGCAGCCTGAGTATAAATACTGCCGCCACTGGTTCAGTGTCGTGCTCTGGGGGGTCCATCGGGACCTCTCGGCCCGGCACGTCATCACCGCAGCTAGATTCCAGTGGCCTTTCTGTGTGAGGGCCACACGCATCAGGAGCGACCGGGGCACCACACGCTGGTACGTCTAGAGCTAACGAACCCGGCGGACCTGGAAGCGGCCTTGACGGCGGGCTTGCCCTTATTAGGGCGACGTCTGTCCGTCGAGGTCAGCCGAATGGAGCGCCACAGGCCCTGCCAACGCTGCTGTGGCTACGGACACAGCCTGGATACCTGTTCTGCACCACTGAGATGCCATTATTGTGGCGCCGATTCCACCACCGCGGAGTGCACTGAGCATGACCTTCGCAGACGCCGCCGGTTCTGTGCCTCTTGTGCCACCAACACCTGCGCCGCCCTCCCAGGCAACACAGACAGACGCTCAACCTCATCATCCCGAGCAGCCACCGCTGGCCACGTCTGATCTCCTCCTGGAACTCAACGTCATGTACACCCTCCTTCAGGAAACTTACGTCGCCAACACCAGGATCGTAGAGGCAATCCAGGACCTCCATGCTGAACTACTGAACCTGCCAACACGCCTGACACAGCTGGAGGAACTGCTCGCCAACAAGCCTACAACCACAACGGGATCACCAAACGCTACTCTGCCGTCCTTGACAACCAGGAGCTGGTAGTGAACAACGTCGCCGAGCTCATCGCCAACAGCCAGAGGCAGATGCTTCAGAACCTTTGCACCAGTAAACCATAGCAGTCTACACATACCCGAGAACAGGAGCAAATACCAGAAGCCACCATAATGCACAACACAGCGGGCATCATTACAGGCGCTGACGCCCCGAAATACACATATTTTTGTTTGGTTTTTAAAGATGATTAATGAAACTCATCACCGCCAACTCCATCCAAAGCCTCAAACTCTCCCTACCCAATCCGATCACTAACCTAGTGATATAATCGGTCATGTTTATAGCCTAGTTATAAACCACCTTTTTAATTGCTGCAGCCCTTCCGGTAGCAGCAACGGAACTGCTTTCGCGGAACTCCATTATTCCCACATACTTTCCTTCCTATATCCTCCAAGCTTCTTTCCCTGCACATATCCTAAACTCCCCCCCCCCCAAAAAAAAACGAGTCAGTTGCGATTAAACCTTTCTCCGAGAAGACTTAGACCACGCCACTGAAGATGCTCACCGCAGTCGTGAACGAAAAGTCTGGACCTGAAAACTCCAGCAGACCCGGAAAATTCTTCTAGTAATTACTTATATTGTTAAGATTATGGCCAATCAAATTAAAAGCGGCACAATCATATCAAGATGTCATGTACTTTTTGTCCCCATGCGTTGGGAGGGAGTTGCCTCAGGGATCTGGTTTGTCACCCGGTATAGTGTGATTAGTGAACACGAGTGCAGTTGCTTTACAAAGGAAATGTATCCTTCCCACAACTAATAACTTTCATAAGACCACTTCACCCAAGGAAACTTTTATCCTTGTCCTTGAAGACCAATAACAATCTTGATTCTAAGGACATATTGACTCCACGTGGAGTCTTAGTTGCCAAAGTTCCGATTTCACGTTTATAGAGAAAGAAAGTCCTTTAGAAACACATATGTTAAGACATTGCGTATAAAGGACTGAGGAGGGAGATGTATAAGTAACTGCACTCGCTAACTACACGAATTACAAGACTAGCGCAGAAAAGGAAGAGGAATATGCCGGGAAGGGTGACCCTAAACTGGAGAAAAGTACAGCAGAGGCAGACTCTTCACAATGAACAATAAATAGAAATTTAACTAAATCTACTTAACATTCAAATTAAAAAAAACTGCATTTGGCTTTAAGTATAGTTGGTGCAAAAGCCTATTTAACGTCTGAGAACAAAGTCATTCCAGCTCACTCCTCTCCTGAGTAAAGAAGGAGGTGGCATCAATGACCGCATTTATAATCCCGCTGCTGAATCCTTGCACTTGACAGTTCAGGTGGTTTCGTGTAAAGTTGGTTATGCTATATTTGTAGGGTTGCCAGAGTAACTAGTAAACAAAAGCCGATCCAAATGTCTCTAAATGTGTAAAGATGAATATAAATATGTAAAAAATAAATGAATGCCGATGAATAATGAAGCTAATTAGTTATTATTTATGTTAATTGAAAATAACAGTGATACTATAACGTATGTAGCATACATTACGTATTTACGACAATATAGAACAAATTAATGCAAAATAGATTGTTACAATGAGAGAAAGATATAATAAAGTGATTTTCACCGGTTTAGATGGCTCAATTCCATCCAAGTGTCCGTCCTCATCATTCTCGGAAGCTTCATCGTCATTGTTATCATTAACATCGTCGTCGTCACTAAGGCATATCATTAATGGTTCACAATCACCGATGATTCCGTCTAATTCCTGTGCTTTTCGTATTATTTTGTGCACATGATTCACTTTCTTCTTCCAGAAGCCGCGTCCACCCTCGCCACACCTTCCCGTAAAAGTCTATCCACTTCTACAATTGTAAAAGTCTTGTTACGTTCCCTCACGTACAAACAAAACTATAATAATAATAATAATAATAATAATAATAATAATTTATTGATCCAGCAAATCCTTTGTACATTGTACAGTTGACATTGGACAGGTCATTTGTTACATAAATAAATATTATACATATATGCATACAGTTGTTTACAATGTGCCATTTACAATTCATCTAAAATATACAGACACTTATTAATGAAATATTCTTTTAACTTATGTTTAAATCGTGTTTTTTGGGTGTTGACTAAATGTGTTAGTGCTACTGGTAACCTATTGAATAAAATTGCCCCTCTTGTACCAACATCCCTTTCAGGGAAACTTGTATTTGTGTGTCTAAAGAGATTGTAGTTATTTCTTGTATAATGATTGTGCACTTGATTATTTCTTATTAATGGTTGCTTATCTGTTATATACAATATAGTTCTATAAACATACAGAGAATAAATGGTTAAAAGCTTATTATTGGTAAATGCATTTCTACATGATTCTCGTGATTTCATTTTACAATTTAATCTGATGCTTTTCTTTTGTAAAATAAGAAGTTTATTCATTTTAGTTTTAGCGGCACCACCCCATATTTCCACACCATTGTTAGGTGAGGGTAGATGCATCCAAAGTATATAAATTTTAAAATTTGAACATCACCTTAATTTTGAAAATACCTCAGTAACTATATTGATTTGCTAACAATACTGCATATATAGTCTATATGTTCTGTCCATTTTAAACAGTTGTCTACTTTAATGCCTAAAATTTTGTGAGTGTTAAGGTTTTGAATTACCATATTCTGAACCTGCAAACTGACATTGTTTAAATTTTTATTTGACCTACTTAATCCCATTATCATTGTTTTTTGGACATTACATTTCATTCAATGTTTCAAAATAATTGAGAAGTGAATATGTGGAGTTCTTTATGTTTCTGAGGAGTTCTTCGTCTGTTTTTCCCAGCAAATAGCTACAGTATCATCAGCATAGGTAACAATGGCAGTATTGTTAGGGTGTGCTATATCATTCACATATAATATAAATAAGAGTGGGCCCAGCACTGTCCCTTGGAGTACTCCATATTTCACAGTTTCTATTTTGGATTGTATATTTAGAATAAAATTGCCATTCTTATACGTAACTTCAGTCATTTGTTTTCTGCCAATTAAGTAAGAGCCAATTATCTCTTTAGGGAGGCCTCTAACTCCATATATCCAGCTTCTTTAGAAGGGCATTGTGATCCACACAGTCAAACGCTTTGGATAAGTCAAAAAATAGGGTGCTAACCTTATTGTTACTTAGTACCTTTTCTACTATTATTTGAATAAACTGACTGACAGCAGTAATTGTGTATCTGTTTTTCCGAAAGCAATGCTGGAAGTTTTTCATTATATTGTGTTTATCAAAATAGCAAATTAGCCTAGATAATATTATTCTCTAATTTTTTTTTTTTTTTTTTGCAATTTCGAGGTTAGGGTGACAATGGCAATGAATAATACCTAGCTTGCACAAAACAGCTCAACGCACGTGTTAGGAGTTTACAAACTGAGCACGCGGTTGGAAATAGCCATCCGTTTCCGTTGTCTGACCAACCGACCGGAATGCTGCTTTGTGATTGGTTCAGAAAGTCAAACGGGTAAAGCTTTTCATCCGTTGTTTTTTGGCGTACCAACTTAACTCCTGATTGTCATGTGCAAGGATTCAGCGGCGAGGGTATAATAATAATAACTAATTAGAGCTAGTAATAAATATGGCGTTTCTCTCGTAACCAATGGTAGCGTACTTATTATGCAGAGACCGCTACAATTCAACTTCACATGGAGTAGGTGATATAGAGACTGCTTATGCACGTTTCACAGATTTCGCCTAGGGCTGAATAATGGGATAATTGGGGAAAAGGAATGCAAGCCGAGGTCTGTGTTAAACAAGAAAGCAAGGAGCCTTCTACCACAGCAGTACGACCAGAGGGAAAATAATTACAGCTAGTCGAAGCGAGCAGATCAAAAATTAATTTGCAGCCCTTATTACTACGCGACTGAAATAAATTAGGTGGTAAGAAAAGGCAATAATGCTGACTGAGTTCATCCAGACAGAAAAATTATAAAGCGTTGCCCACAATTTCGACAAAGGCAAATAAATTAAAGAAAAAAACTTTGACATTATGGACAATCTTATGTAAAAAGTCATTCGTCTGGAAATCTACACACTGTTATCAAAACAAATCCTTCTTACTTTAAAAGCATTGCTTGTTCATTTGCAGGTAGAACTAAATTTCCCACACAAGAGCTTGACCTGAGAATGTTAATTGACGAGTTTGAATTTCAATATCTGCAGAATCATCATGAATAGTGCAAGCTTTTTGAGGAATAAACAATCGGTTTCATTTTATGGATATTTAGTGATTTTGGAACAATAATTTTGACACCTACAATATGAAAAAAAAAAAAAAAAAAAAAAAAAAAAAAAAGAAGATCTGATGTGTTCTATTCTCATGACTTTCTCTACATCTCTGCAACAAATTATTGTTAAAAAGCTTAAGCTTCTATTTACTTCATGCTAATCGAGACAAAAATAGCAGAAATGGTCTTATTACTTGCTCCATGCAAGTAGAAGGGAAATGAGGGAGTAGCATAGGCTAAAGCATTAGTCAAAAGCTGTTTGCTATGTGACTGAAGGTCTTTGTTAGTATGGACAGAAGTTGATAAATTCCCGTATGAGAGAAGTATAAGTTTTTCAAAGCTAAAACCAATAACAAAATATCTAAAAAAACGATCCACTCCACGAAAAAAGTGTACCCATATAACATAAATTGTATGTTTTAATGATCTTTACATTTTATGTTAAGTAAGTTTTTGTCTATCTCTTGCGGTTTGCCAGTTATGCAAAATTTCGTGAAATTCATCCAGAATAAAATAGTCTTCAGAGGCTATAACCAGTAAATTCAAGATATACATTTTATTTGGCATATACATATCTTAAATATAAGAGATTTTAATAAAAATCGTTAGGTCCATTTCTGAGAAAATAAAAAATTTCGAAATGTTTTCCATGTAAACGGTAGATAGTTTGGAGTGGGGGGATTTTCTTGAAAATCCTCGTGTCGCATCCTTGGAAGATACCTAACTTAAATACCAAGTTTGGTATTCAACGGTCTTTTTGTTTTTCAGCTATGCTGTACACACACACACACACACACACACGCACGGACCTTTTTTATAAAATTGCTTTTTTTTGGATTCAGGTGGACCCAAAACATGTATTTCCGGTGAAATCTCGGTAACGAATTTTTGGGTGGAATGTAATAGCTTCTCTATACACCATGTACATAGTACGTGTAGAGAAAGTAAAAAAGGTTGGGATTGTGATACCCTGGATGTGCTTTCAATATTCCCCATCTATAGGGGACAGAGCACATCAGGGATTATTAAAGTCCAAATTTGACATTTTCCCATGATCGGGAAAACCACTAGCATCTGGTGATATTCCGGCTGTTAGGTTTCCTTCATAGCTGGCAACTATCTCACAAATGTTGCAGGTATTGTAACTATCACGTTGCCGCCCTGTTTATTACTGGCAGGTGTACAAACGTTACGCTACGCCAGATAGGACATTATTATATTAGTTATAGTTATAATATTAAGCTAATTATACGAGCATTTAAATAATAGATATTATTATTATTATTATTATTAAAAATAGATTAGTAGGCTATTTGATTCTTATTAATTGTTAGGCCTTATGTTTGCAGTTAATTAGAAAAACAAGTTTGTTTTTGTTTATTTTTGGTATAGGTTTTTGTGGGGTTTTATTTTTGAGTAGAAGATCTACGTAGAAGAAAACAAAAAGTTTAATTGTTGATTCAGGTTAAGCAGGCCGAAACCATATTAAGACGTAACTATAAGTTGCGCTTCAAATTATTACAGTACAGTAATTTGCAACGTTTAATGGCATACGCAAGATATATAAATTATGTCAAGTATTATTATGTCATTGATCAATTAAATATTTAAGATGCATCTAGGTTGTTGGTTATAAGTCATAACGATTATGGCGGAGAAGGAAAGTGTTGTCCAAACTACTTGCAATTATATACTTTCAATTTTAATATAATGATCTGAAATATGATGTAACAATAGCTCATAATATTAGCTCTTAGTGGCTTTTATGTAAATAGGTTGATGTTGATCAGGCTGTAAGTAGGTTAGGCTCTTATGTTGGTTAAGTTAAAGGACAAAAAGTAAATTTTAAAGTTTTTGTTTGTTTCATTTACATAGCTCCCTTTAACATCTAAGGTCATATCGAGGGCTTTATATTAGAAATAACTCGTTTGTAGGTTCTTTACATTAGGTTTAAGTCGTTTTATTTTCGTCAAACACACACACACTTACGCACACATTCACTCTCATATACATACTTTCAGACTCTGTGGGGGATAGGGTATGACTTTGGTTAAAAAAAATCCCCGCCCCAGCCGGGAATCGAACCCGGGATATCCGGGTGAGAAGTTAGCTCGCTGACCACTCGACCACGGAGGCAGTCAAAATAATAAAAATTGCAAAAGTATGCAGGAAAATGTTTAAAATAGGCAAAGATAGGACACTTTAAATTCAGAAACATAAGATACTTTATACACTAAACTTTCACCTAGTATCGGAACGAATTTATTTAAAAAAAAAAAAAAAAAAGCAAACTTTGGCACATGCAAGCTCATATCTTGACATTGAGAACTTTATAAAAGTAAAATTGTAACATTGGTATATTCCGCTCTAGTGTTCTTCACTTAAATTGTCGTACGTGATCTAGGGATAACATGCTAGCCTCTGGTTTCTTAGGTCGCGGGTTTACTCGGTGGATTGATTCACGCGGCTTGCACCTCTGACCTATGGGTTTTTTGGGGGTTTTCCGGGGTTTCTTCATTCCTCCGTGCGTTCTGTCTCTTAATTTCATCTCCATTTCATCCAACTCTTTCAGAGTTGTATGTGTCGCGAGGACTACGTGGAAGCGCTCTTCCATGGTGGTGGCTGCGGTCTGGAATTACAACTTTTGGCGGCGGGATGGCGTTGGAAGTCATTTTTAGATCCAGGGAGTTTGGTCAGAACAGGAGGCGGTCTCCTAGTGCTCCCCGCGGCGGGATGAAGAACTGCTGGAAATATGATAGGGGCCCTCCACGGCAACTTTTCCTCCACCATCCGTTTCGTCCGTCCTTTGAAATTACTCTCGTCCTTTATTGCTGGGGTCTGAGGTGCAATGAGGTAAGTCTGCAGTGCGTAATTCCCTCCGACATCACCCACAAACACGTACACACATACACAGAGCAGTTAAGGAGCGTCCATAAATAAAGCTCAGTTTAATTTTCACTTAAATTGCAGTGAATAAAAGCATAGCTCTATAAACGTTCTAATGTGAACTGATGTCCATTTTCATTCATGTTCCATACTGCGGAAAAGTCTCTTCAGACGTCGTGAAAGGACAGTTGATAAACTAGGAAATTTGCACTGCAATGCGTACCCTGCTCCTGGTATTTCTGGAAGACCAGAAAGTCAACTACAACCACAAGAAGAACTTGTTTGCTGCTCAACTGGCAAAATGTGTCGTAAAGCCAGGCTTGTAATTCATCCATGATTTTGATATGGTAAACTGCTAACTCGGCTATTCAGTAGCACGCAAAATATAAAATGGCTCCTCTCCAAACATATGTAGGCAGAATTTCCGGTAATTGTTACTTGAAAAGCTGTGTTCTAAACCACTCAGCCACCAAAAAAACAAGACTCTGAACTGGCAGTCAATCATTTGTGCGAGAAGTTTTATATAATATGACCCAAGAAAAACATTTAAAACGCAATTAGGTCTATAGAACACAAAGAGAAAGGCATATATGAACAAAATACGCACGTCTCTCTAAAATAGGCAAATTTAAACAACCTGAAAATGTGTATATCGATATCAGGTGACTAAGACGCGTACATACACATTATTATAGTTTTGCGCCAAAAGAAAAAACCTGATGTGTTCCATTCACATGACTTTCTCTACATCTCTGCAACAAATTATTGTTAAAAAGCTTATGCTTCTATTTACTTCATGCAAATCAAAAAAAGTATTAGCAGAAATAGTCTTATTACTTGCTTCCTTGCAAGTAAAAGCGAAATAAGGGACTACCGTAAGTTAAAGTGATAGTCAAAAGCTGCTTGCTATGTGACTGAAATTCCTTTGTCTGTATGGGCAGGAGCTGACAAATTCCCGTATGAGAAAAGTATAAGTTTTTCAAGGCTGAAACCAAAAAATAAGGAATATCTCAAAAACGATCAACTCCATGTAAAAATGTACATAACATAAATTGTGTGTTTTAAGGTGCTCTACATTTTTTGTAGTAAGTTTTCCTCCATTTCTTACGGTTTAGCAGCTATGCAAAATTCCTAAAATTCATCCAGAATAAAGTAGTCTTCAGAGGCTATTCCCAGAAAATTCCAAATATAATTTTATTTTTCAGGTAAATATCTTTGATATACGATATTTTAATCAAAATCGTTGGAGATATTTTTAAGAAAATAAAAATGTTCGTAAAATGTTCCACGTAAAGGGTAGCTTGGGGTGGGGGGATTTTTCTCAAAATCTTCGTACAACCCCTGGAAAATATTGAGTTTTCGTTTTTGAGCTAAGCTGTCCAGACCCACCCACCCACACACACGCGGAACTTTTTCCAAAAATTGTTGGTTTTTTTGGATTCAAGGGGACCCAAAACATGTATTTCCGGTGAAATCTTGGTATCGAATTTTTGGATGGAGTGCAATACCTTCTCTATACACTATGTACATAGTACGTGAAGAGAAAGTAAAAAAATCATAACCTGTACAGATAATTTGTTGCTTTATTATATATGCATTTTCTGAGTCTGTTTCGAATGAAAAAGTTATTTTGTTTTTGTTATAGGTATGTGGTCCACAGCGGAGTGCCTATTAATGTGGCTTTGTCCATCCGTATGCATGCATGAAAAATTCGCCAACTGTTGCAAGTATAGAATTTATATTTCATACATAGCTTTAAGTGCTTTTTTTATACCTTCAAACATCATACTGGGTTGAAATTTTATTAACTACAATTTGCACAAGATTTATCGTCACATTCAGTTTGGCTGAAATTTGTGCTAAATGAAAGATAGTTGAAATAAGAGCCTTAAAATTAATACAGTATGTAAGTTTTGAAAGTTTTATAGCTAAACAAATACTGCAATAAATCTGTACATGATTGCCTTAATAGAAGCGAAATAAACTGGAATCCAGCTCAGTGACCGTATCGTTGTTAACATTTTATAGATTGCTTTTTGCAATCGTTGCTTGTGGTTTAATGATTTTCTACCGCGGGAGATCGGGATTAGGTTTTTACCAGAAATTTACATTTTAATCGATTTTATTAAGCTTTAAACGAGTTAAATGTATTTTTATTCATTTGTAACTCAAAGGAAATAGCTACACATTTTATTTTAAATTTATTAGCCTGAATTTGGACTTTTTAAAACGGACAGCAGGTCTCAATTACATACAATTCCAGAAATTATATATAATCTTTAACATACCTTTAAAGAAAATAACACAAAAATCGCAGGTAAAAGTAAGTGCAAAACCCTACTGATCTAAGGCATGTGAAACAAAGTGTACCAATGTATGTAATGAAACTTTATATTGGTTATACTGGTATTTCGTATTATTGATATAAATTTATGCGTTAAATAAATTATCTTAATAATGATAATGAAACTTGCTTAAAGTAGATAGACGTAGTTGATTTAAGAGTCTACTGAAAATGTATGATTTTAAAGTGGCTTTTTAAGCTGTGTACTAGATACTAGATGCCAGAACTCAAAAAATAATGCTTTGTATACATTTAGCTATCTAACACATGTTACGTGGGTACAGAACGTATTGCACTCCACCCAAAAATTCCATTCCAAGATTTCACCGGAAATATAGGTTTCCTTGTATAAAAAAAAGTTTAGAAAAAGGTCTGTGTGTGCGAGTGTCTTTTAACACGAAAACTAAAAACAAAAAGTCGTTAAAATACCATACGTAGTTTGGTATCTTCCAAGGATACGACACAAGATATTGAGGAAAATCGCCCTACCCTTTACACAAAAAAAATTAAAAAAAAATTAACTTTAGCAAAAGAATGCATTAAAAATATTTAGATTACAAAAATAAAAAAGTATATCTTGAATTTTCTCTATCTGAGGACCTATTTATTTTGGATGAATTTTGCATAACGGATAAACCATAAGAGATAGACAAAAACGTATATACAAAAAATTTTAATCTGGCTAAAATACACAATTTATCTCCTATACATTTTTTCGAGCAGTTGGTCAAGTTTCAGGTATTCCGTGTTATTGGTTTCAGTTATAAAATACTTAAATATTTTTACATATGAGTATTAGCCAACTCCTGGCAATGCAAAGAAACAGATTTTACCTACATGGCAGCCAGCTTTTAAAACATTTGACTGTTGATTTTTTCTTAGTGTATTCTCTTATTTCCCTTCTATACACAAGAAAACAAGTAATAAGACAATTTCAGCTAATGTTTCTCTTGATTGTATGAAGCCTGTATGAAGTAGGTAGGGGAATAAGGTTTTTACAATAATTGGTTACCGAGATGTAGAATAAGCCATATGAATGGAATACATCAGATGTTTTTTTTAGATAACTTAGACACTAAGTGCGAGCGTCTGTGTTGAGAGGAAACTATGTAGTATGTCTAAATTAACCTAGTCTAAGAGGGCACATTAAACCCAAAATGTGCGTGAATATTCTGTTAGGTAATAAGTAACTTTAGGCACCCCACAAAATCCACATCTCCTCCTCCTCCTCCTCCTTCTCCTCCTCTTCCTCCTCACTATTCCATGGTACGAGAATCTGCCCCATTTTCGAGGAGGAAGAGTCGTGGACCCATATATTGGCAAGATGTAGGAGTACGAAGGAATGGAGGGAAAAGTATTTACCGCGATCCTTTATCACCACGAATGTAGAGCTAGAAGCATGTTGGACGCTACTGGCAGGCACGGAACAGGTGGATGAGTTAAGGCAAGACACCTGAGATCTGAGGAGGCTGCCAATAGAGAAGGGGGGGGGGAGGGATAAGAACAACTAAACAAAAGTGATCACAATGTTTTACATACCTACATATATTTTATGTCACACTTAGGTCACTTTGTGTTATGGTTTTGTATATTGTGTATATATTGTGTGTATAATACTTCTTTTAAGTGTATTTATCTATTATAAGAGGGTACGTTTATGAAGGTGTACTCTGTGCTGTAAATTTAAATTGCTATATTTGCATATCTTTATCTTTTTACTGTCGTGTTTGTATTAATATTGCTTTTTATTGTGTATTACCTTTGTCTTTTTATTTTCGTGTTTACTCTTTTAATTCTTTGTTGTTGTTTTAATATTGCTTTTTAGTGTGTATTACAAAAGCACATAACGTCTGTGGACCCGTGAGATTGTTGAAGTTCAATGTATGATATTGTTAAGTCAATAAATACACTTATTCATTCATTTTAAATACCGTTTGCTTTTGGCAAAGGTCTTCAATGTATTGCATTACAATCCACTGTGGTACAACAGCCAAATTTCGAGATTTGGCCTCCTCTAACAATTTCTTGATAATAGAACTTCTAGTTTGCGAGTTCGGGACCATGCGAGGGTTCAACTCTTCGTCTATAGATGGTACCATTGGGCGAAATCACGACTTGCGGACATGAAGCTGACATAATTTAGCACCGGGAACTTTTCTTTTAAAATATGCGGTTCTTTCACATGCAAACAAACATTTCACGGGACCAACGGTTTTACTTCCCTTCCGAAGGAAACCTTGCTAAGGATCTATCACCCTCCGCCGGGTTTGAAAGCCCCAACTTTGGGTATTAGAGGGTGACATTGCATTACAATAGTACACGGTAATCTCACTTTTCTGGAATGCATGTAATTACTGTTTATGTACAAATAAGCCTTTACTCAGCGCTATCTTGAAACGCAAGTATGTGGACGATTTAGCTATTAAATTACCATTCTCTCTCTCTCTCTCTCTCTCTCTCTCTCACACACACACACATATACACACCAAACTTTGGGCCTGCCGATAAATCATCTTAGCTAAAGAGCCAATTCACTAGTCAGTAAGGGAGTCTTAACACAGGACCCCTTCCAAACTATGCAAATTTCAGAAATAAGTAACTGGTCTAGCCATTAATAATAATAATAATAATAATAATAATAATAATAATAATAGTTTTACTTTCTCTACACGTACCATGTACATAGCGAATAGAGAAGGTATTGCATTCCACCCAAAATTCGATATCAAAATTTCCCTGGAAATAAACATTTAGGGTCCACTGTATCAAAAAAAAAAAGTATTTTTAGAAAAAGGTCCCTGTGTGTGTGCGTGTGTGTGTGTGTGTGTGTGTGTGTGTGTCAGTGTGTCCGTGTATCTGAACAAAACTCAAAAACGAAAAGTCGGTAATATACCAAACTTGATATTTAAGTTTAGTATCTACCAGAGATGCGACACGAAGCTTTTGAGAAAAATCCCCCCACCCCAAATTACCCTTTACATGAAAAAAATCGAAAATTTTGATTTTCTCAAAAATGGCTCTAACGATTTTGATTAAAATTTCGTATATTAAAGATGCTTATTTGACAAATAAAATGTATATCTTGATTTTTCTGGGAATAACCTCTGAAAGAATCTTTATTCTGAATTAATTTTGCGGAATTTTGTATAACTGATAAACCGTAAGAGATGGACAAAAACTTACTACATAAAAAATGTAGAGCTCATTAAAACACATTTTATGTTATATACTTTTTTTTTTCGTGGAGTTGAACGCTTTTGAGGTACTCCTTGTTTTTAGTTTCACCTTATACTTTTCTCATACAGGAATTTGTCAACTCGTGTCCATACAAACAAAGGAGCTTCAGTCACATAGCAACCAGCTTTTGACTATCACTTTAACCTATGCTACTCCCTCATTTATCTTCTACTTACAAGGAAGCAAGTAATATGACTATTTCTGCTATTTTTACTTTCTCTATACCTACTATGTACATGGTGTATCTCGATACCGAGATTTCACCGGAAATATATGTTTCAGGGTCCCCTATATCCAAAAAAAAGTATTTTCAGAAAAAGATCCGTGTGTGTGTGTGTCTCCGTGTGTCGGTGTGTCCGTGTGTCTGTGAACACGATAACTCAAACACGAAAAGTCGGTATAATACCAAACTTGGTATTTAAATTTGGTATCTTCCAGAGATGCGACAAGTAGATTTTGAGAAAAATCCCCCCATCCCAAACTACCCTTTACGTGGAACTTTTTTCGAAAATTTTGATTTTCTCAAAAATGGCTCTTAACGACTTTGATTAAAATTTCGTATATATTAAATATATTTACACGGCAAATATGTATATCTTGAATGTTCTGGGAATAGCCTGGGAAGACTACTTTGTTCTGGAGGAATTTTGCTTAACTGCCAAACCGTAAGAAATGGACAAAAACTTACCACACAAAAAACGTAGAGCACATTAAAACACACAATTTATGATATATAACTTCTTTTTCGAGGAATTTATCGTTTTTTAGATATTCCTTGTTTTTGGTTTCAGCTTTGAAAAACTTGTACTTTTCTCATACAAGAATTTGTGAACTCGTGTCCACACAAACAAAGGAGCTTCAGTCACATAGCAACCAGCTTATGACTTCATTTTAACCTATGGTACTCCCTTATTTCGCTTCTACTTACAAGGAAGCAAGTAATAAGACTATTTCTGTTAATTTTGTCTCGATTACAATGAAATAAATAGAAGCATAAGCTTTATAACAATAATTTGTTACACAGAAGTAGAGAAAGTCATGTGAATGCAACACATCAGATTTTTTAATAAGCGTCCCGCCACCCGGCTTTCGGCAACAAAATGCACCAAGTTTTGAAATACACTGTATAATATAACATTGAAGATCAACAGTATTTGTTTGAATATGTTTCACGTCGTAAAAAAAAAAAAATGTTGCAGTTTGTAAAAACACGTGTATTTAATAGCGTCAACTGCCATAACACTTGCAATATTGTCTGGCGCAAGTTGAATTAACCCCTACTGCTTTTGTTCTGTTACTTAGTTTTTCAATAATCACGTGATTCGTCCTATTAGGTTATCATGAAAACATTATTGTTTTTCAGATTTATGTTAAATCAAAGTTCCACTTTAAAGATGCTGTGGTAGGTAGGCAGGCAGTGATAGTCTAAAAAGAAGTCGCCTCTTTTTCAACCATCATTGCATATTCAATGTTTATGTTAGGAGAAGTAATTATCCATGATTGACATGCTTCTCTTCGGGCAAAATACGGATATGAGACTATAACGTACATATCTGTGGCTTTAAGAAGTGCATTGGATTTGGCTCGCCACTTTAAAACTCGGTACTTAATACTTTGCGTGCTTTAAAGGTTCCTACTTCCTCTCTGGTGGTGCAATCTTACTTCGCACCAATATTGTGTTTATTGCCCTCAGTAAGTAAAATGATGTTTTGTTTTTTTTTCAAGTGAGGAGAAAAATGTATTAATGCATTGAACCCCCAGCCAGGATAGGCTGGAGGATATGTGGGGCTCTCCGCTCGAGAGCGACATACCCACTAAAAACACCGGTATTGGAAGGAAAAGAGAAGAGGTGGTGTACCGCTTGTTGCACCTAAATGTGAAGATGTGAGGAGCGGCGTAGCGGCCAGGGAGTAGGAGTGAAGGGCCGAGACCTAGACTGCCCCCTCAACGGATTCAGGGTGAAGAATGTGGCATTTAAGGTATGGATGTGAAGAAATTACCGGAAGTGTCATGGGCTTGAGTATGACCGCCCCGACGAAGTTTTGGCTCCTCTCACCTCCTCCATGAAGATTTCCCGCGTTATTGAGTCTTATGTTAGCTTTAATGAAAGTCTCGTTGGGAGCTATGCAATAAGTTCTTGGAGAGATAATGTTGATGTAGGCATCCTGCAGTCGATCCTTTAGGGCTGTCAGTGTCAGAAACTCCGATTGGAGGTCCTAAATGGCCTCATTTAGCTCTGGATTTCTTGCAGCAAGGTGTCTGTGACTTGAGATGAGGTTGGTGGAGATGGTGATGTCCGGGCTAGCTGCGATGTTGCTGTCCTGCTCTTGGGGTAGCTGGGGCACTGGGCTTGCCACAGGTGGTACAGAACCGGCGACGGCGGCGGAGGTCGTGCCCAGTGCACTCGGAAGTGAAGGCGTTGGTACCACAGTTCTGGCTTTGGCTGTAGGCTCAGCAGTGACAACGCGGCCTGTGGCGCTCCTGTTTACTGGCCTCGACGTGCAAAAGTCCCCTAATAAGGGCAACCCTGACGCCAAGGGAGCGTCAAGATCCGCACGTTCGTGCAGCTCCACGAGGTGTTGGGCCACAATCCTAGTGGCCCTCAAACAAGGTCACCGAGACTGCGGAGCGGCTAGGAGGTGCCGGGTGGAAAGATCCCCAGGGATGGCGACGAAGTGGCGCTGGCTGGTGAAGCAGCGGCGCCGGATGGCGATTGCGATGGCGAGGCTTCCCTACCGGCGGATGCCGGGAAAGTGTTGGCAGTTGTCCTGCCGCGGCATCGTCAACAGAAGAGGAATGTAATGTGTTGTCGGTCCTGTTATATGCTGCTTTTCCCTTCAAATGGTCACTCCCTTTATTTGCATGTCCGTTTATAATTTCTCTATATAATGTATGGTACGTAGGTAGGGTAGGTATTGCACTACGCCCAAAAATTCCATGCCGAGATTTCACCGGAAATACTCGTTCTAGGGCATCTATATCCATAGAAAGCATTTTTAGAAAAATTGTGTGTTTGTCTGTGTGTTTGAGAGCACGATAACTCAAAAAACAAAAGCCGATAAAATACCAAACTTGGTATTTAAGTTTGGTATCTTTCAAGAATGCGACACAAATATTTTGAGGAAAATCGCCTTACCTCAATCTACCCTTACATGGAAACATTTTAAAAAATCTCTATTTTCTAAAAAATGGCGCTAACAAACTTGACTAAAATATACAATATTAAATATTCAAAATCTTCTCGGGCTTCTAGCCAGGTAATAACTTGGCTTGATACCAACGTTTCGAAGAAGTGCATCTTCCTCGTCTTCAGGGTGAAGACGAGGAAGATGCACTTCTTCGAAACGTTGGTATCAAGCCAAGTTATTACCTGGCTAGAAGCCCGAGAAGATTTTGAATTAACACGTCGCCAGGAAAGCTATAGTTCTTATTTTAATATTAAATATATTTACATAATAAATAAGATGTGTGTTTGTATTTTCTGGGAATAGATAGCTCTTCATTCTTGATGAATTTTGCTGAGTTTTACATAACTGGTAAACCATGGGGAATAGACAAAAACTTACGACACAAAAATGTAGATTTCGTTAAAACACACAATTTATGTCATACTTTTTTTGTGGAGTTGACCATTTTTTGGACATTCCTTGTTATAGATTTCAGTTTTAAAATACTTAAAACCTTTCTCATATGTGAATTTTTCAACTCCTGACAATGCAAAGAAATGGATTTCAACCAAATGGCTTCCAGCTTTTAAAAGATTTGACTATCATATTTCCCTTCTACTTACAAGGAAACAAGTAAAAATTCCATTTCCGCTAATGTTTACCACGAATAGCATTCAGGAGAATAGGCGTTTTAACAATAATTTATTTTACAGATGTAGAGAAAGTCATATGAGTGGGACACATCAGAATTGTGCTTATTGAATCCAAGTACTTTGGGACTACTCCTTCCTGTTGAAACACTTCTACATATCCTTTCCTCTGGCACATTCTCTTGATGTGTCAATACAAGTTTAGGTTTTATCTTACTTTTCTATCAAATAATTATTTACTTTCATTTCTTCCTTAATAACAAGATTTCTAATTTATTCTAATTTTGAGCACCTTGCTGACCTTAAAAGTCCATTTCCAATATTTTGTTTCCAACTTTCAGCCCCATATGCTACAGTACTTCTCATAATTGATTTATATATTTGCAATTTAGTGTATTAAGCAATAATTCTAATCCATAAATTACTATTTAACATGGTTGTTGCTCTACATTTGTTAACAATAATAATAATAGTAATAATAATCAGTGGTACGACAACCCAGACGGTCCTGAGACAATCAATCCGACTGCCGGCCGCAATGGTAGAGGTGGAGGGTCAACCAACCTGATGGATTCGGGGAAATTATGCTTCCCTCAGTAGGAACGTTGGTTGTGCCCTCTACCTAACGTACCTCCTAAAATCCTAAGTAAGCTCGCTCCCAAATCATGGCCACCACGTGAGTGTGACTGTGAACTGTGAAATAACTTCTCAACACACTAAGCCACTGTGCAGGATGGTGGAAATATAGTTATAGTGAAGTTAATCATTTGTTTTCTCACGCAAGCCGTGTATTGGACACAAGTTGGATAGGTAGAGTCAGACTGAAAAATCCAATGCCATAGCTGGGATTTGAACCACGGATCTCCAGGTTACTTACCGGTTGGTCTGACCAAGCTATCATGGCAACATGCCAGTACGGCACTAAATTCTCCAACTGACTCGCATGTTTCCTCACAAGTCAGTTGGACAATTACTTTACCATGATATCTCAGTGGTTAGAGCCTGCTAGGGAGGAAACCTCTTAGTGAGGTAATATTTCACCGTAATCTGGATTCGCACGGAAATGCGATAGATTCAACAGTTTTAAACCTAAGGGACTATTGTGTTTGTTAGATGAGGCGGTGTTAGTGAGCTAATATTTCACTGTAATCTTGATTCGTGAAGAACTGCGATAGATTCATCTGTTTTAAACCTAGGGGACTGTTGTGTTTGTTAGGTGAGGCCACCAAGAGTGAGGTAATTATTCTTGGTAATCTTGATTCGCAAGGAAATGCGATAGATTCATCTGTTTTAAACCTAGGGGACTGTTGTGTTTGTTAGGTGAGGCCACCAAGAGTGAGGTAATTATTCTTGGTAATCTTGATTCGCAAGGAAATGCGATAGATTCATCTGTTTTAAACCTAGGGGACTGTTGTGTGTGTTAGATGAGGCCACCAAGAGTGAGGTAATTATTCTTGGTAATCTTGATTCGCAAGGAAATGCGATAGATTCATCTGTTTTAAACCTAGGGGACTATTGTGTGTGTTAGATGAGGTCTCTAAGAGTGAGGTAATATTTCACGGTAATCTTGATTCCCAAGTGGCGTGTTTGCGGAGGGAGCTAATGGTGCAGCAGCTCACTCAACTTCTTGTCACATGTACACGTAAATATTTCCCCAAGAGGGAGGAGTTGCAGCGTAAACCATAAGCAACTTCACCTGTTTTCCCTTTCAAGTCCTAAACTAATAATGAGCAAAGTTAGCTTAGCCTTGATTAATGTGTTGAAAGTTTTCGGCCACATCCCTACCAGGGGTTGTGTGCGCGCGCGCGCATGTGTGTGCGTGTGATACGCCCGTTAAATGTAATCAAGTGGGAGCAAACTGTTCCTCTTTGCATTTTGCTTAGAGCAGTTAAAAGGCACTGCTGCAACTGCAACTCTAAAGGGTGTTAATAAACTATACCGGAATATTTTTGCAAAAAATGAAATGGCCTGTTATTTATGGACGCTCTTTAACTGCTTTGGTTCTCAGCGTCCCATTCTATATTGGGCGTGAAAGATCGCTTAATTTTGCTCAGAGGCCTCTCTTATCAGGCTTGAGGTTCTTTTACGTGCCGTAAATCTACGACACGGGACCCACAACTTTACTTCCCTTCCGAAGGAAGCCATGCTAAGGATTTTTACGCCCGAAAAAATCCATCGTCCTCCTCCGCCGGGTTTGAACCCGCGACCTTGGGTATATGAAGTTAGCATGGTAACTATTACACCACGGAGGGCGACAATATTTTCGCAGAATATGTAGATTACTTAAATAAGTAATTTGAGATAGGAGACATATGGCCTGTTTATTGAAATTTCGAAGTGACGATTGTAAGTTTCTGAAGTGCCAGTAACCCACGTATCGCGGCACTTCTTCTGGAATGAAAAAAAAAAAATAAAAAAATATTTACTCTATGACAGGAATCGAACTCATGATCTTTGGGATAGCAGCTTCCCGCGTTACGTATTAAGCCTCCAGAGTAGATTACATAACTCAAGAACGTAGTTAATGAATGCTCAGTGTCGCACTGTCAAGTGATTAGTTCGAGATTTTACAGATTTTTGCGACATTAAATCTTGAGAATGCTAGTAACGAGCTGCTAAAAATCGATATTTCTATACTCGGGCAGCAGTTTTAAGCCATTTTTTCAACCTGCTTTGCTTTAACACCGACTTACCAGCACCTGATACCCACACGTTTAACGTTATGTAGCTGCGTTATGTTTAACCGGGGACCATGCATCGTCGATCTCAAATTACTTATATCAGTCACGTGCACAATCTAGCAAATTATTTCGGTGTAGTTCATTAACACCTGTAGATTTAGGGGACACGGTACTCTGAAATGGTCAGCAATCAAGTTTGTTTTGATTTACGCACTAACAAAACCTCAACTTCAGAAAATATATACTTTTTGGGGGTTAAGAGGATTTTAAGACATTTAACAAGATTTAAATGCAAGCTTGTATTCCTTTAAAGCTGTTGTGCAATGACCCTTAATAGGACATTTGTATCTTTATTCAGTTTTCTCAAAACAACATTTTTGAATACCTATGTACAGAAAGTATAAGCGATAGAGAGTTGAAATATTCTGTACGTGTACTCAACACATTAGTCAACCTTTTGAACCACAATCATAATTTTATTATATATATATATATATATATATACTAAATCGAGCATTTAAGAGCAAATTTTATTATTTTCTGATTGAAATACTGTTTACTGTTTCAACCACATTAGTTATCGATGCAAACAAGCATCTGAAATAATTTTCGTAATTTGTAGATTAATTCATAGAAAGTTCAGGAAAAACCTTGAGAACATGAAGAGCAGTGGTGATTTACCTTGCATAAGGTGTAATTTCCATGTGTTCAGACCACCTGGTCCGCTTAAATAGCTTCTTCCTCTTCTGCACAAACAAGAAGGTAAACTCCATTTCACACGCAAGGGAATTAATTGCATCGAATGTATTAAAGTTTGCGACAGAGATTCAAATGGAAGTATTTACTACAGATTAAATATTTTATCCAAAGGTAAGTTAATAAACATTAAATAGGCCTGAAAAATCGCAATACCAATATTTGAGCTTCTGCATTTATTTCGATATATGTTCAATTACAGATAAAAGGATATATTTTAATTACCATTTGTGTATTTTTTCGATAAATACTCCATTTTCCAGGAACTATAAATAACAAAAATCTGAATTGCTTATCACACAACTTGCTCTATATCTGTGTGACAACTTACTCTTAATAGCCTATTATACGGATCGAGATAAATATTAACAGAAATTGTCTTAATTACTTACTTTCTTGTAAGCGGAAGGGAATTAAGGGAATACACTAGACTAAAGTGACAGCCAAATCTTTTAAGAGCTGTTCGCTTCTTTGTATGGCCAGGAGTTTACACATTTTCGTATGAAACAAGTTTAAGTATTTTAAAACTGAAACAAATAACAAGGAATATCTCGGAAAATGGTGAATTCCATGAAAAAGACGTGCCTATATGATTGTGTATTTTAACAAGATCTAAATTTTTGGTGTAGTTAGTTTTTGCGATTTACCAGTTATGGAAAATTCAGCAAAATTCATCCCGAATAAAGAGATCCTCAAAGGATATTTCAAAACATTCGAGATATATATTTTATTTGTCATGTAAATATCTGTAATACATGGAATTTAATCAAAATCATTAGAGCTATTTTGGAAAAAGTCAACAATTTCGAAATTTTATCCGTGTAAAAGGTAGTTTGAGTTAGAGGATTTTTCTCAAAATCTTCGTGTCGCATCCTTGGAAGATGCTAAACTTAAATACCAAGTTTAGTATTTTACAGACTTTTCGTTTTTGAGTTGCCCTGATCATAGACACACGAACACAGTAATGACCTTTTTTTTATGTGGATCTCATTAAAACACATAAAATGTCATATGTGTTTTTCATATGTTACCTATGTGATTCTATGTTATGTGATGTTATGTGTTATATGTTATGCATTTTCATGTGTTATGTCATGTACGCTTTTCTTGTAGAGTTGACCGTTTTCGAGATATTCCTTTTCATGAGTTTTAATTTTAAACTCAAATGGGACCATGCACAGCGAACCGAATTTAAATATTTTACTATAGCTTTAGCCTAATGTATTCTTTTATTTCCTTCCTACTTACAAGGAAACAAGTAGCAAGACCAATTCTGCTAATATATCTCGATGAGCATGATGCAGATAAAAGAGTAATCTTCTGTAAGAACAGTTAGAGAAATTCATCTGAATGGAACACATCAGATTTTTTGGTTACAGGGAACCCTAAAGTGTGTGTTCCCGGTGAAATCTCGGTGGAGCGCAACATCTTCTCCTCTTATGTACCATATACTATTTAGAGAAAGTAAAAGCGATATTTTAATGTATGAGAAAAGACATCATAGTGTTGTTCTGAAATCGTTTAATAAATATGAATATTGTCATACACATAATATCCAAGTAATATACAAAAGAAAAATCGTATATATGTTTAAAATCTAACCTTTTCTGATGACTTCATGAAAGTGACTCACTAAGGTTAAAAACATTGTTTATTTACTACAAACATGCAAGAACTATATCTTAAGTAGCCATAAGATAATTAGTCAAACCTAGCATTAGTGGTGTAGAGATTTCAATTTCATCTCTCTGAGAAACATACAGAATTGACAAATGTTACATTATACAGGATGTATATTTCGAGGACCTCCTCCCAACATCAAAATAGTAAAGAAGACTCAAATGAACAAATGAAAATTGTTTGTTAGATCCTTTGTTGACACAAATACTAATTAAACGAATTAATGTTGTCCGATGATTGATTTTTGTTTGGTTGTAGGTGAAAGAATTTCTGTTTAATGTAATAAAACTGTTGTTCGCTGATTGATGTTTTTACTTTCTCTACACGTACTGTGTACAGTGTGTAGAGAAGGTATTGTATTCCACCCAAAAATTCGATACCGAGATTTCACCGGAAATATACGTTTTAGGGTCCCCGTTATCCAAAAATAGTATTTTCAGAAAAAGATGCGTGTGTGTGTGTCCGTCCGTGTGTCTGCGAACACGATAACTCAAAAACGAAGTCTTTAAAACACCAAACTTGGTATTTAAGTTAAGTATCTTCCAGGGATGCGACACGAAGATTTTGAGAAAAATCCCCCCACCCCAAATTATACTTTACATAGAAAAAAATTCGAAAATTTTGATTTTCTCAAAATTTTTTAACGATTTTGATTAAAATACTGTATATTAAAGATATTTATATGACAAATAAAATGTATATCCTGAATTTTCTGGGAACAGCCTCTAAAGACCTCTTTATTCTAGATACATTTTGCCGAATTTTACGTAACGGGCAAACCGCAAGAGATAGACAAAAACTTACAACACAAAAAATGTAGATCAGGTTAAAACACACTATTTATATCAAATACATTTTTTTCGTGGAATTGACCATTTCCGAGATATTCCGTGTTATTTGTTTCAGATTTGAAATACTTAAATTTTTCTCACATGGAAAGTTGTGAACTCCTTGCCCTGCGTAGAAACGAATTTCAGCCACATGACAACCCTCTTTTAAAAGATTTGACTATCGTGTATTCCCTTATTTTCCTTTTACTTACAAGGAAGCAAAGAATTAATACAATTTTTGCTAATTTTTATCTCGATTATCATAAAGTAGATAGAAGAATTAGCTATTTAACAATAATTTGTACAGAGATGTAGAGAAAGTCATGTGAAAGGAACACATCAGACTTTTTTGTTTACTTGTTTGTTTTGTTGCATGGCAAAAGAAAATGTATTCTGAGAGTGAATAGACATGTATGGCCTTACAGTTATAAATGCATCACGTGTATGTGACATCATGAATCCCCCATGTTTGAGAGAGGGCTCATTTGAGAGGAGTGTTTGGGATGTTGAGAGAGGTATGTAACAGTAACCTAAAGAACAAGATATCCATGTTAAGGACGCGCAAACATTAAATACCATAAGACGCATTCCAGTAAGCGAAGACGTTAGTCATGTTGTTACTAATTCCTTTTTTGCTCATCGGTTTGGTGGTAATTTATTACAAATATGTCGGCGAGCTAATCGAGATTCTTTTTAGTATTACACACTGTAATAGGTATTATTATTACGTGTCAGGAGGGCGGGAGATAATGCATTACAGGTAATATAATACTTGTAAATGATAAACTGGTAAGATGTTCTTGTATATTCTTCAATATCACTGGATACAATAATTATTAACACTGTAGGATGGCAGAGATAAATTCAGATTGCATTCCACTAGCAGCACGCGCTCCCATAGGACGCTACCCTTGTGCCGAGCAATGAAGATCACATGAACACTGACAAATGAGGAATGACAAAGGTTGATTTTTTTTTTCGAGTGGAGTGGAAAAACCCAATCTACAGGCGACAGAGGGGATAGCTCTGCCAAGTGTGGGGGTCGCCCTAAACTGGCAATACCCACTAAAAAACCACTCCACCGGAGAGAATTCGGGTGTAGGAATGCTGCAGTACCGCTTGTTGCACCTGCGGATTCAAGGAGCGGGTGTTATGGCTAGCCAAAGGCCATAGCCAGGAGAGAGTGAGGGCCAGGACGCAAACATGACCGGAGCCCTGATTGCGCCCTTGGAAGAGGAACAAAGGTTGAGCGTCTATTCAGCTCTTATATAGGCTCAAAGTTTATTCTACATGTTTCTCCTTATTAAACATTCATTAAGGAAGTATATAATACAGACTTCCTTTATTTATAAATAAATTACTTTTGGTACATATAATATTTATGTCATAAGCTATTTGCGCTAAGTGAATATTTAAATACGGGCATACAACACTTGGGGATGCGGTATACTAGAAAGAACAGCTTCCTTTTTCATGCACGTAGCAATGCAATAACATTGTTGAATTTTTTTAAAATAATTAGTTCTGTCCATAAATGAAATTATACTTAAAATACCCATTAAATTCAATATTATGATATTCACAGAACACATACAAGCTAATTACTTTCAGTAATTAGTTTTTTTCTCTACCACATAATCAATAAATCAATATGGCATCAATTTCCTTCCATTAAAAAAAAAATAAACAGTTGATATGAAAACGCTTGGCTTCCATATATTAACGTCTCAATATGAAGTTTGGAAGCTTTGCATGAAAATCTTCTTATGCTGAGATGCTATTTATGCTCAGCTTGTAATCAAACTAATCGATCAAGGTTGTGTGTGTGCGTGTGTGTGTATATTGTAACCAAGTGTTTATAATTTTAGGACATATCTAATATATTTTGAATAACATTTTAATGGAATAAGAAACTGCAGTGTAACTTGTTAGGAGCGAAGAGAATTTCCCTCCAAAATTGAATTTGTGCACAGAAAACAATAGAAAGAGGGTGGAGGTTGTAAATATTCATTGTCAATAAACGCACGAGGTTAGCGCAATAAGGTCTTGTAAATAGGGAGAGGCCTAAACTTTCTCTTAAACTGTCTTCCTTAGTCACGTGGTTAAAAGAATGAATCAAAACACAGTACGTCACAAGGTGAATAAGAAGAATTTGAGCTGAAATTTGAAATAAACCAATAAGGGAATCATATTTTGAATAAAAGGTCAAGCCAATAGTTTAGAAACATCGCTTTGTTTCCAAAGTACCAGAATTTTACTTGGCATTTTAAAGTAATGTAAGTCAGACACTGTGTCTCATAGCTCCCGAAAACCACGCCAAGTAACGCTAAAATGAGAGTAAGGTAACCATTATTTATGTGAGTGAAATTCTCGTTAAGTGGGGAGTGACTCTTCGTCAGAACACAATTATCTCCTGCCGAGTGCCAAAATCATGTATTAAAGTCTAACATTTAGAGAGATTTCGAACTTTCATCTCCGAACTCATCCACATGCCCTGAAACCAAACATACGTAAGATTAACAATGCTGAGAGAAAATAACCTGAGGTAAATACATCTGAGAAAACCCAAGAATTTAATAAAGAGCTCGACGACTGCGAAACAGCTAGCCGAGGAGCAAATCACCTGAATGACTCAAGAGATCTCGACAATATTCCAAGTAAGTGACAGTTAATAATAATTTGATTTATGACAATATTTACGACGACAATTATCATGTGGATGGACGGCGCAACCCGCATCACCTTCAGGGGGTACAAAGATTAATGTTCATGAATGCACCTTGTTTACTCGCGACTGCATCTTCAGCTTTTATAATACTCATAACTGGACCTGTGAAACAAACATGAAATACAAAAAGACACGGAGAGGTAGAGACAGACTGAAAAATTCAAAGCCATAGCCGGGATTTGAACCACGCATCTCCCAGTCTCTCCCGACTATGGCATTGAATTTTTCAGTGTGACTCTACCTATCCAACTCCTGTCCACACGGCTTGTGTGGGAAAAAAAAAAAAAAAAAAAAAAATTAATCCAATACGAAAAGACATGATGTATCAGAGGCCTGTCTAAATGCTTGGGTGAACCCATTCACAAACCCTTCTTAGCCCTATTTCTTTCTTCAGCGCCTGAATGCAGAGTGTATCTACAGTTTCTCGGAAATGAGTTGCATTATTGATACATTAATGAGCCACCTCTGGTCGTTATCCAAAGAATGTAGTTTTTACACGATGGCTCTCCAGCTCATTTCAGTCGGATAGTATACAACTTCTTGAATGATACATTTCTGCATAGATGGATTGATCCAGAGGGGTTCATTGCATTGCCTCCCCGATCTCCTGACAGAATCCAATGGCTTTGTTTGTCTGGGGACTTTCAAGGTTCCTGGTTTAAGGTGATGCATCTTATTGAAATGTGTACTAGTTATTACACACACTAATACAAATATTTTGCCGCTTATCAAACTTCTAGCTCACACGATTCTTTAAATAATACTTTTTTACTGTCTTAAGTTCATTATTCTAATAAAAAAGACCTACGTGATGCATATTTAAAAACGTTTACATAAAAAATCCAGGTTTGTATAAAATGAGTTTAAAATAGATTTGTCATGTTATATTTCTATATATTATCCCTAATTAGTGGTGGAAAAACTATTATTTTTCATACTCCCCAAAACGCTTGATTTCTCAAAATTTAATACTTTATTTAGCAAAATTGGGGCATTGTTTAGAAAAATTAATATGATAATTTTCTTTATGTGCTTTTGAAAAGCAGTACTAACATTTTTAAACAAATTAGTGACAAATTGCATCGCGTGGAACATTTTGAGTACGGAAAAGTGTTGGAAAACAGTTTACGAGAAAATAAGGTTTAAGGTTGTGTGTGCCTATTAAAACGTATGCAACTAACCATCTATTGCTTTAGCTAATTGGTAGTTAAAATACGCCAAATGCGAAAAAGGATATATTTTCCTAACTTTTAGTATTCACATCATTTTATTATGAAACAAAATACATTTTTAATTTTTCAGTATTTTTGGTGAAATTTCACAGGTGCGACACCTGTACCGGACATTGACACTCTGAGAGAGCGTATCTACACTAGATTTGAGAAAATACGAAACACTCAAGGAATTTGTAACCGAGTACGCGATAGGTGTGAAAGTCGGCTTACGGCATGCATGCATTGAAGCAGAAGGAAGCCATTTCGAACAATTTCCATAAGCTTCAATTTTGTATTGCAGTTCAGTAATAAATTATTTCCAGACCTGTTTTCATATGAAGGGTTTTAAATTTTATTTTTTATTTGTAGTACGTTTGACAGACGACCTCGAAATATTTGTTGCCAATAAAGATACGCCTATATGGTTAACAACTACTCCTCATTGTCATAAATACTCTCTCCACCCTAAATCAATACATTCGATTGAGTTCAATACAGCTCTTAAATATAATTGTCTACTCCAAATAACAGTTTACCTTAAAATGCTAAGTCTGCGTTTTTATGTTGTGAGTAAAGCTATTAAAGTTACTTTTCCTTCTGAGGTTTCTGATAATTCAATTCTCTCCCATGAGTCGCCCTCCGTGGTGTAATGTTTACCGTATACCCAAGGTCGCGGATTCAAACCCGGCGGTGGACTAGAACATTTTTAGCATGGCTCCCTTCGGAAGGGAGCATGTCGTAGATTTACGGCACGTAAAAGAACCTCAAGCCTGATAAAAAGCCCTCTGAGCAAAATTAAGCGGTCTTTCACGCCTAATGGGACGCTGAGAACCTCAGCAGTTAAAGAGCGTCCATAAATAACACGCCATTCACTTCTCTCCGATGAAGACGCCAACAATGCTTGTTTCAGTGGCTTAATGTCTTGCTGAGAGCGTTCTTGTCTACTTCTTGGACCTCCTCGTTGGGCCCTGGTTTTCAAGCACATGCAAGTTTAACTTAACTCAACACTCAAATACTTCGAATTTCATGTACCATTTATCCTTGTCTACATGGCTCAGACCATAAGGATTTCCTAAGAAATTAGAAGTCATGCTGCTTAAGCTGGTCCAACGTCCTCTTTCAACTCATTATATACATATAGACAAAATCTCCGACCTCAGTTCTTCATCTTCGCCTTCCTTAAGAAATAATTGCAGCAACTGGTTTCTAGAATGTTTTCAGAACCTATTCAAAGGTCAAGTGAAACTTTTATATTTAGCAGAGTTGATACTCTATGAATTTGGATGTCAAAAACCATAAAGTAAAAAAGTTAATTTTAAAATAAGAACTAAAGCTTTCCTGGCGACGTGTTAATTCAAAATCTTCTCGGGCTTCTAGCCAGGTAAAAACTTGGCTTGACACCAACGTTTCGAAGAAGTGCATCTTCCTCGTCTTCAGTTCACCCTGAAGACGAGGAAGATGCACTTCTTCGAAACGTTGGTGTCAAGCCAAGTTTTTACCTGGCTAGAAGCCCGAGAAGATTTTGAATTAAGTTAATTTTAATTTTTGAAAATATGTTAAGAAGGATGATATACCAGTTCATAAAGTGCTCCTTATTCCAATACTAACATAACGGTTTATACTAACAGGGTAAAATGAATGCAATGCTATAAACTTTGATTTTATATTTTAAAGGTTTTCTCACAGAAACTGTGTATAGGACAGGAGCTGGATAGCTAGACTCAAACTGAAAAATTCAATGCCATAGCGAAGTCCCAGGATTCATAGTAGATTCATTATTCATTATACTATGAATCCTGGGACTTAAAGTACTTACAACATTGTAAGTCGCCATTGGGGTTGTCATTTCAAAATAATTTGACATCACCTTGTGGTTTACCGGGAAACATGCGAGTCAAGAGAAAAAAGTTCAATGCTATACCGGCATGTTGCCAAGGTAGAGCAATTGGCTAGAAACCGGGAGATCCTTGGTTCAAATCCCGGCTATGGCAATGCATTTTTACTTTCTCTGCACGTACTATGACATAGTGTATAGAGAAGGTATTGCACTCCCCAAAACTTCGAAACCGAGATTTTACCGAAAATACGTGTTTTTGAGCCTCCTGTATCCAAAAAAGAATTTTCATAAAAAGGCCCGTGTATGTGTGTGTGTGTCCGTGTATCTGTGAACACGATAGCTCAAAAACGAAAAGTCGGTAAAACACCAAAGTTGGTATTTAAGTTTAGTACCTTCCACGGATGCGACATGATGATTTTGAGAATACTCCCCCACCTCAAACTACCCTTTATATGGAATTTTTTTCGAAATTGTTGATTTTCTCAAAAATGGCTCTAACCATTTTGATTAAAATTTCGTATATTAAAGATATTTACCTGACAAATAAAATGTATATCTTGAATTTTCTGGGAATAGCCTCTGAAGACGAATTTATTCTGGAGGAATTTTGCATTGCTGCTAAACCGTAAGAGAAGGACAAAAATTTGCCACACAAAAAATGAAGAGCACGTTAAAACACACCATTTATGTAATGTACATTTTTTCTTGGAGTTGGTCTTCTTGAATTATTCCTTGTTTTTGGTTTCAGCTTCGAAAAACTTATATTTTTCTCATACATTAATTAGTTAACTCCTGTCCAAACAAACAAAGGAACCTGTCACATAGCGACCAGCTTTTGACTATCACCTTAACCTATGGTACTCCCTTATTTCACCTCTATTTACAAGGAAGCAAATAATAAGACTATTTCTGCTATTTTTTTCTAGATTAGCACTAAGTAAATAGAAGTATAAACTTTTTAACAGTAATTTGTTGCAGAGATGTAGAGAAAGTCATGTGAATGGATCACATAAGATTTTTATAGAAATATTTCATGGTTCATGAAATAAAATACAATGTATGTGACATGAGAACAAAAAATGCAAAGTTTTTGTAATCAGTACACTAACTATTTTTTATTCTGCACATAAAAAATTGATGCTTAGTTTTATTAATCGCAATTACCAGTACATTTGCATTAAAATTTTAGGAGGAGATAAAATTTGAAAACACGCGTTTTTAAAGGTAAACATTCATAACCAGAAAACTATTAAAACTACAGAGTAGAAACTTCAATGGGTTTATACATAGATTATAAAGCAAATGTGTACAAAAACTTAAAGTTCCTAGCTTTAAAGCTCTAGAAGTTAGGTTTGGAACCTATTTCCCCTTTAAATGTTTAATTTCACAAGAAGAAATGATTTTTGCTGCTTAAGATTTCCATTTTAGCAAAGACAAATATTAGGATTCACTACATTAATCTATTCAATGCATAATTTGTAAATGTATACCAATAAGAAAATTTCATTGTAATATTTTAAAACAAAATATTTTATTATTAACTTTCACATTCTTGATTTTTACTTCAAAGTTCATTTCACATCTGCAATGCATAGCCCTGAGATATATCTTAATATCTTCAGTGCTTTAAATTATATGATTTCCTTTATTTCCACAATAACAATATCTTACGTTTTATAAAACTTAAGACATTAAAGAGTAATATTAGTTAGAGAAATGAATGTCACAATGGATCTAAAGAAATTAATTTTGAAATATATGGTGACTCGTCAGAAATGTATAATGGAACACGTTTCGAGAAGTTACTCATTCTCTAAGCTTGTGAATGGTGGAGTATGTTCTCAGTGAAAAGGCAGCGAATTCTACCAAAACAAATGGTACGCATTCAAGTCATCGCTTCCTCGTCGCTTTTGGTGGAGGAAGGGAAATCAATCACAGCTTGGCAAAACAAATGAGACGCACTTTCAGAATCTATTTGGAATGTGTGCCCATCTGGACGTTTGACTAAACCAGATTTCATCTAGGTAGAAGACTGCATCAGCTCAAGCGTTAACTCTGAAAAATCACAAAAAATCGACTTCTTTTTAATTTCATAGAATAATTGAAACATTCCTGAATATAAAAAATATAATTGGCCAATGGGCTCCATTTTTAAATGCCTTAACTGCAGTTACAGCAAAGCATTAGAGGTGAAACTACTGGACTCGGCAAGAAAAACTTCAGTTCGACGAGACTTCATTCGCGTCATGCAAAGTAAAAATCTGATGTTCCATTCACATGACTTTCTCTGCAATAAATTATTGTTAAAAAGTTTTTTTCTACTTAATGCTAATCGAGAAACAATTAACAGAAATCGTCTTATTACTTGTTTCCATGTAAGTAGGAGCGAAATAAGAGAATGCCATAGGTTAAAGTGATAATCAAAAGTTGGTTGCTATGTGAATGAAGTTCCTTTGTTAGTATGGACAGGAGTTGACAAATTCCTGTATGAGAAAAGTATAACTATTTTATAGCTGAAAACAATAATAAGGAATATCTAAAAAACGATCAGCTTCACGGAAAAAATGTATATAACGCAAATTGCATGTTTTAACACTCTCTACATTTTGTGTGTGGTAAGTTTTAGTCCATCTCTTACGGTTTAGCACTTATGCAAACTTCCGTAAATTTTATCCAGAATAGTCTTCAGAGGCTATTCCCAGAAAATTCAAGATATATCTACATTCTGTTTGTCAGGTAAATATCTTTAATGCGTGATATTTTAATCAAAATCGTTAAGAGTCATTTTTGAGAAAATCAACATTTTCGAAAAAAAGTTCCAATAAAAGGTAGTTAAAATCTTTGTGTCGCATATCTGGAAGATAACTTAAATACCAAGTTTGGTGTTTTACCGACTTTTCGTTTTTGATTTATCGTGTTCCAGACACAGGGACACACACGGACCTTTTTCTGAAAATACTTTGTTTTGGATAAAGGGACCCTAAAACGTGTATTTCGGTGAAATATCGGTATCGAGTTTTTGTGTGGAGTGCACTACCTTCTCTGTACACCGTGTACATAATACGTGAAGAGAAAGTAAAAATGCATTTTTAGAAAAATGTCAACAACAAAAAACTTGATATTTAAGCTCAGCATTTTCCAAGCTTGCGACACGAAGATTTTAAAAAAAACTCTTCCCAACCCCAACTACCCTTATCAATGAATATTTTTAGAAAGTTTCGGTTTTCTAAAACATGATTCTAACGTTTTGATTAAAATACCACACGTTCAAGATATTTTAATTATAAACGAAATGTATAATTTAATTTTTTGGGAGTAGTCCTTGAATACCACTGCATCCTGGATGACTTTTGTATATCTTGAAAACCGTAAGAAATAAATAATTGCCTACTACACAAAAATTTAGATCTCATTAATCACACAATTTATGTCATATACATGGTTTTTAGAGTTAACTGTTATCAAGATATTCCTTGGTTTTCATTACAATTTTAAACTACTAAAACTATTCTCAAGCAGGAAGTCAACTTTCATCTCTTTTGTTTTACTTTCAGGAATGCAAAAGAGAACCGAATATCAATTATTTCACATAGGGATAATTCTTAAAAGATATGATTATCTCTTTAGCCTAATGAACTCCTTTATTTCCTTTTCATTTACAAGGAAGCAAGTAATACGACCATTTCTGCTAATGTTTAGCAAGACGTATATAAAAGAAAAATCTTATTTAAGGAAAGTTTGTTTGTGGAAAGGCTAAGAATGTCATGCGAATGTGTGAATAACTTTTCAGATTTTTTTTTAAAAATGCTCAAATGAAACATATTGTCTATCGCAACGATAACTTGTGTCCTGTTATTAGATTTGTGTCTTTGGTTTTTATAGGTTAGAACACGACATTCACCTATACATACGAGGGTAGTCTGAAAAGTTCTCGACCTCACCCAGAGATCGCGGCACTACTTGCATTATTTTATTTCGTTACGTTGGTACACATGTTAGTAGACTCTATGTAAAATTACAAGTCATTCCAGGCAATAGTTGACTATAGGCAGTTGTTTGAAGCTGTGGAAGTGCGCATTGCTTTGAAAAAGGAGAAATTCGAGTATTGTGCTGTGATAAAATTCTTCTTAAAAGAAGGTTTAAATCCTACTGAAATTCATTTGCGGATTGTAAATGTGCATGTGTATGACTCTTCAACTTCAGTTTCCACTGTGAAGAAATGGGCGGCCGATTTTAAACGTGGCCATGAAAGCGTCCACGTTGGAACACCGCGGGACAAATGTGTTGATATTAGAGGAGGTTGTGTTGAAAAATAAAACTAATTTGAAAGCATGAATGGTCGTTTTTCACTATCAGGCCGAGAACTTGCGTCGGTCACGTGTGGGCCATGTATGTGACGTTCCCCACTGTGTGTAATGTGTGTGTGTATATATATATATATATATATATATATATATATATATATATATACTCCCCTACCTAATTACTTATTGCAGGTCACTCCCCACGTACCTGTTTGTAGCGACGACTGCTATAGTTGCCTCAGCTCCGCTCAAATCTCCGATGACGTCGGCTGGTGAACATGAAATTGATTCACTCAGGTTGGAATAGGGTAGTTAGGAGCTATAGTTATAAATATCACAACACACTTTATCTTGTATGTCTAAATTTATTTGTGACTAGAACCTTTAAATATCACGACAATCACTTTTGCCTCACACACTAAAGTTACTCTATTTTCTAGCACTTCCTACAACTTTATATCTCCGACAACTGAACTTTACATTGTATATCTAGCATCTGAACATCATGCTGTACGCCTAGCACTTGAACTTAACATTGTGTCAAACTGTCTTCAAGCTGCTACTTATATAGAAATTTATGTTGTCATGGCTGCTTTATTTTTTTTTTGGTTAAAATACCGCGAACTTGGCGTCTATGCGTCCCATAATGCAGTTCTTATTTCCCATATTGCACTATAAATACCTCGTGACTACATTTATACAATGGAGAAAAACTCATGTCTTGTACATTAGAGACGTCCCCCCAATTCACTTGCACTTGTTACTCTATTGCACGCACATGCATAAAGGAGTACGTGACTTTTACTAACTTCTCCCTTATGCAGCGACCCAGTTTCGTAAACTTCGTATTCTGCTCTTGTTTCAAGCTAGCTTTCTGCACATTTTGAGAAATATTTTATTTGTGCATTAAATAATAACTAATAATTAATATTAATGATAGTAATAACAATGTCGAGGTCAACTAGCGGTCTCAAACTTTTCAGGCCACCCTCGTACACATTCTAACATTTCCTTGCACCAGCCGGGAATCGAGCCTGGGACCTCCCTACAGCAGGCAGGTGCTCAACCAGGTATTTTGTGAAGTCTTTAAGACTTTGTAAATCTTGAAATTGTACTAATTGCTATAAGGTATACTGAAAAACTCTCCGTAAACCTCTAAATACATTCAGAAATAATGTTGTATGTAGCATTCTGGTTGCTGTTACCTCGGCAGGGGAAGTGGCAAGGCATGATCAATGGACTAGAGGTTCTTGAGATGGGGCTCCGCTAAACCAACCGTGAGTGTATTGTTGGGAAGTATAGGCTCGAGACGCTCTCGAAAATTGAATGCCTTGGCGTACTCTGTTGCAACACGGAGAGTAGGCTTTTCTTGTGCGTGTATTGATGAAATCTCCCGTTCTCCCTAGGCATTAACACTTTTCTTTCCTCCATCTAGCATCAGCATTAAATATGCTAAAATGTGCGCCTCATAGGAAGCACCTGCACGTATTTCATGCAAATAATTATCAACAACCACAGAGGTTATTAACTTGCACATAAATTACCTTAATGGATTTCTGGTTGTAAAACATATCGATTTTGATCACTCATGTCATTTTTGCAATATTACTTTTTCTATACATACTATGTACATAGTGTATAGAGAAGATATTGTATTGCACCCAAAAATTTGATACCGAGATTTCACCGGAAATGTATATTTTGAGACCCCCTGATTCAAATTTTTTTTTTATAAAAATGTCCGTGTGAGTGTGGGCAACATAGCTCAAAAACGAAAAGACCTTTAAATACCAAACTTGGTGTATAAGCTTGGTATCTTTTAAGGATGCGACACGAAGATTTTCAAGAAAACCCCCCACCCCCAACTACCCTTTACATGGAACTTTTTTCGAAAATTTTGATTCTCTCAAAAATGGCCCAAACGATTTTGATTAAAATACTGTATATTGGAGATATTTACATGCCAAATGAAATGTATATCTTGCATTTTATAGGAGAAGCCTCTGAAGACCTCTTTATTGTGGGTGAATTTTACGGAATTTTGCAAAACTGCTAAACCGTAAGATATGGACAAAGACTTACCACACAAAAATTATAGAGCACGTTAAAACACACAATTTATGTTATATACATTTCTTTTTGTGGAGTTGATCTTTTTCTTTTTTTTGATATTCCTTGTTTTTAGTTTCAGCTTTAAAATACTTAATTTTGTCAACTCGTGTCCATAAAAACAAGGGAAATTCAGTCACATAGCAACCAGCTTTTGACTATCACCGTAACCTATAGTACTCCCTTATTTCGCTTCTACTTACAAGGAGGCAAGTAAAAAGACTTTGTGCTAGTTTTTTCTCGATTACGTAAAGGACGTTCAGAACTGTTGTTACTGGTTAAAATGCTACTGCTAAGCCATCTCTGAAGAAGATCGGGGCCACCTTATGAATTTATTCGGGCGAAATTGTGCATTAATGTGGCTCAAATCCAAAATATTTCGATTAGAATGAAATAAATAGAAGCATAAGATTTTTAACAATAATTTGTTGCAGAGATGTAGAGAAAGTCATGTGAATGGAACACACAGAGTTTTTTTTATTGTTCCAGCCATTACATTTCCTTGTTGAACTAATTGCCTATCGGTAATGGTATTAACTTGTGTACCGACCTCGTTAGGTTTTTGTTTATCTTTAATTTTAAACATTAGGTCACACACACTAGCTGTTCTACAGACTGGGCTATCGGGCCAGCCATTGGTTTTAATCTCTCACTAACTTTTTAAAAGTCTATCGTTATTCACATATGCCTGAAGATGTCATGGAAGCAGTATACCATTTTGAAGGCATAGCGAGCCGCTTTTAAACATCTGACTGTCGAGTCGGTTTCCCCCACCCCTCTTTTACCTAGAACTTAATTTGTAATTAATTTTTATTAAAAGAAAACATTGTAAAACCTTCATATGTTCAAATCATTGTAATATATTTCGCCTGCAGTTTTATTCTGTTGTAGTTTATCCTAGTAGGTAATCTTATCTTTTGAAGTAAGAGGGAGAGAGAGAGAGGAAAATTAAAAGAAAAAGAACAACAGCTTCACATGGATTTCTCTTTCAAAAAGTGATTCTTCTCTGCTCATTGAGTTAGCTCATAAGTATCTCTATTTCCTAACATATCGTTAGATGAGGAATGGAAGTGGAATAGGTATTTGGAAAAATGCTAACGTAATAAATGAATAAATCTAAACAAACAAAAAATAAAGTAAAAGTAGAATTAATTGGGCATCTGGTCGCGCCATGGTCGAGTAATTAGATCACTCGCCTCTCACCAAGGCGGCCCGAATCGATACCAGGTGATCTCATGTTGGATTTGTTGGTCGGCGTATCATCGCCTGCGGTGCCATAGTAGTAAAAGAGGGCGCTAAAACAATAAAATGAATATCTAATGTTTACTTTAATAAGATTTTACTGTGTGGCAAGATTTCCTTGCATTATACAAAATGCAATTAAATAAGAGGTTTATACAGAAAATGCAAGAGTTTACTTTTCATGCGAGGTATGCAAATTTAAAAATCTGATGTGTTCCTTTCACATGTCTTTCGCTATATGTCAGCAATAAATTATTGTTAAAAAACTTATGCTTCTATTTATTTCAAGCTAATCCACAAAAAATTAGCAGAAATAGTCTTATTACTTGCTTCCTTGTAAGTAGAAGCGAAATGAAGGAATACCATAGGTTAAAGTGATAGTCTAAAGCTGGTTGCTATGTGATTGAAGTTCCTTTGCTTGTGTGGACAGGAGTTAACAAATTCCTGTATGAGAAAAGTTAAGTTTTTCAAAGCTGAAATAAAAAAACAAGGAATATCTGAAAAACGACCAACTGCACGAAAAAAATGTATACAACATAACTTATGTGTTTTAATGTGCTCTACATGTTTTACGTGGTAAGTTTTTATCCATTTCTTCTGGTTTAACAGTAATGCAAAATTCCGTAAAATTCATCCAGAATAAAGTAGTCTTCAGAGGCTATTCCCAGAAAATTCAAAAAATACACTTTATTTGTCAGGTAAATATTTTTAATATACGATATTTTAATCAAAATCGTTAGAGCCATTTTTGAGAAAATGCAAACTTTCGATAAAAATTCCATGTAAGGGGTAGTTTGGGGTGGAGGGATTTTTCTCAAAATCTTCGTGTCGCATTCCTGGAAGCTACTAAACTTGAATACCAGGTTTGGTATTTTACTGACTTCTCGTTTTTGAGCTATCGTGTTCACAGACACTTGGACTCACACATGGATCTTTTTCTGAAAATACTTTTTTTGGATACAGAGGACTCTAAAACATATATTTCCGGAGAAATCTCGGTATCGAATTTTTTGGTGGAGTGCAATACCCTATCTATACACTATGTGCATAGTACGCGTTAGAATCAGTTTCGGAAAAATTATAAATAACGACAATTTTGCCACGAAAAGAATAGTATGGTAGGAATGAGTCTGACGGGTATGGTAATTAACCGACTTTCCGTTTTTGGGTTAAGTTTTTCATACAGACAGACAAAGAGAAGCATGGTTGGGCAAACGCGAACTATTCCTAAAAATGGATTTTTGTTTTGCCTGTCTAAAAACCTGATGTGGTACACTCGCATGACTTTCTCTAGCTACTCTACAAACAAACTTCTTACAAAACACAATTCTTCTTCCAGCACCATGCTAATAGAGATAAACATTAGCAGAATCGTATTACTCAATTCCTTATAAGTAGACTGGAACTAAGGGAATGCACTAGGCTAAAGTGATAGTCAAATGCTTTAAAAGCTGTCGTTTTGCGATTGTCATTGGCCAGGAGTAGAACAAAACAAAAACGGACACTTCCGTCAGAGAAAAGTAAAGGTACTTCACAACTGAAACTAATAACAAGGAATACCTCCAAAACGGTAAGCTCCACCAAAAAAATGTATATGACATAACTTGTGTATTTTAAAAAGATCTACATTTTTTGTACAGAAAGTTATTGTCTATCTCTTACGGTTTACTATTTATGCGAAATTGAGCAAAATAATCCAGAATAAACAGGTCTTTAGAAGCTATTCCCAGATAATTCAAGATATACATTTTGTTTGTCAGAAATGGCTTTATTATGTGGTATTTTAATAAAAATCGCTAGATCCATTTTTAAGAAAAACAAAATTTTCGAAAATTTCTTGAAAATCTTCGTGTCGCATCCTTGGAAGATACCAAACTTAAATACCAAGTGTGGTATTTAACCGTTTTTTCGTTTTTGAGCTATGCTGTCCACTGACACACATACATACACACGGATCTGATTTTGAAAATGCTTTTTTTGGATTTAAGGGGTCCTAAAACGTGTATTTCCGGTGAAATATTGACATCAAATTTTTGGGTGGAATACAATACTTTTCTAACATACATTGTACATACGGGGCTAGAGGAAGTAAAAATATGTTTCTGTTTGAAATACAAATTAGATCGATGAAATTTGGGGTGAAATACAATGCTCTCTCTTATCTATTCTAGATAGATGATGATAATACTTGATAGTATTTTTTCCCATTGTGTTAGAACAGAACGAGGTAAGAATACGAAAGAGATGGAAGGGTTTAGTTTGCTTTAAGTTACCGCTTTTTCTATGAATTACTAATGGCAGAAATTTCGCCGAAAGACGCGTATGTGTGTGTATGTTTAGAGAGCGAGAGAGAGCGAGAGAGCGAGCGAGCGAGAGAGAGAGAGAGAGAGAGAGAGAGAGAGAGAGAGAGAACAGTTGTGATAGTTATCACATGTTGTAGTTCAGCCTCGTCTAACCATGCGTCTTTTAAGAGCTGGTAGCCACGTTGTTGATATCCGTTTCAATGCAGGGCCAGGAGTATACAACTTTCCGCGTGAGAATAGTTTAACACTTTTTTTTTTTAAATCTGAAACAAATAACAAGGAATATCTCAGAAATGGTCAATTTGATGAGAGAAACGTATATGACATAAGTTGTGTATTTTAACGTCATCTATATTTTTTTGTGTGGTAAGTTTCTGTCTATCTCTTACAGTTTACCAGTTACGCAAAATTCAGCAAAAGTCATTCAGAATAAAGAGGTCCTTAGAGGCTATTCCCAGAAAATTCAAGATATACATTTTAATTTCCATATAAAGATCTTTATTACATGGTATTTTAATCAAAATCGTTAAAACCATTTTTGTGAAAATCAAAATTTTCGATTTTTTTCCATATAAAGGGCATTATGGGGTGGGGGATTTTTCTCAAAATCTTCGTGTGCATGCATGGATGATATTAATACAGATTTTCCAGATCCCTGGAAAATACCAAGTTTGGTATTTTACTTTACCGACTTTTCGTTTTTGAGTTATCGTGTTCACCACGCGGATGGACACACACGTACCTTTTTCTAAAATACTTTTTTTATACAGGGGACCCTAAAACGCATATTTCCGGAGAAATCTCGGTATTGAATTTTTGGGTGGAATGCAATACCTTCTCTATAAACTACGTACATAGTACGTGTAGAGAAAGTGAAAAGAACCGGATGTTTTATACTACCCATTTTCAACAAATAATTCTGTGAATCCTTCTGCTATCTACCTCATGTTAATAGAAATAAATGCTTGTAGAAACACGTTTGTTACACTCAGACTTTTTCCCATAAAATTTGCATCAAGTCCATATTGTGTAAGTTACATTATTTCTAATAAAATTGATGACTACTGTTTTTTTTTTTTTTTTTTTGCTTCATTTGTATAGCCCCTTTATCGTCAATGGTCATATCGGGGCTTTCACTTGTGAAACTGTAGGTTCAGAACATTAGGTTAAAGTTTATATTACTAAACACACGCACATTCACTCTCACATTCATACTTCCAGACTCTATGGGGGATAGGGGATAATTCTGGTGAAAGAAAAATTCCCCGCCCCAGCCGGGAAGCGAACTCAGGACCTCCGGGTGAGAAGTCAGCTCGCTGACCACTCGACCACGGAATGATTAGTGTAACGCCAGTAGAAGAAGAACTTTGTAATATGTGGCATAAACATGCTTCAGTAGTTCCATTTTAATAATTTGAAAAAAAAAAATAAGCAAGATTTAGTTGATCACAGTTGTGAATCCGCACTTTATAAAACAGAATTATTCGCCACGAAGCAAACTGCAGCCCCATAGACCTTACTCGTCGAGTACTCGCGGGTTTTTCACCCTATAGCATGATACGGAAATTAACAGGTACCAACGGAAACATATAACGGAAATCGAACCAAGGATCTCCTGAATGCGACCCAACACTTACTGCGAAGCTATTTAAGATGGTAGTAGGAGTTGGTCAACAAAATTAAATTAACTTGTACACCAAGTTTATTTTGTTTGAGTACTACAGTAATACCCTATAAATTGTTTTAATTTCCTGCTATTACTTCATCTCACTCTTTAACGTGTGGCAGTGTCATGCTTCTCTAATAGTGGTGAGCTAACGGCCGTGTTTGCCATAGCTTGGTTGTTATAGAGAATACTGCTAAAAGAAAATCGACAGTGTGACGGTTGCTGTCAACTGGGGCAACACATTTCCCGCACGATACGAAGGTCAGTCAATAACTCTCTCTCTCTCTCTCTCTCTCTCTCTCTCTCTCTCTCCTTAACTAAGTTAGCGATGTGAACAATTCGAATTTGGCGCAATTCCTCAAATCTTCTTCTCGATGTGCGATTTAGACAGCGTTCCGTAATTGAATTCTTGCATGCGGAAGGTGAAACGCCCATTAGTATTTATGAATAATGATGAAAAATGTGTATGGTGGTGCTACAATGGATGTCAGCACTGTTAGAAGATGGCTCCATCGCTGTAATGAAGCAGAAGGGCAAACACCGTTGCCTGATGCAAATCGGAGCAGTAGACCGGTGACTGCAGTGACTCCAGGCAACATTGAACGAGTGGATGAGATTATTCGTACTGACCGCCGGGCAACAACGGATGAATTGTGTTGCATTATGTCCTTCAGTAAAGGCAGTGTGATGACGATTATTTAACAACTGGGGTACTCAAAAGTTTGTCCACGGTGGATACCAAGAATGTTAGCCGACGAGAATAAGGAGACAAGAAAAATAACCATCGAACTCTTGCAGCGCTTCAATTTGGAGGGAGAGGAGTTTTTGGGAAACATTGTGACTGGAGACGAAACATGAGTTCATTTTTTTGAACCTGAATCAAAAAGACAGTCAATGGAATGGCAGCGCACAACCACACCGAAGAAGAAAAAATTCAAAAGTGTGTCATCGGCAGGGAAAGTGATGGTGACAGTGTTCAGGGATGCACAGGGTGCGATTCTGGTTGAATTTTTGGAGTAGGGATGCACAATAAATTTCTGTCCGATACGTCAGTGTCTTCGGTGAGTTCGCCCAACAAAATCCATGGCGGATGTTCTTTTGCATGACAATGCAAAATCACACACCAGTCATCACATCACTGAAGTGTTTGTGAAAATTGGAAGGGAAGTCTTGCCTCATCCCCCATACAGCCTTGACCTAGCACCATCAGACTACCATCTGTTTGGGTCGCTAAAGGAAGCTCATCGTGGGATTCACTGTGAAGATGCAGAGGCGTGAAAACATCTGTGCGTCAATGGCTTCGGAAGCAAGACCGTGCATTTTACCACACTGGAATACATGCCCTTGTTAAAAGGTGGACCAAAACTGTGGAAAAAGACGGGGATTACATTGAAACGTGACAATTTAATGTTGTGGCTTTCATGCCTTGTAATCAAAGTTTAATTCTCTTGCAAATTAAAAGAGAAAAAATAGGAGGCATTAGTTATTGACTAACCCTCGTATTTGCAAGGATTGTGTAATTGCTGCTGCTGCTGCTGATGCTGATGATGATGATGATGATAATAACAACAATAACAGTTCGTTAAACCGGCTCCAATTGTAATTGTTGAGTCCGCTTTCTAATTGGGCTTCCTCTGCTTCGATGTCCCCAAGGTATGTAGTTCAAAGCGCTATACTGTATTCCTTTAGGATCCTTTCTGCAGACATGTTCTTACCACTTTCTTCTATAATCTACAATTTTTTCCTGTCATATTCGTAATTCTTCTTGAATGGTTTAATTTCTTTGTTTATTCATCAATGTAGTCTGTTTCAACGTTTGAGAACTTCACTTTTGCTACCCGTATACTTCTCAAACAGTTTGTTTAAAGTCCAACTTGCGCGTCTATATAATAATAATAATGTAGTATGTATCACTATAACTTTGTCATCTAATTTGTTTTATTTTGTATTTTTTTTAGATGATAATCTTTTTATTCCTTCACATATATGTCCAACCATATTTATTATTCTGTTTATCTCTCTAGTCCTATGCTTGCCTATGGAAAGTTTAAAATCCATCATGCGTTCGATTCGGGTATTATTTATTAGTATCTGCTCGTACGCTTCTTTCTTTAGAAGCTTTGTATAATTGTTCTCTGTCAAATAGTTCCTAACGAGGTGGCTTGGAGCTAACATTTAGGTCACTTTAAGTCTCTAATAGGCAGTAGAGCATTTTAAAGATACATATCCTGACCCTGGATATCAACGCTTGGTGACTTAAGCAGAAGGAACGACAATGTTGAGTTGAAGAATGTAGTTAAAACAGCTGCTTTCCGAGACATTTGACCTGAGTGTCAAAGAGCACGTATGGGTGCCATTAGCTTATCGGACAAATGCTTTATGGGTTCGTTCACAGCAAAGACAATTACGAAACACTTGCTATAATCTTAGGCTTTTGTCTGAATGAGGATAAGCTGTTGTCTTTAGAATTAATTATAATAATTTATTAGTATTGCTGACAAGGTACTAGTAGAGTTCTATATCCATGAAGTACAAATGAATTCTGGATTGTAAACTTACACATCACACGACCAGCGCTAAACATTTTGCTAGTAAATTAGTCAATTTTTATTTTGGTAGAGCTGTTTGATCACCTTTAATTATTTAATTTAGCATCTTCCCAGCATCCTACCTCACGAAGAACACCGTAATTAGAAGTACCCCTCCCCAATCCCAGAATACGTTTTATTTAGATTATCGACCCTCACCTCACTTCCATATAGTAATGAAGACTTAACCATTGCCTCATACATGGTTTGTAATGTTTTTACTGTCAAATCTGGTATCCGGGCCAATAGCTTCAATGTTTCAGAAAGTTGTCCAATCCCTTTGTGTTGTACAAACTCAGTGTTCTTGTGCCATTTTCCTGCCATGTCAAACCTTACATCTAGATAATCGAAATATTTAACATTTATAATTTCTTTCTCCCCGCGTTTCCACTTTTCCTGCTGACTGTACTCGTAACCATTTTTAAATGCGAGTGCTTTAGTTTTAAGAATATTCACTTCCATGCCACATTGTCTACCAAATCGTTGCAGTGCTTTTAAAACAGATTGCAAACCATTTTTTGTTTTAGAAAGAAAAATAAACAAATCTGATATCTGAAACACTTAGCTTATTATTATTATTATTATTATTATTATTATTATTATTATTATTATTATTATTATTATTATTATTATTATTTTAAATTTCTTTTAGTTAAGTATTTAATTTCAATCATAAGTTGGCAATGTTTCGATTCGGGAGTAGGCATTTCCAATACATATTGTTTGTTGCGTTATCTGAAATTTAAACTGAGAAAAAGTTTTTCTTCCTTTGTTTATTTGTTTCTTTTCTTTTTCCTTAAATCAATTCGTGTAATAAAAGAAGCTCTAGAGCTGGACTAAAATGAAACAAAAGGCAAACGCTCTAAAAAGGAATGGTTATTACTTATTGCATAGGGGAAATATATAATATTCTCTAAATGCAACATTTGTCATGAATGTAGAGGACAAACCAATGAAAACGCGAGAATGCTGTCGCACTCTCCCGCCAGGTATTCCCTAGCCTGCTGCCCAGCCCGGCGGATGATCGTTCCCTGCCACCCTATAATGATTTTTCTGAGGATTGTTTTGCCAAGGAGTGAAAAGCTGCAAACTTACCTCCCCCCAAAGTTTGTTGTTTACACATCTAAAACAGGGTAGGACACTAACTTCATATACCCAAGGTCGCGGCTTCAAACCCGGCGGAGAAAGATGAATTTTTTCGGGCGTAAAAATCCTTAGTATGGCTTCCTTCGGAAGGGAAGTAAAGCCGCTGATCCCTTGTCGTAGAATTACGGCACGTAAAAGAACCTCAAGCCTGATAGAGAGGCTTCTGAGCAAAATTAAGTGGTCTTTCACGCCCAGTATAGAATGGGATGCTGAGAACCACAACAGTTAAAGAGCGTCCATAAATAAAACTCCATTTCATTTTCAGTACCCCTTTTTTACTTTCTCTATACGTACTATGTATATACTGTATAGAGAAGATATTTTATTCCACCCAAAAATTCGATACTGAGATGTCACCGGAAATACACGTTTTAGGGTCCTCTATATCCCAAAAACATTTTCAGAAAAACGTCCATGTATGTGTGTGTGTGTGTGTCAAAAACGAAAAGTCGAAAAATACCAAACTTGGTATTTAAGTTTAGCGTCTTCCAAAGATGCGACATGAAGACTTTCAAGAAAATCCTCCACCCCCAACTACCCGTTACATGGAACTTTTTTCAAAAACTTTGATTTTCTTAAAAGTGGCTCTAACGATTTTGATTAACATGCCACATATTAAAACTATTTCCTTCACAAATAAAATGCATATCTTGAATTTTCTAGGAATAGCTTCTGAAGACGTGTTTATTCTGGACGAATTTTGATGAATTTTGCATAACTGGCAAAGCGTGAGAGATAGACAAAAACTTGCTTCAAAAAATGTAGATTACGTTAAAACACACAATTTATGTAATATACATTTTTTATCGTTGAATTTACCATTTCTGAGATATTCCTTGTTGTTTGTTTCAGATTTAAAATACTTAAACTTTTTTTCACATTGAAAGTTGTAAACTCTTGGCGCTGCGTAGAAACTGATTTAAACCGCATGGTAACCAGCTTTTAATAGATTTCACTATAGTTTTGGCCTAGTGTATTCCCTTATTTTCCGTCTACTTCCAAGAAAGCAATTATCTAAGGCAATTTCTGCTAATGCTTCTCTCGATTATCATAAAGTAGATAGAAGAATATGCTTTTAAACAATAATTTATCACATAGATGTAGAGAAAGTCATGTGAATGAAACCTATTTTTACTTTCTCTACACGTACTATGTACATAGTGTATAGAGAAGGTATTGCACTCCACCAAAAATTGGATACCGAGATTTCACCGGAAATATGTGTTTTAGGGTCCCCTGTATCCAAAAAAAATATTTTTAGAAAAAGTTCTGTGTGTGTCTGGACAGCATAGCTCAAAAATGAAAATACCTTTAAATACCAAACTTAGTATTTAAGTTTGATATCTTCCAAGGATGCGACACGAAGATTTTCAAGAAATTCCTCACACTCCAACTACCCATTACACTGAACTTTTTTCGAAAATTTCGAATTTTTCAAAAATGGCTCTAACCAATTTGATTAAATAGTTTATATTAAAGATATTTACATGCCAAATAAAATGTATATCTTGAATTTCCTGGGAATAGCATCTGAAGACTACTTTATTGTGGATGAATTTTACGGAATTTTCCATAACTGGTAAACCGTAAGAGATAGACAAAAACTTATCACACAAAAATTGTAGAGCACGTTAAAACACACAATTTATGTTATATACTTTTTTTTTTCGCGGTAATGGTCGTTTTTGGGATATTGCTTGTTTTGGTTTCAGCTTAGAAAAACTTATACTTTTCCCATACAGGAATTTGTCAACTCGTGTCCATACAAACAAAGGAACTAGTCACATAGCAACCTATGGTACTCCCTTATTTCGCTTCTGCTTACAAGGAAGTCGTGTGAATGGAACATACATTTTAAGCAGCATGTCTACTGGTATGCTAGACAGTGTTGACATCCCCTGCTCCGAACAAAGGGAGTGGACAAACTGGTTTGTAGAGGCAAACTTTGTCCTGGTGCTTCGGTGGTCACCAAGGCTATAGTGTCCTGTCCTCTCTCTGGTAGGGCTGCATCTGACATGTAAACAACTTTAAGCCAGCAAGTACTATAATTCTCAACCAAGTTTTACATAAAAGTGCATTTCTACAAGTTTGCGCAGAAACAACCCCAATTGTTAACATACTCAAAATTGAAGATAAAAAGAAAATCTGATGTGTCACATTCACATGACTTTCTCTACATCTCTGTAACAAATTATTGTTGAAAAGCTTATGCTTCTATTTACTTCATGCTAGTTGAGAAACAATTAGCAGAAATAGTCTTATTACTTGCTTCCTTGTAAGTAGAAACGAAATTAGGGAGTACCATAGGTTAAAGTGATAGTAGAAAGCTGGTTGTTATGTGACTGAAGGTCCTTTGTTGAATTGACAAGGAGTTGACAAATTCCTGTATAAGAAAACTAAGCTTTTTAAAGCTGAAACAAAAAAACAAGGAGTACCTAAAAACGATCAAATCCACGAAAAAATGTATATTACATAAACTGTTTGCTTTAACGTGCTCTATATTTTTTGTGTGGTAAGAATGAAGTAGTCTTCAGAGGCTATTCCCAGAAAATTCAAGATATACATTTTATTTGTCACGTAAATATCTTTAATAAAAAATATTTTAATCAAAATCGTTAGAGCCATTTTTAAGAAAATCAAAATTGTCTAAGAAGTTCCATGTAAAGGGTAGTTGGGGGTAGGGGATTGTCTTTAAAATCTTTGTGTTGATATCAAGGTATTTAACTTTTTTTTTTAGCTATGCTGTCCACACACACACACACACACACACACACACACACACACACACACACGTACACGCGGACCTTTTTTTGAAAATGCTTTTGGGGGGGGGCGATTCAGGGGAACCCTAAAACACATATTTCAGGTGAAATCTCGGTATCGAATTTTTGGGTGCATTACAACAGTGTCTATACAGTGTGTACGTAGTACGTGTAGAGAAAGTAAAAACACATAAAGCAATCACTTGAACTGCATCTTAAAGGGAGAATTAAATATATCAGCACATTGAGTAGAGGAAGGATTGCATTCCACCCAAAATATTCATACAACATTTTTACAGGAAATACACGTTTTGATACTCCCGGAATAGAAACAATTCTGATGTATTCAATTCACATTACTTTCTCTACCTGTTCTTCAAAAAAAGTATTCTAACAAGATTATTCTTTTATCTACATCATGTTAAACAAGATAAACATTATCAGAAATTGTCTAATTGCTTAGTTCCTTATAAGTTGAAGGGAAATAAGAAAATACACTAAGCAAGCGAAAGTCAACTCTTTTAAAAATCTGTCTTTGAAATTCGGTACTCTTCCCATGGCCAGAAGTAAAACGAAAGAGATATACCTACATATGAGGCAAGAGGATGAAAGACTTCCTGTTTGAGAAAGTTTAAATGATTTAAAATTGAAAAATTAAAACCAATAACAGGGAATATCTCTGAAAGTAACTCGGAGAAAATCAAAATTTTCGAAAATGTTTCCATATGAAGGGTAGTTTGGGGTGGGGGTTTCTTGAAAATCTTCGTGTCACATCTTTGGAAAATACTGCACTTAAATACCATGAACTTTTCGTTTTTGAGTTATGCTGCCGACAGACAGACAGATAGATGGATAGACAGACACACACGGACATTTTTCGGAAAATGCCTTTTTGTTTTGGATTCTGGGGTCTCAAAATATATATTTTCGGTGAAATCTTGGTGTCGAATTTTTGGGTGCAATACAACACCTTCTCTATACACTATATACATAGCACGTGTAGATAAAGTGAAAAGGAAAAAATAAATACTGGCGCTTTAAACTAATTTCTGCTAATTTACCAAAGCGATTGAACTGACGCGCCACAACAGAAGTGTTGAAGATCTGTTGGTTTTTACAATTATAAACATGTCAGATATAACAGTGTATTAATAGACTGCAGGAAGTTCTGCTTCCACTCTTCCTGCCCCATAATCCTTGATACCATTTAAAGCCACTTAATAGCGGATCACTAATGTACTCTACCTGAATTACCTTTTATATCCATAACTGAAAATATCGATTTACATTTCCATTCATACTGTCGAGTTTTATGATATAAATTAGAAGGACAAATCCATGGATGATTAATTATAATGGAAGGATTAAAAGGGGCATGAATGGCATGCTGTTAGGAGATAAATTATCCACAGTGCATTCGATTCAGCAAATAAGTAAAAAGGGAATTCGCGATAATTTCAAGTAAGAAGTATATAGTGCTTGCCACTATCAGCAGTAAAGAAAACGGACGAGCATTTTTCTGATGCATTTTCGACTTAAAAGCCTTTCATCCAAAAAGCACTCATTTAAATGCGATTTCAAAACATTGATTTAGATATCATGAAGAAGATTTAAAAGCCAGTGCTGAATAGTAAGTTTCCCTCCCGGACCTGCGTCCTTCTTTAAGAAAGTTCTGTTTAGCGTTAAATGAAGAGAAACTCCTCGATCATTTCTAAAGCACAACAAATTTAAAAGAAAATGTGGAATCGCATGTTCTTTTACTTTCTTTACACGCACTATGTACATATGTATAGAGAAGGTAGGTATTGTAATGCCCCCAAAATCGGATACGGAGATTTCACCGGAATTGAATGTTTTGAGACCCCCTGAATAAAAACAAAATTTTCAGAAAAATGTCCAGGTGTGTGTCTGTGGGCAGGATAACTCAAAAACCAAACTTGGTATTTAGGTTTGGTATCTTCTAACGATGCGACACGGGGATTTTCAAGAAAATCCTCCCACCCACAACTACCATTTACATGGAATTTTTCGAAAATTTTGATTTTCTCAAAAATGGCTCTAAGGATTTTGATTAAAATATCGTATACTAAAGATATTTACCTACATATAAAATGTATATCTTGAATTTTCTGGGAATAACCTCTGAAGACCTCTTTATTCTGGACGAATTTTACGGAATTTTGCATAACTGCTAAACCGTAAGAGGGGGACAAAAACTTGCCACACAAAAATGTAGAGCACGTTAAAACACACAATTTATGCAATATACATTTTTTTTCGTGGAGTTGATCGTTTTTGAGGTATTCCTTGTTATTGGTTTCAACTTTGAAAAACATACTCTTCTCATACGGGAATTTGTCAACTCCTATCCATACAAACAAAGGAACTTCAGTCACATAGCCACCAGCTTTTGACTATCACTTTAACCTATGATACTCATTTATTTCGCTTCTACTTACTTGGGAAAGCATCCAACAGGCTATCTGCCGTCTAACGGTTAATGGGTAACTTCTATAATTCTGTACCCAGATGTTACGATTAGAAGCGAGAAGGGAAGGTACCAATAGTTGTCACTGACTTCTGAACGAAATTTGTTTATTTATGTTTCAGAACATACGATAAGACATTTGGAGCAATTTGATGTGCTATGCACCGTTGGAGGGAGGAGGCGACGCGGAACCAGTCTGTTAGTCATGTATTAGAGGTGGAAGTGATGTGTTGTATGCATAGGCTATAACAAAATGAAACTAGCTGTGGCCCTGAAGTTGTTAGTGGATGTCTTCGGTATTTCGGAGGAAAAGCCAACTAGGGTAGATCACAGCTACATGATGAAGACGTTGTTGATGAGTATAGAACTCTTATGGTAGATGAAGAAGTCACCGATGAAGATGATATTGCAAGTGATTTTGGGGATGATTCAGCGATCAGCTAGAAAGTAACAATGAACAGACTTTGCAAGAAAGCGATCCAGCATTACGTGTCATTTGTCAGTGACGAGAGCACCATTTTATCTATCACCACCAAAGAATAGTGTGTTACAAGAACAAAACTTCCTGAAGGATACTTGGCTGATGCTTACAAAATCTGGACAAAGCAACCTAAGGAAATAATCCTCCACAATGGTGCCCTTCTGGACAAGCCCGAGACATGTCTCCTAGAGTCAAATTCACTACGGTAATGACTCAAAAATGTCAATAAAGAAAAGATTCAATTTTGTAAAACTTCGAAAAGATGTTCGAACGACCTAACAGAAACAAGAAGGTGCTACAAGAAAGGATCAAAAATGAGATACGCGTACCATTCTTTGAAATGCGAGAACAACATGGAATTATAAAAACCGAACGCTACAAATTTGGACGATGTATTTTAAAGCACAAATTGATCTGAACAACACCTTAACATTCAAGACTTCCAAAATGTATCTGCAGCGGTTCAAGAGAAAAAAATAGATTATTTTTCGCATGAATACACCTAAAGTTGGCAGCAGATTTGTTGGCGCTAATATAGAAAAGAAAGCTGGTGAGAAGGCGTTTCATTGAAGAGAATAATTTTACACGAGAGCAGACAATTAACGCAGATCAGTCAAGATTTACTAAAGAGTTACATTCTGGGAGAACTCTTGCCGTTCGGGGAGCAAAGATAATTTATGGTACCGTGGGTTCATTTGTAGCAACCACCCATTCATACATGATAATACCTGTTATTGTAATAAATGGTACCCTTCTTCCACACATGTATGTTCTTGTCTTGGAATTTCCAGCAAGCATGCCACTTGAAATGCCAAATGTGAAAGCATATGCTAGAAAATCACCAAATATGATAAAAATGGATGTGAAAATGTTCCTGGAGCAGATGTTAAGGCCGAATTTGCATGGAAGAGATTGAATTCCTTTTTTGGTTGATTCGTGGACAGCAAAAAAATATAATGCTGTAAATAATGAGACAGTTCCAGAAGGTGTTAACTTTCACAAGAAGCTGATCCCTGCAAAATGTACTGGATTGGTACAACCAGCGGACGTTTTCTTTTTCCGTCTATTCAAAAGTATGATAAGGTTCATCACAGATACGATAGACAGTTAAAGTGTGGCAAAGAGAACAATTTCTTAGCATTCAATCGTTTGTGCACTTCCCATTTATGGCAAATAGATTCAAACAATTGATCCGATTCCCTTCCTTCAAATCTGGTTACACCGATGGACATCCAGGATCATTTCAGGCACCTTCCGAATACTGTGGCTTACAAGAAGGTTTCAAAGACGACTGTTTGATTCGATGTGCTCACTGTGAACGATGTTTATGTCTAGACCACGGATTACTCAATGACCTTCATGTCTACTGCACTTGAATATATTTTATTTCCATTACTTACAGGTTCTTGAATGCATTGGCTCGACTGCCTGCAGTACTCAGCCTCGTGTGGACTAATCTGCACAAGATGCTTGTCTTTATGTGTACACATACTCTATCTTTGGATGCTCTTAGCTCCTATGTTTCTTACCAATAGCAGCTGTAACTTGCATGGTATGCACATTTGGATATTGGCTATTCAACGCACTGTATAGATTCAAAATGTCGCGACAACATTTTGGTACCCTCCCTTGTTAGTTGGAGGGGAAATGTTTTCTTTAATTAGGTATATTTCCAATCTTGCTTAGTCTTGAGTTATGAGCCAGAATATGAAATTGCGACTAAATGCTTAAAAGAAAAATTAATAAGACATAGATTAGAACCTATTGAACCTTTCCAAATTCAGATTTGCCGATATGATGATAGATGTTAAGGACAACTGATGAAGAAAGAAGAAAATAAAATGTATGATATCAAAACTTATGCTTCATCAGATTAAAAATGTATTCAAATCAGATGATAAGTAATTGCTAGCTTTGGTATATGTCCTTATTGCGAGAACTCTTGAGTTTGAGAGACAAAAGAATCGTTTTTCAAGCTCAAATTGCTGCCAATACAAATGAACTACAGCGAATATGTTGGAAATGTCAATGCCATGTAAATGAGATTCGTATTTTGGCAATGAGATGTCTTTTTATCCAGCTATTTGGTTTATCAAAGCGACAATTAGAAGGTTTTACAGACGTTTCTAAAATTCAACATTTGACATTTTATTTGCAAATATCTCAACATTGAATTTGAAGCAAAATCGTTTTGGCCATTTTTGTGAAATTAATAATGAAAGTTTTTATGTTTGGAATTTAACTTGAAGTGGTACATAAAGTATGCCTGACTTGAGCATAAAGTATGGTCTTTTTTTACTTTTTCTTTGCTCAGTTTCTATGTTTGAAGACACGTGCGCTTGTACCGCCCACACTCCCCAGACACACATACACAGTATTTCAAGTACCAAAAAACCTCTATTTATGGTGAAATATTTAGGTCCAAAACACTACTTTATCTTAAGCATTTCAGCGACAGTGAAAGTAAAAACACTACAAAATATCAAAATCTGGCTAAAAATTTATGTTTGAAATAAATTAATAAATCTGATGTGTTCCATTCACATGACTTTCTCTACAGCTCTGCAACAAATTATTGTTATTTCATGCTTCTATTTACTTCATGCTAATCAAGAAAAAATTAGCAGAAGTCGTCTTATTACTTGTTTCCTTGTAAGTAGAAGGGAAATAAAGGAGTACCATAGGTTAAAATGATAGTCAAAAGCTGGTTGCTATGTGATTGAAGTTCCTTTGTTTGTATGGACAGGAGTTGACTAATTCCTGTATGAGAAAAGTATAAGTTTTTTAAAGCTGAAACCAATAACAAGGAATATCTCAAAAATTGCCAACTCCACGAAAAAAATGTAAATTACATAAATTGTGTATTTTGACGTGCTCTACATTTTTTGTGTAGTAAGTTTTTGTCCATCTCTTACTGTTTAGCAATTATGCAAAATTCCGTAAAATTCATCCAGAGTAAAGTAGTATTCAGAAGCTATTCTCAGAAAATTCAAGATATACATTTTGTCAGGTAAATATCTTTAATATATGATATTTTAATCAAAATTGTATTAGTCTTTTTGAAAAAATAAATATTTTCGAAAACATTTCCATGTAAAGGGCAGTTTGGAGTGGTTTTTTTTTCTTCTCAAAATCTTTGTGTCGCTTCCCTGGAAGATACTAAAATTAAATACCAAGTTTGGTATTTTACCGACTTTTCCTTTTTGAGTTATGTTCACATACACACGGATACAGGGACACACACACACACACACACATGGAACTTTTTTGTGAAAATGCTTTTTTTGGATACAGGGTACCCTGAAACGTATATTTCCGGTGAAATCTCGGTATCGAATTTTGTATTGGAGTGCAATACCTTCTCTATTCACTATGTACATAGTACGTGTAGAGAAAGTAAAAATGAAACTAATTCATGTCATCAGCCACTAGAAGATCGATTCAGTGAAGGAGATGGAGAGTTGAGCGAACAAAATTTGCATTTCAAATAGAACAGAGGTCCTCTCTTCCATAACACATTCAACATACAGTGTGGCAGTGGTTGAATAGAATTTCTCGTAGGAAATGAAATAGTTGAAGCAGAGCTCAGATCTAACGCTCCTATTTGATCTCCTTATATCATTCTAGAAAGCATAGTCGAGAAATATTTCAAAATGTCATGCTCATTTACTAGACAGATCTTTTCATTTCATTTTTCTAAGTTTATGCATGAAATGGAGCAGAGAAAAAAATCTGATGTGTTCCATTCACATGACTTTCTCTATATCTCTACAGCAAATTATTCTATTTACTTCATCTTATCGAGAAAAAATTAGGAGAAATAGTCTTATTACTTGTTTCCTTGTAAGTAGAAGCGAAATAAGGGAGTACCATAGGTTAAAGTGATAGTCAAAAGCTGGTTGCCATGTGTCTGAATTTCCTTTGTATGGACAGGAGTATTCCTGTATGAGAAAATTATGTTTTTCAAAGCTGAAACAAAAAACAGGGAACGTCTCAAAAAGACCAACGAAAAAATGCATATAACTTAAATTGTGTGTTTTAACGTGCTCTACATTTTTTGTGTGGTAAGGTTTTGCCCTCGTTTAGCAGTTATGCAAAATTAATTCACCCAGAATAAAGTAGTCTTCAGAGGCTATTCCCAGAAAATTCAAGATATTCATTTTATTTATCAGGTAAATATATTTAATATACGATAATTTAATCAATATCGTTAGTGTCATTTTCAACAAAATCAAAATTTTCGAAAAAAAAAAGCTCCATGTAAAGGGTAGTTTGGGATAGGGGATTTTTCTCAAAATCTTCGTGTCGCATCCCTGGAAGATACTAAACTCAAATATGAAGTTAAGTATTTTATCGACTTTTCGTTTTTGAGTTATCGTGTTCACAGTCGGACGGACACACACACACACGAATCTTTTTCTGAAAATGTTTTTTTTTTCGATACAGGGGACCCTAAAACATATATTTCCGGTGAAATCTTGGTATCGAATTTTTTGGTGGAGTGCAATACCTTCTCTATACACTCAGTACATGGTACGTGTAGAGAAAGTAAAAAGGGATGTGTAAAATAAATGAGCTCGGATATCTTACAGCACCCAAGCTAATAGATATCATATGGAGCAGAGATACTCAACCTTATTTATCTCCACATATTGATCAAGGTCGCGGGTTCAAACCCGGCGGAGGACGATGGACAAAAATCCTTAGCATGGCTTCCTTCTGAAGGGAAGTAAAGCCGTTGGTCCCGTGTCGTAGATTTACGGCACGTAAAAGAACCTCAAGCCTAATAGAGAGGTCTCTGAGCAAAATTAAGCGGTGTTTCACGCCCAATTTAGAATGGGACGCTGAGAACCATAGCAGTTAAAGAGCGTCCATAAATAACACGCCATTTCCATTTCCACATATTGATCACAGAGCTGCGACGCATTCATATACCATAGCAGACACAAACAAAATACTTGGTTATATTGGAACATGACACTGTGACCAGTCGTCACTGAGTGAGTGAATATGCTTCATGTACGGTCATGGATTAACTACACGCAAGGAAGACGAAAATGACAATATGAGGCATTGTTTCATAGGAGAAGAGATTGGGCTTCTCCTTTATGGATTATGGAAATGGTTGAAGGCTGACTGTGTGTGTCGATATTTTGGGACTAAGTGTGCCTCATGTCGGTAGATTCACTGGCAAATAAAACTCTGTGAGAAAAAATTCGAGCACGTCAACGCTGCTGTTAAAACCCGCATTATTTTAGCGCCGTTAAATAAATATAGGTAAACACAAAATTATACTGCTAAGGAAGAAGTAAATGCTCTGAATGGAACTCGATAAGGTGCCTTAACCCAACCAGTATTTTGAGCCTTAACGAGTAACACAAGAACGAAGGATTCTGATGCAGTTGAGTGTATTACTTTTCTCTTTATTTAATGTAACATACAGAATCTGCTTCTGTATGTTACTTACGAGCCTTGGGTGAGCTAGTTTTTATTTATTTTAATTTAACTTCAATTTACCTATGAGCAAAGGTGCTGCGAGAGAATTATAGATTATTTCGCAGAGATAGTCCACAACCGCTGAATGAGTCCTTCTCATATTGGAGTGATGTCAAAAGCCTGGACTTTAAGTATTAAACGTATAAACATAGGTTAGTTTCAGGCTCATAAACGTAGGAAAGAACGGGAGAAAAATAAGGGGAGTGTTCGAATCGGATACGGGTGGGGGCTGGGCATGAAAAAGGGGGTTTAGTATTTTCTTATCAACATAAGCCACTGCGCATTATATCGACACGATTCCCCGCACTCAACTATGCTGCATTATGATTGAAGATTTAGTGCAGTTTAAAAAGAACAAATATTATGACGAGTGCTTGTCTTACTAAGCAAATAAGGCTCTTTTCCTGCGTTTAATGACGTATACGTAATTTAACACTGATGTACAGCATTTAAAGGAGGATGTGACTGGCAATAAGGGAATGAAAGATTCATTTTACAAAATCTATAATAGTTTTACCGCGTGACTGTCATGCTTTCATTTTGTTAGAACTAAGAGCTACCTGGCGCGGTTAAAATTAGAGACTTGTCAGATCAGGTCTAGAAAAGGAAGAGCCAGAAACGCTTACCCTTTTATCTCTCTGTTTACGGTGACGGATGTGTTTGCAAAGAGCATGTGGCTAACCGCCTGCGGTGCCATATGTACTTAAAGTGGGCTTTAAACACCACCAAAAAAAAACAACAATAAAAAAAACAAACAAAAAAACATATGCCTAATTAACAGACACTAGAGTGTTGGGAGGTTGCTTTCCAAGAATTTAGACTGAGCAGGTAGAGTGTCCCAAAGAAAGGACAGAAACCAAACCGCACAAGTTACATCTCATAGAGTATAGTAGTTATTATTATTATTATTATTATTATTATTATTATTATTGGTCGTCTCTTTAGCCCGGTGGTAGCGCAGAGTCCGGGGTGCATTCAGCCTCATGAGATCCCTGGGGGGGGGCCAATTAAGGAACTACTTGATGGAGAAGTAGCAGCTCCAGCTCATGAAGACCGCATCAACCGACCGGGGGCTTCGAGGTGCTGACCACGTCTTACCCTCCAATACTGCACCCTACCCATGACGTCTGTCATGGACCGAGATGGGAGACGCAGCGGCCGGGCGGTAGGCCAAGGTTCCTTGTGAGCTGTCATGCCACGGAGTTGTTGTTATTATTATTTTTATTTTACATCTTAGTTTAAAAGATTTAACCGGCGTGACAGCTAAAGAAAAGAAGGTTAAAGAGAATCTAATTTTAGGCATGGAGGAAAAATCACTGTTGCTAAAGCTTTTACACATAATTGCTTATGTTTCTTTAAAAAAAAGTATTTTAGGTTTTGAAACAGAAAGTATTTTGTGTGCTCGTATTATGCGAACTTCTGAAATGAAGTTCAAGTTAAAATAGCTGTTGCAGAGAACGTGTTGGAGACTTACATAACATTTTGCAACATCTCTATGGAGCTAAACATTCTATTGCAGGAGTGTAGAGATAATGAGAGCAGAGGGCGAAGCCTGCCCCGGTTGCAAACAATTTGGGAGGCAGATAGAGAAGAAGATCTCTTCTACGTGCCTACAACACGCAGATAATCTCAAACTTCAATGACATCTGCTCCATCTCAACTAATTCAAATGTTATACTGTTGATTGTATAAGATATTGGAAGGAAAATGAAGTATGATGTTCTTTCTGAAAATGCTCGCAAACTAGAAAGTCCAAATATTCGACAACTAGATTTCACCGAAAATACATGTTTTCATTACAGCCGAATCAAAACAAAATCTCAGAAAAATCTGATGCGTTCCATTAACATGACTTTCTCTACTTCTTTGCAGCAAATTATTGTTAAAAACTATTGTTTTACTTTATGCTAATCGAAAAAACCAACAAATTATCAGAAATATTCTTATTACTTGCTTTCTTGTAAGTAGAACGGAAATAAGGGAAAAATAGAATTTTTTTAAAAGAAAAAGGTCCGCGTGTGTCGATAACACAAGAAAAAAGGTCGGTTAAATATCAAACCTGATGCTTAAGTTCATATGTTCAAAGGATGCAACACAGATTTTTAAGAAAATCCTCCCATCGCAACTAAACTTTACATTGAAAAAAAATGGCACTATTGATTTTGATTAAATTACCGTATATTTAAGATATTTATATAACAAATAAAATGTGTATATTAAATTTTCTAGAAACAGCTTCTGAAGTCCTCTTCATAATGAATGACTTTTGCATAACTGTAAACTGTAAGAGATAGACTCCACAAAAATTGTAGATCTCGTTAAAACAAACAATTTATGTCATATACCTTTTTGGAGAATTAATAGAAGGTTTCCTAAATCTTTCTGGTTATTGCTTTCAATTTTAAAATTATAATTTTTTGCAAACAGGAAGTATTCATCCACATTTCTTTTGTTTTATTCCTGGCCATGCAATGAAGTGATAAAACTAGACAGACAAATAAGAGTAACGTAATAATAAAACATTGGGGAAAACGAATGAAATAAAACAAATTAAATAAATAAGAAAGAAAAATAACGCGAATAAACAGAGAAAGTTTAAGAAAAGAAACAAACTAATGAATAGAATACAACCACAATTAAAACAGAATCAAATCTACTTAAACAATGTTAGCTATATTAAAAGGGAAAAGAAATATGAAATAAAATCGCTTGAAACACGAAAGATCGTGAGTCCAGAAGAAAAGAAAAGGTAGCAAAGCTAGCGAACAAAAGCGTAAGGCAAGCTAGCTGATATGCAGAATCTCAGCTACGAACAAAATTCACCCTCCACCACACACAGAAAATGTAATCAGGCGCGTTAAAATTTTAATAGCAGTAAGGACGTAGCGTGGCGTCTAAATTCATGAGACCCAATGAAAAGCCAACAAAATATAAAAATACAACACAGTTTCGACCAATAAAATCGGTGAAAGTAACGAAGATAGCAAAAGTCTAGGCAAATCCGGACTCTTGTCTAGCTGCGGGAGCATCGGGAAAGTCGGGGTGCACATCGACACTCACCGTGTAGTGAACCCACGTCGAGTCGTAGCTCATAGCAAAACGAGAAGTTACTAGTCCGCGATGTGAAAGAGTTTGTTCACAGAGAAAGGGAATTAAGAGGGAGATTGGTGCGAAGGGAAAGTGGAACATCTCAAGTAATTTGGATCGGTTTTGTTTTGGGGAGGCTAATGAGCTCTTGTACTTTGGACGGCCAGGGGAAAAGTGAAACATTACGTGCGGGAAAGTAAAGGGCACTTAGAAACCAGTAGCAGTGTTTTATTCAGGTTTCTCCCGCACACCCTGAGACCATCACACACTTCCTTAGCTAGCCGGCGATCCCACCTGTTACCTTATTCCCCTCCAAAACCCCGAAACAATAATTCCCGCCACAGCAAAGAGAACCGAATTTTAAAGTCAACCACACAACGCCAATTTTAAAACATTTTACCATCCTTTTGCCCAGTGATTTTCCTTATTTCCCTTCCACTTATAAGGAACTGCGTAATAAAGCATCCCTTCTAATGTTAAAGTCGATTATCATGAAGAAAGTAGAAGAATGCTCTTTAGTTAAGAATACTTTTCTTGTAAAACAGGTAAAGAAAGTCATGTGAATGGAACACATGTGATATTTTTTTGATGCTGCCGCTGTTAATTCGGTAATACTGTAAAATAGTTTTAATTTCTCTGCAATGTATAGTAAATAGAGGAAATATTGTATTCCACCTAATACTTCGCTGTCGAGATTTCGGCAAAAATATGTAACATAAGGCAATCTGAAAGGGGAAAAATATATATATATATATATATATGTGTGTGTGTGTGTGTGTGTGTGTACGTGTGTGTTAAAATAGTATAACACAAAAATGAAAAGCCGGTTAATTGTTTATCTCTGGACCTTTCAAGAATGTTAAGCGGATATTTTAAGAAAATACGCCCTCCAGTCCACCTTATACATGGCAACATTTTTGAAAGTCTTTATTTTCTCAAAAATGGCTCTAACAATTTTGACTAACGTATCATATGTTTAATATAATTTTATGAACATTTCAGCTGAATTACTCCTATTTCTGAATTACTGTTCTTAACTGGTAAACGGTAAGAAATAGACAAAATCTTACAGCATTAAAATATAGATCTCGTTAAAGCATACAATTATTTCATAAGGTTTATTTTCCTCCCCCTCGGGTTAACCGTTTTCAAATATACATTATTATTGCGTCAGATTTTCAAATTATTATATTTTTCACAAATAGGAAGTCGTTATTTTTTTCCTTTTTATTGTTTTCTTTTGTTCTTTTCTTGCAAACAGAATGGAATTTCAAAGTTGTCACACACAGACTCGCTCATAAAATATTTTACTTTCGTTTAATCGTTACATATTTCCCTAATCGTGTTGCACTGATAAGGAAATTGTAAAAAGACAGTTTCTGTAAATATTTATCTCGATAAACATGTACGAAATATAAGAATAAGCGTTTAAGAATAATTTGTACTCGAATGGAAAAAGCCATGTGAGTACAACACAAGATATTTTATTAACATTCATACACTCTAAATGCATTGAAAGATTTAGCACAATAATAGTCGTAATTCGTAGGGATTTTCCCCCCGCTGGGAGATCTAGACCGGGGTGCACTCAGCCTCGTGAGGTCCCTGGAGGAGCTACTTGTTGGAGAAGTAGCGGCTCCACGTCATGAGGACCGCATTAACCGACCGGGGGGATTCGAGGCGCTGACCACGTCTCACCCTCGAATACTGCACCCTATGTAGGTACATGGTACGTGTAGAGAAAGTAATGAAACGTGTACATCGGTGGCTACCCATTGGTAGTCGCAAAATAAGTACCTGCAGAGGAATTCACAGACAACAACTTATATAATCGTAAATCGGAGGGCCATTTCCGTTTCAGTCGCCTGACAGGCGGTATAGTGGGCTGCAAGTATTTTATCCTAGATTTTAAAGTAAGAAGAAGTCCTGCAAGCCGATCAGGACGCGAAGAAGGTTCGGGAATGTTGCTAGATAGCTGCAGAGAGTGCAAGTGGCGAATTTCTTTCCGTGCGAAACGGCAAGGTTGGAGTGAATTCAAAAGTCTGACGTGTTCCATTCACAAGACCTTCTCTATACCTCAGTAACACGTTATTGTTATAACTACTTTATACTAATCCAGATAAGCGATAGCAGAAAAGGTCTTATTACTTGTTTCCTTGCAGATAATAAGGAAATACAATTGGCTATAGCTATAATCAAATATTTTAAACGCTGGTTGCTATGTGATAGAAATAGAGGATGAAAAATTCCCGTAACAGAAAAGTTAAATAGTTTAAAACTGAAACCAATAACAAGAAATACCTCGGAAATGTACTTGACATTAACCGTGTGCTATAACGAGATCAATTCTACAAAAGTGACCCAGAATAAAGAGATCTTCGGAGCCTATTGCCAGAAAATTCAAAATACAAGCTTTATTTTTCATGTAAATATCTTTAATATAGGTATTTTAATCAAAATCGTTAAAGCCATTTTTGAGAAATCAAAGTTTTCCATTTTTTTCCATATAAAGAGTAGTTTGGGCTAGGGGCATCTACTTGACTTGACTCCGTGGCACAGCTCAATAAGAGCCTTGGCCTACCGCCCGGCCGCTGCGTCCCCCATCTCGATTCATTACAGACGTCATGGATGGGATGCAGTATTGTAGGGTGAGACGTGGTCAGCGCTTCGAGCCCCCCGGGCAGTTAATGCGGTCTTCGCGACCTGGAGGCGCTACTTCTTTATCAAGTAGCTCCTCAATTGGCACCCCAGGGACCTCACGAGGCTGAGTGCACCCCGGACCAGGTCTCCCATCGGTACTGGGAATCGAACCCAGGTCTCCCGCTTGGCATGCAGCAACGCTACCACAGCGCTAAGGAAACGACCGAGGGACATCTATGAAAGACATTAAACTTCAATTCTTTTCGTTTTTGAAAAATCATGTTCAGGGACGTACTGACACTGACACACACACATACACATACACACATATACACATACACACATACACAAGGATCTGTTTCTGTAAATACATTTTTTGGATTCAGGGGAAAATACACACACATACACACACATACTTACACAAGGATCTGTTTCTGTAAATACATTTTTTGGATTCAGGGGAAACACGTGTTTCCGGTGAAATCTCGGTATTTTGGGTGGAGTGCAATACTATGTACCAAGTGGAGAAAGCTATACTGGATGGATCTGTGCCTATTGATGGTCGGCGTGGGTACATTTTTTGTGTAAAACATGTGTTTTATTTTAATTTACTTTTGATGTTATTTATTTGTTTGTTTATGCATCACAGTTTTCTCAGCAAAGAAACATTTTATTAGAAATGTAGGAATTTTCCGTAAAAGAGTTATTCTGCATGTCTTGATTTGTTTGCGTAAAGTAAGAAAACAGCAGAGCCGGGAAATCAACACTTTCCCATTTGCGTTGTTTTTGCCTAGGATTATTGTTTTTTCTTTCTCTATACGTACTGTGTACATTGTGGATAGAGAAACTTCGATACCAACATTTCACCGGAAATACATCTTTTGGGTCCCCCTGAATCAAAAAAATGCATTGTATGTGTTTGTGTGTCTGTGGACAGCATGGTTCAAAAACGAAAAGTCCGTTAAATACCAAACTTGGTATTAAGTTCATAATCTTCCAAGGATGCGACACGAAGATTTAGATTAAAATTCCCCCATCCCCAATACCCTTTACATGGAAAAATGTTCGAAAATGTTTATTTTCTCAAAATGGCTCTAACGATTTTGATTAAAATAACATATTAAAGATATTTACCTCACAAATAAAATGTATATTTTGAATTTTGTGGAAATAGCCTCTGAAGACTTCTTTATTCTGGATGAATTTTGCCGAATTTTGCTTAACTGCTAAACCGTAAGAGATAAGCAAAAAACTTACTGCACAAAAAATGTAGATCTCGTCAAAACACACAATTTATGGCCTTTACGTTTTTGCTGTGGAAATAACCGTTTCCAAGATATTCCTTTTTATTGGCTTCAATTTTGAAGTGCTTATGATTTTCTCAGACAGGAAGTGTCTGTTTTTCTTTTATTCAACTCCTGGCCAAGCAAAGAAGGGATTTACAATGACAATCGCATAACGATAGCTTTTAAAACATTTGACTATCACTTTAGCATAGTGCATTCCCTTAGCTCCCTTCTACTTATAAGGAACTAAGTAATAAGAACATTCTGCTAATGTTTATCTCGATTAGCATTGTGTAGAAAGGAGAATAATCTTTTGTAAGAAGTTTGTAGAGCAGCTAGAGAAAGTCATGTGAATGTAATATATTAGATTTTTTTTTATTTGGGTAAAACTACAAATTCGTCCAATAAGATTACGGAGAACATCAAAGAAATACTAATACAATAAACTGGTGATTTGGACCCGGCGCAGGTTTCACCCAGAGATAGCGTTTGTCCAAAAAGATGTAGAAAGTGCGACACCTTGAGTCTCACAAGTTTAATGTTTAGGCTAGCTGCTACGCTTTGTTTTTAAAGCCATATAGGTTGAGTCTGCATTGCGCGAACAGGCGTGTCCATTGTTTTTATCGCCCAAGGCAGGTGTCACTACGTGTTACGGTTTTACTCCACCTTGTTACAGCCTGCCTCCGCTCCAACATCGAGGTTCGATTTTTTTATTGTTTAATGGTTTTTCCACTCGTACAGGTGTTCAAACGGCGTTTGCCTTAATGGGAAGCAAAAACAACGCAAAGTTTCGTATTTTGTTTACAGGACCATTAAATTGCTTCCTTTAGAGCAGTACGCGTTTTGTTTTTCTCTCTTCCTCCCCTTTCCTCTCTGTCTTCATCTTCTTCCTCCTCTTTAGCTTTATGCACTCTTAGGAACGAGTAATAACTGAGGTTTCCATTCGGGAGGTACCGGGTTCGATACCCGTCACTGCACACTCTGACTTTTAGTTTTATGGCGTTTCCCTAGCCATTGGGAGTATACTGAAGTGGATTCCCAGTTATTAAGGTTTCCTTTCTATCGTTTTCCTTTCATTCCGTTTCTTACTGATCTTTCAGCGTACTTCTAGAGTGTCATGTTTTGTGGCACTGCCGGATGAAAGCCACGACGCTTCTTCCAAAAAACAATAGAGTTAGGTACAAGATGCTTGTTCGCTCTAGACAAATGACCTTGAATTTTGGGAGAAAATTCTTTTTGGGGGGGGGGAGTCCTTTTTAATTTTACTTAATTTACCCCTCATCAACCAAACACATTTAGCGAACGTGCAGTGAGCTAGCCTACCTCTGATAAACAGGTTAGCAAATGGTCGTTTATAAGAGACAACTCTGCTTCCTTATGATTGCGTTTCGAGAAGACACAGCGTACAGTTGGCTGCAAACTGTTGTGCGTTACGGGTTTATGCCGTTGCCAGTGATTTAACGAGAGGTGCTTAGTTACTAACGTGACAATACCTCGTAAGGTGTCAAAACTGAAGGAAAAAATGTTCAAAAGGTATACCATCAGGTTGTAAACATCTAACAGGATTGCTGGGACAAAGAGACCCTTGTGGAAGAAAGGATTGACAGCATTATTAATATTCAAGACCAAGGAATGGAGAGAAGCGACGAGGATAACAAAAATTACAGCAACTCAGAACAACAATAACAAGAAGAAAATGCGGGATAATTGTCGTGAATAGAAGAAATACAAGAAAATTAACTTTAAAGTGTAGCGTAAGCAGTAACAGAGGCTAAAAATGAATCCATGTGGCTGACATCACTAGGAGGGCTCTGTCAATTGCCAGGATCGTATCATCGCCGCCGGTGTGCCAGAATTTCCTGACATAGGGCTGTCGCTTTTAAGGACACTTGAAAACCATCGGATCGGGTTCCTGAGTTGAGAAGGCCTAACCAACTTAGCTACCCAGACTGACAACTTCACTGTAAGTGTGGTAATTGTTACTGCAGCGCAGAAACAGAACATGATGGCCCTACCCCACCCTTCTTCCTCACTTTAAAGTTTGCGGTTGGAAACTAACCCTCGCCACTTACTGGGCCCTCAACTGAGGCGAGATTCTCGGCTTGCAAGCAGTGTCTCCAGGAAACAGATTTTACGTTGCTTCTCGCCCCTAGTACACTTTCGTCTTTTGTTTGCTAATGGTTACTGCCCAGTGATCCCGTTTGAGGGCTATCATGTTCTGCCGTTCCTGCTTCTGTGTGCCAGTGCTCCAGTAAAGGTGACTCATCTAACCTCTCATTTAAACATTTGATTTGGTAAGAACTAGCGCTCGACCTGTAGTCTTGGACAGTAGAGAACTACTTGGTTGAACGGGTAGTTCTTCGCGCTCTTTGGAAAGTTCCAGTGGTGGGACATGTTTCGAGCCAGCAACTCGTCTCTATGGTTGTCTACCTGTGTAGTTTCCTGTGGTTCCTTTACTCCATCGCTTCCTCCTGTTGCTCTTTTTGTCTGATTCAACTATTCCAGTGATGTCAAATCCTCGAGACATATCCTAAAATGCAACGCGCTATGTTAAAATTGTTTTTCAGGTGTACGAATATCTAGCCATGGCAAGAGGATTGGCAAGGAGAGCTGAAGGACAGTGGTTCGAGTCAAACGCGACGTCCAATTAGAGGAAGCGTTGACTACGCTGGAGAGGGTCTCGCTGTTCAGAGGGAACTTGCTTGTGGCCATTATCGCAAATCAGCTCTATACACAATGACTTCAGCCATTGAAGTCGTGTTGATACAAGAAGAAATGGATACCTATTTACCATCTGCAGCATCTATAGTTCTAATGATAGGGTTTTTAAAAACACTGCAACACCTTAACTGTCCCATAATTGAGTGGCAAAGATTCTATTATTCTTTAGTAAGTAACTGGCAAAAATGCACACATAAATGCAAGGAAAACTAAATTAAAGAAATCGGCTACATTAGAACTGATCACTTCCATTAGGAATTTGAATTTATTTTAAGTGCTCTTCTGCTACGCCTTCATGGGACAAAATAGTATGGAGTATTAAATTGGCTTTCAAAGACTTAGGATCTCACCTCAGACTTATCAATATGGATTTCCTGACAACTCCATTACTGTTTTCTTGTTCAATAATTGAATAATGTGCTATTTGAGATTTATTTTCTTGTTCTAAAATCTGGAATAATTATTATTTAGGCTTGGCTTTCAGCAGTTTGACATTACTTTGGATGGGATAATGAAGCTGTATTTACTTCACAACACTGCAAAATGGTGATCATTTATAAACTTATTAATAGATATAAATTAAATGAATAATATAAATCCATATTATATATTTCTAAATGAAAAATGTGAGGGGGCAATTAATTCACTATGGATTATAAATTATCACTCTGCGAACACGGCAAATAATTAATGATTGTCACAAGGTCTTCGGCCTTCAATAATAGTGGAATTCGCGTTCAATTTCTCTTTTTAGGCCTAGATGAAACGTAACTGCATAATGTCAATTTACCTTGCAATAGATATACAGGGTGTTCCAAAGCGACACCAAACGAAGATGTGGACCTTGTTGGTCATACCGTACGTAATACGTGAATATAATTTTCAGCTCTAAAACTGCCATAAAATCACCCTGGATTAGGCAGTCATACATAACCAAATGACACGTGTCTGGCCCACTCCAAGAGAGATGCCGGTTCATAGCGAAGCTCCCAGTCGCGTGGTGTAGGGGTGGTTTGATAGACACGCCGGTGCGGCATAGGTCACCTTAGTAATGGAAAACGTAGCATGTGGGTTTTGTTGTGTGTTTCGTATAACACGTTCTGAGGTTGTTTACGTTGTTCCTTCGCTGCCTAATCCCATATGTGTGCGATTTTTAAACACACATAAAGCTTTAAATAGAAGAGTTTGAAGGTTGGGACATCAAGTCAATGTGTAAGCTAATCGACTGCTATCTTCGTTTTGAAACAGTCTGTATAGCTGATCACTGATGCACTGACGTAAACTTTACAGGAGGACTTAATACCCACTTTTTAAGAACCATTATTAGATTTTAAATTGAAAACATACACCTTCCTTCCCAATTGTGTATTTTTAAAAGGTCCGTCAGTGGTTGTTATTACGTGTGTTAAATATATCTACTACGCCATGATATTACCGCGTCTGCCTTCTGTTTTCACTACCGCGTCTCCTATTGGACGTTGCGTTTGACTCCTCCCACGGTTGTAATTCTGTATGACATATGAGAAATTCGCGTCCCGGCCCTTGCATTGAATTTTTCAAATCTGATTCTATATTCCAACTTACTGCCTACACGCCAATAACAAAGGGACAATAAGCGAATCGAAAAAGTGAACTAATAGAGAAGCATGATGATCGTTTCCTCTGAACACACCTGCATCCAAAGTAAAAATATGCACTCAGTTGCTCAGGTTTGATCATTCTCAAAGAATAATGTTTTGTGTTTGAGACAAACATAGGCATATAAAACATATTTTGAAATACGAGTTACAATGTAGTGTAGTGAATTGCAATTAAAAACTTCCTCTAGATTTTCTAGTACTGAATTTGGGCGATGGCGATGTCATCACTACATAACTTCCTTTGTTGTTTTATAACCTTAAAAAATTACAATTCGTTGAGATTAGTCTTCCATTAAATCTCTGTACCACGTTTCAAAATATGGTGTGGTCTCTTTTTAGATAAACTATTTCTTGTCGAAATCCTTCATGTATCTACTACTGATGCATTTAGTGTTTTCAGCATGCCACTAATATTGCGAAACTTGAAAAGGTAGAGTCAGAATGAAGAATTCAATGCTATAGCAGCAATTTGAATGACAGACTTCTCGGTGTATTACGACATTGTTACGTCACCATTGTGGTCTGTTAGTCATCTAAAATATTAACTCTACCAAAGGATATCGGAATTTTTGGATTTAAATTGATGCGTATATAGCGAAAAAATCTTGTGTTCCATTCACATGACTTTCTCTACATCTCTGCAACAACTTATTGTTAAAAATCTAATGCTTCTATTTACTTCATGCTCATTGAGAAAAAAATTAGCAGAAATAGTCTTATTACTTGCTTCCTTTTAAGTAGTTGCGAAACAAGGGAGTACCATAGGTTAAAGTATTAGTCAAAAGTTGGTTGCTATGTGACTGAAGTTCCTTTGTTTGTATGGACAATGCAAAATTTCGTAAAATTCATCCAGAATAAAGTAGTCTTCAGAAGCTGTTCCCAGAAAATTCAAGATATACATTTTATTTGTCAGGTAAATATCTTTAATATACGACATTTTAATCAAAATCGTTAGCTATTTTAGAGAAAACCAACAATTTCGAAAACAGTTTCACGTAAAGGGTAGTTTGACTTTGCGGGATTTTCTTCAAAATCTTCGTGTCGCATCCTTGGAAGATACCAAACCTAAATACAAAGTTTGGTTTTTAACGGACTTTTTGTGTTTGAGCATTTTTCTAAAAATTTTTTTTTGGATTCAGGGGGTCCCAAAACATGTATTTCCGGCGAAATTACTGTATCGAATTTTTGGGTGCATTACAATACCTTCTCTATACAGTATGTACATAATGCGTATAGAGAAGGTATTGCACTGCGCCCAAAAGGTCCATGTGTGTGTGTGTGTGTGTGTGTGTGTGTGTGTGTGTGTGTCTGTGGACACGATAACTCAAAAACGAAAAATCGGTAAAATACCAAATTTTATAGTTAAGTTAAGCATATTCCAGGGATGCGACACGAAGGTTTTCAGAAAAATCCCCCACCCCAAACTGGCCTTTACATGGAGAAATTTTCGAAAATTTTGATTTTCTCAAAAAAAAAAAAGCGACTTTGATTAAAATATCGTATATTAAAGATACTAAACCCTAAGAGATGGACAAAAGCTTACCCCACAAAAAATGTAGAGCACATTAAAACACACAATTTATGTTATATACATTTTTTGGTGGAGAGATCGGATTTTTAGATATTACTATTTCTGCTAATTTTTTCTCGATTAGCATGAAATAAATAAAAGCATAAGCTTTCTAACAATAATTAGTTGCAGAGATGTAGAGAAAGTCATGTGAATGGAACACATCAGATTTTTATTTTAAATACCAGTTAGTGCAACACTTGCTTGATTACTTGGTAATTCTAATGTACAAGTTTTAGTAAACTATTGTCCTTTGAGTAGATAAGCAGACTTAATTATAGAGAGAAAATCGTTGTTCTCACCATGCCCACGTGCTTACTTTTTAATAATTAAAAAGGAGAAATAAGATAATGAAAAGTCTGTTCTTGGCCGCAAAGTTTCAAATACAGATGCGATAATGGTAACAAAAGCTTTAATTAACAATGGAATGGGTCTTGTACAGATTGAAAAGAATCTGTAATTAATTTTTTTAATGCGTGTATGTTAATACAAGAGCAGACGCCAGCACGCCGAGTGCTATCTTAAAGTTGATCCAGTCTTTATAAACCATTTTCTAATCCTGCGTGTTCCTATTAGCCATTGATGTGTCGCATCCTCAAGGACAACTAGTACTCATCGTGTATTTTTACTTTCTCTACACGTACTATATACTTAGTGTATGGAGAAGGTATTGTAATGCACCCAAAAAAAGAATCTGATGTGTACCATCCACTTGAAGCGAAGTAAGGGTTAAAGTGATAGTCAAAAGCTGGTTGCTATGTGACTGAAGTTCCTTTGTTTGTATGGACAGGAGTTGACAAATTCCTGAATGAGAAATCTATAAGTTTTTCAAAACCGAAACCAAAAACAACGAATATCTCAAAAGCGCTCAACTCCACGAAAAAAGTGTATATGACATAAATTGTGTGCTTTATCCTAATCCACATTTTTTGTGTAGTAAGTTTTGTCTATCTGTTACGGTTTGCCAGTTATGCAAAATTAAGTAAAATTCATTCAGAACAAAGTAGCCTTCAGAGGGTATTCCCAGAAAATTCAAGATATACAGTTTATATGTCAGGTAAATATCTTTAATATACAATATTTTAATCCAAATCGTTAGAGCCATTTTTGAGAAAATCAAAATTTCAAAAAAATTTCCATGTAAAGGGTAGTTGGGGGTGGAGGATTTTCTTGAAAATCTTCATGTCGCATCCTTGGAAGATACTGAACTTAAATACGGAGTTTCGTATTTAACGGACTTTTCGTTTTTGAGCTACGCTGTCAGACACACACACACACACACACACACTCACACACAGACACATGCGCACACACACGGACCGTTTTCCCAAAAATTCTTTTTTTGGGATTCTGGGGGACCCAAAAGCTGTATTTCCGGTGAAATCTCGGTATCGAATTTTTGGGTGTATGCAATACCTTTTCTATCTATACACTATGTACATAGTTCGTGTAGAGAAAGTAATGAACCATGTGTGTGTGTGTGTGTATATATATTTTTCTGTGGGCAGCATAGCTCAAAAAAGAAATGACCGTCAAATACCAAATGTACACACACACACGAACCTTTTTCAAAAAATGCTTCTTTTTTTTTTTTTTGGATAAAGGGGACCCTAAAACATATATTTCCGTTGAAATCTTGGTATCGAATTTTTGGGTGGAGTGCAATACGTTCTCTATAGACTATGTACCTATAGAGATAGTAATATACTTTTATGCTGGCCTTGTTTGTTGTTTTCTTGGTGTATAATGACGGTGGTTATAGTAACTTGGAGAGTGTTTAATAGCAGGTGGCCAAACTGCCCCGTGTACGACGTGTGAAGGTATCCCTTCGTGCGTTAAAGGAGTTGCAGAACCCACGGGGCTGTTTCAACGGTCAGTGAAGAACTGGAAGAGCAGCCTGCATTTTACCCTTTTTGCTTATCAGCGGTGATGGTGGCCAGTGCATCACTGACACGTCTTCTAAAGATGCTACACAACATTTTTGTTACAATTCGTCCACCCAAAATGTCCTTTACAGGGTACAATTTTGCTCATGTTTATTTTCTAGAAACAGCTAATAATTTTTATTAAAATGCCATATGTACCTATAGCTGGTAAAATGTAGGACGTACAAAAATAATTTTCACATAAAAATGTAGTCTCGTTAAAACATACAATTTATTTCAAACAAATGTTCAGTAGCGTTTTCCATTTCTGGGAAATCAGTTCCTATTTTTCAACTTTTTCAATACTTCCAACTTATTTTTAATTGTTTTTTTTTTTTTTTTTTCCTGTAGCCAGGAAAGAGCGAGCATTTCACAATCAGGATACAGCAATTACATTTTTTAAGCCTTGAATATCGCTACAGTTTGCCGCTCTTCCGCCTACAACGAAATGTGCAGTGAAACCATTTTGGTAAATGTTTATCCGAATTTGTCTGAAGCGGATCAAAGAGAAACTTTTGCAAGAATAGTATGTCGAGATATGAAAACAAAGGATGGTGGGTAGGGAAGGCCGTATGAGTAACGTCAGATATATCCCATTACATAATTGAAAATTGTAAAGGCCGCCAATCGTATATGTTCTCCCTTGGAGGTAATTACATGAATATAACGTGAACTTCAAAACGCTAGATGCAATCATACCATTTGTCCGCGGATATGCATATATACTGTCTCTAGGGTTCGACGTCTGCGTGTATAACACTGCAGACCAGCACGAATATTCAGGAAATATAACGAATTCTCTTCGACTGCTTAAATGGACCTTATCCTGATGAACATTTGCAAACATTCAAGGCTCGTTTGTTTTCGTGACACCAACTTTAGTGCTTAATCCATTCTTACTTTCTCTACACGTGCTATGTACATAGTATATAGAGAATGTATTGCACTCCACCCAAAAATTCGATATCGAGATTTCACTGGAAATACATGTTTCGAGCCTATGTGTCTATGTGTGCGTGTGTGGGCAGCATAGCTCTAAAACGAAAAGTCCTTTAAATACCAAACTTGTTCAGTATCTTCCGAGGATGCGACCTACAAATTCTCAAGCGCACCCCAACTACCCTTTGCATGGAACATGTTTTGAAAATTTTAAGTTTCTCAAACTCTAACGGTTTTCATTAAAATGTCGTGTTTTCATTAAACACAAAATGTGTGTCTTGACTTTTCTGGGAATAGCCTCTGAAGACCTTTTTTCTGGATGAGTATTGCTGAATTTTGGTGAACCGTAAAAGGTAGACAAAAACTTATTACACAAAAAATGCAGATATCTTTAAAACGCATACTTTGTCTCATGTACGTTTTTTGTAGAGGTCACTATTTGGAGATATCCCTTGTTATTGTTTTCAGCTTTAAAATACTTATACTTTGTCATACGGGAATTTGTCAACTCCTGGTCATACAAACAAAGGAATTTCAGTCACATAGCAACCAGCTTTTAAACCATTTGGATTGTCGCTTTAGCCTATGACGCTTCTTTATTTCCCTTCTGCTTACAAGGAAGCAATTAACAAGACCTTTCCTGCTAATTTGATCTCAATTAGCTGAAGTAGATAGAAGAACAAGCTTTTTAACAATAAGTTGTTACAAAGATGTAGAGAAAGTCATAGAAATGAACACATTAGATTTTTCGTTTTGTGATTTGTTATTTGTTTCTGTCTCTCCAGCACACACATACATACACACACACACACACACACACACACACACACTTGCACCCACTTCACCCACAGAACCTTAAGTAAAAATCCCTTTGGAAAAGGTTGAACTCATGACGAGTTCGGCCAATAGCCGGGACGGAATTGCAGTAGAGACCACAACCGGACCTCGGCGTTCAGGCAAGGATGTTCCCGTGGTGGTGGGGTGGTGGTGATGGTGGTGGTGCTATTTCCCTTCCGCAAGATGGTGATGATGAAAGGAAACACACCCATTCCTCCCTGCGAGGAAGACCATTCTCACTGGTACCGAGAATCGAACCCGGCCCCCACTACGCTAACGGAGGTTTAATGTATATTTCTAGTGAAATGTCTTTGTCGAATTTTTGAGTGGAATGCAATACTTCCTCTTCCTATCATAAGTGTACAATAGAACACGACTGTACTTTTCTCAGAAATGTACTCTTCGAGAATTCTTGCATAAGAAGACACGAGTTCTAAGTAATGCTACATTCACACGCAGACGTAACGTAGCATAAGCGCAGACGCAAGGAAACACCATTCACAATGCAATCGTAAGCGCAAGAAGTTGGCACGGGTTTCTAGATCCGCAAGTTACATGCGAATATCTTCCAAGCGTTCCGCAAGTTACAAAGTGAATAATATAACCAACAAAACCACATAAGAAAATTCACTCAATCTTTTACAAAATAAATACATTACATACCAACAACTGACGCTCGCGGCAGTGACGTCACAATAATTGCTCAATCAAAATTACTGAAAATAGTACAAGCATAGTTACATCCATTAAATCAAAGAAGAGTTCGCTAGGAGACTGACATAACCTCTTTGAGGGAGATTAGAGATGGCGCGGCACGGCCTAATAGAAGCTGGGGTGCGATCATTTGTTAATGAATTCATGGGCAATGCAAAGAGAAAAGAAGTAGAATTATTGCTCTTTGCATGCACCGGAAGGATAAATTTTGGAGTTTGCAAACTCTTGCATTGCATTGCGTTGTGTCTTGCGTGTTTCTACGTGAATGCTTACATTAAATAATATGAGTCCAAACTCTTGCGCTTACATTGCGTCTGCGCTTGCATTTCATTGTGAATGTAGCATAAGTTGTCTCAGTACGGCATACAGGGATTACACTAAGAGAGCCAGTTTGTGGTTCTTGTTTATTTTCAGACTCTCCTCGTGTATAAATCCGGAGAGAATTATTAGTAGAATGCACTTTGGGAGCGGCTGTCAGCTCTGGGTCGATGTCAGGACCCCAGCTTAGTCCTGTAGTAATCCTCAGGCGCATTGCCGTTATTTATTACCGGAGAGCAGACCTTGGTAGCATTGCCGGCTCAGGGAGCCATAAATACCTGTATCCGGTGTCAGCCTTGTGTAGATTCTCCATTGTTTCTACACAGCAATTAACCCAGGGATTCTTCTGGTTGTGCTGATCTCGTGCTGAAGCCCTTTTAGGAAAAGGAACAAAGTGGATGTAAATCACATTGCGGAGATAACGAGCGTCTTCAAGCGTGTGATTTATTCCTCCGATACGCCTTGAGATCTAGTTTTTTGAGTCTCTATTGCATCGTTACAACGTTCCCTTTTGCTCTTAATAGAACCAAGATGCTGATAAGTTGTGTTTGGATTTTTGGGAAATATTTATTTTTATGCACTAAAAATGTTGAAAATATGTGCTAAAAAGTAAATTTTTCAAATTTTCCATCCCTAAAGATTCCCGATTGTGACGAATAAGTGCCTTGAATTTCCAAAATGATCGCTCCACGTCACAAGGAGTAATCTAGCGTAATTATAACATGGCATGTCAATCACATCATTAATTTCAGCATTTTACCATCAGAATTGAAAATATCCTTAAATTTCGCAGCATATTGTTGCACTACTTTTCACTCTGGGCATGTTTAATCCACTGTGAAGTCAAAACTGTCGATATGCAACTTCCCAGCACAACTAGAAGGTTGTCTAAACTTTGCGGATTCACAAATGAGTGACTAATTGACTATACAGTTTAACATGTATCAGTTTATATACTAGCGGGCGGTGTTTATTTATTTCAAGCTTATGGCAGTGGAGGAATTCCCGTTCTTATCTTGCGAGCTCATATAACTAAGGAATGCATTCTTCAAACTGTAAGAATAGTATAGCTGACATATCAGTTCTTATAATAATTAACAACAAATTGGTCATCTGGCATGTGTCATTGAGCATGTGTATGACAATTACAGAAGTGGATAGTGACTTGTTAAAAGTAATTCTGCTGCAGCTTTTGTGATTTTATGAAATTATGTGCAAATTATTTTAAAAAAGTTCCCTTTATGCGATTTCTGTGTAATTTATGTGAATATACGAACAATATTTATTTACTTAAATCAGAAAGTATGTATTTTTATGTGCAATAAAACTTGAAATGTTTGGTCTAGTGTACATATTCAGAACGTTAAACTCAGTTTCAAGTTCATATTAGGACGCAAACAAAATATGTTTTTACCTAAACATCCGAGCTTTAGTTATAAGTGTTTGAAATAACAGCAGATAATGTGGCAGTTTTAAACACATCAATATTAATTAGACTTTAGATAATTACGTGGGACTTTAAGCAAGTTTCCTTGTTGACATTGTAACTGTTGTTAATCTGAGATAGGGAACCATAGTCCGGAAACATTTGAGACAAAAGTTATACGCCAAAGCCTGTGTTCATTGGTTTTAGAAGATGCTATACTAAAATAGCATTTAGCCGAGCGAGGTGGCTCCGCGGTAACATGTAAGATACCTATTCAGGTGGTCCGGTTTCCATTCCCACTCAAACCTTGGATTTGTCGTGTCGAGTGGTCTTATTTTATCTATCACGATTTCCTTTCCCTCATTTCGCTTCCTTCTCATATTTCAGGTGTGCATCTAGGTTCCTCAGAGTGTAGTGTTGCCGGGAAGATGGCATGCATACTTGCTTCAAGGAAATAGTATTCCCCGCGGACAATACTGGGCTGCTTGTTTGAGCAGATCGTTCAACGCTCTCTCCGGTGGGTCTTGGAGTAAAAATATGATGTGTTACACTCACACGACTTTCTCTAGCAGCTCTACAAAATTCCTATAAAAAGATTATTCTTCTTTCTTCACAATGCTAATCGAAATAAGCACTAGCAGAATGTTCTTACTTCATAGTTTTTATAGGAACAATGCACTAAGCTAAAGTGATAGTCTAATGTTATAAAAGCTATCGCTATACGATTGTCATTGCAAATTGATTCTTTGCTTGGCCAGGAGTAGAACAAAAGAAAAACGGACACTTCCTGACTCAGAAAAGTTTAAATACTTCACAATTGAAACCAATAACAAGGAATATTTTGGAAACGGTCACCTCTACAACAAAAACGTAAAGGACATAAATTGTGTGTTTTGACGTGATGTTCATTTTTTGTGTTTTGAATTTTTGTTTATCACTTACGGTTTAGCAGTTAAACAACATTTGGCAAATTCACCCAGAATAAAGAGGTGTTCAGAGGTAACTTCCCAGAAAATTCGTTAACAGCGCCACAACACACCTAGGCCGTCCCTTATATCCAGTCCCAACACGATACAGATACGTGACCGTGATGGAATTGTGAAGTCATGTATTTTGCATCATTAGAGATCCCTTTGGACCATTGACAATCACTTTGCCTTACGTGTGAAAAAAAAAAAAAAAAAATATCACCTCATCTTAGAATATCACCTTATTCCAGTTGCGGTTAGCATTTTCCTGTTAGATCGGCTGGAGAGTGTGTTGAGTTTAAAAAAAAATTGGATTCTTAAAAGTGTTTCAGAACATTGGCTTTCTTAACAATACTTGTAGTATTTTTTCATACGTACACATTCCATTTTTGCCATTGAAGGAGAACTGTTCTTGCTTTTGCGCACCACATGCTTTTGTGTCCATCATATTATTCTCTGTGCCGAATGACGTGTATGAAATAAGTATGTCTAAAGTAAATAGGCACAATATGTTGATTCAACATCTTTAAGAGAAGAAAAACAAAAAACCTTATGTGTTCCATTCACATGACTTTCTCTACACCTCTGCAACAAATTATTGTTAAAAAGCTTATGCTACTATTTACTTCATGCTAGTCGAGAAAAAATAGCAGAAATAGTCTTATTACTTGCTTCCTTGTAAGTAAAAGCGAAATAAGGGAGTACCATAGGTTAAAGTGATAGTCAAAAGATGGTTGCTATGTGACTGAAGTTCCTTTGTTTGTATGGACAGGAGTTGACAAAGTCCTGTATGAGAAAAGTATAAATTTTTTAAAAGTGAAATCAAAAACAAGGAATAACTCAAGAACGATCAACTCTATGAGAAAAAATGTATGTAACATAAATTATGTGTTTTAACGTGCTCTACACTTTTGTATGGTAAGTTTTTGTCCATTTCTTAGGGCCTGTTAAAATTCATCAAGAATAAAGTAGTATTCAGAGGCTATTCCCAAAAAATTCAAGATATACATTTTATTTGTCAGGTAATACGTTTAATATACGATATTTTAATCTAAGTCGTTATAGGCATTTTTGAAAAAATCAGAATTTTCGAAAAAAGTTGCACGTAAAGGCTAGTTGGGGGTGGGGAAATTTTTTTCAAAATCTTCATGGAAGATACTAAACATAAATACCAAGTTTGGTATTTTACCGACTTTTCGTTTTTGAATCATCGTGTTCACAGGCATACGGACACACCACACACACACACACACACACGGACCTTTTTCTGAAAATGCTTTTTTTTGGATACAGGGGACCCTAAAACATATATTTCCGGTGACATCTCGGTATCGAATTTTTGGATGCAATACAATACCTTCTCTATACACCTTGTACATAGTACGTGCAGAGAAAGTAAAAATGTTTGCTACAATCCAGAAGCGAACCTGCAACTTTCACCAGAGGAGTAATTTAAGTTTTGACACAGCGCTACAGCGAACATGGAAGGTGGCAGGTTTAGTATTAAAAGCTGTATCATGTTTTGTGTCGTTAATTACTTTCTCTACACGTACTATGTACATAGTGTATAGAGAAGATATTGTATTGCACCCAAAAATTCGATACCGAAATTTCACCGGAAATGCATGTTTTGGGTCCCCCTGAATCCAAAAAAGCATTTTTACTTTCTGTACACGTACTATGTACAAAATACTATGAGAAGATATCGTAATGCGCCCAAAATTCGATACCGAGATTTTTTGGTGCAATATAATACCTTCTCTATACACTATATACGTGTAAAAAAAAAGTAAAAAGAAGATGCACAGGCTAAAGCGCAAGTCTCGTGCTTTAAAACCGGTCGCTATGTGAAACAATTGAAATACTTTCTCTTTGCTTGCCAGGAATAAACAAACGAAAAACGAGAAGAAATATGCCTTCCCGTTTGAGAAAAGTTTAGGTGGCCAAAATTGAAACCAAAGACGGAATATGTCGAAAACGGTTAACTCAAAAAAAAGAGGTATTACAAAAGTGATCCAAACTGAGGCTGTTCCCAGAAAATTCAGGATATACAGTTCGTTTGTCATAAAAATGATCACAGCAATCAGTTTTTAAAATATTTGACTCTCGCTTTAGCCTGTAGTACTCCGTTATTTCCCATCTACTTACAAGGAAGCAAGTAGTAAGACCATTTCAGCTATTTTTTCGATTAGCATGACGTAAATAGAAGAATAAGTTTTTCAACAGTAATTTGTTGTCGATATGTAGAGAAGATCATGTGAATGGAATACATTAGATTTTTTAGTTTTTCTAACCCCTATGTAGAAGGTACTACATTCCACCCAAAATTTCTATAACGAGATTTTTCTAGAAATATATTTTCCGAGTGCAAAAAAAAAAAAAAAAAAAGGATTTTTAGAAAAAGATCCTTGTGTGCATGTGTGACTGTGGACATCATAGCTGAAAAACGAAAAGACTGTTAAATATCAAAGTTGGTATTTATGTTTAGTATCTTCCAAAGATGCGCCACAAAGATTTTTAAAAAATCCTCCCACCCCACAGTACTCTTAAGATGAAAAATTGTTTGAAAATATTGCTTTCCCCAAAAATGGCTCTAACTATTTTGATTAAAATGTCGCATATGAAAGATATTTACAATACAAATAATATGGATATTTTAAATTTTCTGGTAATATTTTCTAGATGAACTTTGCTGAATTTTGCACAACTAATGTACCTAAGAGATAGACAAAAACTTAGCTCACAAAAAAAAAAATGCAGATCTCTTTAAAACACGTTATTTTTGCAGAATTGACTTGTTGTTGGATTTAACTTTGAAATACAGGACCATATAAAGCGAAGCGAATCTCAATTGTTTCACATAGCGGCGAGCTTTTAAAGGATTTGACTACCGCTTTAGGCTTATTTCCCTTCTATTTAAAAGGAAGCAAGTAATAAGATCAATTGTGGTAATATTTATCTCGATTAGTTTGATGTAGATAAATGAATAATCTTTTGTAAGAATATTCTGTCTTTAGAGCAGCTAGAGGTCATAAGAATGGAACACATCAGATTCTTTTGTCTCCGCGGGTGTACAATATACATAGTGAGCAGGGAAGGTATTCTATTTCATCCAAAAATTCCAACCTAAGATTTTACCTGCAATATAAAAAAAAAAGGCATTTTGTGATAAACGTCCACGCGAGAGACAGAGAGAGAGAGAAGGAGGGAGGGAGTGTGTGTGTGTGTGTGTGTGTGTGTGTGTGTGTGTGTGTGTAAGTGGGGCTGAATACCATAATCCAAATACGAGCTTGGTGTTTAAGCTCAAAATCTCCCATGGATGCGACATGTAAATTTTCAGGAAAATCCCTCTACACCAACTATCCTTAACATGGAATATTATAAAACATTTTTATTTTCTCAAAGATAGTTCTAAGGATGTTTATTAAAGTACCATATGTTTAAGGTACTTGTATCACAAATAAAAAGTATATCTTTCCTTTTCTGGGAATAGCCTCTGAAGACCTCTTCCTTCTGTATGACTTTTGTATAACTTGTAAATCATAAGAGAGAGATCTTACACAACTTACCAGACAAAACATGTAGATCTCGTTAAAACACCGAATTTATGTAATATGAAGTTTTATAGAGTTAGCAATTTCCGATTTATTCTTTGATATTTGCTTCAATTTTGATATATCTACTTAAATTTTTCTGAAACGATAAGTCGGCATTAGTTTCATATCTCTTATATTTTACTGCTGGCCATCCAAAAGAGAACCGTATTTCAATTGTATCATATATGAGTCTTTAAAGGATCTGATTATTAAGCCTAGTGATCTCTCAATGTTCCTTTTACTTAGCAAAGAAGCAAGTAATAAGACAATTTCAGTTAATGTTGATCTTATCAAGATTAGATAAAAATAATTGTTTGTAAGAATAGTTTGTAGAACAGATGGAGAAAGTCATGTGAATGGAACACATCAACCTTTAAAACTGTAAATAAATATCCATTTTACAAACGGTATTTCTGCAGGAATATTTGGAAATGCCTACTTCGGTAGACTTGCTCTGAATGCAATAACATATCCAATGGCTTTGTATTGAAATGGAATGTTATTTTGAAAATGTGACCTCTCGATGGTTTGCTCGATCTGTCGTTATTACTTTCTCTATACGTACTATGTACATACATGTGTATAGAGAATGTATTTTGCTGCACCCAAAAAAATCGATACCAAGATTTCACCGGAAATATACGTTTTGAGACCCCCTGAATCCAAAAAAGAGCATTTTTGGAAAAATGTCCGTGTGTGTCTGTCTGTATGTGTATGCGTGTGTGTGTGTGTGTGTGTGTGTGTGTGTCTGTGGGCAGCATAGCTCAAAAATGAAAAGACCGTTAAAAACCAAACTTGATATTTAAGTTTCGTATCTTCCAAGGATGCGCCACGAAGTTTTTCAAGAAAATCTCCCCATTCCAAACTATCCTTTATGGAAAAAAGTTCGAAAATTTTGATTTTCTTAAAAATTGCTCTAACGATTTTGATTAAAACCTCGTATATTTAAGATATTTATTTGACAAATAAAATGTATATCTGGAATTTTCTGGGAATAGCCTCTGAAGACTACTTTATTCTGGATGAATATGATTTTTGCATAACTGCTAAACCGTAAGAGATGCACAAAAACTTACCACAGAGAAAATGTAGCGCACATTAAAACAAACAATTTATGTTATAAACACTTTTTCGTGGTATTGGTCGTTTTTAAGATATTCCTTGTTTTTAGTTTCAGCTTTGAAAAACTTACACAGTAATTTGTCAACAACTATCCATTCAAAAAAAAAGTAACTTCAATCACATAGCAACCAGCTTTTGACTATCACTTTGACCTATGGTACTCCCTTCTCCTACTTACAAATGCAAGCAATAAGACTATTTCTGCTTATATTTTCTTAATTAGCATGAAATAAATAGAAGTATAAGCTTTTTAACAATATTTTGCAGAGATGTAGAGAAGGTCATGTGAATGGAACACACCAGTTTTTTTTTTTTGGAGTTCCATCTTCAGAACCGTTCCAAAATAGCAGTGTTTTTTCTTCCCACTTAGAGTTTATTCGCTCAGGTCCTCTGGTCTCAACTTTTGCGCTTTAACTACCGTGTTTTGGTGTTGAACTTACCTTTAACGGTTATGGCAGTTATGCTTCAATTACTTTTGTCTAAGAAATCAAATCTGTTTACAAACCTATTTCATTTGTTGATAGCAAGTTCCTTGTCAGCGATAGAACGGATACAAAGAAAAGGTTTAAAGAATTACTAAAACTCTGTTATGTTACACTCACATGAATTTCTCTAGCTACTCTACAAACTTCTTACGAAAGATAATTTGTTCAACACCATGCTAATCGAGGTAAACATTAGCAGAATTTTATTACTTCCTTATAAGTAGAGTAGAACTAAGGTAATGCACTAGGCTAATGTGGTAGTCAAATGTTTTAAAAGCTGTCGTTATGCGATTGTTATTGCAAATTGCTTCTTTGCTTGGCCAGGAGCAGAGCAAAAGAAAAAATCTGATGTGTTCCATTCACATGACTTTCTCTATATCTCTGTAAATTATTATTGTTATAAGCTTATCTTTTATTTAATTCATGCTTCTCGAGAAAAATTAGCAGAAATAGTCGTATTTCTTGCTTTATTGTAAGTAGAAACGAAATAAGGGAGTACCATAGGTTAAAGTGAAAGCCAAAAGCTGGTTACTATGTGACTGATGTTCCTTTGTTTGTATGGACAGGAGTTAATAAATTCCTGTATGAGAAAAGTATAAGTTTTTCAAAGCTGAAACCAAGAAAAAGGAATATCTCAAAAACGATCAACTCCACGAAAAAAATGTAAATAACACAAATTGTATGTTTTAACGTGCTCTACATTTTTTGTGGGTTAAGTTTTTGTCCATCTCTTACGGTTTAGTAGTTATGAAAAATTCATCCAGAATAAAGTAGTCTTCAGAGGCTATTCCCAGAAAATTCAAAATATACATTTTATTTTTCAGGTAAATAACTTTAATATACGAAATTTTAATCAAAATCGTTACAGCCGTTTTTTAGAAAATCAAAATTTTCGAAAAAAAGTTCCATGTAAAGGGTAGTTTGGAGTGGGGGGATTTATCTCAAAATCTTCGTGTTGCATCCTTGGAAGATACTAAACTTAAATACAAAGTTTGGTATTTTACCGACTTTTCGTTTTTGAGTTATCGTGTTCACAGACAACGGACACACACACACACACATACACACACACACACGGACCTTTTTCTGAAAATACTTTTTTTGGATACAGGGGACCCTGAAACATATATTTCCGGTGAAATCTCGGTATCGCATTTTTTGGTGGAATGCAATACATTCTCTATTCACTATGTACATAGTGAGTATAGAGAAAATAAAAACGGACACTTCCTTCTGAGCAAAGTATAAGTACATCACAATTGAAACTAATAACAAGGAATACCTCGAAAACGGTATATGTCAAAACTTATGTATTTTAACAAGATCTGCATTTTTTGTGTAGTAAGTTTTTGTCTCTCTCTTACTGTTTACTAGTTATATCAAATTAAGCAAAATTCATCCAGAATAAACAAGTCTTTAGAAGCTATTTCCAGAACATTCAAAATATGCATTTAATTTGTGATACAATTGGCTTCAATATGTGGTATTTTAATCAAAATCGTTAGTCATTTTAAGAAAAATAAAACTTTCGATAAATGTTCTATGTAAAGGGTAGTTAGGGGTGGGGGGATTTTCTTGAAACTCTTCGTGTCGCATCCTAACTTAAATATTAAGTTTGGTATTTAACAGTCTTTTCGTTTTTGAGCTATGCTGTCCACAGACACACACACACACACACACACACACACACACACACACACACACACACGACCCTGTTTCTGAAAATGTTTTTTTTGTTTGTTTTGTTTTGAATCAGGGATCCTAAAGCAAGTATTTTCGGTAAAATCTCGACATCGAATTTTTGGGTGGAATACAATACTTCTCTATCCTTATGTACATTGTACATATGGGGCTAGAGAAAGTAAAAAAAACTGCAAGCATAGACCAGCCTTGGGGAGCTGGTAAACGGTGGGGGGGGGGGAATGTGATGTCTCTCCATTCCACCTGGAGTTGTTTTAAAGACTGTTGCTCGTATGTGAAGTACAGCAGTGGCGGAGCTATTCAATTTTAAATTCGAGTGGCCGAGTGTGAATGTCTTGTAGTGTTTCTTCCTCAAATGAGGCTCTTTTGGAGCACATAGTAGAACGCTATATCTTTGTCTCGACACTAATACATCAATTTCGGACTTAATAATACACATAGAGATATGCAGTGTTAATATAAGGGCATCCTCATTTAAACTAGATCCTGTATCTAAACAAACATGACAACAATATTGTCTGCAAAATATCTTAATTTGGGTCTGCACAAGTAGATGGCAACACTTGATAAAGTTGTAAGCTATATTTCCCGTTGTTTCACAGGAGTGTTGTTCTGTAATATTATATAATAAGTAGTAATTGTACTGCCCTGGAGCAGTTATTGCATTGTATTAAGATGGGTTGCAAAGTAGTCGCACATATTTTTCCGTGCTGGAAATTTCTGTCCTGTTTGTTGTTAGTCGTCATGAACACAGCTAAGCAGCCACAGTGGAGTGGGTAAGGAAGAGCTACTTAGGTTTGCCGTAGACTTTCTAGCAGTTGAGGTTGCATCAAAAAGAATTATGCTACATTCACAATGAGATGCAAGCGCAGACATAACGTAGCATAAACGCAGACGCAAGGAAACACTATTCACAATGCAATTGTCAGCGCAACGTAAGGAGTTGGCACGGGTTTCTAGATCCGAAGTTACATGCGAATATCTTCCAAGCGCTCCGCAAGTTACAAACTGAATAACAACTAACAATACCACATAAGAAAATTCACTCTCAATCTTTTATAAAATAAATGCATTCCATACTAACAACTAACGGTCGCGGCAGTCATGTCACAATAATTGCTCATTCAAAATTATTGAAAATAGTACAAGCATAGAGACTGCAGAAAGTGATAAAGTTACACATTTAGTGAATTATCTCCCTGCGGCTTCGATTTATGAGAACTAATAAATCTGTATACAGGAGCCAGGAGCCAGGAGCCAGGAGCAGGAACTAGTCGCCCGAGTGTACTCGGGCGGGGGCAAATCACCACGGTACCTATCCGCTTTTCTTGCGGATTTACCCGTGTGATATAGTAGATGTAGTCTTATGCAAGCGTTTTTGTCAATGTCAAAGTAGTTGGGCAGGGTGTTCCCTCTGTGCAGCCGGCGCGGGCTGATGATAGTTACATCCATTAAATCAAAGAAGGACTCGCAAGGAGACTGTCATAACCTCTTGAGGGAGATTAGAGATGGCGCGGCACGGCCAAATAGAAGAGCATGCATGTACAGCAGGCCCTGCAAAATCTTGCAATGCGATCGTTTGTTATTGCATTCATAGGCAATACATAGAGAAAAGAAGCAGAATCCTTCCTCTTTGCAAGCAACGCAATGATAAAGTTTGGAGTTTGCAAACTCTTGCGTTGCGTCTTGCGTGTTTCTATGTGAATGCTTACATTAAATAAAATGAGTCCAAACTCTTGCGCTTACATTGCGTCTGCGCTTGCATTTCATTGTGAATGCAGCATTACTCAAGTTCCACAGCCAAGGGGAGGGAATGTATTCTCCGTGGTGACAAAGGGACCTTTTTGCACTGCGAATAAGCTCACTGGCTTCATAGCAGCCTCATGAATTATAAAACAGTAAACTGGGATCGTTTTTAGTGCTAGGTTTCCAATAAAACACCGAATCAAAGAGCAGCAAAAGCTAGAGTTTTTTTGTCTGCAATCGTTAAACCCATACATCTTGTTTTGTCCAACAACGGGACTCTGTATAAAAACAGAGATGAAACGGAAGAGAACACCTCGCTCTTGAGTCGAGATATATTAGATAGCTCTTCTGGATCTGTCGCTGAAAGTAAGAGAGAAAAAGGTCATAAACATAAAATACAACCGGAATAAGAAATTGGGAAGTTATCTTGGTTACACCTAGTTCGTGTTTATTGCTTAAGAAGGTCATAAAGTAAACTTGGCATCTGAAACTGTCATTTACGGCGAGACTGAAAACTGCACGTACAGTGTTTCATAACTTGTCACGAACAAATGATGTTGCTATAGAATTACTCGTCGAGTAGCGCTTTGACATGGAGTAGTCGAATGCTATATGAAGATGAAATACATTGGAGGCTGCAACATTTTAATTGCAATGATGATGATTATCAACAACTCATTTCAGACTGACTCACCTATCCAGTCCTACACACGATTTCTGTGAGAAAACAATTAAAATTATCACAATAGTTGGCTATAGTATAATTTCATTCTAAGTCGCCATTGGGGTTATCTCAAAATAAATTGAGGTCACCTTGTGGTTTACCAGGAAACATACGAGACAGTTGAGAAATTCAATGTTACGCCAGCATGTTGCCTTGGTAGCTCAGTGGCAGAGCAACCGACTAGGAATCGGTAGATCCGTGGTTCATATCCCGGCTATAGCACTGAATTTCTCAGTCTGACTTTCCCTATCCAACTCCTGTCCTACACACGGCTTGTGTGAAAAAACAATTAGCATTATCAGGTCCACGTTAAATAATCGTTTGTTTATGTAGAGTGGAGTGTACTGAAACGTGCCTATGAAGTAGTCTTCATAGGCTATTCCCACAAAATATTTCGTTCGTCGTGAGAAATATCTTAAACTTATGGTGTTTTAATAAAAATTGTTAGTCATTCGAATGAAATAGTTTCGAAACATGCTCCCCGTAAAAGGTGGGGGATTTTTTAAAAGATTTTCTGTCGCATCCTTGGAAGATATTGAGTTTAAATAGCAAGTTTGGTATTTAACTGACCTTTGGTTTTTGAGCTGTGCTGTTCACAGACGCACACGCACGCACACACATAAATAAACACACACGGACCTGTTTCTTAAAATGCTTGGGGGGGGATTAAGGGACCTCAAAAATGCATTTCCGGTGAAATACATGCATCGAATTTTGAATGGAATACATCTACCTTCTCTAGTTAGTATGTACATTATACATACGTGATAAAGAAAATAAAAAAAAACGTGTTCCTTTCAAATGGGTTTCTCTACATATCTGTAGCAAATTATTATTAAAAAGCTTATTCTTGTATTTATTTCATACCAATAGAGGTAAATATTAGCAAAAATTGTCTTTATTACTTGCTTCTTATAAGTAAAAGGAAAATAAGGCAATACACCAGGCTAAATCGATAGTTAAATCTTTTGCCATGTGGCTGAAGCCGTTTCTTTGCATGGGCAGGAGTTTACATTTTTTAAAACTGAAGCAAATAACGAGGAATATCTCGGTAATGGTTAACTCCACGAAAAAATATATATGTGACATAATTTGTGTGTTTTAAGAGATCTACATTTTTGCATAGTAAGCTCTTACAGTTACTAGTTATACAAAAGTCATCCCGCCCGCCGGGTAGTGCGGTGGTAGAATGTCTGCCTCATATTCAGCATGTTGTGAGTTCGAATCTTGAGTTATCCGGATAAGGTTTTTTTCGGGGTTTTCCCTTACCCTGAGAAAACGAATGTCGAATAACTTCAAGTTCCGTGGACTCCGAGATCATTTGAGCATCATTTCACCAATTTCATTCATCGTCCGATATGACCAATCAGGTGAAAGGACGTTGAGCAAAAGAAAAAAAGGTCATCCAGAATGAAGAGGTCTTCAGAGGCTATTCCCAGGAAATCCAAAATATACATTTTGTCATGAAAATATCTTTAATATGAGGTATTTTAATCATAATCGTTAATCATTTTTTAAATGTTCTAAATTTGTTCCATGTAAGGGATAGTTGGGATGGGAGTGATTTTCCTGGAAACCTTCGTGTCCTGTCATTCGAAAATATTAAACTTATATACCAAGTTTGGTGTTATACTATCTTTTAGTTTATGAGTTACAGCATTCACGGATACGCGGACCTTTTCCTATTATTTTTTTTTTTTTTTTTTTTTTTGGATACAGGAGACCCTAATACGCGTGTTTCCGGTGAAATCTCGGTATCGAATTTTTCAGTAAATTGCAATATCTTCTCTATGTAGAGGAAGTAAAAATTGGGTCAAAGCGATAACCACAGACGACGGTATATTCCACAGCATAGCAGACACCCGTCGGATTACATTTTCTTTCGTAGGATATCCGTCGTTAATAAAATAAACGTTACCCTGTGGGTCTACAAAGCTGTGCCCATATTTTATATTCAGAGTCGGTTGTGCAGGTTTTGGAGGTGGTGTTTATGTAGAGCAAAGCAAGAAGAGAGGATTAAGTGTCCGCGTGACTGTTGGTTAAACGCTTGGCTTGCTTCAAAGAGCTGGTAGCAGTCCGGCAGTAGCAGCATGTAGATCCCAAGTGCCGGTTTTCCGGAATAGTAAGTCAGGAGCAATCGCCTGGTTTCATCAATACATCCATAAACTATCCTCGGCGATATTGCTTTCAATGGATGGATTATCTCACGTAGTGAATAATATTTCAACTCAGCATACGTTAATATTATGTTCACAGACGAAACTGCATTTGAGTTCAAATAGTTTTGGTGCTCGGATACTTACTTCATTAATTACCTATACATCATTTCCAGAATAGGTTGAAAATTAACTGCGATCTAGGTCCCATCCACCAATAACACCATCTATAATCGTCTAAATCTGGTTTGATTTTGGTATTTACATACAGTACCAGTTGAAGCTTCAGAAGCAAGAAGAATGCACAACTGCTGACAGACAGTGTTGCGACTAATCGCTGGAAGGAGAGAAAAAGATGTGACACGAATCGCTTGAGAAAAATCCCCCCCACCCCAAACTAGCCTTTACATGGAGCTTTTTTAAAAAAAATGATTTTCTTAACAATGCCTCTAACGATTTTGTTTAAAATCTCTTATATTTAAGATATTTATGTGACAAATAAAATGTATATCTTAAATTTTCTGGGAATAGCCTCTGAAGACAGGTTTATTCTGGATGAATTTTGCGGAAGCTAGCAAAACTGATAAACCAGAAGAGTTAGACAGAAACTCACCAAACAAGAAACGTAGAGCTTGTTAAAACACACAATTTATGTTATATGCATTCTTTCGTGGAGTTAAACGGTTTTTAGATTTTCACTGTTGTTAGTTTCAGCTTTAAAAAAATTATGTTTTTCTCATACGGGAATTTGTCAACTCCTGTCCATACATACAAACAAAGGAACTTCAGTCACATAGCAACCAGCTTTTAAAAGATTTTACTATCGACTTAGCCTGGTGTATTCCCTTATTTCCCTTCTACTTACGAGGAAGTAGGTAGTAAGACTCTTACTGCAAATTTTTTCTCGATTAGCATGAAGTCAATAGAAGAATAAGCTTTTTAACAATAATCTGTTACAGAGATGTAGAGAAAGTCATGTGAATGGAGCACATCAGATTTTTTATTGCCTACTTTCATTGTTCTGGGATATACATTTGCATCTGGCTTTCTTTGCTCAGCTGTAAACTGAATATCTGCACCCCCGAGTTTGGTTCACTGATGACACAGTATTTGAGAAATTAAGTAAAATTTAATAAATTCGTTACAATAAAAGCTTATTTTTAAAATAACAATTGAATAAAAATATTCCGGATGAAAAAAAGTCGATGTAATTTCACAAGGACTTTCTTAGAGTGTAAAAGAAAACTGACATTTTTGGAATCACATTTACACTGGCATTTTAAAGCAAATTACAGAACGTGATAATAATTTTAACTCACTCGGAGGTTCCGGGTTCGATTCCTGGCTGGGGCGGGAAATTTTTCTTTAGCCAGAAATATCCCTACCCCCAATAGAGTCTGGAAGTATGTATGTGAGAGTGAATGTGTGTGTGCGTGTGTTTGAGAATAACAAAATGATTTAAACCAAACGTAAAAAAATCTGATGTGTTACACTCACATTACTTTCTCTAGCTAATCTACAACAAACTTCTTCCAAAAGATAATTCTTTCAACACCATGCCAATCGAGATAGAATTTTATTACTTAGTTCCTTATAAGGAGACCGGAACTAAGGGAATGCACGAGGCTAAAGTGATAGTCAATTGTTTTAAAAGCTGTCGTTATGCGATTTTCTTTGCAAATCGCTTCTTTACTTGGCCTGGAGTAGAACAAAAGAAAAGTGTAAGTACTTCACAACTGAAACTAATAACAAAAAATACTTCGAAAACCGCAAGCTCCACGAAAAAAATGTATATGACATAACTTGTGTATTTTAACAAGATCTACATTTTTTGTACAGTAAGTTTTTGTCTATCGCTTACGGTTTATTAGTTATGCAAAATTAAGCAAAATTCATCAAGAATTAACAGGTTTTTAGAACTATTCGCAAAAAATTCAAGATATACATTTTATTTGTGAAAAAAAAGGCTTTAATATGTAGCATTTTAATCAAAATCGTTTGAACCATTTTTAAGGAAAATAACATTTTCGAAAATGTTCTCATGTAAAGGGAGTTATATGTGTCGCATTCTAGGAAGATATCAAACTTAAATACCTGTTTGGTATTAACCGCCTTGATTTTGAGCTATGCTGTCCTCACACACACACACACACACACGGACCTGGGTCCTAAAACATGTATTTCCGGTGAAATCTCGACATACAATTTTTGGGTGGAATACAATACTTCTCTATCCCTATGTACATTGTACATCCGGAACTAGAGAAAGTAAAAAATAAAAAAGAACCTACAGGCAACGAGTTGTTTTAAGTGCAAAGTCCCCGATATGACCTTAGATGTTAAAAGGAGCTATATAAATGGGGGGGGGGAAACACTTTTAAAAGATACATTTTAATTGAAGCCATTGCCATATTTTGAATTAATGACATCATGGAACCGTATATTTCATATCCACAACATTCTGCAACTTTTGAGTGAAACATGCATGAAGAACCCGGCGGGCGTGTCTTCCATCTTTAAGGTCCTGGATGTAATTCATCAGCAGTGGAAGGGGGTTCCACTGCAATGATCGACAACATTAGTATCGATAGACACAATGAGTTGTGATATTTACGAGGCATTTCCGGAATGTGAAGAAGCAGTATTAAAAACAGAGAAGACCTGAAAGTTGCCTTGTTCACCTCCAACTTAAAATGTCGATTGTCTGTTTGAATACATATTTCCCTGAATAACAGGCAATGCACGTGCATAGGTACCTAATATTTCGTTCGAACCATGCATAGTTTCTTTAAACAAATCTGATGTGTTGCATTCGCATGGCTTTCTCTACATCTATGAAACAAATTATTGTTAAAAAATTAATGCTTCTATTTCCTTCAAGCTAATCGAGAAAAAATTAGCAGAAATAGTCTTATTACTTGCTTCCTTGTAAGTAGAAGCGAAATAAGGGAGTACCATTGATTAAAGTGATAGTCAAAAGCTGCTTGCTATGTCACTGAAGTTCCTTTATTTGTATTTACAGGAGCTGACAAATTCCTGCATGAGAAAAGTATAAGCTTTTCAAAGCTGAAACCAAAAACAAGGAATATCTAATAAATGATCAACTCCACGAAAGCAATGCATGTAACATAAATTGTGTGTTTTAGCGTGCTCTACATGTTTGTGTGGTAAGTTTTTGTATACATCTTACGGTTTAGCAGTTATGCAAACTTCTGTAATATTCATCCAGAATAAAGTACTCTTCAGAGGCTATTCCCAGAAAATTCAAGATATACATTTTATTTGTTAGGTAAAATATCTTTAATATATGATATTTTAATCAAAATCGTTAGAGCCATTATTGAGAAAATAAAAATTTTGGAAAAAGGTTCCATGTAAAAGTAGTTCGGGTGGGGGACAGCATACCTCAAAAACTAAAAGACCGTTAAATACCAAACTTGATATTTAAGTTTGGTATCTTCCAAGGATGCGACACGAATACATTGATTTTTTTTCGAAAATTTTTATTTTCTCAAAAATGGCTTTAACGATTTTGATTGTAATGTCGTATATTAAAGATATTTACCTGACAAATAAAATGTATATCTTGAATTTTCTGAGAGAAGCCTCTGAATTCTATTTTATTCTGGATGAATTTTACGGAATTTTGCATAACTACTAAACCATAAGAGTTAGACAAAAACTTACCACACAAAAAATGTAGAGCACGTTAAAACACACAATTTATGTACATTACATTTTTTCCTGGACTTGATCGTTTTTTTAGATATTCCTTGTTTTTAGTTACAGCTTTGAAAAACTGCTTTTCTCATACAGGAATTTGTGAACTTCTGTCCATACAAACAAAGGAGCTTCAGTCACATAGCAACCAAATTTTGACTATCATATTAACCTATGGTTCTTCCTTGTTTCGTTTCTACTTACAAGGAAGAAAGCAGTAAGACGATTTCTGCTAATTTTTCTCGATTAGCATGAAGTAAATAGAAGCATAAGCTTTTTAACAGTAATTTGTTGCAGAGATGTAGAGCAAGTCATGTGAATGGAACACATCAGATTTTTTCAAAAAGGAAGTTGTGAAGTCCTCGTTTGTTTTTCTTTTAGCGAAAGCTTCTCAAATGTTTGACTATTATTTTGCGTATTCCCTTACTTACGTTTGACTAACAAGAAACTAACTAATAAGACCATTTACTTCATGCTAATCGAGAAAAAATCTGATGTGTTCCATTCTTGCTTCTTTCTTGTAAGTAGAAGCGAAATAAGGGAGTATCGTAGGTTAAAGAGGTAGTCAAAAGTTGGTTACTATGTGACTGAATTTCCTTTGTTTGTATGGACAGGAGTTGACAAATTCCTATATGAGAAAAGTATAATTTTTAAAGGCGAAACCAAAAACATGGAATGTCTCAAAGACGAACAACTCCGGGAAAAGAATGCATATAACATAAATTGTGTGTTTTAAGTGCTCTACGTTTTTTGTGTGGTAAGTATTTGTTCATCTTTTACGGTTTAGCAGTTATGCAAAATTCCGTAAAATTCTTCCAGAATAAAGTAATCTTCAGAGGCTATTCCCAGAAAATTCAAGATATACATTTTATTTGTCAGGTAAATATCTTTGATATATGATATTTTAATCAAAATCGTTAGAGCCATGTTTGAGAAACTAAAAATTTTCGAAAAAAATTTCCATGTAAAGAGTAGTTTGGGGTGGGGGGATTTTTCCCAAAATCTTCGTTTCGCAACCTTGGAAGATACTAAATTTAAACACCAAGTTCGGTATTTTAACGACTTTTCGTTTTTAAGTTATCGTGTTCATAGACACACGGACACACACACGCACGCGCGCGCGCGCGAACCTTTTTGTGAAAATGTTTTTTTGGGTACAGGGGACCCTAAAGCATATATTTCCGGTGAAATCTTGGAATCGAATTTTTGGGTGGAAGTGCAATACCTTCTCTATACACTATGTACATAGTACGTGTAGAGAAAATAAAAATCTGACAATCGCTTTATCACGTCAAAAATTGTAATTGTGAATTGAAAATTTATATGAATTAGCAAGACTTAGAGTTAAGAATAGGTTTTTGTATGTAGTTTGTACAAGAGTAAATAGAGGAAGCAACATATGAATGTTTTATACAATAAGTTTTGCCTACGCCCTTAGGTTTGTCCGCGAGGAGAGCATGTTCTCATTTCCGGCGAGGGTAACATCGGGCGTTAACCCCGCAACTTTGAACCTTGCTTCACTTTAATTGACACTCACATTGTTTGCTTTTGTAACTCTGTTTAACGAACCAAGTTTGTTATACTTCTCGAAACAAATTTCCGACTGTAAATTAATTCTCTGCGTGCGTTACCGTTAATCACAACCCTGTTTATCATTAAGGGTTTCTTTACTAGGTGTATTTGATTTCCCTTTCGCCCACCTATGACACAGAAAGCATATTTTTCCGTCCAAAATTAAATATAGTTTTTACCAGAAATGCATGTTGTGAGCTCGTATAAAATTATCACCTACCTCCGTATTAGCCTTTACAGTCGTTATATGTTTTACAAAAGCTGGTCTGACTTCTCACCCGAAGGTCTCGGGTTCGATTCCCGGCTTGGTCGGTTAATTTTTCTTCAGCCAGAATTATTCCCTATCCCCCACAGAATCTGCAAGTATGTGTGTTTGAGCAAAATAGAATGATTTAAACAGACAACGAGTTGTTTCAAGTGCAAAGCCCCCAATATGACCTTACATGTTAAAAGGGGCTATATAAATGGAAAAATCTGATGTGTTCCACTCACATGACTTTCTCTACATCTCTGCAACAAATTATTTTTAAAAAGCTTATGCTTTATTCACTTCAAGCTCATCGAGAAAAAATTAGCAGAAATAGTTTTATTATTTGCTTCCTTGTAAGTAGAAGCGAAAAAATCTGATGTGTACCATTCACATGACTTTCTCTATATCCCTGCAACAAGCTATTCTTAAAAAGCGTATACTTCTATTTACTTCACGCTTATTAGAAAAATTTAGCAGAAATAGTCTTATTACTTGCTTCCTTGTAAGTAGAAGCGAAATAAGGAGGTACCATAGGTTAAAGTGATAGTCAAAAGCTGGCTGCTATGTGACTGAAGTTCTTTTGTTTATATGGACACGAGTTCACAAAGTCCTGTATGAGAAAAGTGTTTTTTATAGCTGAAACCAAAAACAAGGAATATCTCAAAAACAATCAACTCCTCGAAAAAAATGTATATAACATAAATTGTGTGTTTTAAAGGGTTCTACATTTGTTGTGTGGTAAGGTTTTGTCCATCTCTTACGGTTTAGCAGTTATGCAAAATTCCGTAAAATTGACCCAGAATAAAGTAGTCTTCAGAGGCTATTCCCAGAAAATTCAAAATATAAATTTTATTTATTTTATTATATCTTTAATACACGATACTTTAATCAAAATCGTTAGAGCCATTTTTTGGAAAATCAAAATTTTCGAAAAAGTTCCATGTAAAGAGTAGTTTGGGGTGGGGGGATTTTTCTCAATATCTTCGTGTCGCATCCCTGAAAGATACTAAACTTAAACACCAAGTTTGGTATTTTACCGACTTTTCGTTTTTGAGTTATCGTGTTCACGGACACACGGACACACTGACACACGGAAACACACACGGACCTTTTTCTTAAAATGCATTTTTTGGATACAGGGTACCCTAAAACATATATTTCCGGTGAAATCTCGGTATCGAATTTTTTGGTGGAGTGCAATACCTTCTCTATACACTATGTACATGGTCCGTATAGAGAAAGTAAAAAGGGAATACCATAGGTTAAAGTGATAGTCAAAAGCTGGTTGCTATGTGACTGAAGTTCCTTTGTTTGTAGGGGCACGAGTTGACAAATTCCTGTATGAGAAACATATAAGTTCAAGGCTGAAACCAAAAACAAGGAATATCTAAAAAACGATCAACTCCACGAAAAAAATGTATAGAACATAAATTGTATGTTTTAATGTGTTCTACAATTTGTGTGTGGTAGGTTTTTGTCTATCGCTTACGGTTTACCAGTTGTACACAATTCCGTAAAATTCATCCAGAATAAAGTAGAAAATTCAAGATATACATATTATTTGTCAGGTGTATATTTATAATTTTCTAAAACTTTTCCATGTGAAGGGTAGTTTGAGGTGGGGGGATTTTCTTGAAAACCTTCGTGTCGCATCCTTGGAAGATAGTGAACTTAAATACCAAATTTGGCATTTAACGGTCTTTTCGTTTTTGAGGTATGCTGCCCATAGACACACACACAGACACACACACACACACGGACATTTTTCTAAAAGTGCCTTTTTTGTATTCAATGTGCCTTAAAAAATATATTTCCGATGAAATCTCGGTATCGAATTTTTGGGTGCATTACAATACCTTCTCTATAGACTATGTACATAGTACGTATACAGAAAGTAAAAAAAACTGGGCTAGTCGAGTGGTCAGCGAGCTAAGTTCTCGCCCGGAGGTCCCGGTTTCGATTTCTGGCTGGGGTGGGGAATTTTTCTTTAGCCAGAATTATTCCCTATCCCCCACAGAGTCTGGAAGTATGTGTGTGAAAGTGAATGTGTGTGTGTGTTTACGTAAATGAACCTACAGACGACGAGTTGCTTCAAGCGCAAAGCCCCGATATGACCTTAGATGTTAAAGGGGGCTATATAAATGAAACAATAAATAAAAAGCTGTTCTGCTGGCCCCCTAGCTCAGTCGGTAGATCTCTTTCCTACTGCTCTGGATTCGATTTCCGGCTAGAGGTGATATATATATCAAATATACACATATGTGTGTCTAAAGTATAATATAAATAAAAACGAGTTAACTTTACTGAAAGTCAAATGTTTCAAAAGTATAAGGCCGGTACATAACCATTGAAATTAAAGGCGGTGTATAAATGGGATAAAAATGAAATAAGAAATAAAAAATACACCCACCCATCGTTTCTTTTCTTTTTTTAATTAGTCGTTCTAGTTTTTATTCCCAATTGGCTTACGTTTCATGATTTTCTTTGGTATTCTACATTCGATACCGAGATTTCACCGGAAATACATGTTTTGAGTCCCCCCGAATTAAAAAAAAAACATTCTTGGAAAATAGTCCATGTGTGTGCGTCTGTGGGCAGAATAGCGTAAAAAGGATAGTCCGTTAAATATCAAACTTGGTATTTAAGTTCAGTATCTTCCAAGGATACGAATGAAGATTTTCAAGAAAATTCCCCCACCCTCAGATACATGTTAAAACATTTTCGATTTTTTTTTCAAAAATGGCTCTAACGATTTTGATTAAAATATGTATACTAAAGATACCTGACAAAAAAAAATTAATATCTTGAATTTTCTGTGAACAGCTTCTGAAGACTATTTTATTCTAGATGAATTTTACGTAATTTTGTATAGCTGGCAAACCATAAGAGATAGACAAAAACTTACGTTACAGAAATTGTAGAGCTCGTTAAAACACACAATTTGTTACATAAATTTTTTTCGTGGAGTGGATCGTTTTTGAGATGTTCCTTTTTATTGGTTTCAGCTTTAAAAAACATACTTTTTTCATACAGGAATTTGTCAACTCATGTAACGAGAAAGTCATCTGAAGAATCACATCAGATTTTTATGTTATTATTACTATTATTATTATTATTATTATTATTATCATCCACTTTTAAACGACTTCTTAAATCTTCATTTTTAAATAAGGAAGAAACAGGGAGCTAGGAAACAGGAATATGGAGCCTAAAAAGGCAACTCATCCGCAAGGTGAGTGTCCACTATATGGGAGGGAAAGAAGATATAAAACACATTTTATTCGACTGCAGCGAAACAAATTTCGAGAAAAAGTGTATTGACTAGATCGAAAAATGCTGCCTTTACTAATATCAATCAGTCATTGTAAACCTCTATATAACCGTGTTTCTGAATGTTAATTCACATGACTTTCTCTACCTATTCTACAACAAATTATTTTTAAAATGAGTATTATTATATATGGCTTTTAATTAATTAAGAAAACATTAACAGGAAGTTTTATCACTAGGTACAAGAGATACAAGGGAGCAGATTAAACTAACATTTTAACAGCTGGTGATTACGTCGAAAAATTGAAATTCCTTTCTCTCCCATCGTCAGGAGTAAAGAATGCCGATTTCCCATTTGAGAAAAATAGTATAACAATAACTCCATGGCACGACAGCTCACGGGGAACCTTGGACTACCGCCCGGCCGATGCGTCTCCCATCTCGGTCCACTACAAACGTCATGGGTGGGGTGCAGTATTGGAGGGTGAGACGTGGTCAGCGCCTCGAGCCCCCCCCCAGTTGGTTAATGCGGTCCTCATGACCTGGAGCCGCTACTTCTCAATTGGTCCCCCAGGGACTTTACGAGGCTGAGTGCACCCCGGGCCAGGTCTCTCAGCGGGGGAAAAATCCCCACGCCGGTACTGGGAATCGAACCCAGGTCTCCCGCTTGATAAGCAGCTGCGCTAAGGAGACGACCGAAAAATATTATAAGTATTGGAAAATTTAAACCAATAACAAGGAATATCTTGGAAATAGTTAACTCCACAAACTCTGAACAGAAATTACGTGCTTTAAAGGGACCTACATTTTATTTGTCTCTTATGGTTTACTAATTGGTGAAAGTCATCCAGAACAAAGAAGGCTATTCCCGGAAAATTAGAGATATACGTTTTACTTGTCACAGAAACATATTTAATACATTGCATTAAATCAAAATCGTTAGCCATTTTTTGATAAAATCGAACATTTAAATAAATAATCCTACATGTAAAGGATAGTTTGCGGTGCGGAAAAAAACTTCTGTTGCACTCTAGAAAGATATGTTCCATGTTCGGTGTTCAACCTACTTTACGTTTTTAAGTTATGCTATTCACAAACGCATAGACACACACATACGGATTTATTCTATTAATATTTGTTACTTTCTCTACACGTACTATGTACATAGTGTAAAGAAGATATTGCATTCCACCCAAAAATTCGATACCGAAATTTCTCCGAAAATATATGTTTTGGGTCCCCCTGAATCTAAAAGAAGCATTTTCAGAAAAAGGCCGTGTTTGTTTGCGTGCGTGTGTATGTGTGTCTGTGGACAGCATAGCTCAAAAACGAAAAGACCGTTGAATACCAAACTTGGTATTTAAGTTTGGTATCTTCCAAGAATGCGACACGAAGATTTTCAAGAAATCCCCCCATCCCAACTACCCTTTACATGGATTTTTTTCGAAAATGTTGATTTTCTTAAAAATGACTGTAACGATTTTGATTAAAATATCATATATTATAGATATTTATCTGACAAATAAAATGTATATCTTGAATTTTCTGGGAATAGCCTCTGAAGACTACTTTATTCTTGATTAACTTCACGGAATTTTGCATAACTGCTAAACCGTAAGAGAAAGGCAAAAAATGTAGAGCACGTTAAAACACACGCTGTATGTAATATACATTTTTTCGTGGAGTTGATCGTTTTTCACATATTCCTTGTTTTTTGGTTTCCGCTTTGAAAAACTTATACTTTTCTCATACAAAATTTTGTCAACTCCTGCCCATACAAAGGAACTTCAGTCACATGGCAACCAGCTTTTGACTACCACTTTAACCTATACTACTCCCTTATTTCCGTTCTACTTACAAGAACTCAAGTAATAAGACTATTTCTGCTATTTTTTTTGTCGATTAGCATGAAGTAAATAGAAACATAAGCTGTTTAACAATACTTTGTTACAGAGATCTAGAGAAAGTCATGTGAATGGAACACATCAAATTAGGTATTTCTGGTGAAATCTCAAATAGAATTTTAGGTGGAATGCAATACCCTCTCTACACGTGGAAGGGAAAATAAAAGCGCTCGGACACGTCTAATGGTATAGTTTAAAAGAGGCATCTTCAGTACGTAGCTCTAGGGAGTTGGATTTGCCGCTTCGCTCTCGTAGCTTCTGCCAGAAGCAAAGCTGAGCAGCAGGCCGGTTTGTAACCTCAGTTTTTACATTGTGAATAGAGAAGGTATTGTATTCTGCCCAAAAATTCGATACCGAGATTTCACCGGAAATACATGTTTTGGCTCCCCTTGAATCCAAAAAAAGCATTTTTAGAAAAAGGTTCGTGTGTGTGTCTGTGGACAGCATAGCTGAAAACGAAAATACCAACATTGGTATTTCAGTTTGGTATCTTCCAAGGACGCGACAGGAAGATTTTCAAGAAAATCCCCTCACACCCAACTACCCTTTACATGGAGCTTTTTTCGAAAATGTTGTTTTTCTCAAAAATGCCTGTATCTATTTTGATTAAAATATCGTATATTAAAGATATTTACATGACAAATAAAATGTATATCTTGAATTTTCTGCGAATAGTGTCTGAAGACTACTTTATTCAGGATGAATTTTAGGGAATTTTGCTTAACTGCTAAAGCGTAAGATATGGACAAAAACTTATTGCACAGAAAATGTAGATCTCGCCAAAACACACATTTATGTCTTTACATTTTTGTTGTGGAGGTAACCGTTTCCAAGATATTCCTTGTTATCGGTGTCAGTTGTAAAGTACTTTTACTTTTCTCAGACAAAGAATGTCCGTTTTCTGTTCTACTCCTAGCCAAGCAAAGAAGCGATTTGCAGTGACAATCGCTTAACGACAGCTTTTAAAATATTTAACTATCAGTTTGCCATAGCGCATTCCTTTAGTTCCCTTCTACTTATAAGGAACTAAGTATAAGAACATTCTGCTAACCTCGATTAACATGGTGTAGAGAGAAGATTAATCTTTTATAAGAAGTTTGTTTGTTGAACAGCTACAGAAAGTCATGTGAGTGTAACACATCAAATTTTTATAGTGTTTAACGACCGCTTTTACTACCAGTGGTAAATATAGTGTTGTTTCCTATAACTTTGCGATACAAAGTGATGAATTGGTTATATAACAATGTAGATTATTATTGTTGTTAATATTATTAATATTGCATTTAACGTTGCGTTATATAGCGAGGCCTGGTTAATTTGTGTTGCATCATAGCACGGATTATACAAACAATAAATAATAAAGTATTTATGACGATAATTCGCAGGTTCAAGACAAAATAAACGAATAAAATAATTTAAGTGTGACCAGCAAGAAACAATTCAGTAGTAGTAATAAATTACGATGCGATGAAATGTAATGTACATGCGTCCACAAACGTGGTGCATTTTTGGTGTTCCAACAATGTTCTTGCTCTTAGAACTTCCAAAGTGGTTCTCACGGCACGACGAATTATTTGTGCTGTCTATTAAACGTTTTCTATGGTTTAAAATTTTATTGTAAACAAACATTTTACAGCCATATCTTATGCTGTAATAATTTATTTCCTCCTAAATAAGTTTGATCGTAATTTGTATTTTTGGCCTACGCTTTCGCAAAGTATCATCTATAGAAAATGTGCTAGGGAAAGTATGAATGACGTCAACATTACCCCATTACCCTCTTTCAGTTGCAGTGAGCACTGGGCATCAGGTGCTGATAAGTCGGTGTTAAAGCAAAGCAGGTTTGAAAAATGCTTAGAATGTCTTTAAAATTGCTGCCCGAGTATAGAAATATCGATTTTTTGCAGCTCGTTACTAGCGTTCTCAAGATTTAATGTCGCAAAAATCATTAAAATCTCGAACTAATCACTTGACACTGAGCATTTATTAACTACGTTTTTGAGTTATGTAGCCTAATCTGGAGGCGTTTTTTCAACTGCTGTGGTGGCTTAATGCGTAACGCAAGAAGCTGCTATCCCGAAGGTCATGAGTTAGATTCCTGTCCTAGGGTAAAATCTTTTTATTATTATTTGTTTCATTCTAGACGAAATGACTGGCATTTCAGAAACTTATAGCCGTTACTTCTAAATTTCAATAAACAGGCCATAAGTCTCCTATCTCAAATTACTTATTTAAGTAATCTACATATTCTTTGAAAATATTTGGGTATAGTTCATTAAGCCTGTACATATTTTATACATACATACGCACGTTCGTTTTCTCTCTTGATGAGAGAGGAAAGTGAAGTGAGTAGCCAATGCCGACTCCGGAATGTATTAGGAATTTCCAAGTGGGTCCAATATCGTTATCAAAGGGCCTAGACAATACTGGCCGTGCATAGCAGAGATGCGGTGCGGAAGATACAAACCCATAACAGCATCATTAATTCACCGGCCCACCTTTACATGAGCTGGCCAACATCTGCAGCACTACCCGATAAATTATTCAAGCCAACCAGCGTCCACCATTATCATCATCACAGGCAGTCACTTCTGTAGAAGCCTGCCTCAACACTTCATTGGCAACTCCACGTTTCGTTGCGGCGAAGTTGCTAAATGCATTTCAGCACTAATGCTGCCATTCTGTTTAACTTGCCTTATCTGCTTCTCACTTCTGCAGTGTACGCCTATGAAAGCTTAATGTTTCGAAGTATCTATACGTACACAGGAAATTCTTTTATGTGCTGTCTTTATACTTTCTCTACAAGTACTATGTACATAGTGTATAGAGAAGGAATTGCACTCCTCACAAAAATTCGATACCGAGATTTCACGGAGATATATGTCTTAGGGTCCCCTGTATCCAAAAAATTCTGTGTATCATTTACATGACTTTCTCTACATCTCTGCAACAAATGATTCTTAAAAAAAAAGCTTATACTTCTATTTACTTCATGCTAATCAGATAAAATAGCAGAAATAGTCTTATTACTTGCTTCCCTGTAAGTACAACTGAAATAAGGGAGTAGCATAGGTTGAAGTGATAGTCCAAAGTTTGTTGCTATTTCATTGAAGTTGTTTTGTTTGTATGGACAGCAGTTAACAAATTCCTGTATGAGAAAAGTAAAAGTTTTTCAAAGAAGATGCCAAAAATAAGGAATGTCTCAAACACGACGAACTCCAGAAAAAAAAAATGCATTAAACATACTTGTGTGTTTTAACGTGCTCTACATTTTTCGTGTAGTCAGTTTTTGTCCATCTCTTACGGTTTATCAGTTATTCAAAATTCCGTAAAAATTCATCCCGAATAAACCACTCTTCAGAGGCTATTCCCAAAAAATTCAAGATATACATTTTATTTGTCAGGTAAATAGCTTTAATATACGATATTTTAACCAAACTCCTTAGTGCCATTTTTGAGAAAATCAAACTTTTCGAAAAAGTTCCATGTAAAGGGTAGCTGGGGGTAGGGGGATTTTTCACTAAATCTTCGCGTCGCATCCCTGGAAGATACTAAACTTAAATACCAAATTTGATATTTTACCGACTTTACGTTTCTGAGTGTTCATAGACATGGACACACAGACACACACATACACACACGGACGTTTTTCCGAAAATGCTGTTTTTAGATAAAGGGACCCTAAAACATATATTTCCGGTAAAATCTCGGTATCGAATTCTTTTTGGCGTAGTGCAATACCTTCTCTATACACTATGTACAAAGATTTTCACCCCGCTAGGAGACCTGGAGCGGGGTGCACTCAGCCTCGTGAGGTCCCTAGGGGGCCAATTGAGGAGCTACTTGATGGAGAAGTAGCGGCTCCAAGTCATGAAGATCGTATTAACTGCCCGGGGGGGATCGAAGCGCTGACCACGTCTCACCCCACAATACTGCATCCCATCCATGACGTCTGTAATTAATTAGATGGGGGATACAGCGGCCGGACGGTAGTGAGCTGTGCCAAGGAGGGAAGTATCCAAAAAAAAAAAAAAAAAAAAATCAGAAAAAGATCCGTGAGTGTGTGTGTGTGTGGGGGGGCTGTGTGGTGTGTGAACACGATAGCTCAAAACGTAGTCAGTAAAATACCAACCTTCATATTTAAGTTTAGTATCTTCAGGGATCTGACACGAAGATTTTGACAAAAATCCCCCCCCCACACTAAACTACCCTTTACTGGAACTTTTTTCGAAAATTTTGATTTTCTCAAAAATGACTCTAACGATTTTGATTAAAATATCGATATTTACCTGACAAATAAAATGTATATCTTGAATTTCCTGGGAATAGTCTCTGATGACTACTTTTTTCTGGAAGAATTTTACGGAAATTTGCGTAGCTGCTAAACCGTAAGAGATAGATAAAAGATTACCACACAAAAACTGTAGAGCCCACACACTTTATGTTGAGATATTTTTTTTTGTTTTTGGTTTCAGCTTTAAACAACTTATACTTTTCTGGTAGAGTCAGTTCCTGTCCTTACAAACAAAGGAACTTCAGTCACATAGCAACCAGCTTTTAACTATCACTTTAACCTTTTTGCTCTATATTATTTTAGTAAAATCTACATATCCTATAAAATCTTCACACCTCTTCATATGTTATCCAATTTAAGCTTTTTTATTTTTAAAATAATTTAGTAATGAATTGTGCTTTTCTATTATTCTATTCCCGCAATATTCAGTGACACATGTTTAGAAAACTTAAGCCACTATTTTCAACAGATTAATTACATTTGTACGCGTATATTAAGCTGAGCTTAATTAATACTCTACTTTTTAAAACTTTTTTGCCACACTTTCGTGGCATCCTCAGTTTGTTTGCTCTAGCAAACTTCCTTTGATGCCAAATTTCATTGTTTTAATTCTTCTATTTTTACTTTCTCTATTTGTACTATGTACATAGTGAATAGAGAAGGTATTGCATTCCACCCAAATATTCGATGCCGAGATTTCACCGGAAATATACGTTTTAAAGTCCCATGTGTAAAAAAAGCATTTTCAGAAAAAGGTCCGTGTGTCTGTGAACACGATGACTCAAAAAGCGATGAAATACCAAACTTAGTATTTAAGTGTGTGATGTGACACGAAGATTTTGAGAAAAATCCCTCCACCCCATACTACTCTTTACATGAAAAAAATCGAAACTTTTGATTTTCTCAAAAATGGCTCAAACTATTTTGATTAAAATACCGTATATTAAAGAAACTTATATGGCAAATAAAATATATATCATGAATTTTCTGTGAATAGCCTCTGACGACCTCTTTATTCTGAATGAATCTTGCGTAACTGGTAAACCGTAAGAGATAGACAAAAACTTGCAATATAAAAACGCAGATCTCGCCAAAACACACAATTCATGTCCTTTACGTTTTTGTTGTGGAGGTAACCGTTTCCGAGATATTCCCTGTTATTGGTTTCAATTGTGAAGTATTTATAGTTTTCTCAGACAGGATGTATCCGTTTTTCTTTTGTTCTACTCTAGCCGAGCAAAGAAGCGATTTACAATGACAATCGCATAACGATAGCTTTTAAAACATTTGACTATCACTTTAGCCTAGTGTATTCCTTTAGCTCCCTTCTACTTATAAGGAGCTAAGTAATAATAACACTCTGCTAATGTTTATCTCGAATAGCATGTGTAGAAAGGAGAATAATCTTTTGTAAGATGTTTGTAGAGCAGCTAGAGAAAGTCATGTGAGTTTAACACATTAATATGGTGAGTCACCGTTGATACAGTTTTATCATTTCCTCTTTGTGACTTTACGTGCAAATTAAACGCCTTCTATCTGGAAATACTTATTTGCATGAAACAGTAGTTTAGTGACATTACTAGTGCCAAGGAATGCGAAAGCAAATATAACCTTTTATATTTATTTCTAGTTTTAAGGGTTTCTCATCTATAAATTACACGCAATGTCTTGTATTCCATTTAATATTTTGCTGTTCAATATGGACCAAAATCTACAGAAAATTTTGGAATTTCTGTTCAGTTTTACTATCTTTTCTATATAAGTGGATAGATAAAGTATTGCATTCCACCCAAAAATTTGATACCGTGATTTCACTGGAAACACACGTAAGTTTAACATCCTTCAAGGATACGACACGAAACTTTCCTTTACTTAGGATAATGGTCGAAAATGTGATATTTGCAAAACTGTCTCTATAACGACTTTGACTAAAATACTGTACCTATATTTAGATATTTGCATGACAAATAAAATTTATAACTTGGATATTCTGGGAATATCCTCCGAAATCCCTTCATTCTAAATTACTTTTGTACAGCTCGTAAGAGGTTTACAAAATCTTACCACACAAAATATCTCTATCTCGTCAAATATAAATAGGTAAGGAAATTTATATGCCTCTAATGTCATAATTTTATATTATGGTACATTTTCTCTCATGTTTTACCTGTGAAATACATCGACAAAGAGTGCTTGAATGCTACATTCTTATGCATGATTTATGGTGTAAAAGTACTTGGAAATCGAATCAATGTATGTTTCTGATTTGAACTAAAAAGCTTTCATCCGGCGTCTAGCGAATTTCGCCACTCGTCTGTGTAAGTCGATTTGTACTGTTGTGTTCATATATGTGATCGTCAGCAATAAAACTATAAGTGTTTATTGTTCGAGGGTATGTTAATAGACCCTATGTAAAATAACAAATCATTCCAGGGCAATAGTTGACTGCAGGCAATTGTTTGAGGCAGTGGAAGTGCGCATTGCTTTGAAAATGAAGAAATTCGAGTATCGTGCTGTGATAAAATTCTTCGTAAAAGAAGGTTTAACACCTACAGAAATTCATTTGCGGATTGTAAATGTGCATGGTGACTCTTCATCTTCAGTTTCCACTGTGAAGAAATGGGCGGCCGATTTTAAACGTGGCCGCGAAAGCGTCCAAGACACGAAGGATGTCCAAAAACTGTAACCACACCAGAAATCATTGAAAAAGTGCATGACACGATTTTGGAAGATCGGCGTACAAAGGTGCGTGAAATTGCTAATGCTCTTGGAATTTCAAAGGAACGTATTGGTCACATCTTGCATCAGGAATTAAACATGAAAAAGTTTCGCGCAAGATGGGTGCCGCGTATCCTCACTGTGGATAACAAATGCATTCGCATGACACTTTCGAAAAGTGCTTGGCGCATTTTCAGAAGAGCTGAAGTGACTTTTTGCGCCAATACGTCACAATGGATGAAACATGGATTCACCACTACACACCCAAATCCAAGCAGAAGTCAAGGCAGTGGACAGAAGCTGGTTCTTCAGCTCCAAAGAAGGCGAGGATAGTGCCATCGAGGGAAAGATCATTGCGTCAGTGTTTGGGATTTCAAAGGAATTTTGTAGATTTACTATCTCGAGAAAGGTAAAACTATTACTGGAGAGTACTACTCTCAACTTCTAACCAAACTGAATGCAAGTATTCATGAAAAACCCAGGTTAAAAAAGAAAAAAAATTGTTTTCCATCAGTACAGTGCACCTGCCCACAAAAGTGTTTTGGCAATGGGGAAATTGAGAGATCTGCACTATGAAGTGCTGGAACATCCACCCTATTCCCCAGATTTGGCTCCCTCGGACTTCCCTCTGTTTCCAAAATTGAAGAAATTCCTCGCTGGTAGGCGCTTTTCGTCCAATGAGGAAACAATTCAAGCTGTAAATGAGTACTTTGCAGCACTTTCAGAAGAACACTGCAGAGAGGGAATAGTGACATTGGAACGCCGCTGGACAAAATGTATTGATATTAGAGGAGATTAGGTTGAAAAATAAAACTACTTTGAAAGCATGAATTGTTTTTTTCACTATCAGGCCGAGAACTTTTCGGACCACTCTCGTAATTTATTTACCATTTGTTTCCTTTGTTATATTTTAGAGCTACCTTTTAAGGATATGTCACATTTGATAATTGCACGATGTTTACACAATATCACTCTTATAGCGCAGATAAGGATAAACTACAAATTAAAGCAAATATAAAACTAAGGAGGTAAAAATTGTAAATCAAAGGAGTGACATAAAGGAATAAGTCAACAGGATTCCCTTTACAACAGTGAAACACGAATATGGCGATGGAATGCGGAACTGTGGCAAATAAAACAGAATTCAGTGCCTAGTTCTACCATACTCGGTGTGCTTAATGCGTATATGTTTGGTAGTATCAAGGTAAACAGAAACAACTGTTTCTATTTTTACTTTCCTCTACTAGAACATAGGTAATGAAAGTCTTGCATTCCTCCCCTCGATATGAGGTTTCACTTGAAATACGCGTGTTAGGTTCCCCTGAATAAAACATCTGATGTGTTCCATTCACATGACTTTCTCTACTTCTCTACAACCAATTATTGTATAAAAGCTAACAGCTATCATGCTAATCGAGCAAAAATTACCTGAAATAGTCTTATTACTTGCTTCCATGCAAGTAGAAGGGAAATAAGGGAGTAGCATAGGCTAAAGTATTAGTCAAAAGATGGTTGCTATGTGACTGAAGTTCTTTTCTTTGTATGGACAGGAGCTTACAAATTCCCGTATGAGAAAAGTGTGTTTTTAAAGCTGAAAGCAATAACAAGGAATATCTCAAAAACGATCAACTCCATGAAAAAAGTGTATATAGCATACATTTTGTGTTTTAACGAGCTCTACATTTTCTGTTATGTAAGTTTTTGTCTATCTTTCTCGATTTGCCATTTATGCAAAATTCCGTAAAATTCATCCAGAATAAAGTAGTCTTCAGAGGCTATTCCCAGAAAACTCAAGATATACATTTTATTTGTCAGGTAAATAGCCTTAATATACGCTATTTTAATCAAAATCCTTAGAGCCATTTTTGAGAAATTCAAAATTTTCGAAAATTTTTCCATGTAAAGGGTAGTTGGGGGTGGAAGGATTTTCTTGAAAATCTTCGTGTCGCATCCCTGAGATACTGGGCTTAAATACCAAGTTTGGTATTTCACGGATTTTTCGTTTTTGAGCTATGTTATCCACACACACACACACACACACACACACACACACACACACTCGTACACACGGACCTTTTTCAAAAAACATTTTTTTTTTTGGATTCATGGGGCCCAAAGCATATATTTCCGGTAAAATCTGATATCGAATTTTTGGGTGCATTAAAATACCTTCTCTATACACTATGTGCATAGTACGTGTAGAGAATTTAAAAGTCTAAAGTGTTCCATTCATACATCATCCCCTCGGTTCTGCAATAAAATTATTCTCACAAAATGTTATTCTTTTATCTACATCATACAAACACTAGCAGAATTTGTCTTATTACTTACTTCCTTATAAGTAGAAGGGACAAAAGGGAATACACTAGGTTAAAGCATTTCTCATCCTTACCTTTATAAATGCAACTCCCAAGATAAGCAAAATAAATTATACGCGTAATTCACCAAAATATGACTAAATTTAAATTTTGATTTCCCATTGCTCTCGAGGAGATGTGAAACAGTAAATTAGTGCTGTTAATGAAGAGGTAACTTTTCTGACTTGCCAAAGGGGGAAACAAAACAAGATAAAGCAAAATAAAAGCAAACAATTTACGAATAGTTAATTACGTACACAAGAACTTTATATCTTATGCAAACAGTGATGTTGAAATCAACCAGGCAACTGTGTAAACAATGTTAAATAAAACCTTTAAATTGAAAGGAATCTTGGCTAATAAAAATATGAAGTTAGCAGAAATCGGATTTCTGAGTCTCGCTGCAGGGCATTCATCTCTTGTTTGGTAAGAAACGAAGTCAAGGGAAAAGTTAATATCCACTCGAATTCGGAAGCAAAGGCAGAAGTAAAGGAAAACACGACTTTTGAGACGGCAAGCTACGAGAGTTATGGCTTATTGGCGGTACAGTCTCACATTTTGGTTTTTCTTCGAGTGGAGGGGAAAAATCCATCTTAAGGACTAACCCGGTCTGGCGAGCCCGGAGAGTCGGGGTCTCCCTGAGTGGCCCCCCCCCGATTGGTGAGGATACTGTGGTACCGCTGTTGCACCTGCACAGTCTAAGGTAAAGGAGACCTTGCCCGCCTTGCGGTTGCCAGGCTGTGCTTTTACTAAATTACTGACCGTAATCTATATTTACTACATTTAATACAATTAAACTGTAATCCTAAATCATCAAACATTTTTATGAACCTTGCACCAAAATGTAGAAAAGTAAACTAAATTTGAGTAAAATTTGAGCTAAAGGGTTCATACCCCATCTATAGAGTTAATCTCTCTTTTCTAATGCACAATAATTCAACAAAAATCCTGTTTTTAAGAACCTTAATTAGAGGTGTATTAATTTCACTGTGCCAATTCGGGCGCAGAACCGAAGCCTCCCGTACCCAGGTAAGCACAACAGGTAACAACTTCCGAGCTTCCCGCGAAACCGGTGTAATTAGTCAGCAGGTGGGGTGGAATGGGTATGCCTAATGTTTTCCTTGATTTCTTTCAGAGTACGGCAAATTAGTTCACAGTTAACTTGTTTTCCGACGAGACTGAAATTGTGGTGAGTAGGACAGGAAGGAAAAGTATACTTCGGAACTGTTACACTTTCGGATCCCAGAAGTGTTTAAAAAGTGGGGTAGCGCGACGGACGTGCAATGTTAAAAGTTGCAAAAGTTTTATTAAAACCTTTTCCATTGAAGAAACGGATGTCCTGGATATTCAAAAGGACCATAACCACGTGGCACCACCTAGTGACAAAATTCAGAGACAGAAAGTACTTTGTGATCTGAAGAGAAAAGCTACGGAAGATATATGTGAAAGGCCATCAAAACTAATATAATAATTAAATATTATTAACATCAAAGTGCGACTGTTACCTGTTTCGACCGGGAGGCTACCAGCTTTGGGGAGGCTTGGGGGCTAAGTAATTAGGGACCTTTAAGGGTATGGGAGGCTTCGGTACTGCACTCGCCAATTCATGACCGAGGACCAGCCGGCTCCAGTAGCAAAGTGTAGGTGAGGAAATTTAGAGGAAGGTAGGTTGTGGTTGCAATTTAGTGGTGATAGTAGAATTGGGAATGCAGGGAGAGCTGCCCCCCCCTCTCTCTCTCTCTCTCTCTCTCTGTGGTGATGATGATGTTCAAGTGTTACTTATGTTGTTTCCTGGTTGTATCGCTGATCGGATGTGGAGGCAACGGTGCATGCAGCTCCTCGAAGTTCCTCAAGTTTTGTGTGGCCTTGCAGTAGTTGCTGAAGAAGCTGGATGATGTGCTTCTTGCTGCAGCTCTCGAATCCCCGCGACCGAAACCTCGAGAGACCCTAGCAGTCGGATCAGCGAGACGACTCTCAATGCATGCCAGATTGCGCTGGACAGACGTATAAATTTTCGTGTTCAACACTGAAGTACTTCAGATACATAGTGCTGTGATGCTTGAAGGAGGCAGTTTGGACTATCAGATACGCTGTCTATCTTTTAACATTAGTACACAGACCTCGTTTCTACGCATGGTCGTATTATCTGGAATTGCTTGAATTGCACTGTACCGATTCTGTTCAACCTCCTCTTTTCTCCTCTCCGTGTGCCGGCTAATCAGTTAACTCGAAGTCTATGTTGTACGGAGGTTATCAGTATACTTTAAGGTAAAGACTCTTCATGTATGATTCCTACATGACGGCTCGCTGTTACAAAGGAATGATGCTGTAATTTGTAGACAAATATCCTGTTGTTCGAGAGGTTTGCCGAGAAATGATTAATAATCTTGGGAATAACTTTAGAGAAACAGGATATAGTCTTAATAAGACACCAAAATTAAATAGCCGTGTTCTAACAGAAGAAAACTCTACCATATCGGAAAGATATTAAGGAAGTCCAATGACATCTCTGACAAAACTTGACAGAAATCAGATTAGAATGCCACCCAATTTTAAAGTGTAATCGCCTCCAACTCAGGAGTTTAAACCACGCAATAATGCGAGCAAAATTAATTTCTTCAAGTGTGTTTTGGATAATGTTAATGATCACTCTACTGGCTCGTGTATAATTATTTCTTAGACGAGGCATGTTAAATTAAAAGTGAAATTTATAATTAATGAGTCACAATTCAAACCTTCTTAAAATGTGTGGGAGGTGTACGGCGGTGCAATGACATAATTTTAGCATGACTGATTCACTTTTGCCGACTAACCATTAAACAGGAAATTTTTCCCGCAAGAATATTACTGTTTATTTACCAGTTGAATTTGAAATTTCTGATGTTTGAAAAATTATCCTATGTTAAAACGTGACCTACGGAGGAAAGAAAGTTCTACACAGGCAGGACGTTTTCTGCACTACATACCTTCTTCCTCCACTAGGCTCGCGCGCATCAACAGTGAGCACGTTTGACCTAGAGTGACGATGACTCAAGATGAGTAACTGGTTGGTGGGCAGCACAGAGGAAGAGACAGATGGAGAGCATCGTTGTAGCCATTTTTGAGAAAACAATATTCTCGAAATATTTTAAATCTAAAGGGTAGTTGGAGGGGATTTTCTTGAAAATCTTCATGTCGCATTCTTAGGAGATACTGAACTTAAATATCAAGTTTGGTATTTAAGGGACCTTTCGTTTTTGAGCTATGCTGTCTAAAGACACACAAGACCATTTTCTATTTTTTTTTTTGATTCAGGGGGTCCAAAAACATGTATTTTGGGTGAAATCTCGTTATCGAATTTTTGGGCGAAATACAATAGGTACCTTCTTTATACACTATGTGCATGGTACGTGTAGAGAAAGTAAAAATCCATATTTAGTGAAAGATTCCCGCGTAAATGTGAATGTGCGTGTGTGTGTGTGTGTGTGTGTGTGTGTGTGTGTGTGTGTGTGAACAACATAGCTATAAAAACGAAAAGTCTGTTAAATGCCAAAATTGATAATTAAGTTCAGCATCTTCCAGGAACGTGACTCGAAGATTTACAAGAAAATCTCCCACCCCAACTACCCTTTGCATTTAAAATATTTCGAAAATGTTGATTTTCTCAAAATGGCTTCAGTGATTTTTATTAAAGTACCATATGTTTAAAAAGTATTATAACAACTGAAATGTATAAATAGGATTTTCTGGAAATAACCTCTGAAGACCTTTTCATTCTGGTGACTTTCGTATAACTGGTAAACGGTAGGAAATAGACAAAAATGTAGATCTCGTTAAACCACACAAGTTAGGTTATGTACATTTTGTTTGTAGAGTTAACCAATTCTCAAACGGGAAATCTTCATAGCTTTACATCTCTTTTTAAATTTCTGGTCATGCAAAGATAACCGAAATTCAATTGTATCACATTGAAGTTAACTTTTAAGATATAGCGACCAACCGTTATTGCTTTAGCCTAGTGTAATCCCTTATTTTCCTTTTACTTACAACGAAGCAAGTAATACTTCCATTTCTGCTAATGTTTATCTTGGTTAGCGTGGTTTGTAGAACAGGCAGACAAAGATATGTGAATGGAATACATTATATTTAGTTATGCTGTTCACGCACATCACGCACAAACACACACGCGCGTCAATTTTTTTGTAAAAGTGATGATTTTTTAAAATTTGTATATTATGTAAATTATAAAATATATTATATATTTATACATTCAATATATTTATTTATTTAGAGGACTTCAAAACTTGTATGTTTTCCAGTGAAATGTGAGTTTATGGTTAATATGAAATATCGAATTTATGGATTGCAACACCTTTTCTACTTACCATGTACGTGAAAATTTGATGTATTACACTCACATAACTTTCTCTGGCTCTCCTCAAACTTCTTATAAAATATTATTCTATTTTCTACACAATGCTAATCGAGATAAACATTAGCAGAATGATCTTATTACTTGCTTCCTTGTAAGCAGAAGGTTACTTCCACTAGGCTAAAGTGATAGTCAAATGTTTTAAAAGCTGTCGTTTTGAGATTGTCATTGCAGATCGCTTCTTTGCTTGGCCAGGGGTAGAACAAAAGAAAAACGGAGCTTTATATCTGAGAAAAGTATAAGTACTTCACAATTGAAACCAATAAAAAGGAATATCTTGGAAACGGTTACTTCCATTTCAAAAACGTAAAGCACATAAATTGTGTGTTTTGACGAGATCTTCATTTCTTGTTAAGTAAGTTTTTGTCTATTTCTTACGATTTAGCAGATATACAAAATTCCGTAAAATTCATTCAGAATAAAGTAGTCTTCAGAGGATATTTCCAGAAAATTTAAGATATACATTTTATTTGTAATGTAAACATCTTAAATATAACTAATTTTAATCAAAACCATTAGAGCCATGTTTAAAAAATCAAACTTTTCGAAAAAAAGTAAGGGTAGTTAGTGGTGGGGTGATTTTCTTGGAATTCTTCGTGTCGCATCTTTGAAAGATACTGAACTTACATACCAAGTTTGATATGTAACAGACTTTTCGTTTTTGAGCTATGCTGCTCAAAGACACACACACACACACACGGACCTTTTTCTAAATTTTGCTTGTTTGTTTAGGGGATCTTAAAACACACATTTCCGGTGAAATCTCGGGATCGCGTTTTTGGGTGGAATACAATACTTCCTCTATTTCTATGTATATTGTACATACGGGGCTAGAGAAAGTAAAAAGACGCCGACTAGCCTATGCAATGCACCGACAAATGATCACTATTTTGCCTTTCAAACAGGAGTGAATTTTAATCAAGTAGAGATTCAGAGAATGTGGGTTGTCAGCATTTATCTTAGGATAAATAAGAGGGTCGTAAATTTCTCTTTCCTATATTTGGATTCCACGACATGCAGTCGTCATTCACCTGCCAGGATTCTGATAATGTATTGCCTTCTTGAAGTCCACACTTGTTCGTGAATTATAATGAAACAGTCGCTTGTAATTGAGAGGCGAGGTAGTAACTACATCTTGCGTTATACAACGCAATTACTCTGCAATTTTCTGGCTTGAACAAATCATTCCCAGAAAGCAGTTTCTGCGACGCCCCTCCATTGTAACAAATGAAGCAGTGCAATTATTTGAGAGTAATCCACAGTAAAGTAAACAATTTTCATGTTTTTATGTAACCTACAAAGAGAAATTGGATCGTTTTGAAAAATAATCTTTAAATTATTTGTGTAGAATCGTGGAGGCTTAAGCATTACATCTGGGATTGGCATTCGGAGCTGGTGGGTTCGATTCCCGCGGCCGCCCTCTCTGACCTGTGGTTTTTCGGGTCGCTCGGGTCGCTAGGAGAGGTTTTTTTATTCCTCCAAACTTCCTTTATTTCAGCTCAATTTCACTCCAAGCACCGGCATTTTTCAGGATTGTAACTGCGGTGGTGGCGTCCATCCTGTGCGCTTTGGAAATAATGCTCTCGACGGCAGTGAGGCGATGGAGTCGTCTGTAGAACTTGGGGTGTTCATTCTGACCCAGCGTTCCCCGCGTTGAGATGAACTGTCTGGACCCACCGAAGTAGCTTTTTCCCCGCGGTCGGTATTGGTAGCCTGTTGGATACTTTCATGTCATTGAAGAATGGAATGAATTGCATGTAATAGCCTTTCAGGGTTGTCCTCAGACCTTAAAGAAGTTTAGGGCCAATTTAAAGAGAATAAATGCTAGTTAATTTGAGTAAATTTTGTTTAGTAATTAAGGATTTCAAAAACTATATTAGTGTTTATTATTATTAATGTATATATTAGTAATGCATAGTATTAATGTTGAGGCTTCACAATAACTGTTTATAGACTAGCTGGTAATTGGCACAGTATTGCTATACTGAATAATAAGTAGTTCGGCATTTAAAAAAAACACGTGTATATATGTATGTTAGTTGTGTTACTATTCTTAATTTAACTGTAAAATTATAATTGTAAGTGAATTTTGTACATTTAACTCTGCAGTACCCAATTGCAGAGAATAAATACATATATACATCTTATTCTCCTGTGTTGTGACTGTCGGCTATCTTAGGAATAATTGTTTCTCTGTGCTGGTACTAGGCCTCTGGTCGAATGCCGTTGTCAGTTCGAGCAGTTTTTGCAATAGTTGGCGGCTGAGCAACGCTGATTTGTGGCTCAAAATGGTTGGCCAGCAGAGCAATCACTTCTCTGTCTGACATAGGTGGTTCAATTTGCCATGTTTTTTATGTTTTAAAACATAATCTATTAAACTGCCATGAATATTTGGGTTACACCTCCATTGTCGAGTTGTGGCCCAACGTTGTTTACTTCTGTTGGTCCCCAATAGCGCAGCAGGAAAGCCTGTTTAAATTCCTTGTAGATCAGAGAATCCCCCAACGTCAAACGCACGCCCCTTAGAACATTTCCTAACAACTGTTAGTTTGATTTCCTCTGGAGTTGATTTTAACCTAAAATATTGCCCCAACTCACTAATAAATTCTTTCGCGTGGTCGCCCTTACTTTCTTCAAATACCGGTGGTGACAACTCGGTCAATAAATGAACATTTAAATTTCTGTTACTACGAGAGCAGTTAACCATTGTTGATACACTATTAGCATGCACATTACAATGCGTTGTTACCAGTGCCTGCCGACCTGTTACGATCACTGGAAGAACTTTGCACTGTGCTATTTTCCAGCTCCAAATTTCTCTATCGTTCACAGCATTCATGATTTGAATTATGTTTGTCATGTTTCTGATTTCCTGAGCGTTTTGTGACTGTGAAGCTTTATAACATACAACTTTTTTTAACAACTGTTAGTTCCAATTCTACCTTATTCTCTAAAGATGGTTTCGGCTTTGTGCCGAAGATTCCTGTGCTTGGCCTAACTGGTTCTGAAACCTCACATCCTTTGCAGCTAATGTTTCTACCTGCCTATTGACAAATTCTGATAAAGTAGCTTACCTTACTTTTGCTAATTTGTTAATCCCCTTTTAACGTGAAAATTTCTGCTTGTATAAGTGCCTGACCTGAACTAATGAAGTCCAATTTTCCTTAAATTGTAAACTATCTGTTGCCAGCTGTTCTTTAAGCTGTTGGTTTATTATTTACAAATTCTTGTCTTAAATTGTGATTACGTTTACAATTTGTTCTTGTAGTGGGTGTTATGAGTTAATTATTGTCTTAATATGGACTGCAGCATCTGCATTAAATTGACCGAGTCTTGTTCCAAGTCTAGTGGAGGAACAGTTATGCTGCTAATTGTACTCTGTGCTGGCAACAAATGTGTTCACCTGCTGGTCCAGAGATGGACTAGTGGCTCCTTCCTCAGCATGGGTGTCAGCACTATGGTGAGTATTCTCCGCCATGTTTAAAACTTTGTTGCTCCTTAGTAACATTCAAGTACAACAATGGACAGTGTTGGTATGCTACTCTTTGTCGACTGGAAGGCCTGGAAGATCTTGAAGTTCTAGGTGCGTGGTTGGCTGCCTCCTTGATGAAAACCACGTGGTCGGTGTTTGTGATAGTGGCCCATCTTCACAAAAACACGTTTGGTGTCATTTGTAACGGGGTCCCGCAGTGGTTGGTCTCCGTCGTCCTCGGCTCAGCGGCTGATGAAAATTCCACTCCTAGTGTCGCCTAGCTAATTATATCTCGGGGTGCCTTGTGGGTGAGGCAAATATTGAACAACACTGCATTTCCCTTAATACTTTAATTTATTACTTCCAGGATACTTTAAAAGGCTTAGCAGGCGGCTAGCTTGCTAACTTACAATATATTTACATTTGTAATCTTTCCGCCACTTCAATAAATTTACAAGGAGCTTAATCTATCCATCAGCACATCGTTCCCCACCCCTTAAGCATGTGGACGTGCCTTCGTCGTCTTACACACGTTATGTTTACAACACAGATCAGAGTAAGTTAGTAGGTACGTGAGAATGAGATATGCTCTCTCTTTTATATTGCCACAGGATGACGCCAGGCTTCGCACTATAAATATAACATCTTTGATTGGTCTCTTAGTAGCATCACATTATATATCATGAGAATGAATTGTGTCAAGTTTTGTCAGTATCGCGTTCACATGACGCGTCAGGGAAAACCCAATGCTTCCGTCTCACTCTGTCTTCCATCTTACCTCGTCTATTTTTCCAAATCCCTGTACTACCTGAAAGACAAGTCACTACTTTTTTCTCACTCATTCTTATCTCTTTCCCTTTCTATTTTACATTATTTAGCCTAAACCTGTGCTCATTACCAAGTGATGGTTGGTGGACTGTTACCTGGAATTAAGCTAGCTTGCCTTGCCTTAATTACCTAAGTTACAACTCCGTGTTATACATGTTTTTACCTCTAAATATCCTCAGCTGTTTTAGCATTGCTTTCTTTGCAATTATAATATTATGTACAATTCTACTTTTATATTGCTTTGTGTGCATACGATATGTCCTCCTACAATACCTATATTCTTTATTTTTTCTTTACAGGTAAGATATGGTTTCCTTGCTTAAAAGCTGTATAGCAGTAAGTAAATGCATCGATTTTCACATTATATTCATGTTTAATTAGCTTAAAGGTGTGGTTTATAGTTACCGTGGAACCCTTTAGTTTCACGAATGAAAAAAAAAAAACTCTGTAACAAAATGTATTGATGTTGAAATACAGTATGCCTAAGAGATCTTCGATATAAATAATATATATTTCTTTAGAAATATGAAAATTACGAACTTTAACACTTTAATCCATAATCTTTTTTGGCATCTTTGCCGCTCTTCCTCTAATTCCTAAACCGGTCTTCATATCCCTTTCACAGGCACCACAACCGAAACACTTCCAATGAACATAAACCTTAGGGCTAGAGGTAATAGATTGACCATCCATTCAAAGCCAAGTCGCGAGTTCGAATCCCGCAACTGCATTCAAATATGCCTGTGACAATAGGCGGGGAGGACCCGAGTAAAATGATCCGTGTAATGACACTTTAATCATGAAGGCATTAAAATTAGCAACAGCTGCATGGATTTTTTTGTTGTTCTAAAATCAAGCAAAAAAAAAAAAAAACAACTTGAGCTTTAATAATGTATGCTGTTTTATCCACAGTTATGTATCGACGCAGAAATTTGTCAGCAAAATTGACAAAACGGCTTTCGAATAGATCACACGATTGCGCTTATTCTCCGTTGAGAGCAAACGCGGCGCCCATCTTGTCGAGACCTTTGTCACACTTAATTTTTGGATCAAAATTGAGAATACTGTATCTTGTGATATGCCTGTGGCCACTACTATTTCGCAAACTTTGATTTGTCGATCACTCCAAACATATCATGAGTTTTGTCAATAATTTCGGAGAAAGTCACTTCTTCTGTACGTCCGGAACGATCTTCATCATTTCTGGACGTACAGCTGCGTTTAAATTCATTTATCCAATATAAATTATTGCAAACGCAAGAGCAGATGTGCCATGAACTTCAACTAGGCTTTTATCTCTTTCGGTGTTAAGTCCTTTAAATAGAAGTGTTTAATCACCGCACGAAACTCTTTTTATCCCCATCTTTCTAAATAAGCACAGAATTGTTGATTCAATGCCTGTGACAGCGAAACCACGTGATAGATGTAGCTGAAACTTTGTCATCTAGTAAGGGACGACGGTTGCTAAATACAAACTGTTTTCTGTGCTACAAGTGCAATCTCATGAACGCTCTATATATAAGCCAACTATAAATATTTGTTTAAGTTTGGTGTAAATGTAAATTAAGAAACAAGGTCATGAAAAGTGAAAACGTAAGATTCAAGGGGTAAAATAGAATTTAGCTGCTCGTTAAAACGCCTGAATTGATATCGCTTCTGATTACTGCCACAACACTCACGCCAGAATCTGACGTTCATATCGGGTTACACTTCCTGCTCTGTTCTGTTACTTATTTGTTTCAATTAATACGCGATTTGTTCGAATTAATTAACTATTCTTTAAGTTTATATTAAACCGTTGTTCCAGAATTCAATGTTCCAAAGGTTCTGAAGAGTTAGGCAATGATGGTTGAAAAATTAAGTTAAAACAATTCCAAATTCGATGATTTTTGAGAAGTGTAATGCTTGATATATTTCACCCTGGGTTGTGTAGAAATGTTAGCAAAATTCACGGTGTGTGACTGTTATACATCATATACGGTCTTCAAGAGGTGTTTTGGATCGTTAACTTAAAACTGCTAATCTATTACATGCTAAAATTCATTTGTTCTTAGTGAATAAATTGAATGCGTTGTCAGAATTTTTTTTCAAACTGTCCTGTTTCTGCCCTTCAAATGTCCTGCTTTTGAAAATGTTTATCTAGTTCCCCTCATCCCACTGCACCTGCCGAGCTCAATGTTTCTTATAAATCTTTAAAGAAAATGTAGCCGAAAAGTTTAAAATTATGTTGAATTGGGCATCAAACAGTTAAGATGATAGTTATTGGTAAAATTAATGCAATTTCAGTATCAAAAACTAGGAAAATGGCAGTCTTCTTATATGTGTTTGTCTTCAGACGAATCACTGAATATAAGATATTAAAATGTTATTAACATTGAAAAAAATCTATCCAAACACTGTTGATTTACTTAAATGAAAATTAACGGTCATCTATTGGAAGGTAATCCGCAATTCTACAAGGTTTCGGAATAAAACCTTCATTCTCGTTTAACTTGTTCGTTTTTAAATGATTTTAGCACCAGCAACTTTCTTTGCTACGTATATTATGAGGGAAAGCATTGTATTCAGCCCCAAATTTGATATTAACTTTTATTGGAAATGTATGTTTTGAGATCTCCTGAATAAGAAATTAAAAAAAAAGAACTGTGTGTGTGTATATTGAGCACCATAACTCAAAAACGAAAAGTCGATTAAATGCCAAATTTGATGTTTAACTTCAGCATCTTCCAAGGGTGTGATAAAACTTTTCAAGAAACTCTCTTTACCCTTAACTACCCTTTACATGCACTTTTTTAGAGTTGAGTTCTCAAAAATGGCTAACGATTTTGATTAAAGCATCACATATGTCAGATATTTTCATGAGAAATGAAGAGTATGCCTTGAATTTTCTGAGAATCGCCTCTGAAGTCTTCTTTATTCTGAATAATTTGGAATAACTGGTAAACCTAAGGTAGACAATATCGCACTACTCAGAAACAAAATGTAGATCTGGTTATGTAATTACTTAAAATTATTTATATTATATATATATATATATATATATATATTTGTAATTTAACAAATTTTTAGATATTCTCCCTTGTTGCTTTGCATTTTGAGTAGTTACTTTTTCAATTAGGACGTCGTTATAAGTTTCATGCAAAGAGAATGGATTTTCAAGTTTATCATATAATGACCCGTTCTTAAAAGAAATATGTAATAAAGTAATTTCTACAAATGTTTATCTCAATTAACACGAAGTACATAGGAGAAAAAATGTTTGCTAGAATATTTTGTACAAGAATAGAAAAATTCACGTGAGTTAATTAACAATTTTTTTCTTGATACTGTTTCACTAATAACTAATTTATTCTTACATTACTATTATTTTTTTAATTTCTTCGTTCGTACTTTCGATAGGGATTTGAACTTTGTTCCCATTTTCATTCAACAAATATTAATCGAATAATTTGAAATGATATCTACTTTTTATAATGTTTAACGCGCATTTTCACTGCTCACGGCAGGCGATGACGCTGATGTTACACGGAATGAAGATGTAGCACCGGTGGAATGCGATGGTGAGGGAAACCTTGGAAGCGGGAAAAAAATCGCCCCTGCGCCGATTTGTCCCACATGCAGTCACCTGGAACCGAACCCGGACCGCCTGGGTGAGAGGTGAGTGGTCTAACCACTGGCCACTGCACGACCGTAATGAATAGTAGAGTTGTGTAGTTATTTGGCATTATTGAAGTGCGTAAATGACACGTGACAGATAGATCGTAGCGGTTACATAAATAAATACGTTGTAGTCCGCATGTTTCAAACGTGTCACCATGTTAACGAGTTTTTAATGGGTAGAGATGTTTTGTCAGTTGGTGTTTATTTTTTAAGTTACCGCTTTAGTTAGTGAACATAATGAAGCGTCAGTCATGTTCGTACAATCATTAGAACACTGAAATTTTTGAAGAAAAAGAAAAACAAGCAACAAAAAAACCCAGTGAACTCCGCTAAATAATTGCCTGGAGGGCATATGGGCTTTTCTTTGTCTTTTAAGTCTGATTATTTAAATCATTATTAGTGTTTGTGACATAAAAAGTGATGGCCTAAACTGAAAGTTGATGTCGCTGCTTCGAAAGTCCTTTAGGAATGCTTTTATGTAACATTGAAAATTGCATCATTTTGAGATTACAGTTTCTATGTGTGTGTGAAGCTCACATACTCATATCACAGGGAATGTTCTAAGTAAGCACGTGTCTTTGTTCGATATCAGCAAACTTGTCCTATCTTTCAGGTACGGGGGAAAAGGACAGTTAAATACCGAATCAACAATTTATAAGTAGGATAGATTTGACGCTGCTGAAAGTGAAACATTCCTATTTTTTCCCTAACCATGAATGTCTTGTACTTATTATTCAACTGGTTTTGTAGTTTGAGCCGTTACGCCCTCAAGTTCAAATTACACCGTTGGTATCTACTTACGCCACAGTTACGGCACAAGCAAGATCACTTAAGTAACGTAATTTGCGAATGTTCTACATTCTGGTGGAAAATGGCAGAACTGTTCTTCCTCCGCTGCCCTGGCAAGCCCTCGAAGGAATGAAGCCAGTCAGTCTGCTGGGAAGCTCTTATTTTCAATAAGTATAGCGAAGCATGTTGCGTAGCTGCCTAGGTGGGCAAAGGTGGGGTTTCTCTCGGCTTAGAAAATATTGCGAATTGTATATGTTTGGTAAGTCTAAATTCTTGTAATTATGAAAACCCACCTCTTGCTCAGGATAATCAGGCGTTTACTTTATTACTAAGTTTTGACCAGATTCTGTTTCATTGCCTGTAGCGTACTATATTTTATGAGCCGAATTCACAAACAGTAACTCAAAATGTAGGGCCGCGCCGTGGCCGAGTGGTCAGAACTCTCGCCTCTCACCTAGATGACCCGGATTCGATCACAAGCGACTGCATGTGAAATTTGTCGTGGACAAAACGGCGCAGGGGCGGGTTTTCTCCGGTTTCCCCCGCCATTACATTCCACCGGGGCTCCATCTTCATGTATCATCAGTGTCATCGCCTGCGGTGCCAGGGCAGTAAAAGCGGGCGTTAAATACTACCAAAAAAAAAACCTCAAAATGTAAAGAATGATAAAATCAGATACATTCGTAATGATGGTTTGATAAAAAATGTTTATTCAAATTAAATTTGGTGAAACTCTGTCAGTGTTTTTGCAGTGTTTCCCTCTGAGGTTTTTGTTCATTAGTTATTATAATACAGGTAATATCATTTTGTACAAGTCATAATAAACTATCGAAAACTATTTTAATCAAGAAAAGGTTACTGTTAAATGTACAAGTATATTTATAATTACATGATAAAGACTAAAATAAGCTTATTATGCCGCTGTAAAAGAACTTTATCTACAATCCTTTAGTAGTGCACTGTTAGTATGCTTGCCTCCATACAGAAAATGACTAATGTTAATAGACCTTGGGAGTGAATTTTTTACCACAATGGAAAACATTTTATTTTTGTAATAAATAGTTGTTTGTACTTTTGGGCACCCATAGAGAGTTAACATGTATTTTTATTTTTTCTACATAGTAGGCACGTGGTACTTAGAGAAGTTATGGCACTCCAACCAAAAATTCGATACGAGATTTCACCGCAAATACACGTTTTAGGGTCATTGTATACAAAAAAGCGTTTATAGAAAAAGGTTCATGTGCCTTTGAACACGTTATCTCAAAAACAAAAGTTGGTAAAATACCAAACTTGTTATTTAAGTTTCATATCTTTCAAGGACACGGCACAAGTTTTTAGGGAAGTCTCCCCAACGTAAACTATCCCTTTCACGGGAAAAATTCGAAAACTTTGATTTTCTCGAAAATGAATGAAGCAATTTTGACTAAAATACCGTAAATTAAAGATATTTACATGAGAAATAAAATCCATATTGAATTTTCTGGGTATAGCCTCTGAAGATCTCTTTATTTTGGATGAATTTTGCTGAAACCGTAACAGATAGAAAAAACAAAAAAACTTATGTCATATAATTTTTTCAGGGAGTTGACCATTTTGGAGGTATTATTTGTTACTGATTTTAGTTATAAAATATTTTCTCATATTTTTATCATAAATGTTGCCGCCAATGATTTCAAATGAGCATTAACGTTGTTTTGAAAATGCTGTCTTCAGTTCAAGTAAAAAGTGAAAATCGCTGGGTGCCAGGTCAGCACTGTATGGCGGATGATCGAAAATGCTCCATTGAAATTGCTCAAGGAGCCGACGGGTTGTGCCAGCAGTGTGTGGACGAGCGTTGTAATGGATCAACACATTTCCTGAAGTCAGCATTCCTCTTCGTTTGTTTTGAATGGCTCTCCGCAAACGTGTATTTTATCGAGATCTACATTTTTGGTGTAGTAAGTTTTATCTTTTACGGTTTACTAGTTATGTAAAATTCAGCAAATTCATCCAGAATAAACAGGTCTTCAGAAGCTATTCCCAGAAAATTCAAGATATGCATTTTATTTGTGATGGAAATAGCTATAATGTGTGGTATTTTAATCAAAACCATTAGTCATTTTTAAGAAAAAAAATTTTAGAAAAATTTTCCATGTAAAGGGTAGTTAAGGGTTGGGGGATTTTCGTGAAAATCTTCGTGTCGCATCCTTGGAAGGTTCCAAACTTAAATACCAAGTTTGGTATTTAACCGTATTTTCGTTTTTGAGCCATGCTGCCCACAGACAGACACACACACACACACACACACAAACACGGACCTTTTTCTGAAAATGCTTTTTTTGGATTCAGGGGATCCTAAAACATGTATTTCCGGCGAAATCTCTGTATCGAATTTTTGGGTGCAATACAATACCTTGCTATGCAATACATTGCACATAGGGAGAAAGTAAAAATCGGACGTGTTGCCTTCAAATGACTTTCTCTAGCTTTTGCCAAAACAAACTTTTCTTACAAAAGATTATTATTTTATCTACATCATATTAATGGAGATAAACATTAGTAGAATAATTGCTTCTTTATAAGTAGAAGGGAAATAAGCGAATACACTAGGCTAACGCGATAGTGAAACGCTTTGCTATTTGAAACAATTGACATTTGGTTATCTTTGCTTCCCGAGATAAAAACAAACGAGAGACGAAAAAGATGGCTTACGTTTGACAAAAGTTTAATTGGCTAAACATTGAAATCAATAACACGGAATATCTCGGAAACTGTTAGTTCATCTAAAGATTTGCATAAGTCATAAATTGTATGTTTTAACGTGAACTACATTTTTGTGTAGTAGCTTTTTATCTATCTCTTACGGTTTACCAATTATACAAAGTTGTATAAAACTCACCCAGAATGCAGAGGTCTTCAAAATCTATATCCAGAAAATTCAGGTATGCATTTAGTTTGTTATAAAAATATTTTAAACCCATGGAATTTTCATCAAAATCCTTAGAGCCATTTTGAGAAAATAAAAAAAGTTCTAAAAATGTTCCATGTAAGGGGTAGTTGGGAGTGGGGGGATTTTCCTGAATATCTTCATGACGTATCTATAGAAGATACTGAGTATAAATATAAAATGTGGAATGTAACCGACTTTTCCTGTTTGAGTTATGCTGTCCACAGAGACACAAGCACGCACAGAGACTTTTTCTAAAAATGATTTTTACTTTCTCTACACGTACTATGTACATAGTGAATAGAGAAGGTATTGCATTCCACCCAAACATTCGATACCTAGATTTCACCGGTAATACATGTTTTGGGTCCCCTAAATAAAAAAAAACATTTTTAGAAAAACGTCCGTGTGTGCATGTGTCTGTGGACAGCATAGCTCAAAAACGAAACGACGTTGCATACCAAACTTGGTATTTAAGTTTTGTATCTTTCAAGGATGCGACACGAAGATTTTCAAGAAAATCCCCCCACCCCAACTACACTTTACATGGAACTTTTTTCGAAATTTTTTATTTTCTCAAAAATGGCTCTAACGATTTTGAATAAAATATCGTAAATTAAAGATGTTTACTTGAGAAATAAAATGTATATCTTGAATCTTGTGGGAATAGCCTCTGAAGACTACTTTATTCTGGATGAATTTTACGAAATGTTGCATAACTGCTAAACCGTAAGAGATGGACAAACACTTATCACATAAAAATGTAGAGCACGTTAAAACACACAATTTATGTTATCTACATTTTTTCAAGTTGGTCAGTTTTTAGATATTCCTTGTTATTGATTTCAGCTTTAAAAAACTTATAATTTTCTCATACAGGAATCTGTTAACTCCTGTCTATACAAAAAAAAAAAAAAAAAAAAAAAAAAAAGGAGCTTCAGTCACATAGCAACCAGCTTTTGACTATCACTTTAACCTATGGTACTCCCTTATTTCGCTTCTACTTACAAGGAAGCAAGTAATAAGACTGTTTCTGCTAATTTTTTCTCGATTAGAATGAAGTAAATAGAAGCAAAAGCTTCTTAATAATTTGTAGCAGAGATGTAGAGAATGTATTTTCCTTTTCTTTTCTTTTTGGAGGGCCCTAAAATACATATTGTCGGTGAAATCTGGTCGTTGAATTTTTGAGTGGAATACAATATCTTCTCTATTTACTATGTACAAAGTTCTTAGGTGCTAGAAAAGTAATATTTTGTGTGACTTAGGTTTTTGTAAAATCGCGGTGCTGCAGTTTATACTCAATTTCACTGTTAAAATGGAGCTTAAAAATGGGCTATAGAAAAGAGTAAGGAGTGGAAGAGAAGAGATGCTGAGCTTCCTCTTTCATATTATGTTAAATTCAAGATTTTTAATGGCTCAGACGTGTTAAACGAAAGCATAAAGCAATAAATAATATAGTGGATACCATTAGGAAGCAGGCAGATGCAAGAATATAACATATCACGCGTGAAAGGAATAAGAACCGCTTTGGATAAAACAGTCGGCAGATGAAAGGAAATAATTCCGGCACATAGCTTTTAGCAAGCGTGCATTTTCATCTCTACAGAAGAATATGAGCAGTTATTTGTTCATTACACGAGTGAGATTTAGAAATAATGTAATTTTATTTATCTTTTTTTTTTTTTTTACTTTCTCTATACGTACTATGTACATAGTATATAGAGAAGGTATTGTAATGTCCCCAAAAATTTGATACCGCGATTTCACCGGAAATACATGTTTTAAGACACCCTGAATACAAAAGAGCATATTTAGAAAAATGTCCGTGTGTGTGTCTGTCTGTCTGTCTGTCTGTCTGTCTGTGTCTGTCTGTGGGCAGCATAGCTCAAAAACGGAAAGACCGTTAAATACCAAACTTGGTATTTTACCGAATATTATAGTGCGTTATAGTGGTATTTAACCGAATATCATGGTGTTATAGTGATATTTTACCGAATGTTAAAATGGTGTTTAACCGAATATTATAGTGTTATAGTGGTATTTAACCGAATGCCATAGCGTGTTATAGTGGTATTTAACCGAATACTATAGTGTTATAGTGGTATTTAACCGAATATTATAGTGTTATTTAACCGAATGTCATAGCGTGTTATAGTGGTATTTAACCGAATATTATAGTGTAATTTAACCGAATGTCATAGCGTGTTATAGTGGTATTTAACCGAATGCTATAGCGTGTTATAGTGGTATTTAACCGAATATTATAGTGTATTATAGTGGTATTTAGCCGAATGTCATAGCGTATTATAGTGGTGTTTAACCGAATATTATAGTGTTATTTAACCGAATGTCATAGCGTGTTATAGTGGTATTTAACGGAATATTATAGTGGTATCTAACCGAATATTATAGTGGTATTTAGCCGAATGTCATAGCGTGTTATAGTGGTATTTAACCGAATATTATAGTGGTATTTAGCCGAATACCATAGCGTGTTATAGTGGTATTTAACCGAATATTATAGTGGTATTTAGCCGAATGTCATAGCGTGTTATAGTGGTATTTAACCGAATATTATAGTGGTATTTAGCCGAATATCATAGCGTGTTATAGTGGTATTTAACCGAATATTATAGTGGTATTTAGCCGAATGTCATAGCGTGTTATAGTGGTATTTAACCGAATATTATAGTGGTATTTAGCCGAATGTCATAGCGTGTTATAGTGGTATTTAACCGAATATTATAGTGTTATTTAACCGAATGTCATAGCGTGTTATAGTGGTATTTAACCGAATATTATAGTGTATTATAGTGGTATTTAACCGAATATTATAGTGTTATTTAACCGAATGTCATAGCGTGTTATAGTGGTATTTAACCGAATATTATAGTGTATTATAGTGGTATTTAACCAAATATTATAGTGGTATTTAACCGAATGTCATAGCGTGTTATAGTGGTATTTAACCGAATGTCATAGCGTGTTATAGTGGTATTTAACCGAATATTATAGTGTATTATAGTGGTATTTAACCGAATATTATAGTGGTATTTAACCGAATGTCATAGCGTGTTATAGTGTTATTTAACCGAGTGTCATAGCGTGTTATAGTGGTATTTAACCGAATATTATAGTGTATTATAGTGGTATTTAACCGAATATTATAGTGGTATTTAACCGAATGTCATAGTGTATTATGGTGGTATTTAACCGAATATTATAGTGTTATAGTGGTATTTAACCGAATATTATAGTGTTATAGTGGTATTTAACCGAATATTATAGTGTTATAGTGGTATTTAACCGAATATTATAGTGTTATGGTGGTATTTAACCGAATATTATAGTGTTATAGTGGTATTTAACCGAATATTATAGTGTTATAGTGGTATTTAACCGAATATTATAGTGTTATAGTGGTATTTAACCGAATATTATAGTGTTATAGTGGTATTTAACCGAATATTATAGTGTTATGGTGGTATTTAACCGACTTTGCCTTTTTGAGTTATACTGTTCAGACACTCGGACACACAAGGAGTTTTATTTTAATTGCATTTGTGGGAAGGATTGATGGTACCTCTAGCGCCGCGCCGTGGCCGAATGGTTAAATCACTCGCCTCGATCTGCAGTGTCATAGTAGTAAAACTGGGAGTTGAAGACCATAATAAAGGGGGGGGGGAGCTCTAAAGGTATTTCCAGTGAAATCCTGGTATCAAATTTTTGGATGGAACGCAAATCGCTCTCTGCCTACTATGTACGAAAGTAAAACTTCAACATTTTATTTTAAATCATTGCCGATTTGAGTATCCACACTAACGTTTAATACTTAAAAATCTGATGTGTACCATTCACATGACTTTCTCTATATCCCTGCAACAAATTATTCTTAAAAAGCTTATACTTTTATTAACTTCATGCTAATCAGCAAAACATTAGCAGAAATAGCCATATTATTGCTTCCTTGTAAGTAGAGGTGAAATAAGGGAGTACCATAGGTTAAAGTTATAATAAAAATCTGGTTGCTATGTAAATGAAGTTCCTTTGTTTGTATGGGCAGCAGTTGACAAATTCCTGTATGAAAAATGTATAAGTTTTCATAGCAGAAACCAAAAATAAGGAATGTCACAAAAATGACTAACTCCACGAAAAAATATGTATATAACATATATTGTGTGTTTTAGCGTGCTCTACATTTTTTGTGTGGTAAATTTTTGTCCATCTCTTACGGTTTAGCAGTTATTCAAAATGTAGTAAAATTCATCCAGAATAAACTACTCTTCAGAGGCTATTCCCAGAAAATTCAAGAAATACATTTTATTTGTTAGGCAAATGTCTAATATATGATATTTTAATCAAAATCGTTATAGCCATTTTTCAGAAAATCGAAATTTTCGAAAAAAGTTCCATGTAAAGGGTAGTTTGGGGTGGGGGGATTTTTCTCAAAACCTTCGTGTCGCATCCCTGGAAGATACTAAACCTAAATACCAAGTTTGGTATTTTACAGACTTTTCGTTTTTGAGTTATCGTGATCACGGACACACGGACACACACACACACACACGGACCTTTTTCTGAAAATACTTTTTTTGGATATTGGTGACCCTAAAACATATATTTCCGGTGAAATCTCGGTATCGAATTTTTTGGTGGAGTGCAATACTTTCTGTATACACTATGTACATAGTGCGTATGGAGAAGGTAAAACTCTGATGTGTACCATTCACATGACTTTCTCCATATCCCTGCAACAAATAATTCTTAAAAAGCTTATACTTCTATTTACTTTATGCTAATCAGAAAAAATTAGCAGAAATAGTCTTATTGCTCGCTTCCTTGTAAGTAGAAGCAAAATAACGGACAACCGTAGGTTAAAGTGATAGTCAAAAGCTGGTTGCTATGTCAATGAAATTCCTTAGTTTATATGGATAGGTGTTGACAAGTGCCAGTAGGAGAAAAGTATACGTTTTTCATAGCAGACTCCAAAAATAAAGAATGTCACAAAAACGACGAACTCCACGAAAAAAGTGTATACAACATAAATTGTGTGTTTTAATGTGCTCTACATTTTTTGTGTAGTAAGTTTTTGTCCATCTCTTACGGTTTAGCAGTTATTCAAAATTTAGTAAAATTCATCCAGAATAAACTACTCTTCAGAGGCTATTCCCAGAAAATTCAAGATATACATTTCATTTGTCAGGTAAATATGTTTAGTATCCGAAATTTTAGTCAAAATTGTTAGAGCCATTTTTGAGAAAATCAAAATTTTCGAAAAAAGTTCCATGTAAAGGGTAGTTGGGGGTGGGGGAATTTTTCTCAAAATCTTCGTGTTGCATCCCTGGAAGATACTAAACTTAAATACCAAGTTTGGTATCTTACCGACTTTTCGTTTTTGAGTTATCGTGTTCACAGACACACACACACACGCGCGCGCGCGCGCGCGGACCTTTTTGTGAAAATGCTTTTTTTTTTTTTTGATATTGGGGACCCTAAAACATATATTTCCGGTGAAATCTCGGTATCGAATTTTTGGTGGAGTGCAAAACTTTCTCTATACACTATGTACATAGTGCGTATGGAGAAAGTAAAAAACACCCCCTGCTTGTTTAACACTTAAAAGCCACGAATGCCGTTCAAAAATGCATGCCTAGAAGGATAAGGGCGGTCTAATGACAAAGGACGTTTCTGTTAGTAACGCGTCACAACATTTTAATTTATACTAAACATGCCTGCCAGCCAGAAGGAATTAATGGGTAAAGCAAGATAAGGTGTGTAAGGCGTGAAAATAAACGAGGAAAACTCGCTGGTTCTTGCTAGGAGAAAGTCGGTACCGCAGAACTCTGTACATCCACAGGACGGAACCTGGCCTTGTATTGTTTCCACATAACGGGACAGTGATGGACGGGTTCAGTTTTTGTTGTTATTCAATCCTTGAAAGTTCCGGTAACCCGAGCTCGCAGTAATATACCTGAGCTTGCCTGGAGTCGGCACAGGTGCTTGAGATACATTATCAAGTAAGCAAATTTAACATAGATACATTCGTACATGATTAGAAAAATCTGATGTATTCCATTCACATGACTTTCTGTACATCTCTGCAACAAATTATTGTTAAAAAGTTTATGCTTCTATTTATTTCATGCTAATCGATAAAAAATTAGCAGAAGTAGTCTTATTACTAGCTTCCATGTAAGTAGAAGCGAAATAAGGGAGTACCATAGGTTAAAGTGATAGTCAAAAGCTGGTTGCTGTGTGACTGAAGTTCCTTTGTTTGTATGGACAGGAGTTGACAAATTCGTGTATGAGAAAAGTATAAGTTTTTCAAAGCTGAAACCAAAAACAAAGAATATCTCAAAAACAAGCAACTCCACAAAAAATGTATATAACATACATTGTGTGTTTTAATGTGCTCTACATTTTTTTGTGATAAGTTTTGTCCATCTCTTACGGTTTAGCAACTGTGCAAAATTCCGTAAAATTCATCCAGAATAAAGTAGTCTTCAGAAGCTATTCCCATTTTAGTTATCAGGTAAATGTCTTTAATTTACGATATTTTAATTAAAATCGTTAGAGCCATTTTTGAGAAAAACAAAATTTTCAAAAAAAGTTCCATGTAAAGGGTAGTTTGGGGTGGGGGGATTTTTCTCAAATTCTTCGTGTCGCATTCTTTCGTGTGGAAGACACTGATCGTAAATACCAAGTTTGGTATTTTACCTAGTTTTCGTTTTTGAGTTATCGTGAACACAGACACACCGACACACGGACAAAAACACACGGACCTTTTTCTGAAAATGATTTTTTTGGATACAGGGGACCCTAAAACGTATACTTTCGGTGACATCTCGGTATCGAGTTTTTGGGTGGCGTGCAATACCTTCTCTATATACTATGTACATAGTACGTGTAGAGAAAGTAAAAACTGTAGGAAAAACTTACCTTTTCAGTTACGAGGTTCAGTCAATAACTAATGCCTTCTATTCCCCCCCCCTCTTTTAAATTGTAAGAAAGTGACTTTGATGACACAGCATGAAAGCCACAACATTAAATTGCCACTTTTCAATGTAATCCCCGTTCTTTTCCACAGTTTGGTCCACCATTTAACAAGGGCATGTATTATTCCAGTGTGGTAAAATGCACGGTCTTGCTTCCGAAGTCATTGAGGCACAGATGTTTTCACAGCCTTTGCATCTTCAAAATGAATCCCACGATGATCTTCCTTTAGCGGCCCAAACAGATGGTATCTGATGGTGCTAGGTCAGGGCTATATGGGGGATAAGGCAATACCTCCCATCCAATTTTCACAATCGCTTTAGTGGTGTGATGATTGGTGTGTAGTTTTGAATTGTCATACACAAGAAGAACATCCGCTATGGTTTTTGTTGGGCGAACTCGCCGTAGACGTGCTTAAGCTTTTGAGGGTGCTGATGTATCGGACAGAACTTATTGTGTATCCCTACTCCAAAAAATCAACCAGAATCACACCCAGTGCGTCCCAGAACACTGTTGCCATCACTTTCCCTGCCGATGGCACACTTTTGAATTTTGTCTTCTTGGTGTGGTTGTGCGATATCATTCTATTGACTGTCTTTTTGATTCAGGTTCAAGAAAATGAACCCATTTTTGCCCTTCTGCTTCATTACAGCGACGGAAACATCTTCTCACATTGCTCACATCCATTGTTGCATCATCATCATGCACATTTTTCATCCTTTCATAAATGCTAATGGGCGTTTCACCTTCCGCATGCAAGAATTCAATTACGGAACGCTGTCTAAATCGCACTCGATGTCAGCCATTTAGCAAAAAGCAGCAGTGCTGACATCTGTTGACTTAGGAAGTTGCTACTGATGTGGATTAGAGGAGAAGGTTTGAGGAATTGCGCCAAATTCAAATTGTTCATATCGCTAACTTAGTTAAGGAGAAAAAAAAAATAGGAGGCATTAGTTATTGACCGACTCTCGTGTTAGAGAGGTTTTGCATCCGTAACGTTAAAGTTTATTTTTCCTGAATAAATCAGTAATTAAACTTAACCTGAGGACCCCCAAAAATATTTTCACCTTACATAAAACGCGATATTTCCTTCGGGAATGTTGGGAGGTAGCATTTCTTAGTTTTCATTATTACACTCTGTATCGGATGTTCTGTAGAGTTGAAGATATTCCTTAAGGTGATGATGTATATGATTTGGCCAAAAATTGTGAAACACGATCCACTACTCACTAAATTGTCTTGCAATTCTTCCTTCCTTTTATAGCTAGAAATGACGTTACAGAACATTCTGGAAAATTGTGGAAGCCGAAGTCGCTGGATGAATCTGGTATGTGCCAGACGTGTCGCGTGCCAAAGTCACCGATGCATCGCACTTCCTGTGTTCATGCATTCCACTTACACTGCCAATACGATCGCGAGAGCGGCCGTACACGGCTAGCATTGTTACAATGTTTAAATACAATTCAAGCAATAAAATAGCTTCCTTTCATAAACCGCTTATTTATTTTTCCACAGTTCTAGTACAGTAAAATTATATTTGTGTAAAGTGTCAAAAGTGAATCAATTTGTACATTTTCAAATAATTGTTTATCAAAACATCTTTATGCGTGTTGCTTAGAAAAAATCTTTCGCTGGTCTTTAAAACTTTATTAATATACATTGCAAATTATATTTTTACTTTCTCTACACGCACTATGTACATAGTGTATGGAGAAGGTATTGTATTGCACCCAAAAATTCGATACCGAGAAATATATATTTTGAGACCACCTGAGTCCAAAAAAACATTTTTAGAAAAAGATCGTTAAATACCAAATTTGGTATTTAAGTTTGTCTTCCAAGAACCAACATCTAGATTTTCAAGAATATCCTCCACTCCAAACTACCTTTACATAGAAAAATGTTGAAAAAGTTTTTCTCAAAAATGGCTGTAATGATTTTGGTTAAAATACCGTATATTTAAGCTATTCACAACATAAATAAAGGCTATATTTTGAATTTTCTGGGAATAGCCTCTGAAGAGCACTTTATTCTGGTGGATTTTTGCAAAATTTTGCATAACGGTTAAACCGTAAGAGATAGACAAAAACTTACACCACAAAAACTGTAGACACACACATATGTCATATGCAGTTTGCTTTAGTTGACGGTTGCCAAGATATTCCTTGTTATTGGTTTCAATTTTTAAAGCTACTTTACTCAGGCAGTAAGTGTCCGTGTTCTTTTGTTCTATTACTGGTCAAGTAAAAAGCGAATTTCAATGAAAATAAGCATAATGATAGCTTTCAAAATATTTGCCTATCATTTTAGCATAGTACATTCCTTTAGTTCCCTTCTACATAAAAGAAATAAGTACATTCTGCTGCCAATCTCGATTAGCATTATAGAAAGAAGAATAGTACTTTGTAAGACATCTGTTTGTAGAACAGTTAGAGAAAATAATGTGAATGTAATTTATGAGATTCTTAGGAAAGGGTACGCGCGCGTGCGAGCGTGTAAGTGTCTGTGGAAGCGGAGCTTAAAAACTAAAAAACTCTTAAATAGCAAACTTGATATTTATGTTAAGTAGTCTCTAAGTATGTGACACGGAGATTTTCAAGAAAATCCTCCCACCCCAAATTAGCCTTTATTGGAAAATTATTGGAAAATTCTGTTTTTCTCAAAAATGGCTCTAAAGAGTTTGATTAAATGCTGTATAATAAAAATATTTACATCACGAATAACATTTAGCTTTTGTGGCAATGGTCTCTGCAGATCTATTTATTCTGGATGAGTTTTGCAGAATTTTGCATAACGGTTAAACCGTAAGAAATAAACAAAGATATACTACACATAAATGCAGATCTAGTTAAAAAACATAGTTTATGTCATTCAAGTTTTTCTTGTAGGGTTGCTCGTTTTCGAGATATTCCTTGTTATTGAGTTTAAACCACCCAACGGGGCCGCACGAAGCAAACTAAACTTCACTTGTTTCATATAGCAATCATCACTTTAGCCTAGTATATTTCCTTATTTCCCTTCTGCTTACAAAGAAACAATACATAAGAACATTTCTGCTAATATTTATCTGGATTAGCGTAGTTTATATAAAAGTATAATCTTTTGTAAGAATAGTTTTATATGCAACAACTAGAGAAAGTTATCTCATCAGATTATTGATCTTTTACCAACTGGGTGAACCAAAACGTAATAAAAATCTGATGTGTTACACTCACATGACTTTCTCTAGCTGCTCTACAAACCTCTTTCTTTTTTGTACATAATGCTAATCGAAATAAATATTAACAAAATGTTCTTATTACTTAGTTCCTTATAAGTAGAAGGGAATAAGGGAATGCGTTATGCTAAAGTGATTGTCAAATGTTTTAAAAGCTATCTTTGCTTGGCCAGGAGTAGAACAAATGAAAAACGGACACTTCCTGTCTGAGAAAAATACTTCACAATTAAAACCAATAACAAGGAATATCTCGGAAACGGTTACCTCCACAACAAAAACGTAAAGGACATAAATTGTGTGTTTGTGGTGATGTACATTTTTTGTGTACTGCGTTTTTTTTTCTATCTCTTACGGTTTAGCAGTTAAGCAAAGTTCGGCTAGATTCATCCAGAATAAAGAGGTCTTCAGAGGCTATTCCCAAAAAATTCGAGATATACATTTCATTTCGGACATAAATAGTTTTAATATACCGCTTTTTAATCAAAATCATGAGAACCATTTTTACGAAAATCGAAATTGTCGAAATTTTTTCCATGTAAAGGGTAGTTCTTCGTGTCGCATCCTTGGAAGATATTAAACCTAAGTTTGGTATTTAACGGTCTTTTCGTTTTGCGGCTATGCTGTCCACAGACACACACTCACACGGACCTTTTTTTTAAAAATTCTTTTTTCGGACTCAGGGGACACCAAAACATATATTTCCGGTAGCATCTCGGTATCGAATTTTTGGGTGCAATACAATTCCTTCTCTATACACTATGTACACAGTACGTGTAGAGAAAGTAAAAACCACTACGCAGGATTAATGTCAACAATATTTGAAAACTATTTACAATTAGCACAGCTCTATGAAAGTTATACCAAAATGAGCGAGAGATTGAAAGTATTGATGTACAATTAATACATGAAAATGGAAAAAAATTATGAAAATCCCAAGGGTAGAGCAGTTGCCACCCCCTAATGTTTGTGCATTTTAACAACATAAGGGATTACGTTTTAATATATGACCACAAGACACGTAGCATAGCAAAACAGTTTTTTGTTCACTATAAATGTAATTCTCTTTCAAAGGAATGCGAAGGCGTTCTTACTAAAGCTATTTCAAACAGAAGCTGGGAAAGCACTGATCCTATTTAACAACAGAGATGCTATCAGGTTGCTTTTAACACTTTGTAGTGTTCTATTTTGTAAATACGTACTAATACCCGATGAGCAATATGGAAAATGGTCGCTTCGCTCTGAAGATTAATATTTAGAGGTTCAGGGCAGGGGAATCGCTTTTGGGATTTCTGGATACAAGGGCCTGTTTACGCTTTGCATAGTGGATTAGGACGGCTACGTTTCGGCGCTAAATTCTATTGGTGTTTTCAGGTCAGAGATAATGATTTTGGCGTTGCATCTCGATCAAACGAGCACTCTTTTGTTGAGGCGATAACTCTGCTCTAATTATCGAATTACTCGCACTGGCGCCATGCTTGATAATCAATTATTAGAGCAAATCCTAAAAGCCACGTTATCAAAAGGTCATTTGGGCAAGTGCTATCAAACAGGTATAACCTTTGTATTTTCTCTACACGTACTATGTACATACTGTATAGGGAAGGTATTGCACTCGACCAAAAAATTCGATACCGAGATTTTACCGGAAATATACGTCCCGTGTATCCAAAAAAAAAAATATTTTCAGAAAAAGGTCCGTGAGTGTGTGGTCGTGTGCCCGTGTGCCTTTGAACACGATAACTCAGAAACGAAAAGTCAGCAGTTACCAATCTTGGTATTTAAGCTTAGTGTCTGCCAGGGATGCGACACGAAGATTTTGAGAAAAATTTCCCCACCACAAACTACCGTTTACATGGAAAAAAATTTAAAAAATGTTGATTTTCTCAAAAATGGCTCTACCGATTTTGATTAAAATACATCATACTACGTCATTTCCAATGCAAATAAAATGTATATTGAATTTTCTGGGAATAGCTTCTGAAGACCTGTTTATTCTAGATGAATTTTGCTGAATTTTGCATAACTAGTAAACCGTAAAAGACAAAAACTAAGGATTCAAAAAATGTAGATCTCGTTAAAATACATCATTTATATCATATCAATTTTTATTTTCTCTATACCTACGTACTATGTACATAGTGTATAGAGAAGGTATTGCATTGTACCCAAAAATTCGATACCGTGATTTCGCCGGAAATATATGTTTTAGGGTCCCCTGTATCCAAAAAAAGCATTTTCAGAAAAAGGTCTGTATGTGTGTGTGTATTCATGTGTCTGTGAACACGATAACTCAAAAACGAAAAGTCGGTAAAAACCAAACTTGGTATTTAAGCTTAGTATCTTCCAGGGATGCGACACGAAGATTTTGAGAAAAATTCCCCCCCCCACCTCAAACTACCCTTTACATGGAACATTTTTAGAACATTTTGATTTTCTCAAAAATGACTAACGATTTTGATTAAAATATCGTATATTAAAAATATTTACTTGACAAATAAAATGTATATCTTCAATTTTCTGGGAATAGCTTCTGAAGCTTACTTTATTTTGGATGAAATGTACGTAATTTTGCATAACTGCTAAACCGTAAGAGATAGATATAAACTTACTACACAAGAAATGTAGAGCACGTTAAAACACACAATATATATTATATACATTTTTTTCATGAAGTTGATCGTTTTTTATATATTCCTTGTTTTTGGTTTCAGCTTTAAAAACTTTGTCAACTCCTGTCCATACAAACAAAGGAACTTCAGTCACGTAGCAACCAGCCTTTGACTATCACTTTAACCTATGGTACTCCCTTATTTCGCTTCTACTTGCAAGGAAGCAAATAATAAGACTATTTCTGCTAATTGTTTCTCGATTAGTATGAAGTAAATAGAAGCATAAGCTTTTTAACAATACTTTGTTGCAGAGATGTAGAGAAAGTCATGTGAATGAACACACCAGATTTTTTTATCTCTTCCGGCGTACTAGTTATGCAAAAGTCATTCAGAAAGAAGAGAACTTCAGAGATTGTTCCCGGTGAATTCAAATTACACATTTTATCATGCCAATATCTTTAATATACGATTAATCAAACTCGTTAGAGCTATTTTTGAGAGAATAAAAAAAAATTGAAATTTTTCCCACATAAAGAATAATGCAGATTTTCTTGAAAATCTTATTCCCGCATGCTTGGAAGACACTAACTTAAGTGTCAAGTTTGGAGTTGAACGGGCACACACAAGGACGTCTTATTAAAATGCTGTTTTTGGATTCAGGAAACCTAAAGCGTATAATTAGAGCGAAATTACGACATCAAGATATTGGAATGCCAATACCTTCTCTACCTACGAGTATGTACTACGTACTGATATAGCAAACTGAAAATAAAAGGATCTGCATTGACGATGACACACGCGCACAGAGTATACTTCCCTTTCTTCTTTCTTCCATCCAAAATAATTCGATCGAGATTTCACCAGAAACACATGTTTTGAGGCCCCTGGATACAAAAAACAATTTAGATAACGCTCCTGTGTTTGAATAGCATACGAGTACTTTTAAAAATAAAAGCGTATATTTATTCCAAACGTAGTATTTAATCTTGCAAAGGTGTCACATGATCATGTTCAACCAATTTCACTCCTCCCCAAACTACTTGGACCATTTTTTGATTTTTTTCTCCAAAATTATCCTCAGGATTTTTATTAAAATACCATACATTTAATACACTTACATGATATTTTGAACTTTCTGGAAACAGACAACTAAGTACTCTTCATTCGGCTATTTTTATATACTTTTGTATAAATGCTAAATTTCAGTGATGAATGAAATGTACTGCATAAAGTTATAGATCTCCTAGAGAAAGTAATAAAGATTTCCTGAGGACAATTTGAGTACCCGCTAATCAACGATAAACGGTAGATAAAGTTATTTTACTTTCTTCATAAGGCTAGTTTACCTATTCCAAGGGATGCGACAAGAAGATTTTTCAAGAACATTTCTCAATCTCAAACTACCTTTTACACGGAAACATTTTCGAAACTTATGTTTTTCTTAGAAATGTCTCTAACGATTTTGATTAATCTGGCGTATGTTAATACATTTGCATCGACAATTAAGTGTATATCTAGAATTTTTGGGGGATAACTTCTGAAATCCTTTTCATTCTGTAGGCCTTTTGCATTAACTGCTAAACCGTCAGAGATAGACAAAAACTTACTGCACAAAACATGTAAAATCACGTTAAAGCACACAATTTATGGCTTATACATTTTTGTGTTGGAGCTAACCGTTTCCGACATATTCCTTGTTATTGGTTTAGTTTAAAATATTTATTTATTAGTCTGACTAATAAATGAGTTTGCCAAGTGACACAGAACATTACAAAAAAATATTTTATCATACGTTATAATAGTTATATAAAATTAAGCTATGAGAACAAATTGTAGCAGATTATAAAAGATGTGCAACAATAAAAGCTATAACAATAAAAGAGAAAAAAAACTAAGAAATTAAAGTGATTTATAAACTATAATACATTTTACGTTCTATTCAAACCATATAAATGATTTCGAAAAATGGCTACGGAATGTTTTATGATGTTTTCCGTTTTTGTTTGTTTGTTGTTTTTTTTTTTTTTTTTACAGGAAATCGCACGCTCGACCGTGTATATTTTACTCTTGGCCATTGAAACAAGCGAATTTCAATGACAATTGCATAACGACGGGTTTTAAAACATTTGACCATCACTTTAGCATTGTGTATTTCCTTAGTTCTCTTCTATTTATAAGGATCTAGCTAATGCTTATTTCGATTAGCATGGAGTAGAAAAAAAATCTTTTGTAAACAGTTTGCAGAACAGGTAGAGATCGTCCTGTGAATGAAACACATTAGATTTTTACTCTTCTACTTACAAGGAAGGAACCAGGTAATAAGGAAAATTTGTGTTAATGTTTATCTCGATTATGATGAAGTAGATAGAAGAAGAAGCTTGTGTGCTTTGTAGCTATTTCTGCAAATGTGCATTTCAGCTAAAATGAAGTAAATAGAAAAATCTTATGTGTTCTATTCACATGACTTTCTCTACCTCTCCGCAAGAAATTATTGTTAAAAAGCTTATTCTTCTATTTACTTCATGCTAATCGAGAAAACATTAGCAGAAAGAGTCTTATTACTTGCTTCCCTGTAAGTAGAAGTGAAATAAGGGAGTACTACAGGTTAAAGTGGTGGTCAAAAGCTGGTTGCTATGTGACAGGTTCCTTTGCTTTTATGGCCAGGAGTTGACGACTTCCCGTATGAGAAAAGTAAGTTTTTTAAAGGTGGAACCAAAAACAAGGAATATCTAAAAAACGATCAAATCTACAAAAAAGATGTATATAACATAAATTGTATGTTTTAACGTGCTCTGCAGTTTTGTATAGTATGTTTTGGTCCACCTCTTACGGTTTATCAGTTAAGCAAAATGCAGCAAAATTCATTCAGAATAAAGAGGTTTTCAGAGGCTATTCCTAGAAAATTCAAGATATACATTTTATTTGCCATATAGATATGTTTAATATAAGATATTTTAATCAAAATCGTTAGCCATTTTTGAGAAAATCAAAAATGTTGAATTTTTTTCCATGTAAAGGGTAGTTTGAGGTGGGGGGATTTTTCTCTAAATCTTCGTGTCGCATCCCTGGATGATACTAAACTTAGATAGCAAATTTGGTAATTTACCGACTTTTTGTTTTTTAAGTTATCCTGTTCACAGATACACGGACACAAACGCGGACCTTTTTCTGAAAATGCTTTTTTGGAAACACGGGACCCTAAAACATATATTTCCGGTGAAATCTCGGTATCTATATTTTGGGTGGAGTGCACTATATACATAATACGTGTAGAGAAAGTCATGCGGATTTAACACGCCCGATTTCCGTAAGGTTGTCTCCGACAAAGGCAGGTTTAATACTCTTGTTCTTGAGAGCTAAGGGCTGGTCTGCAGCAGATAGCGGCACACACAGAAGGGGATTTGTCCCTCTGGACGACATTGATTGCATGCGGCCCAGACACTTGTCTTATCCGTGAAGGCATCTACCCTTGATGTGTCGTGCTCATGTTCCTAGCGGCGCTCCAACTTTCATTCCAGATGTGCAGAGCCACCACCACCTGTGTCGAGCAGTTAAATGAAGTTGTCAACTAATAAGGGAATGCCTGGTTATGTAAAGGAACGCTGCACAGAAGTAATTTAACTATTTTCTGCAGTTCCCTTAATGCGTTGCCTAGAAACGTGTCTCAGGCATCTGTTACAGAGGCGAAGAAACATTCTGCTCAGAACGTGGAACTCGTCAAATAAATGAAGATTCTTTCCTCAGAGTTCGGCTTGATGACTGAGAAGTCTGTCGTAGTATTTTCTTATTTCGTGTTCAGGTGTGTGATGTTGGAGGGAATACCGCAATGCAATCATTGGGTTATTGTACGTTGGAGCCTAGGAGGATAGGATGATATGAGAGTAATTCCATAGAGTGGCCGAAACCGGCGGAAGAAGAGCCATCGTGGAGGGATCCTAACATATTCCAGGCAGTTTATCTCGACGCGGAGAGTGCTAGGAGTCCCCGCCCGAAATCTGACCAAACTCCCTGAGCCTACATGCGCCGTTAACGCCATGCCACCGCCAAAAGTGTATTTCCAAAGCGCCGTCACCACCATGGAAGGGCGCCATCACCGCAGTCCTCGCCGACACTTACAATCCCGAAACAGGCCGGTTGGATGAAATGAAAGGACAGGGGTGAATGAAGAAACCTCCCCAATATTTGCCCAGTGACCCACAAAACCCCCGAAAAAACCCATGGGTCAGAGAAATCGGTCTCGTGAATCGATCCCACGACCTCTGAAATGCGTCGCAGAAGAAACATATTAAGGTTTTCTTCTTCCCTGTCTGTTCAGGGTTGCTCCGTCTATGTAAGCTTTGATCCCATTTTTACTTTCTCTAAAACTTAGGAATCGTCGTATGCAACCATTGAAAACATGCATCGTTTGTACTGGAAGACCGCAGATTAAAGTTGTTTGAGATAGCAGAGGCTGTAAACATATAAAAAAAAAAAACGTGCAGGTAAAATTTTAAGTAATGTTTTGGGATTTCACAAGGACTGTGCAAGATTAAAAAGTTGCAGAGAAAAACTATTTCTCTTAAGAATATGGAGCTCGACCGTAAAACTCCCAGTGAATTTTTGAGACGACTTATTACCATGGCTGAAACTTGGATACATCACTGCACTCCAGAAAGTAAATCACAGTCAAAACAGTGGATTGCGCCAGGGAACCAACTCCAAAAAAGACAAAGTTAATTTGGTCTACTAACAAGTTTATGGCGAGTGTTTTCTGGGCTATATAGGGAATTATCTTTATTGACTACTTGGAAAAAGGTAAAAGTATCGCTGGTGACTACTACTTGAGTGATGAGCTGAAAAGAAAAAGACCTCATTTGGCAAAAAAAAAAAAATCTTGTTTCATCACGACAACCTCCGGACAATCGTTCAGTCGTTGCAATGGAGAAAATGTGGGAATTAAAGTTGGAATTGCTTGAGCATCCACCCTATTCGCCTGATCTAGCAATGAGTGACTACCACCTGCTCCCAAAGCTCAAAAATGTCTTGGAGGACGAAGATTTCACTTCAAGGAGGATGTCATTGCTGCGGTAAACAGCTATTTTGAGCACCTTGATAAGTCGCACTACAGAGTCGGTTTAATTAAATTAGTACACCGAAATGACAAATGTATAGCCTTTCTGAAGATTATGTTGAGAAAGAAAGGAAAAAAAAAAAAAAAAAAAAAAAAAAAGTAAAATGCTGTTTTCGTTGAAAGGGCCGGGACTTATCAGCCGATATGTGTGACGTTTCCAAATTTCACAGATGTCTCCCCTTAAGATAAAATATTAACTTTTATTGCTTGAAATCATTCGGTGACAAATTAATAAGCGGAAAACATAATAAGGCTGCTACGAATGTAGCCTTTAATCTTTTTCTAGCGCCAGTTGATTTAAGGGCAGACGTTTCCGTTGAAAACGAACACAATTTGAGCAGATAGGAGAGACGGGGTCGGGAAGAAAAATTAGCGAGGCATCTCCGCGCCCTTTCCCGAGGATTAAGGGAGGGGAATTCTCAATTAGAACTTGTTCCCTCGTCCACATTCATCTCGCGGCATTGTGCCTTAGCTTTGGGGAATGCGTTTGTCGAGAAGTCGGCCTTTGTCATCGGTGACCAATCAAACAAACCACTTCCGACAGCTAATTAATAGCCTTTGAAAGTTGGAATTTCCGAACAGGTGCACAAGGCACATTAATTTTAGCAGATATAGATACCATGAACCAAGAACAATGTGGCACCCTTGCTCTCGAATAAGACTTTAATTCTGTTTAGTGATACTGACACCATAAGTGTAAACAGAACATTTACTTGTCGCCTTTTGACAATTAGCGGATATGTCACAAGTGGTTACAACAATGTCAAGTACACTGTTGCAAATGGCTAGAAAGAAGCCGAAGAAAAATGTTGCCCATTTATTATCGGTGAAAAACTTCCTTGTGATTGACACTTGAGCGGTGTGTCGTCTGCTGGCAGGTCGCTGACCAATCATAGTGTAGGAATACATAACCGTCAGAGAAGTGACGTCATCGGCATTGCAACACCTACGTGGCTCAGTGGAAATTTACGCGCGCGTTCTCATGCATAACTGATCAATTGTTTGCAATCTGATTGTTCGATTTCATTCTGTGAAAAGTTCGGTTCTGTTACACACAGCGATCATAAGCATTTACATTTATACTGGTTACTACCTTTTATATATCACGGACATTGCTCTTGTTCTCATCCTAGAAATATCACGAATGCCACTGTCATTTGAAAATGTGTTACATCCTTGATATGTAAGTTGAGGTTACTTCAGCCAAAATAATAAAACTTTTCTGTTTAGTGAAATACAGGACCCAATGTGGAAAGGAATAGATGAGGTAACTAGTTAGAGAGAAATGGGGAGAGGGATATACGTGGAGAGAAGAAGGCATTTTAGAGGAAGCAGTGGAACGTTTGTCGCTGCAGACGGACAGGAGTAAATAGGGCAACAGCGCACCGAGGTGGCCACGTGTCAGCAGAATGTCAATCACAAGGTAATTTCTCACCGATAATAGTTTTGTTACAAAAAGATAACTCATTTTACAACCATAAGCCCAGTCCCTTATTTTATTTATTTTTAAAAACAAAACCTTCTTAACTGCCTCTGAAGACTTGTTTATTCTGGATGGATTTTGCTAAATTTTGCTAACTACTAAACAGTAAGAGATAGATATAAACGTACTACACAAAAATGTAGAACTTGTTAAAACACATATTTTAAGTCATATCATATTTTTACTTTCTCTATTGCATTCCACCCAAAAATTTGATACCGAGATTTCACCGGAAATACATGTTTTGGGTCCCCCTGAATACTAAAAAAGTATTTTCAGAAAAAGGCGCGCGCGCGCGTGTGTGTGTGTGGACAGTATAGCTCAAAAATGAAAAGACCGTTGAATACCAAACTTGATATTTAAGTTTGTTATCTTCGAAGGATGCGACGAGAAGATTTTCTGGAAAATCCTCCCACTCCCAACTACCCTTTACATGGAGTTTTTTACGAAAATGTTGATTTTCTTAAAACTGGCTCTAACGACTTTGATTAAAGTACCGTATATTAAACATATTTACCTGACATATAAAATGCATATCTTGAATTTCCTGGGAGTAGCTTCTGAAGACTATTCTGGATGAATTTTACGGAATTTGGCATAACTGCTAAACCGTAATAGATGGACAAAATTCAAAGCACATTAAAACACACAATTTATGTAAAACACACAATTTATTTTCCTTGTTTTTGGTTTCAGCTTTGAAAAAAGTTACACTTTTCTCATACAGGAATGTGTCAACTCCTGTCCATACAAACAAAGGAACATCAGTGACATAGCAACCAGCTTTTGACTATCACTTTAACCTATGGTACTCCCTTATTCCGCTTCTACTTACAAGGAAGCAAGTAATAAGACTATTTCTGCTAAATTTTTCTCGATTAGCGTGAAGTAAATAGAAGCATAAGCTTTTTAACAATAATTTGTCGCAGCGATGTAGAGAAAGTCATGTGAATGGAACACATCATATATATATATATATCCATGTTTACTTTCTCTACACGTACATTGTTTATGCACCCAAAATTAGATACCGAGATTTCATCGGAAATACATGTTTTGAGACCCCGTGAATCCAAAAAAAAAAAAAAAAAAAAAGCATTTTTAGAAAAATGCCCCTGTGTGTGTCTATGGGCAGCATAACTGAAAAACGAAAACACCGTTAAAAACCAAACTTGGTATTTAGATTTGGTATCTTCCAAGGATGCGACACGAAGATTTTCAAGAAAATCCCCACCCCCAACTACCCTTTACCTGGAACTTTTTTCGAAAATTTTGATTTTCTTAAAAATGACTCTACGATTTTGATTAAAATGCCATATATTAAAGATGTTTACACTACAAATAAAATGTATAGCTTGAATTTTCTGGGAATAGCCTCTGAAGACTAATTTATTCTGAGTGAATTTTATGGAATTTTGCATAACTGCTAAACCGTAAGAGATGGACAAATATTTACCACACAGGAAATGTAGAGCACATTAAAGCACACAATTAATATTATATACATTTTTTTCGTTGAGTTGATCGTTTTTAAGATATTCTTTCCTTTTAGTTTCAGCTTTGAAAAACTTATACTTTTCTCATACAGGAGTTTGTGAACTCCTGTTCATACAAACAAAGAAATTTCAGTCACATAGTAAGCAGTTTTTGACTGTCACTTTAACCTATGGTACTCCCATATTTCGCTTCTACTTACAAGGAAGCAACTTCTGTTAATTTTTTCTCAATTAGCATGAAGTAAATAGAAGTATAAACTTTTAACAATAATTTGTTGTAGAGATGTAGAGAAAGTCATGTGAACGTACAAAGATTTTTCTCAATTTTAGTAAAACGAGAGTTAGGCCATTTTTATTCACAAACCTTCAATTCAAAGATAAACTTTTAATGAAATGCCTTTCCGTCCGATCTTTACGCGATTGACAAAATGACGTCAGCGGATAAACCAGTAACTTTAAAACATGGACGGATGTTATTGTTTATGCCAGTTCCTGAAAATGCAAAGAAACTGACTTGCTCTGTAATATTTGAGCGCCTGAAGTGGAAAACTGGGGCAGTGTTTTGTCACTACGTCAGACCTTAATTCCCAATGCAAATGGCGTTTACGCATCCCCAGCTTGTTTTCCCTGCAGACCAGTGTTGGTTTGGGAGCAAATGGGCAAAGAATGTAAATGAAGTGCCATGTTTGGTAGGTAGGGGCATTAAAAACGAAGGATATTGTGGGCGTCGAGAAGCCAAGTGAAAGAAATGGGTCTTAAAAGAGTGTCTTATTTTAATAGTGAGTTTAAACGTCTGTGTAACCAAGAAAAAACATGTTCCAGTACTTAGAAGTCCTCTGTAAACTGAACTGATGAAGGGTTCAGAAACGTTTCGGTAGACTTGACTATCACTTTAACCTATGGTACTCCCTTATTTCACTTCTACTTACAAGGAAGCAAGTATTTCTGCTAATTTTTTCTCGATTAGCATGAAGTAAATAGAAGCATAAGCTTTTTAACAATAATTTGTCGCAGCGATGTAGAGAAAGTCATGTGAATGGAACACACCAGATTTTTTTAAACGCTCGTTTCTTTCATTCTTTCTTTTTCTGGTGGTCATGCAGGCAATATGGAATTTCAATACGATCACTGAAAGGTATGCTGTTTAAAAATCTACTACTTTACCCATCCTATGCTTCAACTAAATGTGGAAATATGAAGTAACATTTTGTCTGCTTTTTTAAGAGAGAGATATAAGAATAACTTGTATAAATATGTTGTAGAAAAACCTCATTTGTTTCATTAAGATGACTTTCTCCAGCTGTTCAAAACACAAACTATTCTTACAAATGTTTATTTTTAAATATACATCAAGGTAATCAAGGTAATCAATAGCATTTCTTGCTATCATCAAAGTAGAAGGGAAATAAAGGAGTAAACAAGGCTAAAGCCATGATCAAATATTTTAAAATCTGGCTGCTACGTGAAATAATTGAAGTTAATGTTCGTTTTGCATAGCTAGCAGTAAAATAAGACAGACGAAACGAAAGGTGCCTTCCCGTCTGAGAAAAGTTATGTAGTTTAAAATTAAAACCATTTTATCGAAAACGGTCCACTCTACAAGAAACACGTATATGACATAAATTACATCTTTTATTGAGATCTACATGTTTTGTGTAGCAAGTTTTTCTATCTCTTACGGTTTACCAGTTATGCAAAATTCAGAAAAATTCATCCAAAATAAAGAGATGTTCAGAGACTATTCCCAGAAAGTTAAAAATATACATTTTATTTGTCATGTAAATATCTTTAATATACGGTATTTTAATCAAAGTTTTCGAAAGGTTTTTTCCATGTAAAGGGCAGTTTGGGGTGCGGGAACTTTCTTGAAAATCTTCGTGTCCATCCCTGGAAGATACTAAATTTCTATATCAAATTTGGTATTTAACGGTCTGTTCGTTTTAAGCAATGCTGTCTGAAAAACACACACTGACACATAGACACACAATCTCACACACATATACATGGTTGATTCAATTTATCAGTTTGTCATTTATAAATTGTGAGTATTAATAGAAATTATATATTAAAGTCTTCTTTAAATACACCTTAGTTTAGAAGCCTTGTTAGTATAACAAATCGATTCCAAAAGTTGCAGAAATCTATACTAATTTCCTACCTTTCTCTACTAAGTATATACAGAAGATGAAGGAATAACAAATACAGTGGAACCTCACTTGCACGTTTTTCGAGGGAAACTACTAAAATACTGTATAAATGAGAAAACGTGTAACTGATTTTCTCTTCTGGTATGGACCTCATCCAGAATTTTTAATTTTTCACCAAGAGTTAAGGATTTTCTAGTTTTCTTCCTTGCTGGTTGACATTCACACATGTTTCTTCTCCTGTTTGTAACTCGAAACTCCACATAAAATAGACAATTGACTGTTGGAACGATATGACGACAATGAAAACAGCACACTAGCAGTACTCGATTTAAAGTAGACAAGTGACTGTTGGAACCAAGGTTGATAGACTGTTGGAACGATATGACGACAATGAAAACAGCACACTAGCAGTACTCGATTTAAAGTAGACAAGTGACTGTTGAAACCAAGGTTGACAGATTGTTGGAACGATATGACGACAATGAAACAATAAGCGTCAATGAAAACAGCAAACCAGGCAATTCCAAGTTTATACACAGCAAGCATGCCACTATACGTTTTTACTTTCTCTACAGGTACCATGTACATAGTGTTTAGAGAAGGTATTGCACTCAACCCTTTATCTATAAAAAGCATTTTCGGAAAAAAGGTGTGTGTGTTTGTGTGTAGGTAAAAAATGAAATGGCCTGTTATTTATGGGCGCTCTTTAACTCCTGAGGTTCTCAGAGTCCCATTCTTTATTGGGCGTGAAAGACCGCTTTACGTGCCTTAAAGCTATGACACGGGACCAATACCTTTACTTCCCTAGCGAAGGAAGCCACGCTAAGCATTTTTACGCCCGAAAAAATTCATCGTCCTCCGCCGGGTTTGAACCCGCGACCTTGGGTATATGAAGTTAGAATGGTAACCATTACACCAAGGGGGGCGATAATATGTGTGTGTGAACACAATAACTCAAAAACGAAAAGTCGATTAATTACCAAACTTGGATTTAAATTTAGTATCTTCCAGGGATGCGCCACGAGGATTTTTAGAAAAATACCCCCACCCCCAACTACCCTTTTACATGGAACTTTTTTCGAAAATGTTGATTTTCTCAAAAATGGCTCTAACGATTTTGATTAAAATACCGTATATTAAAGATATTTATCTGACAAATAAAATGTATATCTTTATTTTCCTGGGAATAGCCTCTGAATACTACTTTATTGTGGATGAATTTTACGGAATTTTGCATAGCTGCTAAACCATAAGAGATGGAAAAAAACTTACTGCACAAAAAACGTAGAGCTCGTTAAAACACAAGTTATGTATTATACATTTTTTTCGCGTAGTTGATCGTTTTTTAGGTATTCCTTGTTTTTAGTTTCAGCTTTTAAAACTTACACTTTTCTCACACAGGACTTTGTGAAGTCCTGTCCATACAAGCAAAGGAACTTCAGTCACATAGCAACCAGCTTTTGACTATCACTTTAACCAATGGTACTCCCTTATTTCGCTTCTACTTAAAGGTAACAAATAAGACTATTTCTGCTAATTTATTCTCGATTAGCGTGAAGTTTTAGAAGCATAAGCGTTTTAACAATAATTTGTTGCAGAGATGTAGAGAACGTCATGGGATGGAAGACATCAGATTCTTTTTTTGATTATCATGAGGTAAATAGAGGTATAAGCTTTTTAAGAATAATTTGTTGCAGAGATGTTGAGAAAGTCATGTGATGATACACATAAGACTTTTTTTAAAAACGTATAAATGAGTACTTTTTGGGTATGGGTATCAGAAAAAGTGATGTATTACCGAGAAAACGTATAATTGAGCAAAATTTTAATGGAGAACGACTGGGTCCTAAAATATTTAAATATTAGAGTATATGTGCGAAAAATGCTGAAGTTAATAACGTATAAGCGAGTTTCAATTGTATAGCAATTATTAATTTTTGTGGTATTTATTTGAGAATGTATCCGTATTTAAATACATCTACTGATTTTGTTATTTTGAAAATAGCTATCTTACAGTATCGTTTTTACTGTAAAAATTTAAAATATCTATGTTCTTATTAGTCTTATCTTTTATTCTTCAAACATTTCACCGAGTTTAACCCAAGATTTATAATTGAAGAAGTAATTAGACCATTCATAGCTTTGAATATCATTAACTGCCTACAGGGACCAACAATTTGATATTAAGATGAACACTATGGAGGTAAAGTTAACTCACAAAAGTTGTTGACACTGACTGTTTTTACAGAGGTATTAAACTCACAATACGACTTGTATTTGGGAAGGGCTGCAGCGCGTGTGCGTGGGCGACACAATGCGTTGTAGGGCTGTGCCCTCCTTTCTTTAAAAGGCATCATAACCTGCTCGAGAGCACGGACCATGACAGTATTATCACATAAAGGCACAAGTATAATGGGGGTTGTTATATTGCTTGACTGAATTTTCCAGGCGTATGCTTGCCCTGTCAGTTGGACGCGATTGTTCCTTCCTTTATACTTTTTCTCCTTCGTCACGCTCCGATTTAAGACCATCTTCTGGAAGACATGTTCTGGCCAGCAGCGCCATTAATGTGTACATTCAGAAGTAAACAAACAGTCGTCAGTATATATAATCGCCACAGATATCGTTATTTTCGCGTAAAAGCTCTAAGATTTCTTAAGGCCGGCGTTACTCTGTAAAACTTCTGTGCCAAATAAGTTTAGTAGAACATTGTAAAAACTAACCTTTATTAAATATTCAGATGTAGCATCTGTATAACATTACACTACATAAAATATTTGGTCTTAGTTGAGCAACAGCACTATAAAACAGGTAGTTACGAATTAAGCCTAGCATAAAAACATATACAAAAGAAACTACGAGGTCGGCTAACAAGTCTCCTGCCTCTCAATGAAGACAGCATTTAAAAAAAATTGTTTACTTTATTTCTCAACATACTCTCCAGAAAGACTAATACATTTGTCATATCGGTGTTCTAGTTTAATTAAACCTCTCTGTATGCGATTTATCAAGGTCCTCAAAATAACTGATTACCGCATCAATGACCTCCTCCTTGCTGTGAAATCTTCGTCCACCAAGCAATTCTTTGAGGTTTGGGAACATGTAGTAGATCTGGCGAATAGGGTGGGTGTTCAAGTAATTCGAATTTTAATTCTCACATTTTTCCCATTGCAATGACTGAATGATGGTCCGGAGCATTGTCGTAATGCAACAAGATTTATTTATTTATTTTTTTTTTTGCCAGATGATGTCATTTTCTTTTCACCTCATCACTCAAACGTTGCAGTAAGCTTGCGTAATAGTCATCAGTGATACTTTTACCCTTTCCCAAGTAATCAATACAAATAATTCCCTATGCATCGCAGAAAACACTCGCCATAACCTTGTTTGCTGAGAAAATTGACTTTGCCTTTCTTGGAGTTGGTTCACCTGGCGTAATCCATTGTTTTGACTATGATTTACTTTCTGGAGTGTAGTGATGTATCCACGATTCATCCATGGTAATAAGCCGTCTCAAAAATTCACTGGGATTTTTACGGTAGAGCTCCACATTCTTAACAGAAACAGTTTTTCTTTGCAACTTTGATCAGGTGTCAACAGACCTTGTGAAAGCCCAAAGCATAATTTAAATGTTTTTTGATATGTTTACAGCCACTGCTATCTCAAACAACTTTAATCTGGGTCTTCCAGTACTAAACGAGGCATTTTTTCAATGATCTCTGGAGTTCTCGCTTCTACAGGGCATCTAGAGCGAGGCTCATCACTAGTGCTCGTACGTCCTATTTTAAACTCTATAACAAACCTTTTAATCATTGAATACGAAGGGGAAGAGTCTTTCAATGTAATGTCCATTTTCTCCTTGATTTCTTTAGGCGTTAAGCCTTTCAAATGGAAGTATTTAATCACTGCTCGTTTTTCCAATTCCTCCATTTTTGTGGGCACTATAAAGTTGTCTTATTTAAAATGCTGTCATTCGAAAACTTAACAAGCTATTGACCTGTAAGTATGGATACAAGCTAGTCTAGAGTTAAACTATACGATGGTACCGTCTAACTGGCCTAGTAGCGCCATATCTGTGTGATGCCCGGAACTTATCAACCGATCCTAGTAAATGTCAACTTCCACATTGAATTATAAGAAATAAGCGAGCATGGCAGGAATTCTTGATAAATATATACTTTAAAATGTGATTAAGTTGTATTTGTAGACGTGAAATACTTTAATATTAAAGACAGATATTGTAACCTGAAGTACCGAACTTCATTTTCTCGCAATCCGTTTTGCTTCTTGGTATCCAATGTTGTACATACGGCCTTCCTGGACACCGCTTATTTCTTCTCCAATTTTGTATGCCTCGTGTTTTATTTCAGTTTTTGTACAGAATTTTTTTGGCTTCATGCTTGTAAATTAATATTTTAGTTGTATTAAAACAATAGCCTATTTATTTTCCGCTATTTTACTACAGTGCTCAAGGTTTTATAAAAGTTAACCAACTATCCATACATTTTGTCTCAGAGATATTATAATAGAAAGATTTTATAAAATAACGTCAAATAGTTTATAAAAAATGTCCAATAAGATATGTTTGACAGCGATCTAACTGTAGCAACGCGAAATTTGGGCAAACTTTTCAATACGTTCAAAACTACATTTCTATGTCCAGAAATACTTTTATACTTAACATCTTTAGCTGTCCCAAACTTTCAAATCTTCAACAAGCGATCTGTTAATTTCCCATGGACATGGCCTAATAACATGTGATATTACTTCTAATGCTTTCTACTCCATTTTGATGTTTTTTGTTACACTTTTGAACATTTAAAATACTCCATACATGTTGTTTGTAATCACATTTTCACTAGAAACTCGAAGAAAATGAAAACAAAAAAATTTATGTATGATCATATGATTTTTTTGCCCTTTTTGGTTCATTAATGGGTATACCTATCTACTTCGCTTTAATTTAGATATGCAACTGCAGGAATAGCTAGAATACATATTTCGGTATATGTAGATACAAAGGAAATAATGATAGCTTTATGTTTAAGAGTTGGATGCCATATGTTAGTCTTAGTTCTGTGCGTTCTACATGCAGCAAGAGAAACAACTGCACGCCAAAAGAACTTTTAAAAGAATATCTAGGCATTGGACAATTCTGAGCATTAATGAGGATGTTTCGGAAATGACTTATGGAACAAAAAGGATATTTAAAGTAAACTGTATGTTCTAAAGAGGTTTTCATTTTTTGTAGATTACGTTTTGTATATCGCGTAATATTTACCAGTTATACAAAATTCCTTCTGAATGAAGTGGATTTCACAGCAGTAGTTAAAAAGGACAGAGCTAGCACAGAGGCTCGTGCGTGTACACAGGAAAGATAGGGAATTCAAGGGGGAGGGAGACCCTAGCTTGAGAGCAGGGCTACGGCTAGTGCATATACATTCAAGGACCCATGCCAGGAGGTGGAGGGATCCTATACCTATACCCAGAGTATTAGCTGTATTTTTGAAGCTTTATGCTCCTTAGAAAGTCAAAGCATATCCAAAAATCTGATGTTTTCCATTCACATTGCTTTCTCTACATCTCTGCAACTAATTATTGTTAAAAAACTAAAGCTTCTATTTTCTTCATGCTAATTCAGAAAAAAAGCAGAAATAATCTTATTACTTGCTTCCTTGTAATTAGAAGCGAAATAAGGGAGTATCATAGGTTAAAGTGACAGTCAAAAGCTGGTTGCTATGCGACTGAAGTTCCTTTGTTTGTATGGACAGGAGTTGACAATTTCAGTATGAGAAAAGCATCAATTTTTTAAAAGGTGAAACCAAAAACAAAGAACATCTTAAAAATGATCAACTCCTTGAAAAAAATGTATATAGCATAAATTGAGTTTTTAACGTACTCTGCATTTTTTGTGTGGTAAGATTTTGTCCATCTCTTACGGTTTAGCAGTTATGCAAAATTCCGTAAAATTCATCCAGAATAAAGTAGTCTTCAGAGGCTATTCCCAGAAAATTCAAGAAATATATTTTATTTGTGAGGTAAATATCTTTAATATGATATTTTAATTAAAATATTTACAGCCATTTTTAGAAAATAATGATTTTCGATAAAAGTTCCATGTAAAGGGTAATTGGGGGTGGGGGGATTTTTCTGAAAATCTTCGTGTCGCATCCCTGGAAAATACTGATCTTAAATACCAAGTTTGGTATTTTAGTATCGTTTTTGAGTTGTATTCACAGACACACGGACCTTTTCTCTGAAAAAATATATATATATATATATATTTTTTTTTTTTTTGGGATAAAGGGGGACACTAAAACACATATTTCCGGTGAAATCTCGGTATCGAATTTTTGGGTGGAGTGCAATACCTTCTCTATACACTATGTACATAGTACGTATAGAGAAAGTAAAAGGAGCATTTTTAGAAAAAGGTCTAAGTGTGTGTGTGGTTGTGTGTGTGATTATGTGGGTGTGTGTGAGGGGTTATGTTTCTGTGTCTGTATGTGTCAGTGTGTGTTTTTCATGCTAATCAAGAAAAAAATAGAGAAATGGTCGTATTGCTTGCTTCCTTGTAAGTAGAATCGAAATAAGGGAGTACCATAAATTAAAGTGATAGTCAAGAGCTGGTTGCTATGTGACTGAAGTTCCTTTGTTTGTATGGACAGAAGTTAACAGATTCCTGTATGAGAAAAGTATGGGTTTTTTTAAAGCTGAAACCAAAGGCATGGAATATCTGAAAAGCTATCAACTCCACGAAAAAAAATGTATATGACATAAATTGTGTGTTTTAACGTGCTCTACATGTTTTGTGTAGTAAGGTTTTGTTCATCTCTTACGGTTTAGCAGTTATGCTAAATTCCGTAAAATTCATTCAGAATAAAGTAGTCTTCAGAGGCTATTCCCAGAAAATTCATTCGAAAATAGTTCTATGTAAAAGGTAGTTTGGGGTAGGCGGATTTTTCTCAAAATCTTTGTATCGCATCCCTGGAACATGATAAACTTAAATACCAAGTTTGGTATTTTACTGATTTTTCTTTTTGAGTTATTCGTATTCACAGACACACGAACACACGGTCACACATGGACCTTTTTCTGAAAATGTTTGTTTCTTTGGTACAGGACCGTAAAATATATATATATATATATATATATATATATATATATATATATATATATATATATATATATATATATTTCCGGTGAAATCTCGGTATCGAATTTTTGGGTGGAATGCAATACCTTCTCGATACACCATGTACATAATACGTATAGAGAAAGCAATAAAGAATGTTTAATATAAAGGGATTGATGATGGTATAAGTAAAAGTAGCTGAGGAAGCAACTGCTAGTAACAAGATACTGTCATTGCTAAAACTTCAACGGTCTCTGAATACGTGTGCAATCTTCATCGATTTGATCATGTTAAATTAAATTGCTCCAGCTTAGGGATGAAAGAAAATTGCATTCTTTATCATTTCTCTATCAATTCCTTCATTCACGAATTCCAAACTATCTAAATGTTCGCTTCAAATATCTTTCCTACTGTCATATTCGAGAAACTCGCTCACGACACTCTTTCCTTCTTGCTATACCTGCTCATCATTCAACTTTCTATTCATCAACATTTACAATAGATTTAGCTCGTCTTTGGAATTCCCTCCCTGAAGACGTAAGGGACTGCCGGAACGTTATACTGTTCAAGCACAAAATTAGGACATACATTTGTAATGAAACCTAATCTGCTGCTGTATTAATATGATAAATGCATCACGGCTTTCATTTATTGTTATTAACATTTTATGAGCCGGCAAATAATATGCTTTTCAATTGTAAATATCACTAATATGTGTTTTGACCAACATGAATATTTTATTTGAAGTAATTTTGTTTACAGTTTTTCTCCCTTTCTTTTCATTTCAGTATATTTGTTGCACCTTTTTACTTTCTCTACACGTATTATGTGCATAATGTATAGAGGAAATTCGATACCGGGATTTTGCCGGAAATACATGTTTTAGAATCCCCTGAATCCAAAAAAAACATTTTTTGAGAAAGGTCCGTGTATGTGTCTGTCTGTCTGTCTGTCTGTGTGTGTCTGCGGACAACATAGCTCGAAAATGAAAAGACCGTTGAACACCAAATTTGCTATTTATGTATAGCATTTTCCAAGGATATGACACGAAGATTTTTAAAAAAAGTCCCCCCAGTACAAACTACCCTTTATATGGAAAAATTGTCGAAAATTTTGATTTTCTTAAAACTGGCTCTAACGATTTTTATTAAAATCGCGTATATTAAAATGTATATCTTGAATCAGATGTAGTGAATGTGTGGCTGAGGATTACAGGGTAAGGTTTTAAGGTTTTAAATAAATGCACTAGTCCAGGAGCAAATTCCGATTCTGCTTGTTCACCAATTACAGCAAATAGATGATGCAACAGCTCCTAATTTCTCATACAGATAGTTAGCTATTTCTAAACAGACTTTTGAGTTGGGTAGAAATACATTTCTGTCGCTTGACGTGGTGGAAGCTGTGATACCACTGCGTCAGACATTTGCGACGGTGAGGCTTTTAAAAGACGCTGAAAGGGCAATACACAAAATGCTAATCAAGCTGCACAGCTGCAAATATTTGGGAGTGAGCGTATCAAGAAATGCCGGAAGGGAGGATCAGATAAATTCTACATCTAGGAAAGCGTGGAAGACATTGCACTTCGTAATGAGAACACTAAAGAAGGGGAGCGCAAAGTCCAGGGAAATTGCCTGCAAGTCCTTAGTGCGGCCAGTTATGGAATATGGAGTAGCATGCTGGGACCATACAGAGCTAGTCAAACTGATTCTCTGGAAAAGATACAGAGAAGGGCGATTAAATTCATAAAGAGAGGTCAAGATTTTGGGCTTACGAAAGGTGAAGAGAATAAATGGGAGCCGCTAAAATTTAGGCGTAATACACAAAGGTTAGTCGCACTGTATTTAAAGCTTAGGAGGACGTTAGAAAGAGGTTAGAAAACACGCCGTACTACGGACGAAACGACCACTTGTACAAAATTAAGGTAGAAGGTACAGAACCGACGTAGGAAAAGTTTCTTTTGTTAATAGGACCATTGAAGAATGGAATGTATTGCCTGTAGGAGCCTTTCAGGGCTGCCCTCTGACCTTAAACAAGTTTAGGGATAATTTAAAGAGAATAAATGTTATATATTTAATTAAAGCAAATATTATGAAGTATTTAACGTATTATTGTATTTGAATTTTGTACATTTAACTCTGCCACCGAGCAGTACCTAATTGTAGAGAATAAATACATACAAATACATTTAAAAAAATCTGATGTGTTCCATTTTCTCTACATCTCTAAACAAATCATTCTTAAAAAGCTAATGATTTTATTTACTTAATGCTAATCGAGAACAAAAATTACAGAAATAGTCTTATTACTTGCTTCCTTGTAAGTAAAAGCGAAATAAGGGAGTACCATAGGTTAAAGTGATAGTCAAAAGCTGGTTGCTATGTAACTGAAGTTCCTTTGTTTGTATGGACAGGAGTTGACAAATTCCTGTATTGAGAAAAGAATAAGTTTTTTAAAGCTGAAACCAAAAACAAGAAATGTCTCAAAAACTGAGAGAAAATCCCTCACCCCAACTATCCTCTACATGGAACTTTTTTTCGAAAATTTTGATTTTCTCAATAATGACTAACGATTTTGATTAAAATATCGTATATTAAAGAGTTTTACCTGACAAATAATATGTATATCTTGAATTTTCTGGGAATAGCCGCTAAAGGCTACTTTATTCTGAATGAATTTTACGGTAATTTGCATAACTGCTAAACAATAAGAGATAGACAAAAACTTACCACACAAAAATGTAGAGCACATTAAAACCCAGAATTTATGCCATACACATTTTTTTCTGGAGTTGGTCGTTTTTTAGATATTCCTTGCTTTTGGTTTCAGCTTTAAAAAACATATTTTCTCATACAGGAATTTGTCAACTCCTGTCTATGCAAACAAAGGAACATCAGTCACATAGCAACCAGCTTTTGACTATCACTTTAACCTATGGTACTCCCTTATTTTGCTTCTACTTACATGGAAGCAAGTAGTAAGACTATTTCCGCTCGATTAGCATGAATTAAATAGAAAATTTTAACAATAATGTGTTGCAGAGCTATAGAGAAAGTGAATATAACACATCAAATTTTTTTAACAAATATTTATTTTAATTTTTACTTTCTCTACACGTACTATGTATATAGTGTATAGAGCAGATATTGTAATGCACTAAAAAATTCGATACCTAGATTTCACCGGAAATGTATGTTTTGGGTGCCCCTGAATCCAAAAAAGGCATTTCTGGAAAAAGGTGCGTGTGTGTGTCTGTGGACAGCATAGCTGAAAAACGAAAAGACCGTTAAATATCAAACTTTGTATTTTAAGTTTAGTATGTTCCAAGGATGCGACACAAAGATTTTCAACAAAATCCCCCACTCCAAACTACTCATACATGGAGCAACGTGTGAAAATTTTGTTTTTCTAAAACCTGACTCCACGATTTTTTTGTTAAAATAGATTTTATTAAAAATATTTACATGACAAATTAAAATATGTATTCTTGAGTTTTATGGGAAAAGTCTCTGAAGACCTGTTCATTTTGGATGACTTTGAATGTAGTCGAGCGCTCAGCGAGCTGACTTCTCACCGGAAGTCCCGGGTTTGATTCCCGGCTGGGGCTTGAAGTTTCTCTTTAACCTGAAGTATTCCCTATCCCCCACATAGTCTGGAAGTATGAACGTGAGAGTGAATGTGTATAATACGATTTAAACCCAACGCACTGAACCAACTTCTAATGCAAAGCCCCCGATATGACCTTAAATCTAAAATAAATGAAATAAAACAATAAGGGATGTACAAAACCTTATTACACAAAAAATGTAGTTCCCGTTAAAACACACAATTTATGTCATATACTTTTTTCGTAGAATTCACCTTTTATCAGATTTTGCCTGTTATTGATTTCAGTTTTAAGAAAGCTAAACATTTCTCCTACGAAAATTTGTCAACTCCTGGTCAACCAAGGAAATGAATTTCAATCACATAGAAAATAGATTTTCATCAATTTGACTATCACTTTAGCCTAGTACACTCCTTTATTTGTCTTCTACTTACAAGGAAGCAAGTAATAAGACTATTTCTGTTAATGTTGATCTATATTAGCACGACGTAGAAAAAATAATAAGCTTATAACAATAACTTGTTACAGAGCTGTAGAGAAAGTCATGGAAACACATTATATAAAACTATTTTAAACGCCATATTTAGATATTTTTGATTGGTAATATAGTATACCAGACTTCAAATAAGTGTAATTAATACTATTACCTTCTTTACTCTTGACTTATTACTAAGTAAGGAAAGCTCGGAAGAAGTCCAAATATGCCAAGGAATTCAATTTTACCCAAGAAATGGCATTAATGAATCAGCCACAAACGGATCATAATAAAAAAAAAATCTGATGTAATCCATTTACATGACTTTCTCTACATTTCTGCGACAAATTATTGTTAAAAAGCTTATGCTTCTATTTACTTCATTGTAATCAGAAAAAATTAGAAAACATACACTTATTATTATTTGCTTCCTTGTAAGTAGAAGCGAAATAAAGGAGTTCCATAGGTTAAAGCGATAGTCAAAAGCTGGTTGCTATGTGACTGAAGTTCCTATGTTTATATGGCAGGAGTTGACAAATTCCAATGTGAGAAAAGTATAAGTTTTTCAAAGTTGAAACTAAAAAAAGCAATATCTAAAAAACGATCAACTCCAGGAAAAAATGTATATAACATAAATTGTGTGTTTTAACGTGCTCTATTTTTTGTGTGATAAGTTATTGTCCACCTCTTTCGGTTTAGCAGTTATGCAAATTTCCGTAAAATTCATCCAGAATAAAGTAGTCTTCAGAGTCTATTTCCAGAAAATTCAAGATATACATTTTATTGGTCAGGTAAATATCTTTAGTATACGGTATTTAAATCAAAATCGTTAGAGGCATTTTTGAGAAAATAATAAATTTCGTATAATTGTATGTAAAGGGTAGTTTGGGGTGGGGCGATTTTCTTGAAAATCATCGTGTCGCATCCTTGGAAGATACCAAGCTTAAATACCAAGTTTGGTATTTAATGGTATTTTTGTTTTTGAGCTATGCTGTCCAGACACACACACGTACATTTTTTAAAAATTATTTTTCTGGATTCAGGGGGTCTCAAAAGATGTACTTACGGTGAAATCTCGGTATCGAATTTTTGGGTGCATTACAATATTAATGTATTAATTTGTTGAGCAACTGTGATGAAGACAGGTCATAAAAACCTCGCGCACTGACAGTCTCCTATGTTGACTTTCTGTAGATGGAAATAAACAGATTCTAATTAATTTTTTGCTACGAGTGCCAAGCACATCAACCAAAAAAAGGAAAAGCGAGAAGGTTGAGTCTACTTTGCTTCTACAAAACGCTGAAAACATGTTTATCAGCGTGGTAAATTGCTTCCACTTCTTGCAGAACCTTCTTTTATGGACAAAGTCTGCTTATATGATAGATCTTAGGAGTGGGGCTTAATATGAAAACTGGCCTTGGCTTCTTCAGCGGCGACTTGTCACTTTTTAATGTCTTTAAGGAAAATTTCATTATAACCTCATAACGAGGAAAATATAGTTCTGTTTGTTCGTGCTTGTGGAATATTATAATGTTGCAGGAAATACTAAAACACAGAACCTCATTCATAATAGAATGTATACATTTTAGAGAAGTGAAGAAATGCTTGCTGAATTATTATTATTATTATTATTATTATTATTATTATTATTATTATTATTATTATTATTATTATTCAATTAGAAAAGCACAAACAGTAAAACATTTAAATATGACCTTAGACTCAAAGATAAATTGTAAAAGGCATGTTGAAACTAAGAATAGAATTACATATTAAATATAACAAACTGGCTCATTGGGAGAATTCCGAACTTGAATATATACAGGTGGTTTCAAAACGACACTAAACGAAGATAGCAGTCGATTAGCTTGCATTTTGACTTGTCCGAAACTTGATGACACAACTTTCAAACATTTATATTTAAAGTTTTATGTGTGTTTAAAATCGCACAAATTTGGGATTAGGCAGCGAAGGAACAACGGTTGTCATACGCCACGTAAACAACCTCAGAACGAGTTATACGAAACACACAACAAAACCCACATGCTACGTTTTCCATTTCTAAGGTGACTGGTGCCTCGCCGGCGTGTTTATCAAACCGCCCCAACACCACGCGGCTGGGACCTTCGCTACCAACCGGCATCTCTCTTGGAGTGAGCTAGGCACGTTCTAGTTGGTTATGTACGACTGCCTAATCCATAGTGATTTATGGCAGTTTTTGTATGTGCCGAATTTAGAGCTGAAAATTATATTCACCTATCACGTACGGTATGACCAACAAAGTCCACATCTTCGTTTGGTGTCGTGTGAATAATTCCACATTATATTCGAGGGTCGTTTCAGAAGTCATGGCAAGTGTTTTATATATTCCAAATAACTGAATATGCGGCTATTGCAATATATCTATTTAAAATATGTCCACAGTACGGGCTGCCACCACCAGATGACGTCTGAGTGCATAGGTAGGTGCTAGTAGACACATGTAAACGTTAGTATCCTAGAGGCTCCAAGTGGTCCAAGAAGAATATCACTAAAATTGAGCAGTGAGCATACATAAAAATGTGGCAGCAATGCTCGTGAGTGTAAAGGTGTGTGGAAGCATTGGGAAATTATTTTGAAAGTCGTAAGAATATTACACATACTCTTTTGTGTATATGTAATACGAATAAAACATGATCACTGTTTGCGCATCTTTCAATGTCCTGTACCCGAATCCAAATTTAGTACCAACATTGAGAAGAACATTCCAGCGACTTTCAATTGTATATCCTGAGTTTTATTTCCTGCAGCTTTATTGACTGATAAAAATAGTTGCCATGACTTCTGAAATGACCCTCTATATACAGAATGTTAATGAACAGTACCGAAATATTTTCACAGAATATGTAGATTAATTAAATACGTAATTTGAGATAGGAGACTTATGGCATGCTTATGGAAATTTCGAAGTAACTGATATACGTTTCTGAAGTGCCAGTACGTCACTGGCTAATTTATCAACCATTCGAGAGCATAACACGAAAAACGAAGGGACATATTGCAGCGTACCTTTCTAGCGTGGTGGTTATGATACTGGCTTTCAAGTGAAAGATAGTCTCCGAGTTCGGATCTCGTTCACGTATCGCGGCACTACGTCTGGAATTAAAAAAAAAAAAAAAAAAATCTGATGTGTTACACTCACATTACTTTCTCTAGCTCTTCTACAAACTTTTTAATAAGATTTTTCTTCTTTCTGCACCTTGCTGTTCGAGATAATCATTAGTAGAATGTTCATACTACTTATTTTCTTATAAGTAGAAAGAAAACAAGGGAACACACTAGGCTAAACCGATAGTCACATGTTTTAAAAGCTGAGGTTATTCAATTGTCATTGCAAATCGCTTCTTTGCTGGGCGAGGAGTATAAAAAAAGAGAAACGGACACTTCCCGTCTGAGAAAATTATAAGTACTCACAACTGAAACAAAAAACAAGGAATATTTCGGAAACTGTTACCTCCACATCAAAAATGTAGAGGACATAAATTGTGTGTTTTGATCAGATAAACATTTTCTGTGCAGTAAATTTTTGTCTATCTCTTACCGTTTAGCAGTTAAGAAAATTTAGTAAAATGCATCCAAATAAAGAGCTCTTAAGAGGCTATTTCCAGAAAGTTCAAGATATACATTTTATTTGGTATGTAAATATCTTTAATATACGGGATTTGAATAAAAATCGTTAACAGCCATTTTTTAGAAAGTCAAAATTTTCGAACATTTTTCATGTAAAGGGTAGTTGGGAGTGGGGGGACTTTCTTGAAAATCTTCGTGTCGCATCCTTGGAAGATACCAAACCTAAGTACAAAGTTTAGTATTTAACGGTTTTTTCTTTTTTGAGTTATGCTGTCCACAGACACATACACACGGACCTTTTTTTGAAAATGCTTTTTTTTTTTTTTTTTTTTTTTTTTTTGGATTCAGGGAGTCTTAAAACATGTATTTCCGATGAAATCTCGGTATCGAATTTTTGGGTGGAATACAATACTTCCTCTATACACTATACACATAGAACGCATTGAGAAAGTAAAAATAGTAATAAAAACGTTTGTTCTATGGCAGAAATTGAACTCATGACCTTTGGGATGGCAGCTACCCGCGTTACGCATTAAGCCACCAGAGCAGTTCAAAAAAAGCTCCTCCAGAGTAGGCTACATAACTCAAGAACGTAGTTAATGAATGCTCAGTGTCGCACTGTCAAGTGATTAGTTCGAGATATTACAGCTTTTGCGACATTAAATCTTGAGAACGCTAGTAACGAGCTACTAAAAATCGATATTTCTACACCCGGGCAGCAGTTTTAAAGACATTCTAAGCTATTTTTTCAACCTGCTTTGCTTTAACACCGACTTATCAGCACCTGATACCCACACGTTTAACGCTATGTAGCTGCGTTATGTTTATCCGGGGACCATGCATCGCCGATCTCAAATTACTTATATCAGTTACGTGCACAATCTCGCAAATTATTTCGGTGTAGTTCATTAACAGCCTGTGTATATAAACTTTCCAAAATAAAGTTTTAAGAGCAATAGTTAACACACCATAGTATGTGTGCAAAGACCATATATTTAAACATCTCAAGATTGACATAGAGAAGGAATAAATAAGAATGCAATCATACATTGCGAACGAGTTCTATATCATGAGAACATAGACATGTTGAAAGCAGTAAAGAAGTATGAAGCACGACAATTGAATAGAACTGAACCATTAGTATCTTAAAGGATGCGACACGAAGATTTTGAGAAAAATTCCCCCACCCCAAACTATCCTTTATATGGAGCTTTTTTCAAAAATTGTGATCTCAAAAATGGCTCTAAAATATCATATATTGAATATATTTATCTGACAAATAAAATGTACATCTTGAATTTTCTGAGAAAAGCCTCTGAAGACTACTTTATTCTGGATGAATTCTACGGAATTTTGCATAACTGCTAAACCGTAAGAGATGGACAAAAACTTACCACACTAGAATTGTAGAGCACGTTAAAACACACAATTTATATCATATACATTTTTTTTCGTGGATTTGATCTTTTTTTTTTTTATTTATTTTTAGATATTCCTTGTTTTTAGTTTCAGCTTTAAAAAAAAAAAAAAAAAACTATACTTTTCTCATACAGGAATTTGTCAACTTCTGTCCATACAAACAAAGGAACTTCAGTCACATAGCAACCAGCTTTTGACTATCACTTTAACCTATGGCACTCCCTTATTTCGCTTCTACTTACAAGGAAGCAAGTAATAATACTATTTCTGCTAATTTTTTCTCGATTAGCATGAAGGAAATAGAAGCATAAGCTTTTTAATAATAAATTATTGCAAAGATGTAGAGAAAGTCATGTGAATGGAACACATCAGATTTTCTACTAACAGCTGTTGTGAACAACTAATTACTAATCTTTTAATTTATAAATGAGTATTTGAATTAAAATTAAAAAGTAAATTTTGCATTTTTTCAGGTGAGTACCAGATACATAGATGGAGCTCTAAGTTCCTGACAATGCAGTTCACTTGTCACAGAGTAAGTAAAACATTGAATGGTGTAATTTAATGATATCAACGCGATTCCTAATGAATGCCAAACGCTCAATATTTTCGGGGCCATTAGGTTTAATTTAATGCACTGAATAGCAGCTGAACTATTTCCTGGACCTCCAAAAATGAAGAAAATAGTCATAAAGCTTTGAACAATACTTATTATACGTTCTTAACATTTATTATAAACATGTGTAATGTAACAAAGATCAAAGGAATGCACTGCTTGAAAAAGAGCTGTTTTTGATGAACTTCTGAGGAAGCTGTATTGAAAACATACGTTCAAGCATGTCCTTTCCCAAAGTGAGAGCCAGAGCGGGAAAATTGGAAGGTTACACAAAAAGAGTATAGATGTGCAAAAGTGCAAATGGTTGTATAAGCGTTTGAAGATGATTTGATGACCCACTATTTGCATTTTTACTTTCTCTACCCCGTATGTCCAATGCACATAGTAAATGAAGAAGGTATTGTGTTTCTCCCGAAAATTCAATGTCGAGATTTGAGGTCCCCTGAGTTCGAAGAAACATTTTTACTTTCTCTACACGTTCTATGTACATAGTGTATAGAGAAGTATAGTAATGTATCCAAAAATTTGAAACCGAGGTTTCACCGGAAATATAAGTTTAGAGAACCTCTGAATCCAAGAAAAGCATTTTTATTTTTGTATACACGCACTGTGTACACTGATCCAAAAATCCGATATCGAGACATTTTAGGGTCCCCTATGTTCAAAAAAGGAAGTTTTAGAAAAAGGTCCGTGTGTCTGAGAACACGATAATTCAAAAACGAAAAGTCGATAAAATACAAAACTTGGTATATCAGTTTAGAACCTTCCAAGGATGCGACACGAAGATTTTTAGGAACATCCCGCTACCCCAAACTACGCTTTACATGGAAACATTTTCGAAATTTTTTATTTTCTCAAAATTGGCTTTAACGATTTTTATTAAAATGCTGTATACTAAAGATACACGACATATACAATGTATATCTTGAATTTTCTAGGAATAGCCTGCAAAAACCTCTTTATTCTGGATGAATTTGCATAATTTGCATAAGAGATAGACAAAATCTTATTACATAAAATATGTAGATCTCATTGAAACACGCAACTTATCATATACATTTCTTTTCCTGAATTTGACAAATTTTTAGGTATTCCTTATTATTCGTTTCAGTTCTAAAATACTTTTCACATACGGTAGTTTGTGAACTCCTGGCAATGCAAACGGATTTCACCCACTTGGCAACCAGAGTTTAAAAGATTTGACTATCGTTTTAGCCCAGTGTATTTCATTATTTCCTTCTACTTACAAGAATACCCTTCGACTAATGTTTATCTCGATTAGCATGCAGTGAATAGTAGAAAAACTTTAAACAATAATTTCTTACAGAGATGTAGAGAAACTCATTAGAATGAAACACATCAGATTTTTAGAAAAAGTCCCTTTTGTGTGTGTGTGTGTGTGTGTGTGTGTGTGTGTGTGTGTGTGTGTGTGTGTGTGTGTGTGTGTGTGTGGTTGTGTGTGGACAGCATTATCTCAAAAAGGAAAAGACCGTTGAATACCAAACTTAGTATTTAAGTTTGGTATCTTCCAAGGATGCGACACGGGGATTTTCAAGAAAATCCCCCACTCCATACACCCTTTACATGGAAAATCGTTTGAATTTTTTTTTTTTTTAAATCGGCTCTAACAATTTTTATTAAAATACCGTATATTAAAGTTATTTACATCACCAATAATGTTATAGCTTGAATTTTCCGTGAATAGCTTCTGAAGATCTGTTCTTTCTGAATTTTGCATTAATGGTAAGCCATAACGGATTTACTCCACAAAATACGAGATGTAGATATTTTAAAACATGCAATTTATGTTATAACATTTGTTCGCGGAGTTGACCGTTTGCGAGATATTCCTTGTTATTGTTTTCAGTTTAAAAACACTTTAAAATGTTTCTCATGCCGGAACTTGTCAAATCTTTGCCACTCGAAGAATTGGATTTCAATCCCATGGCAACCACATTTTAAAACTTTTGATTGAGGGTTTAGAATATTGTATTCCCGTATTTCCCTTCTACTTAATAAGAACGTTTTATCTAATGTTTATCTCGAATAGCATGAATTAATAGAATAAGATCATTAACAATAATTTATTACAGAAATATAGAGAATGTCATGTGAATGGAAGCCATCAGAGTTTTAGGAAACGTTCCGTGTATGTATATATGTGTGTATGTGTGTCTGTGGACAGAATAGCTCAAAAACGAAAAGACCGTTAAAAATCAAACGTGTATTGAAGTTACGTAGGTATCTTTCACGAATGCGACACAGAGATTTTAAGAAAATTCCTCCACCACAAACTTCAAACTATAAAAAATTGAACATTTTGTATTTGTCAAAAATGGCGCTCAACGATTATTACATTTATCTGTGATATATACATAGATATTTTTTTAATTTTCTAGGAATATTTTCTGAATACCTCTTTATTCTGGATGAGTTTTGCAAAACGTATAAACCGTAAGGGATAGAGAAAATCTTACTGGACAAAAAAATGTAGATCTGGCTAAAACGCATACTTTATGTTATATCTTTTTTATGTAGAGGCGACCGTTTCTGAGATATTCCTTGTTATTATTTTCAATTTTAAACTACTTTAACTTTTCGCAAACGAGAAGTGACGTTTTGTTTCATCTCTCATTTTTTGCAGGCCATGAAAAGCGAACCAAACACAGTTGTTTCATATAGAGCCAGATTTTAAAAGATTTTAGTATCGATTTAGCCTAGTGTATTCCCTTATGTCCCTTCTACTTACAAGCAAGCTAGTAATAAGGCAATTTCTGCTAATGTTTGCCTTGATTAGTTAGTCGTAGATAAAATAATAATCTATTGAAGGAATGTTTTTTGTGTAACAGCTAGAAAAAGTCATGTAAATGGAACACATCAGATGTATTCCCTTATTTTCTAAAGTTATGTTCATGAGGAAAATTACATCGTTTTTAGTATGCCTATTACTCTATATTTGAGACATTCGGCGATTGTTTACGTAACAGGTCACACGGTTACCCTCCTCTGCCCTTTAGCCTACCCGACTATAGGTGATGTGGTGAAGGAAGAGTATCGATCGGTCTGAAACTTCAACCTACCTAGCCATACGTTTTTCTTTTCTTACAACATTTACGATTAGAATTCACAATGTTTCAGGGTTCAAGTATTGAATACAATGGTATTATTATACCTAATTGGAATTTGGTTTTATTGATCAAAAATCTGATGTGTTCCATTCACATGGCTTTCTCTACATCTCTGTAACAAATTGTTAAAAAGCTCATGTTTCTATTTACTTCATACTAATCGGGAAAAAATAACAGAAATAGTTTTATTACTTGCTTCCTTGTAAGTAGAAGCGAAATAAGGGAGTACCATACGTTAAAGTGATAGTCAAAAGGTGGTTGCTAATTGACTGAAGTTCTTTTATTTGTATGCACAGGAGTTGGCAAATTCCTGTATGAGAAAAATATAAGTTTTTCAAAGCTGAAACCAAAAACAAGGAATAACTAAAAAACGATCAACTCCACGAAAAAAAGTATATAACATAAATTGTGTGCTTTAACGTGCTCTACAGTTTTTGTGTGGTAATTTTTTGTCCAGTATGCAAAATTCCGTAAAATTCCTCCAGAATAAAGTACTCTTCAGAGGATATTTCCAGAAAATTCAAGATATACATTTTATTTGCCAGGTAAATGTCTTTAATAATACGATATTTTAATCAAAACCCTTAGAGCCGTTTTTAAAAATATTAAAATTTTCGAAAAAAGTTCCATGTGGGGGGGATTTTCTTGAAAATCTTCGTGTCGCATCCTTGTAAGATACCAAACTTAACCCTGTTCGGGTCTATACGACCCGATATCACAGTTGTTCTCATTATATATTTCTGATTTAATCTGGCACTTTTATGAAATTTAATGACTTTGTACAATAATTGTATATCATCATTTTCTTGTTAAAAATTCGTTACAAATTTTTGAGTAGTTTTTTTTTTTATATTAAATAGTATTTGTTACATTTGTATGACCCAATACAAATTTCTGTAACACCTGACTATTGTTATACTTTGTTGCATGTGTTATAATGCATTGTTGAAATAGCGTGTTATAATTGCCACTGTAAGTATTATTGCTGTTGCAACAATGTACTTGTTCTTGTTACAGTTATATTTTCCATTATTTCTAAGGTTTCTTGTCAGTTTGAGTTTAGAAGAATGTTGAGTGAAGCAGAGTTAGAAGCTCTTGCTAATGTCTCCAATAGTGAAACCATTTCCGAATTTGAAAGTAATGCATCTGAAAGTGATAGTTCTGATATTATTCTCAAAGTCTTCAAACAGGGAGTGATGAACAAACCATTATTTCTAAAAATAAAACTATTGAATGGAAGTTACAACCAAATCTACAGTGTGACCGCCACTCTATTTCAAATTACATCAAAAAGACACCAGGAATTACAAGGTATGCAACCAGTAGAATAGCTAATATAAAAAGTTCCTTTGAAGCTATACTTCATAAAGCACTTGAAAAGGAAATAATAGAAATGACAAATATAGAGGGACACGGAGTTTATGGTGAGCAGTGGGAAAATATTGAGAGAAATATTTTTCAAGCCTATTTAGGGCTTCTGTTTCTTGCTAGAGTATATCGATCTCATGGGGAGTCAACAAAAAGCCTGTGGGAAAAGGAAACTGACCGGAACTGATTTCGGGCAACAATGCACTTGAAACTTTCTGTAACATAACGCGTGTTTTGCGCTTTGATAAGAGGTGTACTAGAGAAGAAAGGCGACTTATGGATAAATTTGCTCCTATTCGCAACATTTGGGAAAAATGGGTAGAAGTACTTCCTAAATAATATAATCCTGCAGAAAATGTAACAGTTTATGAACAATTAGTGGGATTAGCTGTCCCTTCAAGCAACACATCCCTTCTAAACCCGCAAACTACGGGATAAAAATATGGTCTCTTTGTGACAGCATTACATCGTATCTTCTAAAAGCACAAGTATGCACAGAAAAAGAACAATGAGCAGCACCAGAAAAAAATCAAGGTGTGAGAGTAGTGTGTGATCTTACATATGAGCTGAGTGGACAAAATGTAACTTGTGACAATTGTTTTACTTCATACAACTTGGGAGAGCTGCTTCTGAAATGAAAATGTACGAAATGGGAACTGTACGTAAAAACAAGCCGGAACTTCCACAACAAATGAACGGAGGGGAAGTACATAGCACTACGTTTTACTTCACAAATGACACTACAGTAGTCAATTACATTGCAAAGAAGAAGAAAAATGTAGTGCTCATTAGTACACTACACCATGATACTCAAAAAAGCAACAAGGACGATAAAAAGCCACAAATGATGTTGGCTCATAATGCTGTAGGTACACTAGATCAAGTAGCAAGTACATATAAAGGAAAACAAATCGGTGGCCAATGATTGCTTTCTATGACATTCTTGATGTTTCTGCTTTCAATGTGTACATCTTATGGACTGCCATAGATCCTAAATGGAATATGAAAAAATTAACAAGAAGACGACTGTTTCTAGAAGAACTTGGGAAATCTCTGATAAAGGAACATATTGGATCCAGAAAATATTTTCCAAGAATCGTTCAAAATAGTGAAGAAAATTCAAGCCCTTGAAAATGTGGTCAAGGTATAAGACACTGTGTCAGAAAGAAAAACTGTAAAACGTGCACGGTGTAGGTTTTGTCCATCGAAAAATGACAACAAAACAAACATGCTATGTGGAAAGTGTAGTAAACACATTTGTAAAGCACATGTTACTTATTTGTGTCTAGATTGTTCTTTCTGAGGAATATCTGTCAAATTTGTATTCAGCAATTATTGTAATATTATATTTAGTATGTCTTCAATAGTTCTATACACTATAAAGTAATTCATGGTTCAGAATGGTTCAAGTTGTTTGTAATAAGTAACAATAATAATAAAAAGTATAATATTTTGTCTTATTATGATTTATGACTCATTTTATCTGATTTTACTGAATTATAATACTTCGGGTCATATTGACCCGAACAGTACATACATCTGGCTGCGCCGTGGCCGAGTGGTCAGACCATTCGCCTCTCACCTTGACGGCCCAGGTTTGATCCCAAGCGACCGCATGTGAGATTTGTGGTGGACAAAGCGGCGCAGGGGCGGGTTTTCTCCGGGTTCTTCGGTTTCCCCCACCATCTTATTCCACCGGGGCTCCATCTTTATGTATCATCAGTGTCATCGCCTGCGGTGCCAGAGCAGTAAAAGCGGGCGTCAAACACTACCAAAAAAAACAAAAAAACAGTACATCTGTATAGTAAATTTGAACAGAACAGCAGGGTTAAATACCAAGTTTGGTATTCAACGGTCTTTTCGTTTTTGAGACACACACACACACTCTCTCTCTCTCTCTCACACACACACACACACACACACACACACAGGTGAGTTAGAATAACACCGATTAATTTTAAGGCAAGATTCAGGGGCTATAACGGAATATTTGCTGATAGGGAATTTATGTCCGTAAAGGTCTAGTTATCGCGATAGAAGACAAACGTTTTTCAAACGCCGCGTCAGTTAGATGAAATTCTGTCACATATATCCTGTTTCCCTTTCGGTTTTCGAATATCGCTTATGTTTTGTTTTCTTTGCGCTTTGGAATTTCACTTGTATTATGCTTTTAACTTTTTATTTTCTGTATTCCTACTATGTACATAGTGAGTAGAGAGGGTATTGTATTGCATCCAAAAATTCGATACCGAGATTTCAGCGGAAATATATGATCTGAGACCACCTGAATCCAAAAAAAGCATTTTTAGAAAAATGTCCGTGCGTGTGTCTGACTGTATATATGTGTGTGCGCCTGTGGACAAGATAGCTCAAAAACGAAAAAACCGTTAAATACCAAACTTGGTATATAAGTTCAGTATCTTCCAAGGATGCGACACGAAGATTTTCAAGAAAATCTCCCCTCCCCTAACCACCTTTTACATGGAAAAGTTTTCGAAAATTTTGTTTTTCTTAAAAATAGCTCTATCGATTTTGATTAAAATACCACATATTAAAGCCATTTCCATCACAAATAAAGTGTATATCTTGAATTTTCTGGGAATAGCTTCTGAAGAAGGCCTGTTTGTTCTGGATGAATTTTTCTGAATTTTGAGATAACCAGTAAACCTTAAGAAATAAGACAAAAAAGTACAATACAAAATATGTAGGTCTCGTTAAAACACACAATTAGTCATGTACATTTTTTTCGTGAAGTTTACTGTTTTCGAGATATTATTTCGTATTATTGGTTTCTATTGTAAATTACTTATATTTTTCTCAGAGAGGTGTCCGTTTTTCTTTTGTTCTGCTCCTGGCCAAGCAAAGAAGCGATTTACAAAGACAATCGCATAACGACAGCCTTTTAAAACATTTGACTACCTCTTTAGCATTCCTTTAGTTTCCTTCTACGTATAAAGAACTAAGGAATAGTAACATTCTGATGTTTATCTCGATTAGCATTGTGCAGAAAGAAGAGTAAGAAGTTTGTTTAAAGAGAAGCTAGAGAAAGTTATGTTACTGTGACGCATCAGGTTTTTTATATCACCATTAACCTAAAATCTGTATTTTATTACTTAAATGGTAAGGTATTCCGTCACAAATAATACTGTACTTTGTAGTTCTGCTTATAAGATCTCAAGTATCGCCATATACTGAGTGCTTATTGGAAGGATATTTATTTTTACAGCCTATTACATACATTTTCCTCTTTACTTACTCAGAACTAGCAACCATGTTTATGGTGCTGCTTGGGGAAATACGAAAAGGGCACGAGATTCTTATGCTGATTTTTACTCAAGGAGACATTTGCCTTATCATAGCATCTGGCATGCAAAATGAAAGTTTTTTGGCACAACAGATAGAGAAACTCATGTGAATGGAACAGATCGGATTTTTTACCCACGAAGCATGCTTTTTGGAACTTTTTCTGCATTGAAATGATTGGTTTGATATGGTTTAATGAACTAAGAGCTTTTGAAATTGGGCGCTTTCTTGATTTTTACTTTCTCTACACGTGCTATGTACATAGTGTATAGAGAAGGTATTGAACTCCACCCAAAAGTTTGATACTAAGATTTCACGGAAATATATGTTTTAGGGTCTGCTATAACCAAAAAATTCATTTTCAGAAAAAGTTCCCTGTGTGTGTTTGTCCGTGCGTCTGAACACGATAACTCAAAAACGAAAAGTCGGTAAAATAGTATTAGTATTTAAGTTCAGTGTCTTCCAATGATGCGACACGAAGCTTTTTAAGAAAATCATCCCACCCCTAACTACCCTTTACATGGACAAATTTTCGAAAATTTTGTTTTTCTTAAAAATGGCTCTAATGATTTTGATTAAAATATCGTATATTAAAGATGTTTATCTGACAAACAAAATGTATATATTGAATTTTCTGGGAATAGCCTCTGAAGACTACTTTATTTTGGATGAATTTTGCGGAATTTTACATAACTTCTAAACCGTAAGAGATGGAAAAAATTTACCACACAAAAAATGAGAAACACCTTAAAACACACAATGTATGTTATGTACACTTCTCTCGCGGAGTTGATCGCTTTTTAGTTATTCCTTGATTTTGAGTTCATCTTTAAAAGACGTATACTTTTCTCATACAGGAACTTTTCAACTCCTGTACATTTTAAACAAAGGAATTTCAGTCACATAGCAGCCAGCTTTTGACTATCACTTTAACCTATGGTACTCCCTTATTTCGCTTCTACTTACAAGGAATCAAGTAGTAAGACTATTTCTGCTAATTTTTTCTCGATTAGCATGAAGTAAATACCAGCATAAGCTTTTTAACAATAATTTGTTGCAGAGATGCAGAGAAAGGCATGTGAATGTAATGCATCAGATTTTTTAAAAACATTTGCAAACGTAAAAGTGGCGAAGAAGCTTTACTCTATCTACTGCAGAAATATATGCAAGTGTTATATGAGAAACGTAATACAAACCAGCAGAACTACAAGGGATATAGCGACAAAGGAAATCGCAAAGTTCTCGCCCTGATTTGAAACGTATCCTCATATGACGTGAAATTCATACCCGAAAAGCATGACGCAGTTTATCTCGGCTCTGCCTTTGTGTAAGCATCACAATGGATGCAGCGCTGTTGCGTGTGCCCAGCAATTCCCAATGGAATATTGAACTGCGTGCATGTTCTTCAGTAACGTCGCCAGGGGAATTCGCCGCCTTTGTCTGCACTCGTGTTCCTGCTCGGGTAACAGCGTTGCTTTCAATGGATTACACGAGCAAACTAAACGTGTCGTTTACAGACATTGTTATAGCCTTTAAGAAGGCGAATGAAAAAAAAAAATCTCTTGTTCCGCTCACATGACTTTCTCTACATCTCTGCAACAAATCATTGTTAAAAAGCTTATGCTGGTATTTACTTCATGCTAATCGAGAAAAAGTTATCAGAAATGGTCTTATTACTTGCTTCCTTGTAAGTAGAAGCGAAATAAGGGAGTACCATATGTTAAAGTGAAAGCCAAAAGCCGGTTGCTATGTGACTGAAGTTCCTTTGTTTGTATGGACAGGAGTTGACAAATTCCTGTATGAGAAAAGTCAGTTTTTAAAGCTGAATTCAGTACCAAGGAATATCTAAAAAAAACGATCAGCTCCACGAAAAAAATGCATATAACATAAGTTGTGTCTGTTTCTTATGATTAAGCAAAATTCCGTAAAATTCATCCACAATAAAGTAGTCTTCAGAGGCTAGTCCCAGAACATTCAAGATATACATTTTATTTGTCAGGTAAATATCTTTAATATATGATATTTTAATCAAAGTTGTTGGAACTATTTCTGAGAAAATCAAAATTTTCGAAAAAACTTCCATGTAAAGGGTAGTTGGGAGTGGGGGGATTTTCTTAAAAATCTTCGTTTGCTATTTAACGGTCTTTTCGTTTTTGAGCGATGCTTTCCACATACGCGCTCACACATGCACGCACACGGACCTTTTCCTGAAAATCCTTTTTTTTTTTTTTTTTTTTTTTTTGATTCAGGGAGTCCTAAAACATGTATTCCCGGTGAAATCTTGGTGTCGAATAGTGGAATGCAATACCTTCTATGTACATAGTACGTGTAGAGAAAGTAAAGAAAAACAATTATTGTTCAAATCATATTGGATTTTCTATTAACTGACAGGTAATGAACAGTTATTTGGTAACTAGCAACATGCTATTATAAGACTGGAAAATAAAATACAAATATATAGTGAAAAAAAAATCAAGAAATTTAATTGAAATTATTATAAATGGAATTTGTAATTACTTAATATATAGGGAAAGAAGTGGGTTAGAATAAGGAAATGTAACTCTGTGATATTTTGCTGCCAGAAAGTGTGTATATGAAGGACAGATGCGAGCTCAAAAGATAAGGAAGTTTGATGCATGGATGCTCAAAAATGTATTCGGCCGTAAGGGATGGGCTTATTGCATTCCAGAAGAGAAGAAAAGCGCAAGTGTTTCTCTGGAAAAACCGTTAGAAAGAAACTTGGGGAAGCCATAAGGTTTGGTCGGACCAACTTGGAACATTGTAAAATAATATACGGTTCTTAAGGGTTGTAATTCTGGAAAAGCAACTAACATTTTGGAAGATGTCCGATTCTGGAAAATAGCGTAGAGATGACTCTGAAAAACGATTTCAACCTGGAAGGCACGCGGAAGTTTGTAGCTCATGCGGGACTTTAATACACCGGGGAGTAAAGTGAATAAACGAACACGCGACGCGCAGTTGAGGTTGCAGTATAGTTTATAAAATATGTGACTCTGTACTGTGTCGGAATACAGGGTTAGGGAATCATTCGATTAATGTGTCAATTCACGAAAAACACAGTTTGATTACTTCTTTTTGTCAACGCCGAGACCACCTTTAACGCCATTTCAGGTTTCTGGAAATGGACCACGCCCTGGGATACTACAAGATAGAGAAATCGGCGCCAACAGCTGCAGAGGGAATTTGTCAGAGACAGGTAGGAGCTGGAAACAGTAAACGGGTCCCCAAATCCGAAACAGGCGCAAGGTATATTCCGTAATCGACTCTCCTTCAGGGACTCTCAGTTGCTTTTCGTTTCGATCCACCGTTGACTTATTTGTTGACAATAAAAGCTTTGATCACTGTGTGGTTCGTGATTGCGTTCGTCATTGCATGGAACCAAATTCTTTTCAGGACGTAAAACTTTTAAAACTGCAAGTCTACTTTTTCTGTTGAATCATCACTTTGTCAGTCAGTATACATTGATAAAACTTTATTTTCTAAAAGTTTTTGACAGTTAATCGATTTTAAGACTTCACAAAACAATTTAAACTGAAGTTTATCGAAGACACATTTGACACGACTTTTACAAAACGCAATATTTAGTGGACATATGGGATGTAAATACATCAGTGCCACAAAACCTTGGCTGTCTGAAAAATGTCTCTATCGGTTTTTATTAAAATACATGTTCTCAGATATTTTATGACAAATGAAATGTATAACTTGAATTTTATGGAATAACCTCTAAAGTCCCCCGCATTCTAAAATATTTTTTCATAACTCTTGATGCTTTTGCTATACAAACAAATTTAATTTTGTTAAAGTACACAATTTATGTCAATTCTTGTTCTGTGAGGACAATAATTCCCCAGATATTACCATCTATTGCTTTGAATTTTCAAAATTTACGACATTCTCAGTTTGGAAATCGTTATTCGTCTTTCTCCTGGTCATGCGATAGAAAGGAATTTCAGTCATAATGTATCCAACAGTACTTAAAAGATTTGATTTCGTGTGATAAACGTACTGTAAGTCTACTGAATTACCAACATATTTAACGGACTTTTCGTTTTTGAGCTATGCTGCCCACAGACTCACACACACACACACACGGAAATTTTCTAAAAATTCTTTTTTTGGATTCAGGGAGTCCCAAAACATGTATTTCCGCTGAAATCTCGGTATCGAGTTTTTGGGTGCATTACAATAACTTCTCTATATACTATGTACATATAAGGTGTAGAGAAAATAATAATATATAAATTAACATATATGCATATTTGTGTACTGGGTAGTTCATGGAGAGGGGAATGTTGGCGCTTATCTTCGTATTCTTGAATCGAGCTGTCTTTAAATATGAATTTTCGTATTTATCTGATTTTTTACTCTCTCTCTCTCTCTCTCTCTCTCCTCCCTATTAGACACAACAATTTCAAAATACAAATATTCTGAACAAACGAATATTTACAATTTTCTGTGAATAATTTTTGAGGTTCCAATTTTGTTCAAATTGAATTTTGTGGAATTATAAAACTGCAAGAGAATCAAGAACTTACTGTTATGCAGTTTATGTACAATAGCCTTTTTAATCCTATCCGAAATACTTAATCTTGTAAGTTAATATTCTCCATTTATGATTTTAAAATTCTGTTTCTTGTGCACGTACTTACGACAGAGGAAAGATCGCTATATACCCGTATATGTGTTACTTCCGTAGCCTAGATGTAACTGAATGAACATTGGCTATTCTAGACGAATTTTCTCGTAATTAATATAATGTGGATAGAAAATATAGTTTTACACGAATAGTAATAGTGAAATGAAATGTGGGAATAGTAATGGATAGAAAAACGTTTGAGAGTATACCGAATCGAATTGTTTCAAGGTCAGCTGAAACTTGCTCCAAATATGTGATCATTTCAATTGTTTTCTCACAGAAACCGTGACTAGGACAGAAGTTGGATAGGTAGATTCAGACTGAAAAAGTCAATGTCTTTAGCCGGGATTTGAACCACGGATCTCCGGGAAACTTGCGAGTCAGTTGAGAAATTCAATGCTATGTCGGCATGTTGCCATGTAGCTCAGTGGCAGAGCAACCGCTAGAGACCGGGAGATCCGTGGTTCAAATCCCAGCTATGGCATTGAGTTTTTCAGTCTGACTCTACCTATCCAACTCATGTCCTACACACGGTTTCTGTGAGAAAACAATTGACCATAATAGTTAGCTATACTATGAATTCTGGGACTGAAAGTACTTAAAACATTGTAAGTCACCATTGGGGTTGTCATCTCAAAATAATTTGAGATCACCTTGTGGTTGCCGGGATACATGCGAGTCAGTTGAGAAATTCAATGCTATGCCAGTTTGTTGCCATGGTAGCTCAGTGGTAGAGCAACCGGCTAGAGATCGGCTAGGGCACTGAATTCTTCAGTCTGCCTATCCTTGTTCTAAATAGTTAACATCAGAGATGTTTTAGTGAAAACCAGAGAATTCCAGCATGTTTGCACTTAAATTGGAGACCAGGCTTCAGTGCTAACAGACAGGAATAATTTATAGATGTCAAGAAAGCCACACAGCTTTGTGTCTGTATAGACATTCCTGTTCATGCTGAGGTGCTTTGACACGTTCTGTGATAATATGTTTAATCAGATCTACTCAGTAGATTGCCTTGAGGCTGTTAGGGACAGCGACGTCAAGATCCTCAAGGGTGGCACTCAGGTTGAACAGTAAGGGGAGCATTATCTGATAGTGGACTCGAGACTGGCGTGTAATCCACTCCATTGAGTGCTTGCATGTACAGCTTGTCCAAGCAAAGTGGAGCACTTAATCACAGAAAAGTAAACTGTATTGTTCATTGCTTTATTTTCCCCTAATGAATCTTCCTTCGCCAACTTTTTCTCAACTTGGACAGACGCTATATTATATATAACAGCGTTTTCTACGCAATTTAAACTGGTTGTTTACGTGTATACAGGGTGTTAATGAACCATACCGAATATTTTCACAGAATATGTAGATTACTTAAATAAGTAATTTGAGATAGGAGACTTATGGTCTGTTTACTGAAATTTCGAAGTACCGGCTATAAGTTTCTGAAGTGCCAGTACGCCACGTATCGCGGCGCTTCGTCTGGAATGAAAAAAAAATAATAATAAAAAGCATTTACTCTATGACAGGAATCGAACTCATGACCTTTGGGATAGCAGCTTCTCACGTTACGGATTAAGCCACTATTACTAATTCTCGAGGATTGCATTATTAGGTAATTGCATTATTAGGTATACAACTAACCAATAACTTACTCCTAAAAAAGTGTAGAACTCGATAAAACACACAAATTAAATTTTATATATTTTTGTGGGGCTTAACATTTCCCAGATACTCCTTGCTATTGATTTCAGTTTTAAGTACTTAAACCTTTTCTCAGTCGAGAATTTGTCACTTCTGTTTGTTTTGTTTTACTCTAGCTATGCATAGAGTTTCGAAATTCAATTGCACAGAAACGTTTTCATTATCACTTTAACCTAATGCATTCCCTCCTACCTATAAGGAACTAAGCAATAGGACAATTACTGCTGTTTGTCTTGTTTAGCATGACGAAAATAGAAGAATAATCTTTGTAAGAATAGTAGGGAAGTTTTATGTATTTAAAACTGGGCATATCATTTAGTGCGAGCGTCAGCTTTTAAAAAAATTCGCAAATAATTAAGTTAACGAGGGTTTTGTTTTTCAGGGACGAGGGATATTTAGTGAATGATCACAAAATTAAATAAAATTTAATGATAAAGGCAAGCAAAGCATAACAAATAAAAAACAGAATTTGCTTTTGTTATATCATGACTTCATTTGTCTTTAATCTGTTCAGATGACGCAACATTCATCACGTGAATGTGCTGATTTATTACTTTCTCGACATGTACTATGTACATAGTGTATAGAAAAGGTATCGTAATACACCCAAAAATTCGAAACCGAGATTTCACCGGAAATACATGTTTTGGGTCCCCCTGAATCCAAAACAAGCATTTTTGGAAAAAAGGTCCATGTGTGTGTGCGTGTGTGTGTGTGTGTGTGTGTGTGTGTGTGTGTGTTTGTCTTTGGACAGCATAGCTCAAAAACGAAAAGACCATTGAATATCAAACTTGGTATTTAAGTTTGGTACTTTCCAGAATGCGAGCCAGGAGCAGGAACTAGTCGCCCGAGTGTACTCGGGCGGGGGCAAATCACCACGGTACCTATTCGCTTTTCTCGCGTGTGATATAAAAGATGTAGTCTTGTGCAAGCGTTTGTGTTTGTGTCGAAGTAATGTGGGCAGGGTGTTTCCCTCTGTGCAGCCGGCGCGGGCTGGCTTACCTACCGGAGTGGTCACCCACCCAGAGAGGGACCAGGCCGGATGCTGCTTAACTTGGCCAGCCGCTTGCGGGCTGTCAAGGACAGCTGTGCCGGCTAGCGGGGAGAACTGAAGGAATGTAGGTACGGGGTGGGGGAAGCCAGTGTTGCAGATCTGGTCGGAGTACAACTGGACGGTCACCCGTCCGAGTCGGGACCGGGCCCGATGCTGCTTAACTTGGCCAGCCGCTTGCGGGCTGTCAAGGACAGCTGTGCCGGCTAGCGGGGAGAACCGAAAGGATGTAGGTACGGGGTGGGGGAAGCCAGTGTTGCAGATCTGGTCGGAGTACAACTGGACGGTCACCCCAGACGACATGCGGATTTTCAAGAAACCCGCCCATCCCATCTACCCTTTACATGGAACTTTTTTAGAACATTTTGATTTTCTCAAAAATGGCTCTAACAATTTTGATTAAAATATCGTAGATTAAAGATATTTACCTGACAAATAAAATATATATCTTGATATTTCTGGGAATAGCCTCTGAAGACTACTTTATTCTGGATGAATTTTACGGAATTTTGCATAACTGCTAAACCGTAAGAGATGCACAAATACTTACCACACAAAAAATGTAGGGCACGTTAAAACGCATAATTTGTACTATATACATTTTGTTTCGTGAAGTTGATCGCTTTTTAGATATTCCTTGTTTTTGGTTTCAGCTTTGAAAAAATTATACTTATCTCATAATGGAATTTGTCAACTCCTGTCCATACAAACAAAGGAACTTCAGTCATAGCAACCAGCTTTTGACTATCACTTTAACCTATGGTACTCTCTTATTTCGCTTCTACTTAAAGGAAGTAAGTAATAATACTATTTCTCCTAAATTTTTCTCGATTAGCATGAAATAAATAGAAGCATAAGCTTTTATACAATAAATTGTTTCAGAGATGTAGAGAAAGTCATATGAATGGAACACGTCAGATGTTTTTTACATTTAAACCCTTTTATAACATCCTAAAGCATTGCAACGCTACTGACATACGTAAGGGAGTTTATAAAGTGGGCATACTGATGATTTACATAAATAAGGAATTGATAAAATAAAATAATAAAACGTAAACGATAATCATATAAGACTGATTGAATATTCTGATACTCTTATCCTGGATTGGTTTCCGAATCAAGAACTAAATAGCATGTAGTTATGTAATGAAATAATTATAATTTGTCATGAGAGAACCTGCAGCTGGCTTTGTATTTATTTGATCTATTTTTGAATAAAATATAACAATCAAATACTGTATTCATAAAATGTACATCTAAAATGCTATTAACTATATGTTGCTATTATGTAGTTTAATTTTCCTCATTGAAATGATGAACATCGATGACGACACTTAGAACAGAGGGAATAACTACAACATTGCACGTCGAACTGATGAAACGGGGAAAAAAGAACATCTGATGTGATCCACTCACATGACTTTCTCTACATCTCCATAACAAATTATTGTTAAAAATCTTATACTGCTATCTACTTAAGGCTAATTGAGATAAAACTTAGCAGAAATGATTTTATTACTCCCCTCCTAAGTAGAGGGGAAATAAAAAGTACTCTGGGCTAAAGCGATGGTCAAATCTTTTGAAAGCCCGTTGCTATGTGATTGAAATGATATTATTTGCATGGCCAGGAACTGACAAGAGAAACCTTTAAGTACCTGTTATAAAACTGAAACCATAACAAGGAATATATCTCGGAAATAGCCAACTCCATGAAAAAAATATATGCCATTAATTTCGTGTTTCCGCGAGATCTAAATTTTTTGTGTAGTAAGTTTTTGTCTATTTCTTACAGAATACTAGATAAGCAAAAGCCAGCTGGGACGAAGAGCTCTTCAAAGGCTATTCAAGATATGCATTTTATTTATCATGAATGCATCTTTAATATATAAAACTTTAATGAGAATGGTTAGTGCTATTTTTGAGAAAATAAACAATTTCCAATTTTTACTTTCTCTATACGTTCTATGTACAATCCATATATAAAAAAGAAAGTCGTGTTACTTAAACTATCTATAATTCAAGAACGGCTGAACCGATTTGGCTGAAAATCGGTGGGGAGGTAGCTGAGAACCAGGAGACGGACATAGGATACTTTTTATCCCGTCTCCGTGGGACGTGACATAAAACGTGGTATAACAAAACGCAACAGACATCTAAACGCATTGTTGTCTATGGTGTTTGTTTCGAGTTTCTATTAGCTTATTGTGCCGATTTTATCATCAACAATGCCGCGACCAAGACAATGGAATCTTTCCCGACAAAGGATTCGAAACATTGCGAATGAAATTGCACGTGAAGAGCAACTATCCAATTACATGTTTAAATTCCTTGGATGTGCCTGGCTTACCACCGCACAATTTACGACTAAAGGTTGGCTCCGTAGTAATCAAGCTTCGAAACATAAACCAACCAAAACTGTGCAACGGAAGGCGCTTGGTGGTAAGTGAATTGATGAACAATGTGTTTACGCGACGATACTCAAAGGAGAATTCAAAGGTGAGGAAGTTCTCATTCCGAGGATCCCGATGATCCCAACCGATTTGCCGTTTGAGTTTAAACTACTTCTATTTCCGATCCGTCTTGCATTCGCCATGACCATTAACAAATCACAAGGCCAATCCTTGAACATTTGTGGTCTGAATCTAGAAAATCCATGTTTTCCCATAGTCAATTATATGTGGCATGTTCACGGGTCGGCAGACCATCTGCGTTATTTGTTCTTGCGCCTGATAATAGAACAAGAAATGTCGTCTATCACAAGATGCTTCACTGAAGCACCTGAAGCACCTAAATACTCGACCAATAAATAATCATTAAAATACTTGATTTTTTGTATTTATATTTATTATCCTAATAAAAAATCCAAAATCTGCTCATTTATTGCTTCTAAGGCGGAAGAAAATTCGCCGGGTCAGCTAGTTATTGTATAAAGAAGGTAATGTAATGCACCTAAAAATTCGCTACTAAGATTTCACCGGAAATGTATGTTTTGGGTCCCCCTGAATCAAAATAAGTCATTTTTAGAAAAAGATCCACGCATGTGCGTGTGTGTGGAATAGCATAGCTCAAAAACAAAAAGATCATTAAATACCAAACTTGGAATTTAAGTTTGGTATCTTCCAAGAATGCGACACCAAGATTTTCAAGAAATTCCCCCCTACCCTAAATTACCCTTTACATGCAATACTTTTGATCCTCTCAAAATCGGCTCTAAAACGATTTTGACTAAATACCTTATGTTTAAGATAGTTTTATGACAAACGAAATGTATATCTTGCATTTTCTGTGACCTCTTCATTCTGGTTGACTTTTGTATACTCGGCAAACCGTAAGAGATATACAAAAACTTATTACACAAAAATTGTAGATCTCCTTAAAACACACAATTTATGTCCTACACATTTTTTAATAGAGTTAACCGTTTTCGAGATATTCTGTATTATTGGTTTCAATTTTAGCCATTTAAAGTTTTCTCAAACGTGAAGACATCTTTCTTCTCGTTTTCGTTTGTTTATTCAGGCAAGCAAAGAGATTGGAATTTCAATTGTTTCGTTTAGTGACCGACTTTTAAAGCACGAGACAATCGCTTTATCCTGTGCAATTTCTTATGTCCCTTCCACTTACAAGGAAGCATAAGTCTAATTCTGCTTATGTTTATCTTGATTATCATGTTGTAGATAACAGATTAAGATGAAGGTTTTGGATAGATAAAACAGCTAGAGGACATCATCTGAATGGAACACTTTTTACCCTTCTACTTACAAGGAACTAAGTAATAAGGACAATTTCTGCTAATGTTTATTTCGATTATCATAATGCAGTTAGAATAAGCATTTTAACAGTAATTTGTTTTAGAGGTGTAGAGAAAGTCATGTCAATGGAACAGGTTTTTTTTTTCTATGTCAAGGATATTTTGAATTTGGGCGAATTTTCCTCAAAATTTTCGGGCCTCATTCTTGGAAGATGAAATACTTAAATTCCAAGATTGGTTTTTACTGAGTTTTCGTTTTTCACGGACACATACACACACAAACACATGGCCTTTTATCAAATAATAATTTTTAAGGATTTAAGGACCCTAAAACGTGTATCTCCGTTGAATTCTCGGGTACGAATTTTTAGGTGAAATACATGGTAATGCAGAAGTAATATAGGTACATGAAAACAATAAAATTCTCTGAATAAATGTTTGTTCTATATTTAAGGTATTTCAATCACATATTTTTCAATTGATACATGAAATATTTTTCTGGTACGGAAGGTAATCAACACTAATTAGCAGGCATAGGAATTTCTATGCATTAAAGCCAGGGCGGAGGGAAACGAGTTACTAGACTTCAGATAGGGATATTGCGGATTAGCAACCACCGCCCACCCTCGTACAGTTTTTTGAGGTTTGCGGACATACTGAAACCGGGTTTTATCTTTCACTGACTGTTGTCCGCTTTTTTCGCATGTAGGTTACTTGAAGGCAACTGCTAAAGAATTCCTATGCTAATTAGTATTGTAGATGACATAGACCTATATATAAAGTTTACCGCAGTAAGAACTATTGCTTTTCTTGGACATGATACATGCTGATATTCTGTTATATTGCTATTGAGTTATGCTGTTACTCTGACGTATTGCTATTGAATTAATATCTTATCAGTTTCTCTAGCACGTATGTACAATGCACATAGTCGGAAGAGAAGGTATTGTATTCCACTTAAAATACTGAACCACACCACCTGGAATTTATGTTTGGAGACTCCCTGAATCCAAAACAAAAAGCATTTTTAGAAAATACTGTCTGTATGTGGAGGGGGGCGCGTGTCTGCGTACGGCATAATTCAAATCCCGTAAATAAACAAGCCATTACAGTAAGCATAAGTGCGTGAGCACCTAACATAATAGCAGTTGGACAAAAAATTGCAAAAGCAATGTGAATGTGACCTGGAGTTAGAAGAGGGTTATGTGCTTGCAATTCTTCATCAAATCTTCTGATATAATTAAAATTCGTGTTTGGAAAGATAGTTTATTGTTAATTAAACGAATGTTTTGATTTGTTCTTAAAAGTTTGTGTTTTGGACGAACTTTTTTTTTGAGGGGGGGGGGAAGGACCTTTGTTTAATTTTATTTAATTCACCCTTCACCAACCAATCCAATTCGATTCTCCCGTTAAAAAACCCGAAGTGTATATAAGTCGGGGGAGGTAATCGTATTTAACGGTTATGTCTGTTTTTCATGAAAATGGGAATGGATAAAATGTACTTGGTATCGCAATATAGTACTTGTACATTTGTTAGCGCAGCTGCTTGCCAAGTGGGAGACATGGGTTTGATTCCCGGTACCGGCGTGGGGATTTTTATGCCGTTGGGAGACCTGATCCTGGGTGCACTCAGCCTCGTGAGGTCCCTGGGGGAACCAATTGAAGTGCTACTTGATGGAGGAGAAGCGGCTCTAGTCATGAGGACTGCATTAACCGGCCGGTTGGGGGGGGGGTCGAGGCGTTGTCCACATCTCACCCTCCAATACTGCACCCCATCATAGACCGAGATGGGGGACGCAGCGGCCAAGGTTCCTTGTGAGCTGTCGTGCCATGGGGTTGTTATATTTAATTTCTACCTGAAGCAATAGCAATCAATTTCCTTAAATATGAAAAGATAAAAAAAGACATTTAAACAAAATGTACCAAAACTGACATATTAACCCATCATTAGGGGAAGATGGGAGAAAATAATGGGGAATATTAGTCAAATACAGGTTCTAAAGACATACAAATGATGATGATCCCCCTGGGTAGTGGCGTGTCTGTCTCATATTTAACAGGTCGTGAATTTGAATCTCGCTTAGGGTGAGTTACCCGGATAAGGTTTTTTTGGGGTTTCCCTTTATCCTGAGAAGACGAATGTCGTGTAACTTTAAGCTCCATGGACCCCGAGAGCATTTGAGCATCATTTCAGCAATTTCATTCTTCGTCCGATATGACCAACCAGGTTAAAGGACGTTAAGCTAAATAATAATAATAATAATAATAATAATAATAATAACAACAACAATAATAATAATAATAATAATAATAAATACATTCGCTGGAGCCGTGGGTCTGCTAGGAGTTCTTTAAGAGATATTCGATGGAAGTAGCTTTTACAGTCTCGATAGTTGATACTTTGCACCTCTAAAAATAATCCAAACAAGTTGATAAATCACCTAGAGGAAATTTAGTAGCAAGAAATCCATTAATTCTGGTCGCTAATTCTCCTGTCGGAGGTACGCCCAATGACAAACGAAGATCGTACGTGGCGGAACAAGGTCATGGGAAATTGCAGCAAATTTGATAGAGATGTTCGACATGACGTGCTCTAGCTGTTTGTAAAGCACTTCACGTACTGTGTTTGCCGTAACAGTTCATGTGCAGGCGGGACATTAATTGCTGCAGGCGTCTGAAAGGAAAGTGTCCGACTGTGTGATTGGAAGTTATCATTTGTGCTTCGTCAGTTCCACAGATCTCTATTTAGCAAACAATTCTTTTCGACTGTCCTAAGCACGGCTTGTGTGGAAAGAAAATCTGATGTGTTCCATTCACATGACTTTCTCTACATCTCTGCAACAAATTATTTTTAAAAAGCTTATGATTCCATTTACTTCATGCTAATCGGGAAAAAATTAGTAGAAATAATGGAGTACCATAGGCTAAAGTGATAGTCAAAAGCTGGTTTCTATGTAACTTAAGTTCCTTTGTTTGTACGGACACGAGCTGACAAATTCCTGAATGAGAAAGTATAAGTTTTTTAAATCTGAAACCAAAAGCAAGGAATATCTCCAAAACGATTAACTCCTCGAAAAAAATGTGTATAACATAAATTGTGTGTTTTAATGTGCTTTACATATTTTGTTTGGTAAGATTTTGTGTATCTCATGCGGTTAAGCAGTTATGCAAAATTCCGTAAAATTCATCCAGAATAAAGTAGTCTTCAGAAGCTATTCCCAGAAAATTAAAGCTATACGTTTCATTTGTCGTGTAAATATCTTTAATATATGACATTTGAATCAAAATCGTTACAGCCATTTTTGAAAAAAATTAAAATTTTCGAAAATTGGTCCATATAAAGGGGGGATTTTCTTGAAAATCTTCGTGTCGCATCCCTGGAAGATACCAAACTTAAATACCAAGTTTGGTGTTTTACCGACTTTTCGTTTTTGAGCTATCGTTTTTACACACACACACACACACAACACGTGGACCTTTTTCTGAAAAACATATACTTCCGGTGAAATTTCGGTATCGAATTTTTGGGTGGAGTGCAACATCTTCTCTATACACTAATCACATAGTACGTGTACAGAAAGTAAAACTACTACGCAGGATTATTCTCAACAAACTAGTTAAAAGTAGCGTACCTCTATGATAGTTGTACTAAAATAAGCAGGAGATACGAAATATTCATGTACAATTAAACACATAAATGAAAAAAAAATATGAAAATCCCATTTCGACTCCCCTTGAGTAGGTGCTTACGACATCGAATCCCATTGGATCGACCGGGATGGCTCTGTAGTCAGCATTCGGAAGGTCTGGGGTTCGACCCCTATGACCGGCCGTAGATGAGGGAATTTCCCCGGGTCGCCCGGCGAATGCTGGGTTTGTCCGAATTTTTCGGTCCCCTACTTTCGAAATACTGCTTTCAGGATTGGAGGACTAGGCGACGATGTTCGGCGGGCTGTGGCTGGATGGTGATTTTGCTGATTTTAAAAGGTTATCCTGGCGCCTTCAAGTTTCAAGGCTCCCTCTGAAGACACATCGAGAGGACCTAGGACGGTGTCTGTAACCGATAAGGACTCCATCATCGTTATCTGAATCTGGTCTCTCCTCAACCCTTCCTTCCTGGGACCATGTAAGGGCCACAAGGGCCTAAGTAGAGTTGAGTCGAGCGATTCATTTGTAGTAATCGATTCATATGATTCGTTCATGCAGTATGAATCGATTCATTCGATTCGTTCACGATTCATTAATCGTCGGCATGCCTTCTCTGCTTGACTTACATTATACACGAGGACGATAGTCATATGGTAGTTCCTTTAACATAAAAACAGTAAATTATATAAAACGTCCTACTCTTTTCATCTACTGCAAAAATATTTGGCAAAATTGCCTTCATTATTTGGAAAAAAAAACAAAAAAAAACATAAAAAGTCTGTTTAAGTCTAAACTTCGACTGCATGTGGTATTTGTGTAACGTTAAAACGCAGAGTAATTATTATTTATCACTGTTCGGGTTGCGCGCCACTAAGTTATGTAATTTTTATAAATACGTCATTATAAGGCAACGCCAGTACCTAGAATAATTATTTTCTTCAGGAATATTCGAGGTTCCTATACCTATTATGTTGGAGAATAATTGCTTTATTTGTCGAAACATTTTGTTTCTGCAGTTATATATAAAACAGTTGTAAATTCTAACGCCTGCTTTCACGTGTCCAATAACTCATCCCTAAACAAATATAAGTTGTAGCTTCGGCAATGTTAGTTTCCTTATGTATATATTATATATAAAATATATTATATTTAATATAGTATATATATATATAATTTATATCTTTCATCTTATATATAAATGTATATAATTTATATATGGTATATTTTTATATATTCTTATATTTAGCCTCATAGCCTCAGCACTATTTGTCTCGTAATAAATGAAATGGTTATAAATCCCTGTTCACATCATCGTGCGCACTCGGCAGTTTTCGTCGAAGCTCGGCTTGGTAAAGATGGAAGCAAAAGAAAACAAACCCCAATACCTGATCACGATTCTTCAAATCTTTGATTCTTTTTGAACGACGATACTTGCTACGGTTGACACGATTCATGCGATTCTTTTTGACTCATACGATTCTTTTCGATATTCGCGATTCTTTTTGAACGACGATTCATGTTGAGACTAGCACGATTTTCGCGATTCTTTACTTTCTCTATACGAACTATGTACATAGTGTATATAGAAGGTATTGCATTGTACCCAAAAACTAGATACCGAGATTTCACCGGAAATGCATGTTTTGAGACGCCCCGAATCCAAAAAAAAAAACATTCTTAGAAAAATGTCCGTGTGTGTGTGTCTGTGGGCAGCATAGCTCAAAAACAAAAAGACCGTTAAAGCCCAAACTTGGTATTTAAGTTTGGTATCTTCCAAGGATGCGACACGAAGATTTTCAAGAAAATCCCCGCACCCAAAACTACCCTTTACATGGAAATTTTTTTGAAAATTTTGATTTTCTTAAAAATGGCTCTAACGATTTTGATTAAAATATCGTCTATTAAAGATATTTACCTGACAATTAAACTGTATATCTTGAATTTTCTGGGAATAGCCCCTGAAGACTACTTTATTCTGGATGAATTTTACGGAATTGTGCATAACTGCTAAACCGTAAGAGATGGGGAAAAACTTACTACACAGAAAATGTAGCTCACAATAAAATACGCAATTTATGTCATGTACATTTTTTTCGTGGAGTTTATCATTTTTAAGATATTCCTGGTTTTTCGTTTTAGCTTTGAAAAACTTATACTTTTCTCATACAGGAATTTCTTAACTCCTGTCCATACAAACAAAGCAACTTCATTTACATAGCAACAAGCTTTTGGCTATCATTTTAACCTATGGAGCTCCCTAATTTCGTTTCTACTTACAAGGAAGCAAGTAATAAGACTATTTCTGCCAATTAACATGAAGTAAATAGAAGCATATGCTTTTTAACTGCAATTTGTTGCAGAGATGTAGAGAAAGTCATGTGAATGGAACACATCAGATTCTTTTGAACGACGATTCATGTTGAGACTTGCACGATTCTCTAGTTATTTTTTTTTTAACGACGATTCATGTTGAGACTTGCACGATTCTCGCATTTTTTTTTTTTTTTTTTTTTTGAACGACGATTCATGTTGAGACTATCACGATTTTCGCAATTCATTTTTGAACAACGATTCATGTTGAGACTTGCATGATTCTAGCGTTTTGTTTGTTTGTTGTTGTTGTTTTTTTTTTTAACGACTATTCATGCCAAGATTGACACGATTCATGCGATTCTTTTTGACCAACGATTCGTGTTGGAGACTTGGACGATTCTCGCGATTCTTTTTGAACGACGATTCATGTTTTTTTTTTTTTTTTTTGTGGTTTTGTTTTTAAACAGTACCGGAGTCTGGTCAGGAGTCCGGCGCTGTATCCCCTATTTACATTCCCCCCCCCCACCTGTATGATTACTGGTTTTACTGTTCCTTTACACAAACTTATACACATTGCACAAACATATAACACCCATACCCAAGGCGGGACTCGATCCCCTGCCCACGAACCACCAAAACGAGACGCCTTAGCGAGCGTGCATGTTGAGACTAGCACGATTCTCGCGTTTTGTTTGTTGTTTTTTGAATGACGATTCATGACAAGATTGACACGATTCATACGATTCTTTCCTTGTAGTCGTTAATATGAACGATTCGTTCTTGAATCGCCCCATGTCTAATCTGTCCTAGAGTCTGTAGGTCCCGTCCGTGACTTATCTGTCGTATATCATCTCAAATAAGTTGAGATCTCTTTGAGGGTACCGATAGAATTTAATGTCGAGCAGAGTCGAATCGAGTCAAGTCGCCAGTTTGATAGAGCAACCGACCGGAGACCAGAGACCGGAGATGAGTGGTTCAAATCCCGGCTATCACATTGCATTTTCCAAATCCTGACCTACACACGGCTTGTATAGAAAAAAACGTTAATAGACAATTCTTTTGTAGGAAGAAAATCGATATATACGAAACTGAACGTCTAATATAACAGCTAGTTTAGCTTACTTTCTATAATTTTAAACAACGTTATCCAGTATTTACACGTTCCTTTGGTAAGGTAAAGTGGGCTAAACACTATTTGTCTAGCTCTCTATGCATCACTTGTAAACTTATTCTTTTACTAATTTATACGTTCAGTGAAATAAACTGTTGTTACGTTTAATTATCGCATTACGTAAAGGAATTATTGGATTTATACCCAAAAATGTTATGTTAAGATTTCAACGGAAATTCAGCTTTTTTATAGTTTTTAAGCTCCGCTTTTACGGACGATAACACTGATAATGGAATGATTGCAATAGCGGGGGAAATTGGAGAACTCCTGAGAAAACCTGCGTCTACGCCGCGTTGTCCACCACAAATGTCATATGCGGTCGCCAGGGATTGAACCTGGACCGCCTTGGTGGGAGGCGAATAGTCCAAATTCACTTTTGAGACCCTATAAATGCAAATAACATATTTTTATAAAATACGTTTGTGTTTGTGTGTGAACAGTATAACTCAAAATCTGAAGTACTCCATTCACATAACTTTCTCTACCTATTCTTCAAAATATTGTATTATTAAATGCAAAAGATCATTATTATGTATACTTCAACAAGTTTACTTTTCTCCTTTTTACATTCTCTTGCACATATGTGTATACATTGTACGTATGTAGTTGTTAGAGAAGGTATTGTATTCCACCGAAAAATTCGATACCGATATTTCACAGCAAACAATGTTTTAGGATCCTCTGAATCCAAAAATAGAAGTATTTTTACAAAAAGGTACGTGTGTGTTTGTGGTGTGTGGGTGTGAGTGTGTGTGTTTCTGTGGACAGTATAACTCAAAAACGAGAAATCGATTATTTCCAAACTTGCAAGGGCGCGACACGAAGATTTTCAGCAAAATCTCCCACCCCAACTCTCAATGAAAAATGTTCGAAAATTTCGATTTTTTCAAAAATGGCTCTAATTGTTCTAATTAAAATAGCATATAATGCTTAAGATATTTTCATGATAAACGAGATGTATATGTTGAATAGTTTTTGAAGATGTCTTTATACTGCATGACTTTTGTATAAACCGTAAACCGTAAGAGATAAACAAACCATTACTGCACAAAAGATGCAGATTTGTTAAACCACACATTTTATGTCATGTACATTATTTTTTTGTAGAGTTAACTGTTTCCGAGATATTCTTTTTTATTGGATTCACCTGTTTTACAAAAGGAAGTCGTACGATCCCCTTGTGGCAATTTATTTTCCTTCTACTTATAAGGAAGCGCGTAATAAGAGTTTTTCTGCTAATGTTTATCCCGATTAACGTGATGTGTTACACTCACATGTCTTTCTGTAGCTACTCTAGAAAGTAATTTCCTACAAAAGATAATTATTCTTCTTCTGCACCTTGATGTTCAGGATAAACGTTAGCAGAATGCTCTTATTACTTAGTTCCTTATAAGTAGGAAGAAAATAAGGGAATACACTAGGCTAAACCGATAGTCAAATGTTTTAAAATCTGTCGTTATGCAATTGGCGATATACAAATCGCTTCTGTGCTTGGCCAGGAGCAGAACAAAAGAAAAATGGACACTTACTGTCTGAGAAAAATATAAGTACTTCACAACTGAAACCAATAACAAGGAATATCGCCACAACAAAAATGTAACGGACATAAATTATGTGTTTTGACGAGTTCTACATTTTCTGTGTTGTAAGTTTTTGTCTATCCTTTACGGTTTAGCAGTTAAGGAAAATTCGGCAAAATTCATCCAGAATAAAGAGGTTTTCAGAGGCTATTTCCAGAACATTAAGATATGCATTTTATTTGGTATGTAAATATATTTAATATACAGGATTTTAATCAAAATCTTTAGAGCTATTTTTAGAAAATCAAAATATTCGAAATTTTTTCCGCGTAAAGGGTAGTTGGGAGTAGGGGGATTTTCTTGAAAAACTTCGTGTCGCATCCTTGGAAGATACCAAACTTGAATACCAAATTTGGTATTTAACCGTCTTTTAGTTTTGGAGCTTTGATGTCCACAGACACACAGACTGACAGACACGCGCGCGCCTACAGACGTTTTTCTGAAAATGTTTTATTTTTGGATACAGGGGGTCCTAAAACATGTATTTTCGGTGAAATGTGGGTATCAATTTTTTGGATGGGATACAATACTTCCTCCTTACACTATGTACATAGTACGTATATAGAAAGTAAAAAGATTCTTTTGTATGAATAGTTGTTTGTGGAATAGGTGAATGAAACTCTTTATTTTTAAATCACTTGCAGATTATGACCGCCTGACTCTTGATAAAGAAGAATAAATCACCAACAATGGCAAGGAATTCAGCCTCTATGCAATATCAGTCAACAGTTACACTGAAATCATTTTACGCGAAATGTTCCACAGGCCTAATCTGTTGAGATAGAAAATCTCGATTCATTGTTGGAAGCTTGGTTTCCCCAAAGCCATTAGCGTGATAGACTGCTGTTTCCATTCTTTTCTCACTTGTTTTGGCTGATTCGAACATCCCCATTCTTTCGTCATGATTTTTCCATCTCCGAGTTCATTATTTCTACTTTTTGATATGTGTATAACGGGAGGTTTTCAAAGTCTACGAGGAAGCTTCTATTATATCAGAGAAATGCAAGAGAATCCATGTTGCTTGAACCTCCCTCACTGTAACTATGGTCTTATTCCGAGGTTCTTTTACGTAACCGCAAATTCATGGAAGAAAACAGCATCTGGTCTTGCTTCTTAGGTGCGTTCGCTACGACGAGGCACCTTTAAGTCCCGATTCCAACGTAACTTAAGGGCGGTCGTGGTTACCAGAATGTACTCGAGGCAGGCCCGCAGACCAACCTACGGGCAACGGATATTTAAGTGTGGACAAAAATTGTTAAACAGTTTATTTTACTTTCTCTACATATACTATAAAAATGTGAATGGTGTGTTATTTATAACTGCTGTGGTTCTCAGCGTCCCAATGTAAATTGGGTGTGAAAGACCGCTTAATTTTGCTCAGAGGCCTCTCTATCACCCGAAAAAATCCATCGTCCTCCGCCGGGTTTGAACCCGCGACCTTGGTATATGAAGTTAGCATGGTAACCATTACACAACGGGGGACGTCTATGCGTATTATGTACATAGTGTATAGAGAAGGTATTGTAATACACCCAAAAATTCGATCCCGAGATTTCACCGGAAATACACATTTTGGGTCCCCCTGAATCCAAATAAAAAAAGCATTTCTGGAAAAAGGTCCATGTGTGTCTGTGGACAGCATAGCTCAAAAACGAAATGACCGTTGAACTTGGTATTTGAGTTTGGTATCTTGCAAGGATGCGACACGAAGATTTTCAAAGAAATCCCCCTCTCCCAACTACCCTTTACATGGAACTGTTGTCGAAAATTTTGATTTTCTCAAGGATGGCTCAAACGATTTTGATTAAAATGTCGTATATTAAGGATATTTACCTGACAAATAAAATGTATATCTTTAATTTTCTGGGAATAGCCTCTGAAGACTACTTTATTCTGGATAAATTTTACGGAGTTTTGCATAACTGCTAAACCGTAAGTGATAGAGAAAAACTTACGGCTCAAAAAAATGTAGAGCACATTAAAACACACAATTTGTGTTATATACATTTTTTTTTTTTTTTTCGTGAAATTGATCTTTTTAGATATTCTTTGTTTTTGGTTTCAGCTTTAAAAACAAACGTTTCTCATACAGAAATTTGTCAACTCGTGTCCATACAAACAAAGGAACTTCAGTCTCATAGCAATCAGCTTTTGATTATCACTTTAACCTATGGCACTCCCTTATTTCGCTTCTACTTACAAGCAAGTAATAAGACTATTTCTGCTAATTGTTTCTCGATTAGCATGAAGTAAATAGAAGCATAAGCTTTTTAACAATAATTTGTTCCAGAGATGTAGAGAAAGTCACGTGAATGGAACATATCAGATTTTTAAGTTAGGAAATAAAATGGGTTGAAGAGGAAAAGAAAAAAGAGAGGGTAGGCATGATCATAGCATTGACCATATAAAATTTATAAAGAAGGCGTTAGTCATTTGTTTATAACCAGGGAAAAGCAATAATCGTTGTTGCCAAGACATTGGAGACACACTTCACAATGCAACAGAGAAAAACTTTTCCCTCATTCTGTTAACCAAGTGTTTGTTGTTGGTAAGGGAAAGGGTCTGTAATCTGGAAGCATATGTGCATGAAACAATTATAAACTAAAGTTGAGGTGTATGACGTATTGTATTTTAATAAAAGAATTTTATAAAATAATATTTTCAATTATTCTTAAAAAGTATAAAACTAATAATTAAAATACTACATAGCTTTTACAATATATTCCTTTGAAATTCTAAGAGCATTAGCAATTTCACGCACCTTTGTACGCCGATCTTCCAAAATCATGTCTTGTACTTTTTCAATGATTTCCGGTGTGGTTACAGTTTTTGGACGTCCTTCGCGTGGATCGTCTTGGACGTTTTCACGGCCACGTTTAAAATCGTCCGCCCAATTCTTCACCGTGGAAACTGAAGGTGATGAGCCATCATACACATTTACAATCCGCAAATGAATTTCTGTAGGTGTTAGACCTTCTTTTACGAAGAATTTTATCACAGCACGCTACTCAAATGTCTCCATTTTCAAAGCAATGCGCACTTCCACTGTTTCAAACAACTGCCTACAGTCAACTATTGCCTGGAATAATTTGTAGTTTTACATAGGGTCTATTCACATGTGTATCAACGTAAGGAAAATTAATCAGGGAAGTAGTGTCGCGAAATCTGGGTGTGGCTGAGAATATTTCTGACCACCCTTGTACAGTATTTTAATCAAACACAAATACCAAGTTTGGTTTCTAACGAACGGTCTTTTTATTTTTGAGCATTGCTAACTACCCCCCCCCCACATACACACACACACACACACACACACACACACACACACACACGGACCTCTTTGTAAAAGTTCCTTTCACGACTCAGGATATATTTCCAGTGAAATCTCGACATCGAATTTTTGGGTGGAGTACAATCCTATATTTTATGTACTTTCATGCGAGCGAGAGAGAGAGAGAGAGAGAGAGAGAGAGTTGTTTTTTGTTTTCCAATTATTGAAGAGTCGCCACTGCTCTTAAACATTTTTGTCTGCAGATGAAAGCTTTATACATGTTTATTTGTGGTTATGAAACTGTAGCTCTGCCGGTTTCTGCATGTTTTATATGATTTATTTTTAGAGATCTTCAGTCTAACAAAACGCATAAAATGTTATTTCAGTATCAGAGGAACGACTATCCCAATCTATAGAGTAAATAGCCCATAGAAGTAGATACCTGACGAACAGCCTGACCGAAATCGATAACTCCGACCGGAATGAGATTTTTACGAGACCTTTTCCAATCCCTGTGGACCACAGCCGGAGCTTAACATGCCTCAAGAGGTAATAAAGCAAATATATTTCAAGAAAGCCCTCGAATTTGAGCGGATCACCTTATGTTAAACCGAGCATTATATTTGGAACTTCAAATTGGATAGACATAAATCCTCCATCTCATGGTCTCTAAAGACTTTTTTTCTGCTTTGAGTTACATTTGTCAAGCGACTTCTTTGTACTCTTTGTTGATGCTACTTTTAGAAGCTGACAGTAACATTCTGAACTTTTAGAGTAATGCAATGTTTGTAATCCTCCGCTTAGAAACATTTTACTATAGTTTTATGATTGTATAATGAAGTTTGAGGCCGGGATATGGTTTGGTTACGTTTTCTGTAATGTATGTGTATTTAATCTGAACGATGAGCTATAAGATTCCTTCGCACAGCTCACTAAGAGCCTTGACCTACCACCCGGCCTCTGCGTCCCCCATCTCGGACGTCATGGTTGGGGTGCAGTATTGGGGGGTGAGATGTGGTCAGGACTTCGATCCCCCCGGTCTTTTAATGCGGTCTTCACGACCTGGAGCCGCCACTTCTCCATCAAGTAGCTCTAAGGCTGAGTGCACCCCGGTCCAGATCTCCCAGCGGGGGAAAAATCCCCACGCCGGTACTGGGAATCGAACTGAGGTCTCCTAAGGAGACGACCATGAGCTATAATAAGATCCCTTTTTACTTTCTCTACATATTTATTTATTCATCCTTTGAAACATATACATGTTATTGGACACATTAAGTTTAAAACAGAATAAATAAATATATACATTAATGCAGCCACATTAATAACATTAGTGGGACATATGTCATAAGAGTATCTTGCAGACCTAGATTTATTATGTCATGTTTGCAAAACAAGGTTTTTAGACAGCAAAAGTAAAATAGTAAACATAGCAAATAACATATTCGTAATGAACTACTTAACTAAAGAATTTCAAAGAATTGATTAAGTGATTAAAAACATACTTTTGCCATTGAGTATATTGAAAACTGGAGCTCGGAATTTATTTGCATTTTAAATATTCTGTTGCTTTCAGCAACTTATTTGTAGGTATACCATATTGACTAGGTGCACAATATTGATTAAATTCCTCAACTGGGTAAAATTGATTAGGAAGCAAGAATATATTTAAGTCAGCTTTGAATTGTTTAACAGGTCCTATATTCTTCAGACCAAATGGTTACTTAATATATGAGTTTTAATCTGTTATAGTTAAATGCCTTTTCAAGGTACAAAGGTTCATAGGTATATAGAAAGAGAGGTGTTGCACTCCATCCAAAAATTCGATACTGAAATTTCACCGGAAATATACGTTTTAGGGTCCCCTTCATAAAATAGAAAACATTTTTAGAAAAAGGTTTGTGTGTGTAGGTGGGTGGTCAGACGAAAGAAGGCTTAGGTGTTTCTCGAGATTCATTGCTGTGCTGAGCCAGGTGAAGCGACAGTGACTGAATTCTGAACGGTCACAATATTATGAAAGATGAATATTTTTAATTTGAAGGGGTATCCGAATTTAGATATTTAGAAGCACTTGTAAACAATGATAATTTAAACGAGTCCATAAAAGAAAGCATTCAAAGTGGAAGTGCAGCCTATTATGCGAATTTAAAACCATTAAAATAGGCTTATTAGTACAGGGACAAAATAAAAGATCTATAAAACACTAATAAGACCAATAGTAACATATCCTGCGGAAACCTGGACCCTAAACAATGTGGATGAAGAAATACAGCGAAGATTTGAAAGGAAAATACTTAGTCGAATCTTTGGACCTGTAAAGGATAAAGACCAATGGAGAATAAGATATAATTATGAGATAGAAGAACTAATTAATCAGCAAAATACTGTGAAATTTATAAACGCACAATGGTTACGACACATGGAGAGAATGACGGAAGACAGAATGCCAAAAAAGAATGCCAAAAAAGCTGAAAGGAGGATTGTGTTCCATTCTGATGTGTTCAATTCACTTCACGCTAATGGAGAAAAAAGATAGCAGAAATAGTGTTGTTACTTGCTTCCTTGTAAGTAGAAGCGAAATAAGGGAGTTCTATTGGTTAAAGTGATAGTCAAAGTTGGATGCTATGTGACTGAAGTTCCTTTGTTTGTATTGATAGCAGATGACAAATTCCTGTATGAGAAAAGTATAAGTTTTTCAAAGCAGAAACCAAAAACAGGGAATGTCTCAAAAACGGTGAACTCTACGAAAAAAATGTCTTTAACATAAATTGTGTTTTTTAACGTGCTCTAAATGTTTCGTGTAGTAAGTTTTTGTCCATCCCTTACGGTTTAGCAGTTATTCAAAATTCCCTCAAATTCATCCAAAATAAAGTAGTCTTCAGAGGCTATTCCCAGAAAATTAAAGATATACATTTTATTTGTCAGCTAAATATCTTAATTTTAATCAAACTCGTTAGAGCTATTTTTGAGAAAATCAAAATTTTTTAAAAAAGTTCCATGTAAGGGGTAGTTGGGGGTGGGGGATTTTTCTCAAAATCTTCGTGTCGCATCCCTGGAAGATACTAAACTTAAATACCAAGTTTGGTATTTTACCGACTTTTCGTTTTTGAGCTATTGTGTTCACAGACACACGGACACACACACACACACACACACACACACACACACACACGGACCCTTTTCCGGAAATGCTTTTTTTAGATTAAGGGGACCCTTAAACATATATTTCCGATGAAATCTCGGAATCGAATTTTTGGGTGGAGTGCATTACCTTCTCTATACATAGTGTATAGAGAAAGTAACTCCTGTACATTTTAAACAAAGGAACTTCAGTCACATCGCAGCCAGCTTTTGACTATCACTTTAACATATGGTACTCCCTTATTTCGCTTCTACTTACAAGGAATCAAGTGGTAAGACTATCTCTGCTAATTTTTTCTCGATTAGCATGAAGTAAATACCAGCATAAGCTTTTTAACAATAATTTGTTGAAGAGATGCAGAGAAAGACATGTGAATGTAATGCATCAGATTTTTTAAAAACATTTGCAAACGTAAAAGTGGCGAAGAAGCTTTACTCTATCTACTGCAGAAATATATGCAAGTGTTATATGAGAAACGTAATACAAACCAGCAGAACTACAAGGGATATAGCGACAAAGGAAATCGCAAAGTTCTCGCCCTGATTTGAAACGTATCCTCATATGACGTGAAATTCATACCCGAAAAGCATGACGCAGTTTATCTCGGCTCTGCCTTTGTGTAAGCATCACAATGGATGCAGCGCTGTTGCGTGTGCCCAGCAATTCCCAATGGAATATTGAACTGCGTGCATGTTCTTCAGTAACGTCGCCAGGGGAATTCGCCGCCTTTGTCTGCACTCGTGTTCCTGCTCGGGTAACAGCGTTGCTTTCAATGGATTACACGAGCAAACTAAACGTGTCGTTTACAGACATTGTTATAGCCTTTAAGAAGGCGAATGAAAAAAAAAAATCTCTTGTTCCGCTCACATGACTTTCTCTACATCTCTGCAACAAATCATTGTTAAAAAGCTTATGCTGGTATTTACTTCATGCTAATCGAGAAAAAGTTATCAGAAATGGTCTTATTACTTGCTTCCTTGTAAGTAGAAGCGAAATAAGGGAGTACCATATGTTAAAGTGAAAGCCAAAAGCCGGTTGCTATGTGACTGAAGTTCCTTTGTTTGTATGGACAGGAGTTGACAAATTCCTGTATGAGAAAAGTCAGTTTTTAAAGCTGAATTCAGTACCAAGGAATATCTAAAAAAAAACGATCAGCTCCACGAAAAAAATGCATATAACATAAATTGTGCCTGTCTCTTATGATTAAGCAAAATTCCGTAAAATTCATCCACAATAAAGCAGTCTACAGAGGCTATTCCTAGGATATTCAAGATATACATCTTATTTGTCAGGTGAATATCTTTAATACACGATATTTTAATCAAAATTGTTGGAACTATTTCTGAGAAAATCAAAATTTTCGAAAAAACTTCCATGTAAAGGGTAGTTGGGAGTGGGGGGATGTTCTTCAAAATCTTCGTCTTATATCCTTGGAAGATACCAAACTTAAATACCAAGTTTGCTATTTAACGGTCTTTTCGTTTTTTAGCTATGCTGTCCACAAACGCGCGCACACATGCACGCACACGGACCTTTTCCTGAAAATCCTTTTTTTTTTTTTTTTGATTCATGGAGTCCTAAAACATGTATTCCCGGTGAAATCTTGGTGTGGAATAGTGGAATGCAATACCTTCTATGTACACTATGTACATAGTACGTGTAGAGAAAGTAAAAAAAAAAAACAGTTATTGTTCAAATTATATTGGATGTTCTATTAACTGACAGGTAATGAACAGTTATTTGGTAACTAGCAACATGCTATTATAAGACTGGAAAATAAAATACAAATATATAATGAAAAAAAAAATCAAGAAATTTAATTGAAATTATTATAAATGGAATTTGTAATTACTTAATATATAGGGAAAAAAGTGGGTTAGAATAAGGAAATGTAACTCTGTGATATTTTGCTGCCAGAAAGTGTGTATATGAAGGACAGATGCGAGCTCAAAAGATAAGGAAGTTTGATGCATGGATGCTCAAAAATGTATTCGGCCGTAAGGGATGGGCTTATTGCATTCCAGAAGAGAAGAAAGCGCAAGTGTTTCTCTGGAAAAACCGTTAGAAAGAAACTTGGGGAAGCCATAAGGTTTGGTCGGACCAACTTGGAACATTGTAAAATAATATACGGTTCTTAAGGGTTGTAATTCTGGAAAAGCAACTAACATTTTGGAAGATGTCCTATTCTGGAAAATAGCGTAGAGATGACTGTGAAAAACGATTTCAACCTGGAAGGCACGCGGAAGTTTGTAGCTCATGCGGGACTTTAATACACCGGGGAGTAAAGTAAATAAACGAACACGCGACGCGCAGTTGAGGTTGTAGTATAGCTTATAAAATATGTGACTCTGTACTGTGTCGGAATACAGGGTTAGGGAATCATTCGATTAATGTGTCAAATCACGAAAAACACAGTTTGATTACTTCTTTTTGTCAACGCCGAGACCACCTTTAACGCCATTTCAGGTTTCTGGAAGTGGACCACGCCCTGGGATACTACAAGATAGAGAAATCGGCGCCAACAGCTGCAGAGGGAATTTGACAGACGACAGGTAGGAGTTGGAAACAGTAAACGAGTCCCCAAGGTATATTCCGTAATCGACTCTCCTTCAGGGACTCTCAGTTGCTTTTCGTTTCGATCCACCGTTGACTTATTTGTTGACAATAAAAGCTTCGATCACTGTGTGGCTCGACATTGCATGGAACCAAATTCTTTTCAGGACGTAAAACTTTTAAAACTGCTAGTCTACTTTTTCTGTTGAATCATCACTTTGTCAGTCAGTATACATTGATAAAACTTTATTTTCTAAAAGTTTTTGACAGTTAATCGATTTTAAGACTTCACAAAACAATTTAAACTGAAGTTTATCGAAGACACATTTGACACGACTTTTACAAAACGCAATATCTAGTGGACATATGGGATGTAAATACATCAGTGCCACAAAACCTTGGCTGTCTGAAAAATGTCTCTATCGGTTTTTATTAAAATACATGTTCTCAGATATTTTATGACAAATGAAATGTATAACTTGAATTTTATGGAACAACCTCTGAAGTCCCCCGCATTCTCAAATATTTTTTCATAACTCTTGATGCTTTTGCTATACAAACAAATTTAATTTTGTTAAAGTACACAATTTATGTCAATTCTTGTTCTGTGAGGACAATAATTTCCCAGATATTCCCATCTATTGCTTTGAATTTTCAAAATTTACGACATTCTCAGTTTGGAAGTCGTTATTCGTCTTTCTCCTGGTCATGTGATAGAAAGGAATTTCAGTCATAATATATCCAACAGTACTTAAAAGATTTGATTTCGTGTAATAAACGTACTGTAAGTCTACTGAATTACCAACATATTTAACGGACTTTTCGTTTTTGAGCTATGCTACCCACAGACTCACACACACACACACACACACGGAAATTTTCTAAAAATGCTTTTTTTTTTTTTGGATTCAGGGAGTCCCAAAACATGTATTTCCGCTGAAATCTCGGTATCGAGTTTTTGGGTGCATTACAATAACTTCTCTATATACTATGTACATATAAGGTGTAGAGAAAATAATAATATATAAATTAACATATATGCATATTTGTGTACTGGGTAGTTCATGGAGAGGGGAATGTTGGCGCTTATCTTCGTATTCTTGAATCGAGCTGTCTTTAAATATGAACTTTCGTATTTATCTGATTTTTTACTCTCTCTCTCTCTCTCTCTCTCTCACTCTCTCTCTCTCTCTCCTCCCTATTAGACACGACAATTTCAAAATACAACTATTCTGAACAAACGAATATTTACAATTTTCTGTGAATAATCTTTTTGGTTCCACTTTGTTCAAATTGAATTTTGTGGAATTATAAAACTGCAAGAGAATCAAGAACTTACTGTTATGCAGTTTATGTACAATACCCTTTTTAATCCTATCCGAAATACTTAATCTTTTAAGTTAATATTCTCCATTTATGATTTTAAAATTCTGTTTCTTGTGCACGTACTTACGACAGAGGAAAGATCGCTATATACTCGTATATGTGTTACTTCCGTAGCCTGGATGTAATTGAATGAACATTGGCTATTCTAGACGAATTTTCTCGTAATTAATATAATGTGTATAGAAAATATAGTTTTATACGAATAGTAATAGTGAAATGAAATGTGGGAATAGTAATGGATAGAAAAACGTTTGAGAGTATACCGAATCGAATTGTTTCAAGCTCAGCTGAAACTTGCTCCAAATAAGTGATCATTTCAATTGTTTTCTCACAGAAACCGTGACTAGGACAGAAGTTGGATAGGTAGATTCAGATTGAAAAAGTCAATGTGTTTAGCCGGGATTTGAACCACGGATCTCCGGGAAACTTGCGAGTCAGTTGAGAAATTCAATGCTATGTCGGCATGTTGCCATGTAGCTCAGTGGCAGAGCAACCGCTAGAGACCGGGAGATCCGTGGTTCAAATCCCAGCTATGGCATTGAGTTTTTCAGTCTGACTCTACCTATCCAACTCATGTCCTACACACGGTTTCTGTGAGAAAACAATTGACCATAATAGTTAGCTATACTATGAATTCTGGGACTGAAAGTACCTACAACATTGTAAGTCACCATTGGGGTTGTCATCTCAAAATAATTTGAGATCACCTTGTGGTTGCCGGGAAACATGCGAGTCAGTTGAGAAATTCAATGCTATGCCGGTTTGTTGCCATGGTAGCTCAGTGGTAGAGCAACCGGCTAGAGATCGGCTAGGGCACTGAATTCTTCAGTCTGCCTATCCTTGCTCTAAATAGTTAACATCAGAGATGTTTTAGTGAAAACCAGAGAATTCCAGCATGTTTGCACTTAAATTGGAGACCAGGCTTCAGTGCTAACAGACAGGAATAATTTATAGATGTCAAGAAAACCACACAGCTTTGTGTCTGTGTAGACATTCCTGTTCATGCTGAGGTGCTTTGACACGTTCTGTGATAATATGTTTAATCAGATCTACTCAGTAGATTGCCTTGAGGCTGTTAGGGACAGCGACGTCAAGATCCTCAAGGGTGGCACTCAGGTTGAACAGTAAGGGGAGCATTATCTGATAGTGGACTCGAGACTGGCGTGTAATCCACTCCATTGAGTGCTTGCATGTACAGCTTGTCCAAGCAAAGTGGAGCACTTAATCACAGAAAAGTAAACTGTATTGTTCATTGCTTTATTTTCCCCTAATGAATCTTCCTTCGCCAACTTTTTCTGAACTTGGACAGACGCTATATTATATATAACAGCGTTTTCTACGCAATTTAAACTGGTTGTTTACGTGTATACAGGGTGTTAATGAACCATACCGAATATTTTCACAGAATATGTAGATTACTTAAATAAGTAACTTGAGATAGGAGACTTATGGCCTGCTTACTGAAATTTCGAAGTACCGGCTATAAGTTTCTGAAGTGCCAGTACGCCACGTATCGCGGCGCTTCGTCTGGAATGAAAAAAAAATAATAATAAAAAGCATTTACTCTATGACAGGAATCGAACTCATGACCTTTGGGATAGCATCTTCTCGCGTTACGGATTAAGCCACTATTACTAATTCTCGAGGATTGCATTATTAGGTAATTGCATTATTAGGTATACAACTAACCAATAACTTACTCCTAAAAAAGTGTAGAACTCGATAAAACACACAAATTAAATTTTATACATTTTTGTGGGGCTTAACATTTCCCAGATACTCCTTGCTATTGATTTCAGTTTTAAGTACTTAAACCTTTTCTCAGAATTTGTCACTTCTGTTTGTTTTGTTTTACTCTAGCTATGCATAGAGTTTCGAAATTCAATTGCACAGAAACGTTTTCATTACCACTTTAACCTAATGCATTCCCTCCTACCTATAAGGAATTAAGTAATAAGACAATTACTGCTGTTTGCATGACGAAAATAGAAGAATAATCTTTGTAAGAATAGTAGGGAAGTTTTATGTATTTAAAACTGGGCATATCATTTAGTGCGAGCGTCAGATTTTAAAAAAATTCGCAAATAATGCAAGTTAACGAGGGTTTTGTTTTTCAGGGACGAGGGATATTTAGTGAATAATCACAAAATTAAATAAAATTTAATGATAAAGGCAAGCAAAGCATAACAAATAAAAACAGAATTTGCTTTTGTTATATCATGACTTCATTTGTCTTTAATCTGTTCAGATGACGCAACATTCATCACGTGAATGTGCTGATTTATTACTTTCTCGACACGTACTATGTACATAGTGTATAGAAAAGGTATTGTAATACACCCAAAAATTCGAAACCGAGATTTCACCGGAAATACATGTTTTGGGTCCCCCTGAATCCAAAACAAGCATTTTTGGAAAAAGGTCCGTGTGTGTGTGTTTGTCTGTCTTTGGACAGCATAGCTCAAAAACGAAAAGACCATTGAATATCAAACTTGGTATTTAAGTTTGGTACTTTCCAGAATGCGAGCCAGGAGCCAGGAACAGGAACTAGTCGCCCGAGTGTACTCGGGCGGGGGCAAATCACCACGGTACCTATCCGCTTTTCTCGCGGATTTACCCGTGTGATATAAAAGATGTAGTCTTGTGCAAGCGTTTGTGTCTGTGTCGAAGTAATGTGGGCAGGGTGCTTCCCTCTGTGCAGCCAGCGCGGGCTGGCTTACCTACCGGAGTGGTCACCCACCCAGAGAGGGACCAGGCCCGATGCTGCTTACCTTGGCCAGCCGCTTGCGGGCTGTCAAGGAAAGCAGTGCCGGCTAGCGGGGAGAACTGAAAGGATGTAGGTACGGGGTGGGGGAACCCAGTGTTGCAGATCTGGTCGGAGTACAACTGGACGGTCACCCCAGACGACATGCGGATTTTCAAGAAACCCGCCCATCCCAACTACCCTTTACATGGAACTTTTTTAGAACATTTTGATTTTCTCAAAAATGGCTCTAACAATTTTGATTAAAATATCGTAGATTAAAGATTTTTACCTGACAAATAGAATGTATATCTTGATATTTCTGGGAATAGCCTCTGAAGAATATTTTATTCTGGATGAATTTTACGGAATTTACATAACTGCTAAACCGTAAGAGATGGACAAATACTTACCACACAAAAAATCTAGGGCACGTTAAAACACACAATTTATACTATATACATTTTGTTTCGTGGAGTTGATCGCTTTTTAGATATTCCTTGTTTTTGGTTTCAGCTTTGAAAAAATTATACTTATCTCATAATGGAATTTGTCAACTCCTGTCCATACAAACAAAGGAACTTCAGTCAAAGCAACCAGCTTTTGGCTATCACTTTAACCTATGGTATTCTCTTATTTCACTTCTACTTAAAGGAAGTAAGTAATAATACTATTTCTCCTAATTTTTTCTCGATTAGCATGAAATAAATAGAAGCATAAGCTTTTATACAATAAATTGTTTCAGAGATGTAGAGAAAGTCATATGAATGGAACACGTCAGATGTTTTTTACATTTAAACCCTTTTATAATATCCTAAAGCATTGCAACGCTAATTAAATGCGTAAGGGAGTTTATAAAGTGGGCATACTGATGATTTACATAAAGCAGGAATTGATAAAATAAAATAATAAAACGTAAACGATAATCATATAAGACTGATTGAATATTCTGATACTCTTATCCTGGATTGGTTTCCGAATCAAGAACTAAATAGCATGCAGTTATGTAATGAAAGAATTGTAATTTGTCGTGAGAGAACCTGCAGCTGGCTTTGTATTTATTTGATCTATTTTTGAGTAAAACATAACAATCAAATACTGTATTCATAAAATGTACATCTAAAATGTTATTAACTATATCTTGCTATTATGTAGTTTAATTTTCCTCATTGAAATGATGAACATCGATGACGACACTTAGAGCAGAGGGAATAACTACAACATTGCACGTCGAACTGATGAAACGGGGAAAAAAGAACATCTGATGTGTTCCATTCACATGACTTTCTCTACATCTCCATAACAAATTATTGTTAAAAATCTTATACTGCTATCTACTTAAGGCTTATTGAGATAAAACTTAGCAGAAATGATTTTATTACTCCCCTCCTTCTAAGTAGAGGGGAAATAAAAAGTACTGTGGGCTAAAGTGATGGTCAAATCTTTTGAAAGCCCGTTACTATGTGATTGAAATGATATTATTTGCATGGCCAGGAACTGACAAGAGAAACCTTTAAGTACCTGTTATAAAACTGAAACCATAACAAGGAATATATCTCGGAAATAGCCAACTCCATGAAAAAATATATGCCATTAATTTCGTGTTTCCGCGAGATCTACATTTTTTGTGTAGTAAGTTTTGTCTATTTCTTACAGAATACTAGATAAGCAAAAGCCAGCTGGGACGAAGAGCTCTTCAAAGGCTATTCTCAGAAAATTCAAGATATGCATTTTATTTATCATGAATGCATCTTTAATATATAAAACTTTAATCAGAATGGTTAGTGCTATTTTTGAGAAAATAAAAATTTTCCAATTTTTACTTTCTCTATACGTTCTATGTACAATATATATATATATATATATATATATATATATATATATATATATATATATATAAAAGAAAGTCGTGTTACTTAAACTATTTATATTTCAAGGACGGCTGAACCGATTTGGCTGAAAATCGGTGGGGAGGTAGCTGAGAACTAGGAGACGGACATAGGATACTTTTTATCCCGTCTCCGTGGGACGTGACATAAAACGTGGTATAACAAAACGCAACAGACATCTAAACGCATTGTTGTCTATGGTGTTTGTTTCGAGTTTCTATTAGCTTATTGTGCCGATTTTATCATTAACAATGCCGCGACCAAGACAATAGAATCTTTCCCGACAAAGGATTCGAAACATTGCGAATGAAATTGCACGTGAAGAGCAACTATTCAATTAAATGTTTAAACTCCTTGGATGTGCTTGGCTTACCACCGCACAATTTACGACTAAAGGTTGGCTCCGTAGTAATCAAGCTTCGAAACATAAACCAACCAAAACTGTGCAACGGAAAGCGTTTGGTGGTAAGTAAATTGATGAACAATGTGGTTTACGTGACGATACTCAAAGGAAAATTCGAAGGTGAGGAAGTTCTCATTCTGAGGATCCCGAGGATCCCAACCGATTTGCCGTTTGAGTTTAAACTACTTCAATTTCCGATCCGACTTGCATTCGCCATGACCATTAACAAATCACAAGGTCTGTGTGGTCTGAATCTAGAAAATCCATGTTTTTCCCATAGTCAATTATATGTGGCATGTTCACGGGTCGGCAGACCATCTGCGTTATTTGTTCTTGCGCCTGATAATAAAACAAGAAATGTCGTCTATCACAAGATGCTTCACTGAAGAGTGCAATCCATGCACCAAAATACATGACCAATAAATAATCATTAAAATACTTGATTTTTTGTATTTATATTTATTATCCTAATAAAAAATCCAAAATCTGCTCATTTATTGCTTCTAAGGCGGAAGAAAATTCGCCGGGTCAGCTAGTTATTGTATAAAGAAGGTAATGTAATGCACCTAAAAATTCGCTACTAAAATTTCACCGGAAATGTATGTTTTGGGTCCCCCTGAATCAAAATAAGTCATTTTTAGAAAAAGATCCACGTATGTGCGTGTGTGTGGAATAGCATAGCTCAAAAACAAAAAGATCATTAAATACCAAACTTGGAATTTAAGTTTGGTATCTTCCAAGAATGCGACACCAAGATTTTCAAGAAATTCCCCCCTACCCTAAATTACCCTTTACATGCAATATTTTTGATCCTCTCAAAATCGGCTCTAAAACGATTTTGACTAAATACCTTATGTTTAAGATAGTTTTATGACAAACGAAATGTATATCTTGCATTTTCTGTGACCTCTTCATTCTGGTTGACTTTTGTATACTCGGCAAACCGTAAGAGATATACAAAAACTTATTACACAAAAATTGTAGATCTCCTTAAAGCACACAATTTATGTCCTACACATTTTTTAATAGAGTTAACCGTTTTCGAGATATTCTGTATTATTGGTTTTTATTTTAGCCACTTTCTCAAACGTGAAGACATCTTTCTTCTCGTTTTCGTTTGTTTATTCAGGCAAGCAAAGAGATTGGAATTTCAATTGTTTCGTTTAGTGACTGACTTTTAAAGCACGAGACAATCGCTTTATCCTGTGCAATTTCTTATGTCCCTTCCACTTACAAGGAAGCATAAGACTAATTCTGCTTATGTTTATCTTGATTATCATGTTGTAGATAACAGATTAAGATGAAGGTTTTGGATAGATAAAACAGCTAGAGGACATCATCTGAATGGAACACTTTTTACCCTTCTACTTACAAGGAACCAAGTAATAAGGACAATTTCTGCTAATGTTTATTTCGATTATCATAATGCAGTTAGAATAAGCATTTTAACAGTAATTTGTTTTAGAGGTGTAGAGAAAGTCATGTCAATGGAACACGTTTTTTTTTTCTATGTCAAGGATATTTTGAATTTGGGCGAATTTTCCTCAAAATTTTCGGGCCTCATTCTTGGAAGATGAAATACTTAAATTCCAAGATTGGTTTTTACTGAGTTTTCGTTTTTCACGGACACATACACACACAAACACATGGCCTTTTATCAAATAATAATTTTTAAGGATTTAAGGACCCTAAAACCTGTATCTCCGTTGAATTCTCGGGTACGAATTTTTAGGTGAAATACATGGTAATGCAGAAGTAATATAGGTACATGAAAACAATAAAATTCTCTGAATAAATGTTTGTTCTATATTTAAGGTATTTCAATCACATATTTTTCAATTGATACATGAAATATTTTTCTGGTACGGAAGGTAATCAACACTAATTAGCAGGCATAGGAATTTCTATGCATTAAAGCCAGGGCGGAGGGAAACGAGTTACTAGACTTCAGATAGGGATATCGCGGATTAGCAACCACCGCCCACCCTCGTACAGTTTTTTGAGGTTTGCGGACATACTGAAACCGGGTTTTATCTTTCACTGACTGTTGTCCGCTTTTTTCGCATGTAGGTTACTTGAAGGCAACTGCTAAAGAATTCCTATGCTAATTAGTATTGTAGATGACATATAAAGTTTACCGCAGTAAGAACTATTGCTTTTCTTGGACATGATACATGCTGATATTCTGTTATATTGCTATTGAGTTATGCTGTTACTCTGACGTATTGCTATTGAATTAATATCTTATCAGTTTCTCTAGCACGTATGTACAATGCACATAGTCGGAAGAGAAGGTATTGTATTCCACTTAAAATACTGAACCACACCACCTGGAATTTATGTTTGGAGACTCCCTGAATCCAAAACAAAAAGCATTTTTAGAAAATACTGTCTGTATGTGAAGGGGGGCGCGTGTCTGCGTACGGCATAATTCAAATCCCGTAAATAAACAAGCCATTACAGTAAGCATAAGTGCGTGAGCACCTAACTTAATAGCAGTTGGACAAAAAATTGCAAAAGCAATGTGAATGTGACCTGGAGTTAGAAGAGGGTTATGTGCTTGCAATTCTTCATCAAATCTTCTGATATAATTAAAATTCGTGTTTGGAAAGATAGTTTATTGTTAATTAAACGAATGTTTTGATTTGTTCTTAAAAGTTTGTGTTTTGGACGAACTTTTTTTTTGAGGGGGGAAGGAAGGACCTTTGTTTAATTTTATTTAATTCACCCTTCACCAACCAATCCAATTCGATTCTCCCGTTAAAAAACCCGAAGTGTATATAAGTCGGGGGAGGTAATCGTATTTAACGGTTATGTCTGTTTTTCATGAAAATGGGAATGGATAAAATGTACTTGGTATCGCAATATAGTACTTGTACATTTGTTAGCGCAGCTGCTTGCCAAGTGGGAGACATGGGTTTGATTCCCGGTACCGGCGTGGGGATTTTTATGCCGTTGGGAGACCTGATCCTGGGTGCACTCAGCCTCGTGAGGTCCCTGGGGGAACCAATTGAAGTGCTACTTGATGGAGGAGAAGCGGCTCTAGTCATGAGGACTGCATTAACCGGCCGGTTGGGGGGGGGGTCGAGGCGCTGTCCACATCTCACCCTCCAATACTGCACCCCATCATAGACCGAGATGGGGGACGCAGCGGCCAAGGTTCCTTGTGAGCTGTCGTGCCATGGGGTTGTTATATTTAATTTCTACCTGAAGCAATAGCAATCAATTTCCTTAAATATGAAAAGATAAAAAAAGACATTTAAACAAAATGTACCAAAACTGACATATTAACCCATCATTAGGGGAAGATGGGAGAAAATAATGGGGAATATTAGTCAAATACAGGTTCTAAAGACATACAAATGATGATGAGCCCCCTGGGTAGTGGCGTGTCTGTCTCATATTTAACAGGTCGTGAATTTGAATCTCGCTTAGGGTGAGTTACCCGGATAAGGTTTTTTTTTGGGGTTTCCCTTTATCCTGAGAAGACGAATGTCGTGTAACTTTAAGCTCCATGGACCCCGAGAGCATTTGAGCATCATTTCAGCAATTTCATTCATCGTCCGATATGACCAACCAGGTTAAAGGACGTTAAGCTAAATAATAATAATAATAATAATAATAATAACAATAATAATAATAATAATAATAATAATAATAAGCTGGAGCCGTGGGTCTGCTAGGAGTTCTTTAAGAGATATTCGATGGAAGTAGCTTTTACAGTCTCGATAGTTGATACTTTGCACCTCTAAAAATAATCCAAACAAGTTGATAAATCACCTAGAGGAAATTTAGTAGCAAGAAATCCATTAATTCTGGTCGCTAATTCTCCTGTCGGAGGTACGCCCAATGACAAACGAAGATCGTACGTGGCGGAACAAGGTCATGGGAAATTGCAGCAAATTTGATAGAGATGTTCGACATGACGTGCTCTAGCTGTTTGTAAAGCACTTCACGTACTGTGTTTGCCGTAACAGTTCATGTGCAGGCGGGACATTAATTGCTGCAGGCGTCTGAAAGGAAAGTGTCCGACTGTGTGATTGGAAGTTATCATTTGTGCTTCGTCAGTTCCACAGATCTCTATTTAGCAAACAATTCTTTTCGACTGTCCTAAGCACGGCTTGTGTGGAAAGAAAATCTGATGTGTTCCATTCACATGACTTTCTCTACATCTCTGCAACAAATTATTTTTAAAAAGCTTATGATTCCATTTACTTCATGCTAATCGGGAAAAAATTAGTAGAAATAATGGAGTACCATAGGCTAAAGTGATAGTCAAAAGCTGGTTTCTATGTAACTTAAGTTCCTTTGTTTGTACGGACACGAGCTGACAAATTCCTGAATGAGAAAGTATAAGTTTTTTAAATCTGAAACCAAAAGCAAGGAATATCTCCAAAACGATTAACTCCTCGAAAAAAATGTGTATAACATAAATTGTGTGTTTTAATGTGCTTTACATATTTTGTTTGGTAAGATTTTGTGTATCTCATGCGGTTAAGCAGTTATGCAAAATTCCGTAAAATTCATCCAGAATAAAGTAGTCTTCAGAAGCTATTCCCAGAAAATTAAAGCTATACGTTTCATTTGTCGTGTAAATATCTTTAATATATGACATTTGAATCAAAATCGTTACAGCCATTTTTGAAAAAAATTAAAATTTTCGAAAATTGGTCCATATAAAGGGGGGATTTTCTTGAAAATCTTCGTGTCGCATCCCTGGAAGATACCAAACTTAAATACCAAGTTTGGTGTTTTACCGACTTTTCGTTTTTGAGCTATCGTTTTTACACACACACACACACACAACACGTGGACCTTTTTCTGAAAAACATATACTTCCGGTGAAATTTCGGTATCGAATTTTTGGGTGGAGTGCAACATCTTCTCTATACACTAATCACATAGTACGTGTACAGAAAGTAAAACTACTACACAGGATTATTCTCAACAAACTAGTTAAAAGTAGCGTACCTCTATGATAGTTATACTAAAATAAGCAGGAGATTCGAAATATTCATGTACAATTAAACACATAAATGAAAAAAAAATATGAAAATCCCATTTCGACTCCCCTTGAGTAGGTGCTTACGACATCGAATCCCATTGGATCGACCGGGATGGCTCTGTAGTCAGCATTCGGAAGGTCTGGGGTTCGACCCCTATGACCGGCCGTAGATGAGGGAATTTCCCCGGGTCGCCCGGCGAATGCTGGGTTTGTCCGAATTTTTCGGTCCCCTACTTTCGAAATACTGCTTTCAGGATTGGAGGACTAGGCGACGATGTTCGGCGGGCTGTGGCTGGATGGTGATTTTGCTGATTTTAAAAGGTTATCCTGGCGCCTTCAAGTTTCAAGGCTCCCTCTGAAGACACATCGAGAGGACCTAGGACGGTGTCTGTAACCGATAAGGACTCCATCATCGTTATCTGAATCTGGTCTCTCCTCAACCCTTCCTTCCTGGGACCATGTAAGGGCCACAAGGGCCTAAGTAGAGTTGAGTCGAGCGATTCATTTGTAGTAATCGATTCATATGATTCGTTCATGCAGTATGAATCGATTCATTCGATTCGTTCACGATTCATTAATCGTCGGCATGCCTTCTCTGCTTGACTTACATTATACACGAGGACGATAGTCATATGGTAGTTCCTTTAACATAAAAACAGTAAATTATATAAAACGTCCTACTCTTTTCATCTACTGCAAAAATATTTGGCAAAATTGCCTTCATTATTTGGAAAAAAAAACAAAAAAAAAACATAAAAAGTCTGTTTAAGTCTAAACTTCGACTGCATGTGGTATTTGTGTAACGTTAAAACGCAGAGTAATTATTATTTATCACTGTTCGGGTTGCGCGCCACTAAGTTATGTAATTTTTATAAATACGTCATTATAAGGCAACGCCAGTACCTAGAATAATTATTTTCTTCAGGAATATTCGAGGTTCCTATACCTATTATGTTGGAGAATAATTGCTTTATTTGTCGAAACATTTTGTTTCTGCAGTTATATATAAAACAGTTGTAAATTCTAACGCCTGCTTTCACGTGTCCAATAACTCATCCCTAAACAAATATAAGTTGTAGCTTCGGCAATGTTAGTTTCCTTATGTATATATTATATATAAAATATATTATATTTAATATAGTATATATATATATATATATATATATATATATAATTTATATCTTTCATCTTATATATAAATGTATATAATTTATATATGGTATATTTTTATATATTCTTATATTTAGCCTCATAGCCTCAGCACTATTTGTCTCGTAATAAATGAAATGGTTATAAATCCCTGTTCACATCATCGTGCGCACTCGGCAGTTTTCGTCGAAGCTCGGCTTGGTAAAGATGGAAGCAAAAGAAAACAAACCCCAATACCTGATCACGATTCTTCAAATCTTTGATTCTTTTTGAACGACGATACTTGCTACGGTTGACACGATTCATGCGATTCTTTTTGACTCATACGATTCTTTTCGATATTCGCGATTCTTTTTGAACGACGATTCATGTTGAGACTAGCACGATTTTCGCGATTCTTTACTTTCTCTATACGAACTATGTACATAGTGTATATAGAAGGTATTGCATTGTACCCAAAAACTAGATACCGAGATTTCACCGGAAATGCATGTTTTGAGACGCCCCGAATCCAAAAAAAAAACATTCTTAGAAAAATGTCCGTGTGTGTGTGTCTGTGGGCAGCATAGCTCAAAAGCAAAAAGACCGTTAAAGCCCAAACTTGGTATTTAAGTTTGGTATCTTCCAAGGATGCGACACGAAGATTTTCAAGAAAATCCCCGCACCCAAAACTACCCTTTACATGGAAATTTTTTTGAAAATTTTGATTTTCTTAAAAATGGCTCTAACGATTTTGATTAAAATATCGTCTATTAAAGATATTTACCTGACAATTAAACTGTATATCTTGAATTTTCTGGGAATAGCCCCTGAAGACTACTTTATTCTGGATGAATTTTACGGAATTGTGCATAACTGCTAAACCGTAAGAGATGGGGAAAAACTTACTACACAGAAAATGTAGCTCACAATAAAATACGCAATTTATGTCATGTACATTTTTTTCGTGGAGTTTATCATTTTTAAGATATTCCTGGTTTTTCGTTTTAGCTTTGAAAAACTTATACTTTTCTCATACAGGAATTTCTTAACTCCTGTCCATACAAACAAAGCAACTTCATTTACATAGCAACAAGCTTTTGGCTATCATTTTAACCTATGGAGCTCCCTAATTTCGTTTCTACTTACAAGGAAGCAAGTAATAAGACTATTTCTGCCAATTAACATGAAGTAAATAGAAGCATATGCTTTTTAACTGCAATTTGTTGCAGAGATGTAGAGAAAGTCATGTGAATGGAACACATCAGATTCTTTTGAACGACGATTCATGTTGAGACTTGCACGATTCTCTAGTTATTTTTTTTTTAACGACGATTCATGTTGAGACTTGCACGATTCTCGCATTTTTTTTTTTTTTTTTTTTTTGAACGACGATTCATGTTGAGACTATCACGATTTTCGCAATTCATTTTTGAACAACGATTCATGTTGAGACTTGCATGATTCTAGCGTTTTGTTTGTTTGTTGTTGTTGTTTTTTTTTTTTAACGACTATTCATGCCAAGATTGACACGATTCATGCGATTCTTTTTGACCAACGATTCGTGTTGGAGACTTGGACGATTCTCGCGATTCTTTTTGAACGACGATTCATGTTTTTTTTTTTTTTTTGTGGTTTTGTTTTTAAACAGTACCGGAGTCTGGTCAGGAGTCCGGCGCTGTATCCCCTATTTACATTCCCCCCCCCCACCTGTATGATTACTGGTTTTACTGTTCCTTTACACAAACTTATACACATTGCACAAACATATAACACCCATACCCAAGGCGGGACTCGATCCCCTGCCCACGAACCACCAAAACGAGACGCCTTAGCGAGCGTGCATGTTGAGACTAGCACGATTCTCGCGTTTTGTTTGTTGTTGTTTTTTGAATGACGATTCATGACAAGATTGACACGATTCATACGATTCTTTCCTTGTAGTCGTTAATATGAACGATTCGTTCTTGAATCGCCCCATGTCTAATCTGTCCTAGAGTCTGTAGGTCCCGTCCGTGACTTATCTGTCGTATATCATCTCAAATAAGTTGAGATCTCTTTGAGGGTACCGATAGAATTTAATGTCGAGCAGAGTCGAATCGAGTCAAGTCGCCAGTTTGATAGAGCAACCGACCGGAGACCAGAGACCGGAGATGAGTGGTTCAAATCCCGGCTATCACATTGCATTTTCCAAATCCTGACCTACACACGGCTTGTATAGAAAAAAACGTTAATAGACAATTCTTTTGTAGGAAGAAACTCGATATATACGAAACTGAACGTCTAATATAACAGCTAGTTTAGCTTACTTTCTATAATTTTAAACAACGTTATCCAGTATTTACACGTTCCTTTGGTAAGGTAAAGTGGGCTAAACACTATTTGTCTAGCTCTCTATGCATCACTTGTAAACTTATTCTTTTACTAATTTATACGTTCAGTGAAATAAACTGTTGTTACGTTTAATTATCGCATTACGTAAAGGAATTATTGGATTTATACCCAAAAATGTTATGTTAAGATTTCAACGGAAATTCAGCTTTTTTATAGTTTTTAAGCTCCGCTTTTACGGACGATAACACTGATAATGGAATGATTGCAATAGCGGGGGAAATTGGAGAACTCCTGAGAAAACCTGCGTCTACGCCGCGTTGTCCACCACAAATGTCATATGCGGTCGCCAGGGATTGAACCTGGACCGCCTTGGTGGGAGGCGAATAGTCCAAATTCACTTTTGAGACCCTATAAATGCAAATAACATATTTTTATAAAATACGTTTGTGTTTGTGTGTGAACAGTATAACTCAAAATCTGAAGTACTCCATTCACATAACTTTCTCTACCTATTCTTCAAAATATTGTATTATTAAATGCAAAAGATCATTATTATGTATACTTCAACAAGTTTACTTTTCTCCTTTTTACATTCTCTTGCACATATGTGTATACATTGTACGTATGTAGTTGTTAGAGAAGGTATTGTATTCCACCGAAAAATTCGATACCGATATTTCACAGCAAACAATGTTTTAGGATCCTCTGAATCCAAAAATAGAAGTATTTTTACAAAAAGGTACGTGTGTGTTTGTGGTGTGTGGGTGTGAGTGTGTGTGTTTCTGTGGACAGTATAACTCAAAAACGAGAAATCGATTATTTCCAAACTTGCAAGGGCGCGACACGAAGATTTTCAGCAAAATCTCCCACCCCAACTCTCAATGAAAAATGTTCGAAAATTTCGATTTTTTCAAAAATGGCTCTAATTGTTCTAATTAAAATAGCATATAATGCTTAAGATATTTTCATGATAAACGAGATGTATATGTTGAATAGTTTTTGAAGATGTCTTTATACTGCATGACTTTTGTATAAACCGTAAACCGTAAGAGATAAACAAACCATTACTGCACAAAAGATGCAGATTTGTTAAACCACACATTTTATGTCATGTACATTATTTTTTTGTAGAGTTAACTGTTTCCGAGATATTCTTTTTTATTGGATTCACCTGTTTTACAAAAGGAAGTCGTACGATCCCCTTGTGGCAATTTATTTTCCTTCTACTTATAAGGAAGCGCGTAATAAGAGTTTTTCTGCTAATGTTTATCCCGATTAACGTGATGTGTTACACTCACATGTCTTTCTGTAGCTACTCTAGAAAGTAATTTCCTACAAAAGATAATTATTCTTCTTCTGCACCTTGATGTTCAGGATAAACGTTAGCAGAATGCTCTTATTACTTAGTTCCTTATAAGTAGGAAGAAAATAAGGGAATACACTAGGCTAAACCGATAGTCAAATGTTTTAAAATCTGTCGTTATGCAATTGGCGATATACAAATCGCTTCTGTGCTTGGCCAGGAGCAGAACAAAAGAAAAATGGACACTTACTGTCTGAGAAAAATATAAGTACTTCACAACTGAAACCAATAACAAGGAATATCGCCACAACAAAAATGTAACGGACATAAATTATGTGTTTTGACGAGTTCTACATTTTCTGTGTTGTAAGTTTTTGTCTATCCTTTACGGTTTAGCAGTTAAGGAAAATTCGGCAAAATTCATCCAGAATAAAGAGGTTTTCAGAGGCTATTTCCAGAACATTAAGATATGCATTTTATTTGGTATGTAAATATATTTAATATACAGGATTTTAATCAAAATCTTTAGAGCTATTTTTAGAAAATCAAAATATTCGAAATTTTTTCCGCGTAAAGGGTAGTTGGGAGTAGGGGGATTTTCTTGAAAAACTTCGTGTCGCATCCTTGGAAGATACCAAACTTGAATACCAAATTTGGTATTTAACCGTCTTTTAGTTTTGGAGCTTTGATGTCCACAGACACACAGACTGACAGACACGCGCGCGCCTACAGACGTTTTTCTGAAAATGTTTTATTTTTGGATACAGGGGGTCCTAAAACATGTATTTTCGGTGAAATGTGGGTATCAATTTTTTGGATGGGATACAATACTTCCTCCTTACACTATGTACATAGTACGTATATAGAAAGTAAAAAGATTCTTTTGTATGAATAGTTGTTTGTGGAATAGGTGAATGAAACTCTTTATTTTTAAATCACTTGCAGATTATGACCGCCTGACTCTTGATAAAGAAGAATAAATCACCAACAATGGCAAGGAATTCAGCCTCTATGCAATATCAGTCAACAGTTACACTGAAATCATTTTACGCGAAATGTTCCACAGGCCTAATCTGTTGAGATAGAAAATCTCGATTCATTGTTGGAAGCTTGGTTTCCCCAAAGCCATTAGCGTGATAGACTGCTGTTTCCATTCTTTTCTCACTTGTTTTGGCTGATTCGAACATCCCCATTCTTTCGTCATGATTTTTCCATCTCCGAGTTCATTATTTCTACTTTTTGATATGTGTATAACGGGAGGTTTTCAAAGTCTACGAGGAAGCTTCTATTATATCAGAGAAATGCAAGAGAATCCATGTTGCTTGAACCTCCCTCACTGTAACTATGGTCTTATTCCGAGGTTCTTTTACGTAACCGCAAATTCATGGAAGAAAACAGCATCTGGTCTTGCTTCTTAGGTGCGTTCGCTACGACGAGGCACCTTTAAGTCCCGATTCCAACGTAACTTAAGGGCGGTCGTGGTTACCAGAATGTACTCGAGGCAGGCCCGCAGACCAACCTACGGGCAACGGATATTTAAGTGTGGACAAAAATTGTTAAACAGTTTATTTTACTTTCTCTACATATACTATAAAAATGTGAATGGTGTGTTATTTATAACTGCTGTGGTTCTCAGCGTCCCAATGTAAATTGGGTGTGAAAGACCGCTTAATTTTGCTCAGAGGCCTCTCTATCACCCGAAAAAATCCATCGTCCTCCGCCGGGTTTGAACCCGCGACCTTGGTATATGAAGTTAGCATGGTAACCATTACACAACGGGGGACGTCTATGCGTATTATGTACATAGTGTATAGAGAAGGTATTGTAATACACCCAAAAATTCGATCCCGAGATTTCACCGGAAATACACATTTTGGGTCCCCCTGAATCCAAATAAAAAAAGCATTTCTGGAAAAAGGTCCATGTGTGTCTGTGGACAGCATAGCTCAAAAACGAAATGACCGTTGAACTTGGTATTTGAGTTTGGTATCTTGCAAGGATGCGACACGAAGATTTTCAAAGAAATCCCCCTCTCCCAACTACCCTTTACATGGAACTGTTGTCGAAAATTTTGATTTTCTCAAGGATGGCTCAAACGATTTTGATTAAAATGTCGTATATTAAGGATATTTACCTGACAAATAAAATGTATATCTTTAATTTTCTGGGAATAGCCTCTGAAGACTACTTTATTCTGGATAAATTTTACGGAGTTTTGCATAACTGCTAAACCGTAAGTGATAGAGAAAAACTTACGGCTCAAAAAAATGTAGAGCACATTAAAACACACAATTTGTGTTATATACATTTTTTTTTTTTTTTTTCGTGAAATTGATCTTTTTAGATATTCTTTGTTTTTGGTTTCAGCTTTAAAAACAAACGTTTCTCATACAGAAATTTGTCAACTCGTGTCCATACAAACAAAGGAACTTCAGTCTCATAGCAATCAGCTTTTGATTATCACTTTAACCTATGGCACTCCCTTATTTCGCTTCTACTTACAAGCAAGTAATAAGACTATTTCTGCTAATTGTTTCTCGATTAGCATGAAGTAAATAGAAGCATAAGCTTTTTAACAATAATTTGTTCCAGAGATGTAGAGAAAGTCACGTGAATGGAACATATCAGATTTTTAAGTTAGGAAATAAAATGGGTTGAAGAGGAAAAGAAAAAAGAGAGGGTAGGCATGATCATAGCATTGACCATATAAAATTTATAAAGAAGGCGTTAGTCATTTGTTTATAACCAGGGAAAAGCAATAATCGTTGTTGCCAAGACATTGGAGACACACTTCACAATGCAACAGAGAAAAACTTTTCCCTCATTCTGTTAACCAAGTGTTTGTTGTTGGTAAGGGAAAGGGTCTGTAATCTGGAAGCATATGTGCATGAAACAATTATAAACTAAAGTTGAGGTGTATGACGTATTGTATTTTAATAAAAGAATTTTATAAAATAATATTTTCAATTATTCTTAAAAAGTATAAAACTAATAATTAAAATACTACATAGCTTTTACAATATATTCCTTTGAAATTCTAAGAGCATTAGCAATTTCACGCACCTTTGTACGCCGATCTTCCAAAATCATGTCTTGTACTTTTTCAATGATTTCCGGTGTGGTTACAGTTTTTGGACGTCCTTCGCGTGGATCGTCTTGGACGTTTTCACGGCCACGTTTAAAATCGTCCGCCCAATTCTTCACCGTGGAAACTGAAGGTGATGAGCCATCATACACATTTACAATCCGCAAATGAATTTCTGTAGGTGTTAGACCTTCTTTTACGAAGAATTTTATCACAGCACGCTACTCAAATGTCTCCATTTTCAAAGCAATGCGCACTTCCACTGTTTCAAACAACTGCCTACAGTCAACTATTGCCTGGAATAATTTGTAGTTTTACATAGGGTCTATTCACATGTGTATCAACGTAAGGAAAATTAATCAGGGAAGTAGTGTCGCGAAATCTGGGTGTGGCTGAGAATATTTCTGACCACCCTTGTACAGTATTTTAATCAAACACAAATACCAAGTTTGGTTTCTAACGAACGGTCTTTTTATTTTTGAGCATTGCTAACTACCCCCCCCCCCACATACACACACACACACACACACACACACACACACACACGGACCTCTTTGTAAAAGTTCCTTTCACGACTCAGGATATATTTCCAGTGAAATCTCGACATCGAATTTTTGGGTGGAGTACAATCCTATATTTTATGTACTTTCATGCGAGCGAGAGAGAGAGAGAGAGAGAGAGAGAGAGTTGTTTTTTGTTTTCCAATTATTGAAGAGTCGCCACTGCTCTTAAACATTTTTGTCTGCAGATGAAAGCTTTATACATGTTTATTTGTGGTTATGAAACTGTAGCTCTGCCGGTTTCTGCATGTTTTATATGATTTATTTTTAGAGATCTTCAGTCTAACAAAACGCATAAAATGTTATTTCAGTATCAGAGGAACGACTATCCCAATCTATAGAGTAAATAGCCCATAGAAGTAGATACCTGACGAACAGCCTGACCGAAATCGATAACTCCGACCGGAATGAGATTTTTACGAGACCTTTTCCAATCCCTGTGGACCACAGCCGGAGCTTAACATGCCTCAAGAGGTAATAAAGCAAATATATTTCAAGAAAGCCCTCGAATTTGAGCGGATCACCTTATGTTAAACCGAGCATTATATTTGGAACTTCAAATTGGATAGACATAAATCCTCCATCTCATGGTCTCTAAAGACTTTTTTTCTGCTTTGAGTTACATTTGTCAAGCGACTTCTTTGTACTCTTTGTTGATGCTACTTTTAGAAGCTGACAGTAACATTCTGAACTTTTAGAGTAATGCAATGTTTGTAATCCTCCGCTTAGAAACATTTTACTATAGTTTTATGATTGTATAATGAAGTTTGAGGCCGGGATATGGTTTGGTTACGTTTTCTGTAATGTATGTGTATTTAATCTGAACGATGAGCTATAAGATTCCTTCGCACAGCTCACTAAGAGCCTTGACCTACCACCCGGCCTCTGCGTCCCCCATCTCGGACGTCATGGTTGGGGTGCAGTATTGGGGGGTGAGATGTGGTCAGGACTTCGATCCCCCCGGTCTTTTAATGCGGTCTTCACGACCTGGAGCCGCCACTTCTCCATCAAGTAGCTCTAAGGCTGAGTGCACCCCGGTCCAGATCTCCCAGCGGGGGAAAAATCCCCACGCCGGTACTGGGAATCGAACTGAGGTCTCCTAAGGAGACGACCATGAGCTATAATAAGATCCCTTTTTACTTTCTCTACATATTTATTTATTCATCCTTTGAAACATATACATGTTATTGGACACATTAAGTTTAAAACAGAATAAATAAATATATACATTAATGCAGCCACATTAATAACATTAGTGGGACATATGTCATAAGAGTATCTTGCAGACCTAGATTTATTATGTCATGTTTGCAAAACAAGGTTTTTAGACAGCAAAAGTAAAATAGTAAACATAGCAAATAACATATTCGTAATGAACTACTTAACTAAAGAATTTCAAAGAATTGATTAAGTGATTAAAAACATACTTTTGCCATTGAGTATATTGAAAACTGGAGCTCGGAATTTATTTGCATTTTAAATATTCTGTTGCTTTCAGCAACTTATTTGTAGGTATACCATATTGACTAGGTGCACAATATTGATTAAATTCCTCAACTGGGTAAAATTGATTAGGAAGCAAGAATATATTTAAGTCAGCTTTGAATTGTTTAACAGGTCCTATATTCTTCAGACCAAATGGTTACTTAATATATGAGTTTTAATCTGTTATAGTTAAATGCCTTTTCAAGGTACAAAGGTTCATAGGTATATAGAAAGAGAGGTGTTGCACTCCATCCAAAAATTCGATACTGAAATTTCACCGGAAATATACGTTTTAGGGTCCCCTTCATAAAATAGAAAACATTTTTAGAAAAAGGTTTGTGTGTGTAGGTGGGTGGTCAGACGAAAGAAGGCTTAGGTGTTTCTCGAGATTCATTGCTGTGCTGAGCCAGGTGAAGCGACAGTGACTGAATTCTGAACGGTCACAATATTATGAAAGATGAATATTTTTAATTTGAAGGGGTATCCGAATTTAGATATTTAGAAGCACTTGTAAACAATGATAATTTAAACGAGTCCATAAAAGAAAGCATTCAAAGTGGAAGTGCAGCCTATTATGCGAATTTAAAACCATTAAAATAGGCTTATTAGTACAGGGACAAAATAAAAGATCTATAAAACACTAATAAGACCAATAGTAACATATCCTGCGGAAACCTGGACCCTAAACAATGTGGATGAAGAAATACAGCGAAGATTTGAAAGGAAAATACTTAGTCGAATCTTTGGACCTGTAAAGGATAAAGACCAATGGAGAATAAGATATAATTATGAGATAGAAGAACTAATTAATCAGCAAAATACTGTGAAATTTATAAACGCACAATGGTTACGACACATGGAGAGAATGACGGAAGACAGAATGCCAAAAAAGAATGCCAAAAAAGCTGAAAGGAGGATTGTGTTCCATTCTGATGTGTTCAATTCACTTCACGCTAATGGAGAAAAAAGATAGCAGAAATAGTGTTGTTACTTGCTTCCTTGTAAGTAGAAGCGAAATAAGGGAGTTCTATTGGTTAAAGTGATAGTCAAAGTTGGATGCTATGTGACTGAAGTTCCTTTGTTTGTATTGATAGCAGATGACAAATTCCTGTATGAGAAAAGTATAAGTTTTTCAAAGCAGAAACCAAAAACAGGGAATGTCTCAAAAACGGTGAACTCTACGAAAAAAATGTCTTTAACATAAATTGTGTTTTTTAACGTGCTCTAAATGTTTCGTGTAGTAAGTTTTTGTCCATCCCTTACGGTTTAGCAGTTATTCAAAATTCCCTCAAATTCATCCAAAATAAAGTAGTCTTCAGAGGCTATTCCCAGAAAATTAAAGATATACATTTTATTTGTCAGCTAAATATCTTAATTTTAATCAAACTCGTTAGAGCTATTTTTGAGAAAATCAAAATTTTTTAAAAAAGTTCCATGTAAGGGGTAGTTGGGGGTGGGGGATTTTTCTCAAAATCTTCGTGTCGCATCCCTGGAAGATACTAAACTTAAATACCAAGTTTGGTATTTTACCGACTTTTCGTTTTTGAGCTATTGTGTTCACAGACACACGGACACACACACACACACACACACACACACACACACACACACACACACACACACGGACCCTTTTCCGGAAATGCTTTTTTTAGATTAAGGGGACCCTTAAACATATATTTCCGATGAAATCTCGGAATCGAATTTTTGGGTGGAGTGCATTACCTTCTCTATACATAGTGTATAGAGAAAGTAAAAATCTGATGTGATCCATTCACATGACTTTCTCTACATCTTTGCAACAAATTATTGTTGAAAAGTTTATACTTCTATTTACTTCATGATAATCTAGAAAAAAGTATCAGGAATAGCCTTATTATTTATTTCTTTGGAAGTAGAAACCAAATAAGGGAGTACCATAGGTTAAAGTGATAGTCAAAAGCTGGTTGCTATGTGACTGAAGTTCATTTGTTTGTATGGACAGGAGCTGGCAAATTCCTGTATGAGAAAAGCGTAAGTTTTTAACGATGAAACCAAAATTAAGGAATATCTAAAAGATTATCAATTCTACGAAAAAAAAATGTATATTATATAAATTGTGTGTTTAAACGTGCTCTACATTTTTTTGTGTGGTAAGTTTTTGTCCAACTCTTACGGTTTAGCAGTTATGCAAAATTTCATAAAATTCATCCAGAATAAAGGCGGCTTCAGAGGCTATTCCCAGAAAATTCAAGATATACATTTTATTTGTCAGGTAAATATCTTTAATATACGACATTTTAATCAAAATCGTTAGAGCAATTTATAAAAAAAAGTCAATTTTTTTGAAAAAAGTTCCATGTAAAGGATAGTTTGGGGTGGGGGGATTTTTCTCAATCTTCGTGTCGCATCCCGGGAAGATACTAAATTTAAATACCAAGTTTGTTATTTTACCGACTTTTCGTTTTTGAGTTAACGTGTTCAGACACACGGACACACACATACACACGGACCTTTTTCCGAAAATGTTGTTTTTTTTTTAGATAAAGGGGACCCTAAAACATATTTCCGATGAAATCTCGGTATAGAATTTTTGGGTGGAGTGTAATTCCTTCTGTATACACTATGTACATAGTGCGTATAGGGAAAGTAAAAATGATCATTTCAAATCAATAGCAAATATATTGTTACCTTGCACTTAATACATGCCACCATCCTGGCGCGAGGCCAATCTTGGCGTCCCGGAGGAGCCAATGCTCCGTCTTAACCGCTATTCCATCCTAAGTTCACACTAATAAAGAGAATGACGCTACTCTACCTGGTTTTTTATAAATACTAAAGTTGGCAATGTCGCCAACATACGAAATACCACATCCTGTGCATACTGCCAGGATGTGACAATATGAACGTAAGGAAGTAAATGATATAAAATGCAGGGGGATAGGAAAGGAGATGCATGAACAAATTGTGGAATGAATGGCGGGGAAACAGGAGAACCCGAAGAAAATCCGCCCAAACACTGCTTCGTCCACCACAAAACCCACATATAGTGAAGACGCAATTTACAATATTGTAAGTTAATGTTAAAGAGCGAGGCGCAATGAGGCATACATTGATATAGGTGATTTAGTTGAGGTTGTGAGCAGAAAGGTAATGGAGAGGAAGAATGCTAATAATGCAGTATCCAGCAGCTGTTACAGTCACCGAGTATCCACCTAAGCATTCCTAATATCTTCTCCACTAACAGGGCAGTAATTAACGTGCCGAAGAGTCACTACAATGCCGCTAATTAGATTCCTGCCAGGCACACACGCAAATTGTAAATTGCGCATGCGTATAGGAGCTGTGGCGCAAGATTCTCAATCACTGGGCGATGAAATTCATTAGTGTTGGTCCTTTGAGCATAAGTGTTGCTGCTGAACTCGCTGTTTGTTGAGAAATGAAAAGAGCAAATAAAATATAATCTGCAAAAATCTGATGTGTTACAATCACATGACTTTCTCTAGCTACTCTTTCTATACAATACTAATCACGATAAATAAAAGCAAAATGTTTTTATTACTTTATTTCTTATAAGTAGAAGGGAACTAAAGGAATACACTATGCTAAAATGATATGATATAAATGTTTTAAAAACTGTCGTTATGCGATTGTCATTGCAAGTCGTTTCTAGTATGTCCAGGGGCAGAACAAAAGAAAAACGGACACTTTCTGTCTGGGAAAAGTATAAGTACTTTACAATTGAAACTAATAGCAAGGAATATGTTGAAAACGGCAAACTTCACGAAAAAAATGTATATGACATAAAGTGTGTATTTTAACGAGATCTATAATTTTTGCGTTTTAAGTTTTTTTCTACCTCTTACAGTTGCTAGTTATGCAAAATTCATCCGGAATAATGAGGCCTTGAAAGGCTATTCCCAAGAAATTCAAGATGTACATTTTAATAGTGATGGCAATGACTTTAATATGTGGCATTTTAATCAAAATCGTTACAGGCATTTTTAAGAAAAACAACATTTTCGAAAGTTTTTCCATGTAAAAGATAGTTAGGGGCGGGGAGAATTTTCTTAAAAATCTTCGTGTCGCATCCTTGGAAGATACCAAACTTAAATAACAAGCTTGGTACTTAACCGTCTTTTCGTTTTTGAGATATGCTGTTCACAGACAGACAAACAGACAGACAAACACACACACAAGGACCTTATTCTGAGTTTTTTGATTCAGGAGGACCTAAAACATATATTTCCGGTGAAATCTCTGTATTGAATTTTTGGGTGCATTACAATTCCTTCTCTATACACTATGTACACTGTACATACGGGACTAGAGAAAGTGGAAAACAAAAACAAACAGAAACAAAATCTACTGTAACATTTATAGGCACACCTTTTATATAAACCTTTGAATAAGTTTGTTTTCACTCTTAAGTTAGGAATTTTAAAATACATTTTAGATACACGGATTTATTTCTTGTAATAGTTTTTTTCGTGTAAAATTAGGGGCACGATCTTTTTAAAACTTGTAACGGGTTTAATTAGCAAATGTATCTGGCAAACGCTAACTTTTCCGTACTAGCTGTGCTTAGATTTTTAGCTTCTGTTATGATAAAATCTAATGCGTTCCATTCACATGACTTTCTCTACATCTCTACGAGAAATTATTGTTAAATTCTTGTGATCCTATTTACACCATGATAATCGAGGAAAAATTAGTAGAAATAACCTTATTACTTGCTTCCTTGTTAAGTAGGAGCGAAATAAGGGAGTATGATAGATTAAAGTGATAGTTAAAAGCTGGTTGCTAAGTGACTGAAACTCCTTTGTTTGTATGGACAGGAGTTGAAACATTCCTGTGTTGACTGCCTCCGTGGTCGAGTGGTCAACGAGCTATCTTCTCACCCGGAGATCCCGGGTTCAATTCCCGGCTGAGGTGGGGAATCTTTCTTTAACCAGAATTATTCCCTATCCCCCACAGAGTCTGAAAGTGAGAGTGAATGTGCGTGTGTTTGGTAATATAAACTTTAACCTAATGTTCTGAACCTACAGTTTAACAAGTCACAGCCCGCGATATGACCATTGATGTTAAACAATAAAAAAAAATTCCTGTGTGAGAAAAGTATAAGTTTTTCAAAGCTGAAACCAATAACAAGGAATATCTGAAAAACGATCAACACCACAAAAAAATGTATATAACATAAAGTGTGTGTGCCCTGCATTTTTTGTGTGGTAAGGTTTTTCCATCTCTTACAGTTTAGCAGTTCCGCAAAATTCTTTAAAATTCACCCAGAATAAATAGTCTTAAAAGGCTATTCCTAGACAATTCAGGATATACATTTTATTTCTCAAGTAAATATCTTTAATATACGAAATTTTAATCAAAATCGTTATAGCCATTTTTGAGAAAATAAAAAATTCCGAAACAAGTTCCACGTAAAGGATAGTTTGGGTTGGGGGGATTTTATTGAAAACCTTTCTGTCGCATCCTTGGAAGATATCAAACTTAAATACCAAGTTTGGTATTTAACGGTCTTTCGTTTTTTGAGCTATGCTGCCCACAGACACACACACACACACACAAACACACAGACAAACACACGGACATTTTTTCTAAAAATGCTTTTTTTTTAACTCAGGGGGACCCGAAACATGTTTTTCCGCAGAAATCTCGGTATGAAATTTTTGAGTGCATTACAATACTTTCTCTATACACTATGTACATAGTACATGTAGAGAAAGTAAAAATATTAAAGTGAGTTGTTTATATGTTTACATATCCATGATTTCCTTTATTAATGCCAATGTGTATTCAAGATCGTTATTAAATATAAGATGTAAATAGATAGAAGCACATAAAGGGACGTTAACCGCGCAGGCGTGAGGATGTCCTGAGTACATTCGTATCCTCAAAGCACATAACTCTGAATGTTTACTTATTTAATATGTAATTGTTTATAACAAATCGTGTATTTATATTTCTTATATTTAGTATTCCCAAAAAATGTTTAATACTTGCTTATTACGTTTTACACATCTATTTAAGCATAAAGGAACATTTTGAATCAATTACTTATCTACTACATTCAGTTTGTTTAAAAATTACATATACATATACTAAAATTGACAAAACACTTTAATCTACTGGAAAATTATTTAGTTTTTAGAATGATTTAGTACAAACATTGTTTTTTTATCAAATATTTATGTGATTCAAATTATTTGTAAAACATTAAAAACTGATAGAAAAAGAATCACAGTGTTTCACTAATAGATTAAGAGAAATGTACATTTTGTTAACAAATTTAAACTATCGGGGAACAGCTAAAAAGAAATAAAAAATCTGATATGTACCATTCACATGGCTTTCTCTATATCCCTGTAACAAATTATTCTTAAAAAGCTTATGCTTCTATTTACTTCATGCTAATCTAGAAAGATTAGGAGAAATAGTCTTATTACTTTCCTCCTTGTAAGTAGAAAGGGAATAAGGGAGTAGCATAGGTTAAAGCGATAGTCAAAAGCTGGTTATTATGTGACTGAAGTTCCTTTGTTTATATGGACATGAGTTGACAAATTCCTGTGTTCCTTTTTTCGACCCTGAAAACAAAAACGAGGAATATCTCAAAAACGGTCATCTCCAAGAAAAAATTGTATACAACATAAATTGTGTGTTTTAATGTGCTCTACATTTTTGTGTGGTAAGTTTTGTCTATCTCTTACGGTTTAGCAGTTATTCAACATTCCGGAAAATTCACTAAGAATGAAGTAGTCTTCAGAGGCTATTCCCAGAAAATTCAAAATATACATATTATTTGTCATATATATCTTTAATATACGATATTTTAATCACAATCGTTAGAGCCATTTTTTAGAAAATTAAAATTTTCGAAAAAAGTTCCATGTAAAGGGTAGTTTGGGGAGGGGGGATTTTTCTCAAAATCTTCGTGTCGCATCCCTGGAAGATTCTAAATTTAAATACCAAGTTTGGTATTTTACCGACTTTTCGTTTTTGAGTTATCGTGTTCACGGACACACACACACACACACACACACGAACCTGTTTCTGAAAATACTTTTTTTAGATAAAGGGGACCCTAAAACATATTTCTGGTGAAATCTCGGTATCGAATTTTTGGGTGGAGTGCAATACCTTCTCTATACACTATGTACATAATGCATATAGAGAAAGTAAAAAGTATTACAATGGTAAAATATATAGATAATAAACTTTAAATACCCGTAACAAGGAGTTAGGATTATTTTTTATGAGTTAAACATGACAGAAAGCTACATGAATGAATGAATAAGTGTATTTATTGACTTAACAATATCATACATTGAACTTCAACAATCTCACGGGTCCACAGACCTTATGTACTTTTGTAATACACACATAAAAAGAAATATTAAAACAACAACAGAATTAAAAAAGTAAACACTAAAATAAAAATACAAAGATATTCAAATACAACAATTTAAATTTACAGCACAGAGTGCACCTTCATAAATGTACCCTCTGATAATAGATAAATACACTTAAAATAAATATATACACATAATATATACACAATATATAAAACCATAGCACAACAATGACCTAAGTGTGACATAAAATATATGTATGTAGAACATTGTAGTCACTTTTGTTTAGTGGTTCTTATCCCCCCCCCCCACTTCTCTATTGTGAGCCTGTTCACTTCTCAGCAATCTTGCCTTAAATACTTAACCTATCAGCTTAGCACGGTTAAGTAATTCTGTTTTTATATTTGATAATATAATAATTATATATTTTATATTACATTAATTGTTTTTTCACGTAAGCCGTGTGCAGTACAGGAGTTGGATATGTTGGATCAGACTGAAAATCAAAGCATTGCCGGGATTTGACCCACGGTTCTCCCGGTCTCTAGCCGGTTGCTCTGACACTGAGCTACCATGGCAACATGCCGGCATAGCATTGAATTTCTCAACTGACTCGCATGTTTCCCGGTAAACCACAAGGTGTTCTCAAATTATTTTGAGATGACAACCCCAATGGCGACTTACTTTAAGACCCAGGATTCATAGTATAGCTAACTATTATGGCCAATTGGTATTGGAATAATTGTTTTTCACACAAACCGTGTGTAGGACAGGAGTTGGATAGGTAGAGTCAGACTGAAGAATTCAATGCATATGCGAGTCAGTTGAGAAATTCAATGCTATGCCGGTATGTTGCCATGGTAGCTCAGTGGCAGTGCAACCGGCTACAGACCGGGAGATCTGTGGTTCAAACCCTGGATTGAATTTCAGTCTGACTCTACCTATATATTTAATAATTGATAAACGTTGCTTAGAGGGAGAAAAATCAGAACATATTTTCATCCTCTCTCTATAAGTGAAGACAGCTTGGAATACCGCTATTACGTCACTGCTATTATTAGCAGGCATGCGTAATGAGCCAATTATGTTCGAAATAGAATACAGTAACGACGTATTTATAAAGGTATGATTGCGTAAATACGAGATAATTTAAATCGAGGTTTTGCTTATGGTTCCGCATGTAAGCAATTCCTTAATGAGAGCTGAATGCAGGCAACAAATAGGAATGTCACCGAAGCGCTTGTACATCACAGAGAGGAAGCCGCAATCATTACGTCATAGCTCTGTGTGGACTATGCGGAGAATTAGTTGCGGTCTCCTAGGAGTTCCGAGTTCGAATTCCTAAAGTGCTGACTGCTGATTTGGTCGATAAGCGCATGCATACCGGCATGATTATTCCCATCCCAGCGTTTGTGGTTCTTCAAATGAAAAGATAATTCTACAACTCTTGGCAGCGTAACAAGTAAAGTTTGTATTCTCCCCAGAGTTGTGGTTCTCTTGCTAATACCTTTTCTTCAACGAAACATGAAAGTTCGCAAGAATGTAGTTAGACCGGGGATCTGCGAAACAAGATTATACTGTAGTGTACGTATTTGTGTAAGAGAAGCTAGCTACCTTGTCGACACAAACTTGCTTCAAGAAGTAGCAAATAAAGCATAGCAAGGTCTTGCAAACACAAACGACTTAGTTAATAATGCTTCCAAACTGTGGCGCTGCTGCACAATTACGAAACAAATAACATGTTTTGTCCTACAGATATAGTTGTGTTCCCAGCTCGTGGACCCTGAAAGGAATGCATATACAACACACACACACACACATTGAGTACAGATAAGGTGACACTAACAGATAGAAACGCTGTTGCAGCTTGTCCTAATATATTAATGGCCGTGCCAAATCTGAACACGACGCTGTTTCATCTTCTGAAGGAGACTAGTTTTGTGTGTGTGTGTGTGTGTGTGTGTGTGTGTGTGTGTGTGTGTAAAAAACGAAAAGTCCGTTAAATACCAAACTTAAGTTCAGTATCTTCCAAGGATGCCACACAAAGATTTTCAAGAAAATCAACCCATCCCCAACAACTCTTTCCATGGAAAACTTTTAGAAAATTTTGATTTTCTCAAAAATAGCTCTAACGATTTTGATAAAAAAGTTGTATATTAAAGATATTTATATAACAAATAAAATGCAAACCTTGAATTTTCTGAGAATAGCCTCTGAAGACATATTTATTCTGGATGAATTTTGCATAACTGGTCAACCGCAAGAGACAAGACAGAAACTTTCGTAATAGAAAACGTAGAGCTCGTTAAAACACACAACATATGTTATTTATTTTCTTTTAAAGATATTCCTTGTTATTGGTTTCAGCTATAAAATACTTGTACTGTTCTCATATAGGAATTTGTCAACTTACGTCCATTCAAACAAAGGAACTTGTTACATAGCAACCAGCTTTTGACTATCACTTTAATCTATGGCACTCCCTTATTTCGCTTCTACTTATATGCAAACAAGAAGTAAGACGATTTCTGCTAATTCTTTCTCGATTAGCATGAATCAAATAGAGGAATAAAGTGTATAACAATAATTTGTTTTAGAGATGTAGAGAAAGTCATGTGAATGGAACACGTCAGATATTTTTCCTTCCATTTGTATGCCACTTTTAACATCTTAGGTCATATTGACGGCTTTTGTTTTGAACAGTAGCTCTGAGCTGTTATGTTTAGGTACTGTGTAATTTTGTGGTAAATCTTTGGTGTATTATTTGAAGTTCGAAAAAAAATTCCAAAAATCTTATGAGTTACACTCACATGACTTTCTCTAACTACTCTACAAATAAGCTTACTGCAAACGATAATTCTTCTTTCAACACCACGCTAATCGAGATAAACATTAGCAGAATTTGAATACTTAGTACCTTACAAGTAGACTGGAACTAAGGGAATGCACTAGGCTAAAGTGATAGTCAAACGTTTTAAAAGCTGTCGTTATGCGATTTTCGTTGCAAATCGCTTCTTTGTTTGGCCAAGAGTAGAACAAAAGAAAAACGGACACTCCCGTCTGAGAAAAGTGTAAGTACTTCACAACTGAAACTAATAAGAAGGAATACCTCGAAAACGGAAAGCTCCACGAAAAAAATGTGTATTTTAATAAGACCTACATTTTTGTATGGTACATTTTGCCTATCTCCTACGGTTTACTAGTTATACCAAATTAAGCAAAATTCATCCAGAATAAACAGGTCCTTAGAAGCGATTCTCAGAAAATTCAAGATATACATTTTACTTATGATAGAAATGCCTTTAATGTGTGGTATTTTAATCAAAATCGTTAGAGCCATTTTAAAAAAACAACAAAAATTTCGCAATTTTTTCCGTGAAAATCATCGTGTCGCATCCTTGGAAGATGCCAAACTTAAATATCAGGGATATGGACCTGTTTCTGAAAATGCTTTTTTGGACTCGCCAGGTCCTAAAACATGTACATACGGGGCTGGAGAAAGTAAAAATGGTCCTGCCCATGTACGAAAAATTAAATGTAACGTTAGGAAGTCTTCATGATTTGTTGCGCATAAGCAACAAAAAAGTAAAATGTACACGCACATATACATACTTCCAATCACTGGGAAAAAATCTTGGTCGGAGAAGGATTACTATCCCCAGTCGGGAATCGAACCTGGGACCACTCGCACAACAGGCACAAGGTCAACCCCTACTGTGTTCTTTTCTATCTATAAGGTGCGTAATGAAAAAGTGTAAAGAAGTAGATGCCAGAAGGATCTTTTGTAATAGTTTGGAGAAGAATAAGCAGCTGATGTTGCTAAAGATATTCCTAATATTCTTACTCGTGCCCAAAATATAAAATACACCGTTCCAATGTCATAATTTGTTGAGAATAATCATTGTTACAACAAAAATAAAAAAATATATAAAAAGTACACTCACATACTTCCAGGCTCTGGGAAGGATGGGGAACAATTTGGTGGTAAATTATTCCCACCCACAATCAGGAATCGAACCCGGGACCTCTCACACAACCAACTGAAGAAAATAATCATAATCAAGCCTTTCAAGAAATGCATTTTACCATTTTATTGGGTTTTTTAGTAATTGTTATATTATAAGGTCGTCTCCTTAGCGCGGTGGTTATCCAGCTGCTTGCCAAGCGGGAGACCTGGGTTCGATTCCCGGTACCGGGAATTTTTCCCCCGCTGAGAGACCTGGCCCGCGGTGCACTCAGCCTCGCGATGTCCCTGGGCGGGAGGCAATTGAGGAGCTACTTGATGGAGAAATAGCGGCTTCAGGTCGTAAAGACCGCATTAACTGCCCGGGAGGGGGGGTTCGAAGCGGTGACCGCGTCTGGGCCCCCAATTCTGCACCCCATCCATGACGTCTATAATGAATCGATAATCCTTACACAAAATAGTAAGCAATATTAAAATAACAAAGAATTAAGAGTAAACACGAAAACAAAAAGACAACGATATTCAAATACAGCAATTTAAATTTACGACACATTAATGTACTCTATTATATAGACACACTTAAGAGAAATATATACACAATATACAAAACCACAACACAACAATGATATAAGTATGACAAAATATATGTAAAACATTGTAATCACTTTTGTTTAGCTATTCTTATTCCCTCACTCTGATCTCAGCTATCTTGCCTGTATAAATTTACCTAGCCCGTCCACCTCTTCCGTGCCTGCAGTAGCGTCCAACATGCTTCTAGTTGTATATTCGCGGTCGGAAAGGATCGCGGTAAATATTTTTCCATGTAGTGGCTTCAGGTGGAGAGGACCGCATTAACCGGCCGGGAGGGATTGATGCACTGACCATGTCTCATCCTCCAATACTGCACCCCATCCTGACGTCAGTCCTGGACCGAGATGGGGGACGCAGCGGCCGGGTGGTAGGCCAAGGATCCTTGTGAGCTCTTATTGAGTTACGGAGTTATTATTTTATTATTATCTGGTTTAAGAGACCATACTTGCTTTTCAGTCATCTAATGATTCTAGGTACGAGGTCAACACCTTCTTATATCTACAGTGGCCGTAATGGAACACTTTACATAGACATTGTGCTCTTCTCCCACCACTATACAAAAAATTTGATGTGTTCCATTCACATGACTTTCTCTATATCCCTGCAACACATTATTGCTAAAAAGCTTATGCTTCTATTTACTTCATGCTAATCTAGAAAAATTAGCAGAAATAGTCTTATTTCTTGCTTCATTGTAAGTAGAAGCGAAATAAGGGAGTACCATAGGTTAAAGTGATAGCCAAAAGCTGGTTGCTATGTGACTGAAGTTCCTTTGTTTGTATGGACACGAGTTGACAAATTCCTGTATGAGAAACGTATACGTTTTTCAAAGCTGAAACGAAAAACAAGGAATATCTCAAAAATGATCAACTCCACGAAAAAAAATGTATATAACATCAATTGTGTGTTTTAACGTGCTCTACATTTTTGGTGTGTTAAGTTTTTGTCTATCTCTTACGTTTAGTAGTTATGCCAAATTCATCCAGAATAAAGCAGACTTCAGAGGCTATTCCCAGAAAATGCAAGATATACACTTTATTTTTCAGGTAAATATCTTTAATATACGATATTTTAATCAAAATCGTTAGAGCCATTTCTTAGAAAATCAAAATTTTCAAAAAAAGTTCCATGTAAAGGGTAGTGGGAGTGGGGGATTTTCTTGAAAATCTTCGTGTCGCATCCTTGGGAGATACGAAACATAATACCAAGTTTCGTTTATAACGGAGTTTTCGTTTTTGAGCTATGCTGCCCACAGACACACACATACTTACACACACACAGACAGACACACACACACGGACATTTTTCTAGAAATGCTTTTTTTTCTATTTCCAGTGAAATCTCGGTATCGAATTTTTGGGTGCATTTCAATACCTTCTCTATACACTATGTGCACAGCAGCAACTTGTTTGCTGTGTCTTGTTTTCATCCGATTTTTAATCTGAGTGCTGTTTTAGAAGGTGTGTATTTCTGCATCTAATAGACAAAGCTCACTTCTGAGGGGAACAATCGTTCTTTACCTCTATAACTCGTGTAGCTGCTGATCCAAAGATTTCAAGACAAGCTATTTACGACCTAAAAGAAATCTGGTGTGTCCATTCACATGATTTTCTCTACATCTCTGCAATAAACTATTGTTAAAAAGCTTATGCTTCTATTTACTTCATGCTAATCGAGAAAAAAATTAGCAGAAATAGTCTTATTACTTGCTTCCTTGTAAGTAGAAGTGAAATAAGGGAGTTACATAGGTTAAAAGCTGGTTGCTATGTGACTGAAGTTCCTATGTTTGTATGGACAGGAGTTCACAAATTCCTGTATGGGAAAAGTTAAGTTTGTCAAAGCTGAAACCAAAAACAAGGAATATCTAAAAAACGATCAACTCCACGAAAAAAATTTATATAACATAAATTGTGTGTTTTAATGTGCTCTACATTTTCTGTGTGGTAAGTTTTTGTCCATCTCTTACGGTTTAGCAGTTATACAAATTTCCGTAAAATTTATTCAGAATAAAGTAGTCTTCAGAGGCTATTCCCAGAAAATTGAATATAAACATTTTATTTTTCAAATAAATAGCTTAAATTTACGAGATTTTAATCAAAATCGTGAGAGCCATTTTTTAGAAAATCAAAATTTTCGAATTTTTTTCCATGTAAAGGGTAGTTTGAGTGGAGGGATTTTCTTGAAAAGCTTCGTGTCGCATCCTTGGAAGATACCAAACCTAAATATCAAGTTTGGTTTTTAACGGTCTTTTCATTTTTGGGCTATGCTGCCCACAGACACAGAGACACACAGACAGACAGACAGACACACATGGACATTTTTCTAAAAATGCTTTTTTTGGGTTCAGGGGGTCACAAAAACATATTTCCGGTGAAATCTCGGTATCGAATTTTTGGGTGCAATACAATACCTTCTCTATACACTATATACACAGTACGTATAGAGAAAGTAATAAAATAGAAGGGCTGCAGGAGGTGTTGAAGATATGGGTGGAAATGAACAAAAACCATTTTGAAAACCTACTAGGAGACTGATGAAAGTGATACAAGTTAAAGGAAATATGACCAAGAGGTAATTGTAAGGAGAAGGTTTGTTGAGTTTATTGCCACGTAAATATTTCCGTTGCTGCGACTGAACAAGGAAAACATGAAGTAGACATCGGAAGGAATATTTTTGTAGGAATAGTTTGGAAAGAGTGAGAATATGAACGCACCGCACCAGATTTGTGAGATTTTCCAGAAATGACCACTGCACGCTGACCTGAGTGAGCTCAGTACCTGTTGAGGTTGTCACTCGCTGCCAGAAGCGAAAAACCAATATCGTGAAAATCGATAAGACGAAAGTAGAAGTTCACTTGAGATTGGCAGTGTGCCTGTGTTTGACACACACACCCCTAGGCTTATAAACATCAAACTGCCTTACGTCTTACGGCTATTTTATTGCAACAAGCAACTTTTAAATGAAGTTTAGACAAGACTAGAAGAGCTTGCAACTTCATTACTCGACGTGTCGCTCATTTTTATGAAACACCATAAATGGCACTAGGAGCAAAAGCAAAAACGTAAGCTTGAATAACTGTCAGTAATGGCTTAGTAATGATCTTTAGTCCATGTTTTAAAAATCTGATGTATTCCATTCACATGACTTTCTCTACATCTCTGCAACAAATTATTGTTAGAAAGCTTACTTCATGCTATCGAGAAAAACTTGGCAGAAATAGCCTTATTACTTGCTTCCTTGTTAAGTAGAAGTGAAATAAGGGAACACCATAGGTTAAAGTGATAGTCGAAAGCTGGTTGATATGTGACTGAAGTTCCTTTGCTTGTATGGACAGGAGTTGACAAATTTCTGCATGAGAAAAGTATAAGTTTTTAAAGCTGAAAATCCGGCGGAGGACGATGCATTTTTTCGGGTGCAAAAATCCTTAGCATGGCTTCCTTCGCAAGGGAAGTAAAGCCATTGGTCCCGTGTCATAGATTTACGGCATGTAAAAGAACCTCAAGCCTGATAGAGAGGACTCTGAGCAAAATTGAGCGGGCTTTCTTGCCCTATATAGAATGGGACGCTGAGAACCACAATAGCTAAAGAGCTTCCTTAAATAACTCGCAATTTTCATTTCTTTTATTATTTTGAAAGCTGAAATGAAAAAGAAGGAATATCTCAAAAACGATCATCTCCACGAAAAAAATGTATATGACATAAATTGAATGTTTAAACGTGCTCTACATTTTTGGTGTGGTAATGTTTTGACCATCTCTTACCGTTTAGCAGTTATCAAAATTCCTTAAAATTCATCCAGAATAGTCTTCAGAGGCTATTCTCAGTAAATTCAAGATATACATTTTATCTGTCGGGTAAATATCTTTAATGTAAGGTATTTTAATTAAAATCATTAGAGCCATTTTTGAGAAAATCCAAATTCTCTAAGGGTAGTGTGGGGTGGGGGTATTTTTCTCAAAATCTTCATGTCGCACCCCTGGAAGATACTAAACTTAAATGCCAAGTTTGGTACTTTACCAACTTTTTGTTTTTGAGTTATCGTGTTCACAGACGCAGACACACACACAGCCTTTTTCAACAAATGCTTTTTTACTTTCTCTATACGTACTATGTACATAGTCTATAGAGAAGGTATTGTAATGCACCCAAAAATTCGATTCTGAGATTTCACCAAAAAATATATGTCTTAAGACACCCTGAATATAAAAAAAAGCATTTTTAGAAAAATGTCCGTGTGTGTGCCTGTCTGTCTGTCTGTGTGCATGTGTCTGTGGGCAGCATAGCTTATAAACGAAAAGACCGTTAAACACCATACTTGGTATTTAAGCTCAGTATGTTCCAAGGATGCGACTTGAAGGTTTTCAAGAAAATCCCCCCACCCCAAACTACCCTTCACATGGAAAAATTTTCGAAAATCTTGATTTTCTTAAAAATAGCTCTAACGATTTTGATTAAAATATCGTATATTAAAGATATATACCTGACAAATAATATGTATATATTGGAATTTTCTGGGAATAGCCTCTGAAGGCCACTTTATGAATTTTACGAATTGTGTATAACTGGTAAACCGTAAGAGATAGACAAAAACTTACCACATAAAAAATTGTAGAGCACATTAAAACACACAATTTATGTTATATACGTTTTTTAGGTGGAGTTGATCGTTTTTTTTAGATATTCCTTGTTTTTTGTTTCTGGCTTGAAAAAACATACTTTTCTTATACAGGAATTTGTGAACTCCTGTCCATACAAACAAAGGAACTTCAGTCACATAGCAACCAGCTTTTGACTATAACTTTAAACTATGATACTCTCTTATTTCGCTTCTACTTTCAAGGCAGCAAGTAATAAGGCTACTTCTGCTAATTTTTTCTCGATTAGCATGAAGTAAATAGAAGCATAAGCGTTTTAACAATAATATGTTACAGAGATGTAGAGAAAGTCATGTGAATGGAACACATCAGGTTTTTTGATACGGAAGACCCTAAAACATATATTTCCGGTGAAATATCGGTATCGAATTTTTGGGTACATTACAATACGTTCTCTATGTACATAGTACGTGTAGAGAAAGTAAAAACGCATGAGTACATGATCGCTCTTTAATGATAACAATTATTATTTTTTATTATTATTATTATTATTATTATTATTATTATTATTATTATTATTTACTATTAACATAAAACGGTCTGACAAAACTTCTACATTTATTCGTATTTTGACAAAGATGTTTAGAAGATGGAGAATCCAATTTCCAAGCAAAAGAAAGCTCAGCACAAATCTTACGCTTGGAGTTAGAATCAAAGTAAGGGAAGTAAATAAGTGTAAAAAGGAAGAGACATGTGGCGCTTGCGACAGACTCAAAAGGCCGTATTACCCAAGCAGCAGCACTATTGTGTTGCGTGTATTGATTAACCTTTTATCACTGACAGAACTATTTCACAGGCGACAAAGAATTTTGAAGCCGCAATCCACAAGACTTTGTATAATCTTGTGTGTTACCCAATGTTATATATTTGTATCAAATGTTTAATACATTTCTATTGATAGTTTGCGAAAATGTTCTTCAAATGCATATAAACATAAACAAGCTTTGATTTTACTATCCTTTGAATAAATAATCTTAAACTAATTAAGCTTAAGGTACACCGGGAGTGAAGTTTTGTCTACGGTTGGTCAAAAAATCGAATTTATTTCTAGCAAGTAATTATTGGAAGCATAGAGAATCAATATTTAGCCTTACTTTGGACAGTATACCCATTTAAAGATCGTACAATAATATTTCATAAAACAGCGTTTTTCTATAAACTATATTTTAACACATTCAAAATGTTTCTCGCGTCTCAGCTTTTATTAAAGTAAAACTAAAATTTCCCAAAATGTGAAGAGTATATATTGTTAAAAAGGAAAAAAATATGATGTGTTTCATTCACATGACTTTCTCTACATCGCTGTATCAAATTATTGCATTAGCAGACTTTATCTTAATTGCCTGTTTCCTTATAAGTAGGAGGAAAATAAGGAAAAACACTAGTCTAAGACGATAGTCAAATCTTTTAAAATCCGGTTGCCATGTGGATGAACTCCGTTTCTATGCAAGGCCAGGAGTTTACAACTTTGCACGTGAAAAAAGTTGAAGCATTTTACATCTCAAACAAATAACAAGCAATCTCAGAAATGGTCAATTCAGCGAAATAAACTATGACATAAATTGTGTGTTTTAACGTGATCTACATTTTTTGTGAAGTAAGGTTTGGTCTATCTTTTACGGTGTACCAGTTACGCAAAATTCAATAAAATTCATTCAGAATAAACAGGCCCTTATAGGCTATTCCCAGAAAATGCAAGATATACATTTTACGATTAGCATGAAATAGATAAAAGAATACGCTTTTTAATGATAATTACTTGTAGAGATGTAGAGAAAGTCATGTGAATGAAACACATCAGATTTTTTATATTGTCCTGACCTGCTCAAAGAAATTTTAACTCCATCACATATCGATTATTTGACTTTAGCTTTAGCCAAGCTCGTATTTGCCATTTAATATACCGCATTTTAATCTAAATCGTTAGTCAGTTTTTAGAAAATAAAAAATTTCGGAAATTTTTTCCATGTAAAGAGTAGTTTGGGGTGGGGGAATTTTCTTGAAATTTTCGTGTCGTATCCGTGGAAGACACTAAACTTAAATACCAAGTTTGGTATTTTACCAACTTTTCGTTTTTGAGTTATCGTGTTCGCAGACTCAGGGACACACATACGGACCTTTTTCTAAAAACCTCTTTTTTGGGTACAGGGGATACTAAAACGTGTATTTTCGGTGAAATTTCTGTATCTAATTTTTGGGTGGAATGCCATACCTTCTCTATACACTATGCATATAGTACGTGTAGAGAAAGTAAAAAAATCCTATCACCAAGAACAAATTTAAAAAATATGTATATAAAATTACTAATTTTAGAGACTAACATTTTAAGTTTTAAAATAAAATTATAATAATTCAGTGATTAACGTTATTGAAATATACGGTATAAGTTTTGTGTGTGTTTCATAGCTTTAATTCTAAAAATGCCAACCAATTTTTAGATTTTGAGACCTGTGGAACTTTTTGATTATACAGTATATGTACATAATACATAACATTTAAGAAACAATTTATATATTACAAAACATATATTCGATTTGAATAAAATGTGATACATATTAATATAACAACAATAGAATTACAATAAAATGTTCAGAAAAATCTGCACAGACATTTGAAATTTCAACCGCAGTATTCCTAGGTATTATTCAGTTAGTTAAAAAACTTAAAACCATTATGTTTTGATAATTGCTTTCACACGTGGGTGTAGATACTATGTTGGAATCTTGAATAACCCGAAAAATGTATACCACGGCTGGGATTCCAACCATGGAACGATACCGTGCTTGCATTTCATCTTCTCATTCGGTGACAGTATGAAGAAAATCTGGTGTGATTTACTCGCATGTGTTCCCCATTGTGGTAATATTAAGTGATTCTTCTATTCACGTTACTTATTTTGTTTTTTGTTTAAGCTTAACGTCGTTTAACCTGGTTGGTCATATCGGGCGATGAATGAAATTGGTGAAATGATGCTCAAATGATCTTGGGGTCCATGGAACTTAAAGTTACTCGACATTTGTCTTCTCAGGATAAGGGAAAACCCCGAAAAAAACCTTATCCGAGTAACTCATCCTAAGCGGGATTCGATCTCACGACCTGTTGACTGTGAGGCAGACATAAGTACCACCCAGGCGGACTAAAGGATACTTATTCCTTACCTACATGCTTTTTGCCCGGAAATGTTTCAAATTAAGAAATAAACACATTGTAATAATCTTCTAACATTTTCACAAAAATCTAATATATCTATTCACATGACCTTATCTAGCTATTCCACTTTTTTTTACAAACGATTATTCTTTTATCTACCTCATACTAATCGAGATTAACATTAGATAAATACTTTATTATTTTCTTCCTTGTAAGAAGGAGGGAACTAAAGGTGTACACTAACCTACAGCGATAGTCAATTCTTTTAATCGCTTTGTGAAATAATTGCAATTCGGTTCTCTTTAGCACCTTTTCTTGGGCTCTCGGCTCCCCGGCTTTCATTCGGTAGGATTTGGGCAACTTCGAAAGCAGAGCAGAACGACAACATTGTGAAATGTAGTACCCTATAGACCCTGATATTTAGTGTTTTAATGCTAAGGTTTCATTCTGTCTGTGTTTTATAATTCATTAGTTCTCGGTAAATTAGATAACCTATTCATCAAAATGGCTGAGGGTCTCAAAGAAGGAAACTTTTAGTTGGCAGCAGTGCTGAAAAACAGACGAGCGAGCTCTTTCTTCTTCCCTCCTGCCCTCGCTTCCCCGTATAGCTAGCGCCGAAAAGGTGCGGTCATAGTAATGAGATCATTTATACTAATTTTTATCTTGATTAGCATGACATAGAGAGAAGAATAATCCTTTTAAGTATAGTTTGTTACAGAATGGATAGAGAAAGTCCTATCATATATTCTTTCTCTAATACTCATGCACAGACATCACTTAACGACAGCCACTTTAAAATATGTCTATCGATTTACATGTTGCAGCTTGGAACGTAATGCGAATTGAACATTTATCTGTGGTAACTAGGAATAGCTTTCTCAAATGTTAATGCAATAAATTATTAAGAAACTTATAATAAGAGAACTTCTCTCCCTTCAATTTAAGTTGTAACTAAAACTTTATTCTGAAAATGACAAGTAATTTATTTTCAGTTTTGACCATAGTGAATTTTTATAAGCCAAGTTTGTAGACCACTGAATAGAGAAAATCATGTGAATGCAACTAATCAGATTGTAGGTGTAATCACTATGAAGTTTTACTTTCTCTACACGCACTATGTACATAGTGTATAGAGAAAGTATTGCACTCCACCCAAAAATTCGATACCGAGATTTCACCGGCAATATATGTTTTAGGGTCCCCTGTATGCAAAAGAAGCATTTTCAGAAACAAGTCCGTGTGTTACTGTGTGTCCGTGTGTCTGCGAACACAATAACTCAAAAACGAAAAGCCGGTAAAATACCAAACTTGGTATTTAAGATTAGTATCTTCTAGGGATGCGACACGAAGATTTTGAGAAATATCCCTTCACCCCCAAGCTACCCTTTACATAGAACGTTTTACGAAAATTTTGATTTTTTAAAAAATAGCTCTAACAATTCTGATTAAAGTATCGTATATTAAAGATGTTTACCTAACAAATGAAGTGATATCTTGAATGTTGTGGGAATAGCCTCTGAAGACTACTTTATCCTGGATGAATTTTACGGAATTTTGCATAACTGCTAAACCGTAAGAGATGGATAAAACTTACCAGAACAATTGTAGACCACGTTAAAACACACAATTTATGTTATATACATTTTTTTCGTGGAGTTGATTGTTTTTGAGTTACTCCTTGTTACTGATTTCTCCTTTAAAAACGTATACTTTTCTCATATAGGAGTTTGTCAATTGCTATCCATACACACAAAGGAACTTCAGTCACATAACAACCAGTTTTGACTGTCACTTTAACCTATGCTACTCCCTTATTTCGCTTCTTCTTACAAGGAAGCAAGAAATAATACTATTTCTGCTAATTTTCTCTCGTTAGCATGAAGTAAATGGAAGCATAAAATTTTTAACAATAATTTGTTGCAGGGATGTAGAGAAAGTCATGTGAATGGAACACATAAGATATTTTTAACCTAAAACATTATATTTGTTTAATGAAGGTTTAGAGCAAGCAAAGAGATATAGGAGTAGATGCAGGTTCAGGTGAAGTGGATGACACTGTACCTTCAGAAAACGATCTCGGTTGATAACAAATGTCAGAACAAATCCAGTGAAGCCATTAGTGCTACGACATATGTTATTTGTGAACCGCATAGAGTAGTAACATCTTTATTCTAGAAAAGCCGTCACTCAGCAGGATCTGGAAGATTTACTTCTCGGGAACCTGGGTTGGACATAAGCGGATTCTAATGGTCTGAGACTTGAGGCGTAGTCTATCCTGCCGCTGCTAGAAGGAAATCTTGTATAAATCTGCATCCCCTCCAGAGGGTGGAGGTGCTGCCAGAGTAATTGATTTCTTGGAGTCATAAGTCTTCTGGATAGATCGGGCTAACTTACATACCCACCTTCAGGCAAATGGAGGGCTTTATTTACCTCCTTAAAGGCGATGTGCTTCTCCGTTCTCTCGCATTTCTCTCCTTTTTACTTCCTCTACACGTACTATGTACATAGTGTATAGAGAAGGTATTGTAATGCCCCAAAAATTCCATACCGAGATTTCTCTGGAAATACATGTTTTGGTTCCCCCTGAATTAAAAAAAAAACATTTTTGGAAAAAGGTCTGTCTGTGGACAACATACCTCAAAAACTAAAAGACCGCTGAATGCCAAACTTGGTATTTAAGTTTGGTATCTTCCAAGGATACGACACGGAGATTTTCAAGAAACTTCCAACTTTTTTCGAAAATTTTTATTTTCTCAAAAATGGCTCTAACGATTTTGATTAAAATATCTATATTAAAAATATTTACCTGACAAATAAAATGTATATGTTCAATTTTCTGGAAATAGCCTCTGAAGCTTACTTTATTCTGAATGAAATTTACGGAATTTTGCATAACTGTTAAATGTTAAGCGATAAAAACTTAGTACACAAAAAATGTAGCACGTTAAAATACACAATTTATGTTGTATAGATTTTTTTCGTGGAATTGAGTTTTTTAGATATCCCCCCTTTTTTTTCAGCTCTAAGAAACATGTTTTTCTCATACAGGAATTTGTCAACTCCTGTCCACACAAACAAAGGAACTTCAGTCACATAGCAACCAGCTTCTAACCTATGGTACTCCCTTATTTCGCTTCTACTTACAAGGAAGCAAGTAATAACACTATTTCTGTTAATTTGTTCTCGATTAGCATGAAGTAAATAGAAGCACAAGTTTTCTAACAATAATTTATTGCAGAGATATAGAGAAAGTCATCAGATTTTTCTCTCCTATGCCATACTTTAAAGTTTGTTATGTGTCTATTTTAACTTAACTATTTTACCGTCTCTACTGTGTACTATACTCGTAGAGAAGGTATAGTATTACAGTAAAAATTTGATACTGAGACATATTTATATTCTTATAGTCAGCATGGGATTTATTATTCTGGAATTTATAGAAGTGTAGAGGTTACTGTCGTGAATATTTATAACGTTACATTCATTATCTTTAAATTTATTAATTTTGAAATTAGAATTTTGTATTAATTTTATTTTAAATTTACAAACAAGGAAGATGATGTCAATACTTGTTGAGTGCAAATCAAATGTTATATTTTACTACAACCCTAAGAGTTATTAAGAGGCTCATTTTAGAGATCCTTGATTTCATTAATGGTTGAGACCAATTGTTAAGTTTAATAGGAATAGAATACTTGCTATTAGAGTTAATCTCTCTTTTCTAATGCTCAATAATTCAACAAAAATCCTCTCTTTAAGAACTTTAGAGATGTATGAATTTCACTATGTGCTAAATCATGAATAGCAGCATGAAAGGTTTAGAAAGTAATTTACTCTCCATCATTTCACTGTCTTCCAATAAAAATGTATGCTCCATTTAACTGGGAATATATTTTTCGAGGTTCCCTGAAATCATAAAAAAGTATTTTTAGATAGAAAAAAAAAGGTCTGGTGTGTCTATGTGTGCAGCAGATCTCAGAAATGAAACTTCCGTTAAATACCAAACTTGATTTATAAGTTTAGTCTTCCAAGTATGGAACACGAAGGTTTTCTTTACATGTAACATTTTTCGAATAATTGCAGACAATTAAGCAAAATCTGCAACGATATGTATCCACATACATTTGCAAGTGATCTGATTCTCTTGGTTAAATATAAAGTTAAGGAAGGAATCTTGGAACAACTGGTGGAAAAATTCAGCACAATTTAAAGGCAAACATTATTTTTCAACATATCCTGACGTACCCGAAAAACAGTGGTAACAGTGGAAAAGCCCCAAGGGAAATGATCACAACTATAGTCCGTTTAAAATGCAATCATTGATGCTTCGCTAAATATCTCAATAGGATTAATATTAAAGATTCTCCTTTCTGCGATTATTGCGACGGACAGATAGAAGATTGCGATCACATATTCTTTGTATGCAAGAAAATATGGACACCAATACATTTCCAGGATCAGAAAGTGAAATTAGACATTCATCTTCCATGCAATGTTGTTAATTACTTGCGACTCAAAATGTTCATGTATATACTGCTGTGATAGCATTTTTAAACCATGTAAATATTAACATTTTAATGTAAATCTCCTGTGTAATGCACTGAAATATGTTTGAAGACTACATGTAAGTGTTATTTGTAAATTTGTTCTCAATTGTTATTGTTATTGTCTTTGGTTGTAAGAATAATATCTAAATGCGAATAAATTAATTAAAAAAACATTTTTCGAAGATTTTGATTTTTTTTAAAAAAAATACCTTATATTAAATATATTTACATGATACATTAAATGTATATCCTGAATTTTCCTTTAAGACGAATAGGAATTACTTTAGGAAATAAGTAATAAGACAATTTTTACTAATGTGTATCTTGACTAGCCTGAGGTAGAGAGAAGAAGAATCTTTTTAAGAAGTTTGCGTATCAGGAAGAGAAAGTTATATGAATAAAAACATCAATTTTTTGCTGTTGTTACTTCTATCCAATTATTCCGAATTATACTCTCTTCAACCCGCTTACGCCTTCATTAGCGTGTCTTTCGCTTTCCTCAACAGTTTCAGTGGATTTCTTTTTCTCTTCATTTACTTTTTTGTTTTCATTCTCCTTATCTTTCCCGCGCGTTCATGTCTTTCTTGCTTGCACTACTTTTTGTTCCTACCTATGTCGTTTTTGTTAGCTTTCCTGCTATTTTATTGTGTTTAAATATCGAATTCCTTTGATTTTGTTCACTGGCAGCTTCAGTTTTTGTTTTGTTGTGTTGTTTTTTTGCATTGATTTATTTCCTTCTTTAAGTTTCTCTCCTACCCTCCCGTTATTCTGAAATGCCTTTTCTTATACAAGTTAGTTAGGCATATCCTTTGCCCGTGACTCTTCCGTTCCTTTCATCGATCTTCCATTCACGGTTTCATTCTTTTTGGTTTTCTCTTCTATACTGTTTCTTTTGCCTAAGGTTCCATTCAGGCGAAAAAAAAAGTGTATTTACGTAACATTTCCCCTTTGTATTGTTAGTACTGTTGTGATGAGCAATATTCCGATACAACGGCAACGCTGTAATGGTATTGACAGTTCTAGTGTTATTAAACGCAATGTTGGTACATTTATTGTTATTATTTATTGAATTCAAGGTTTAATGTATAATATGAACATAAAACTTCACTAAATTCACTATTACTTTATTATTGCAATTTTTTTTACTGTTAAGAAAAATGCTTATTATTACTTTTTCTACACGTATATGTGCATTGCGTAAAAGAAAGTATTGCATTCCACCCAAAAATTCGATACCGAGATTTCACCATTAACACCTGTTTTTCGCTCCCCTCAATCCAAAAAAAATAATTTAAGAAAGAAGGTCCTTGAGTGTGTGTGTGTGTGTGTGTGTGTGTGTGTGTGTGTGTGTGTGTGTCTGTCTGTCTGTCTGGGGAGAGAATAGCTCAAAAACGAAAAGACGTTGAATACCAAACTTGGTATTTAAGTTTGTCATCTTCCCCCCACACGCAACTACCATTTACATGGAAAAAGTTTCGAAAAGTTTGATTTCAAAAATGGCTCTTAACGATTTTGATTAATATGTCGTATATTATTTACCTGACAAATAAAATGTATCTCTTGAATTTTCTCGGAATATCCTCTGAAGACTACTTTATTCTGGATGAATTTTACGGAATTTTGTATAACTGGCAAGCCGTAAGAGATAGAGAAAGATTTACTTAACAGAAAATGTAGAGCTCTTTAAAACACACAATTTATGTTCTAACCATTTTTTCGAGGAACGGATAGTTTTTTTTAGATATTCCTTTTTATTGTTTCAGCTTTAAAAACATATTTTTCTCATACGGTAATTTGTCAACTCCTGTCCACACAAAAAAAGGAACTTCAGTCACATATAAACCAGGTTTGACTAATACTCTAACCTATGCTACTCCCATATTTCACTTCTACTTGCATGGAAGGAGGTAATAAGACTATTTCTGTTATTTTTTCTCGATTAGCATGAAGTAAAAATAAACAACGATTTGTTGCAGAGATGTAGCGGAAATCATGTGAATGGAAAACATATTTCTTTCCTTCATTACTGTATCACATATTCTTCTTATAAATTCGTGTACGTTTAAATTTCCGAGCATTCCTCTGGCTTCACAGATGACGGGATTTTGTATCCCTCAGGTTCGATTTGTACAATCGCAGCATGTACAATAACTTAATTTCGGCTGGTACAAACACAAAAATGAGAAAATATTTCGAGATAACCATCGACTTTAGATGTAAACGGAACCGTTGATTTATGCAATGGGAATACACAAACGGTTACTTCCTCGAGTATATTGTGTCTTCATTCCTTGGTCTTCGTAGTTTACATTTAATTTATTGATTACGTGTTTCGGATATTTTTTCTTCTAACTGCAGCATATTTTCACTAGAAAATCGAATGTGTTTTATTCTTTTCCCGCGTACTTGACGAAAAAAAAAATCCAAATTCTCCCTGCAAATGTTGAACAGAATAAATCGAAAGATTCCATTTTTAAACTTCTGCATTTTTCGTCTTTAAATTGCTTTTATATTATTTGTTTTTGTTTCATTTCTCTCCTACTGTCGAACGTGTTCTAAATATAGAAATATGTAAAGCTTTACACGCCCTATGTTTGCTGCCATTTTTAATTTCTCTACACGTACTATGTACATTGTGTATAGAGAAAGTATTGCAGACCACCCAAAGATTCGGTCCCGAGATTTCACTGGAAATATATGTTTGAGGGTACCCTTGTATCCAAAAAAAGCATTTTCAAAAATATGTGTGTGCGTGTGTGTGTGTGTCCGTGAACACGATAATTCAAACGAAGAATTGGTAAAATACCAAACTTGGTATTTAAGTTTAGTATTTTCGAGGGATGTGACACGAAGATTTTGAGAAAAATCCCCCCCACCCCAAACTACTCTTTACATGGAACTTTTTTCGAAAATGTTGATTTTCTCAGAAATGGCTCTAACGATTTTGATTAAATAGCCTTATATTAAAGATATTTACCTGACAAATGAAATGTATAATTTGAATTTTCTGGGAATGGTCTCTGAAGACTACTTTACTCTGGATGACTTTTACGGAATTTTGCATAACTGCTAAATCGTAAGAGATGGACCAAAACCTGCCACACAAAAAATATATAGTACGTTAAAGCACACACTTCATGATGTATACATTTTTTCGTAGAGTTGATCATTTATTGCTTTTGGTTTAAGCCTTAAAAACTTTAACTTTTCTCATAAAAGAATTTGTCAACCCCTGTCCATGCAAAGAAAGGAACTTCAGTCACATAGCAACCAGCTTTTGGCTTTCACTTTAACCTATGATACTCCCTTATTTCTCTCTACTTACAAGGAAGCAAGTAATAACACTATTTCTGCTATCGGTTTCTCGATTAGCATGAAGTAAATAGAAGCATAAGAGTTTTTTTTTTTCAACTTAGGAAATCTATTACTAATTAGGCATCTTGGAAAGCTTGATTATAATGAATGACTTTTTCTGGGGTTTTTAGTATATTGACTGGTGATGCCTCCACCCTTCTTCTTCTTCTGAAAGAATGTGATTTCGAGAAGACAGACATATCGTGAAAGTTATCAGGTTCTACTCCACGAGGAGCCGTTTGGAATTCAAGTCACTGAGTGGCTTGGGAAGCATATACACGAAGAATTTTATTGGAAGTCTCCCTCTTCGACAAGAATCGGAAGTATGTACGAAGGGGCGGCTGATGCTCTTAGTAAAGCAGTCAGGTAGGAGCCGATAGTACATGTATAGCCTTTTTCAAGGCACTAACTTACTTTCTATGACGAGCAAATAGGTAATATTTCTTTCACGATCTCATATTCTCTCATCCCTGGAAACATAATGACATTGGAGCGGAGTTGAAACCTTTTAAAAGATCCCTCTCATATGCTTCTTTTCATATTCCGTACCGTGCAACTTAAGAGCATGACATAGATCCCTAAATTGAATAATATATACACACTTCAGGTGCAAAAAAATCCGTCTTACTTTCATATTAGTATTCTGCAAACTATTCTTAAAAATGATGTGTTCCATTCACATGGCTTTCTCTACATCTCTGCAACAAATTATTGTTAAAATGCTTTTGCTTCTATTTACTTCACGCTAATCGAGAAAAAAATTACCAGCAATAGTCTTTTACTTGCTTCGTTGTAAGTAGAAGCGAAGTAAGCGAGAACAATAGGTTAAAGTAACAGTCAAAAGCTGGTTGCTATGTGACTGAAGTTCCTTTGTTTGTATGGACAGGAGTTGACACATTCCTCCATGAGAAAGGTTACAGTTTTTAAGGCTGAAACCAAAAGCAATAAAAAAGGTGAAATAAAAAACAAGGAATAAGTAGCAAAAGATATATATAACATAAATTGTGTGTTCTAATGTGGACTAAATGTTTTGTGTGGTAAGTTTTTGTCCATGTCTTACGGTTTAGCAGTTATGCAAAATTCCAGAATAAAGTAGTCTTTAGAGGCTATACTCACAAAATTCAAGATATACATTTTATTTGTCAGGTAATATCTTTAATGTACGATAATTTAATCAAAATTGTTAGAACCATTTTTGAGAAAATCAACATTTTCGAAAAAAGTTCCATATAAAAGGTAGTTTGGGGTATGGGGGGGGGGGGTTCTTAAAATCTTCGTGTCGTATCCCTAGAACATACTAAACTTAAATACCAAGTTTGGTATTTTACCGGCTTTTCGTTTTTGAGTTATCGTGTTCAAGGACACACACATGCGCGCACGGACCTTTTTCTGAAAATGTTTTTTTTTTTGGCTACTGTGGACCCTAAAACATATATTTCCGGTGAAATCTCGGTATCGAATTTTTGGGTGGAATGCAATACCTTCTCTATACACTATGTACATAGTACGTACACAGAAAGTAAAAATCCGCCTCTGGGATGTAGTGGCAGCGTGTCTGCCTCACACTCAAGAGGTCCTGGGTTTGAATCTCGATTATGGTGGTTAGTCAGATAAAGTTTATTGGGTTTCCCCTATCTTCGGAAAACGGATGATGTGAAACACTAAGCTCTATGCACTCCGGGCTCATTTGAGCTTCATTACACCCATTTCATTTATCGTCCGATTTTACCTAAGGATGCTAAACTAAAAACAAACGGGAAAACTTACAAAAACATGTTATCTGTTTACTTTTGGTTAACCCAGAAGAACGTTTAGTTCAGATTTACGCATTTCGTTGTACGAGGTAGGTCAGTTTTTTTAAGGAGCGTGTCATTATGCAAGGCTTTGAGAATTCTAGCTCTTTACGGATCACAAGTGGGGAAAAAATAGGAACTTTCTGTTTAAGAAAAGTAGGTGTATGGCATTTAAACTGTTAATAAGGAATATCGTTTATTAGCATTTAACATAAAATGTGTGCTTTAACGAGAACTTTTGATGTGTTTTTGTTTGGGAAATGTATTGGCACAGGCAAATGAAAAAAGGTTTCTGTCCAACTCCTTTAGTAAAAATCTAATGCGTCATACTCACATGACTTTCTCTAGCTACTCTACAAACAAACTTCTTACGAAAGGTAATTCTTCTTTCAACACAATGCTAACCGAGATAAACATTACCAGAATTTTATTACTTAGTTCCTTATAAGTAGAAGGGAACTAAGGGAATGCACTAGGCTAAAACGATAGTCGAATGTTGTAAAAGCTATCGTTATGCGATTGTCATAGCAAATCGCTTCTTTGCTTGGCCAGAAGTAGAACAATAGAAAAACGGACACTCCCGTCTGAGAAAAGTAAATACTTCACTACTGAAACTAATAGCAAGGAATACGAAAAAATGTATATGACATAACTTGTGTATTTTAACAAGGTATTCATATTTTGCAAATCAAGTTTTTGTCTATCTGTTACGGTCTACTAGTTATTCCAAATTAAGCAAAATTCATCCAGAATAAACAGGTCTTTAGAAGCTATTCCCAGAAAATTCAAGATATACATTTTATTTTGGATATAAATAGCTTTAATATGTGATATTTTAATCAAAATCATTTTTCCATGTAAAGGATAGTTAGCGGTGGGCGGGCTATCTTGAAAATCTTTGTGTGGCATCGTTGGTATTTAACCGTCTTTTCGTTTTTGAGCTATGCTGTCCACAGACCCACACACACACAGGGGGTACTAAAGCATATATTTCCGGTGAAATGTCACTACCGAATTACTGGGTGGAGTGGAATATACTTACACTATGTATATAGTACGTGTAGAGAAGTTAAAAATCTGATGTGTTCCATTCACATGACTTTCTCTAAATCTCTGCAACAAATTATTCTATTTACTGCATCTAATCGAGAAAAAATTAGCAGAAATAGTCTTATTACTTGCTTCCTTGTAAGTAGAAACGAAATAAGGGATTATCATAGGTTAAAGTGATAGTCAAAAGCTGGTTGCTATGTGACCTAAGTTCCTTGGATTGTATGGACACGAGTTGACAAATTTCTGTATGAGAAAAGTATGTTTTTCAAAGCTGAAACCAAAAAGCAATGTATATTTCAAGAGAGATCAACTCGACGAAAAAAAATTATATATCGTAAATTGTGTGTTTTAACGTGCTCTACATCTTTTGTGTTTCAGTTTTTGTCCATTCTTACGGTTTAGCAGTTATGCAATATTCCATAAAGTTCATCCAGAATAAAGTAGTCCTCAGAGGCTATTCCCAGAAAATTCAAGATATACATTTTATTTGTCAGGTAAATATCTTTAATATACGGTATTTTAATCAAAATCGTTAGAGCCATTTTTAAGAACATCAAAATTTTCGAAAAAAGTTCCATGTAAAGGGTAGTTGGGGGTGGGTGGATTTTCTTGAAAATATTCGTTTCGCATCCTTGGAAGATACCAAACTTAAATACCAAGTTTAGTATTCAACGGTGTATTTTCGTTTTGGGCTATGTTGCCATAGACACACACACACACACACACACACACACACGGACATTTTTCTACATTTTTTTTATTTAGGGAGTCTCGAAACACATTTCCGGTGAAATCTCGGTGTCGAATTTTTGGGTGCAATACAATACCTTCTCTATAAACTATGTATATAGTACGTATAGAGAAAGTAAAAATGTGTGCTTTAACCAGAAGTTTTGTGAATTGTTTGTATGCGAAATGTATTAGCACAGGCGGTTTAGCAGTTATGCAAAATTCCGTAAAATTCATCCAGAATAAAGTGGTCTTCAGAGGCTATTCACAGAAAATTCAAGTTATCCATTTTATTTGTCATGTAAATATCTTTAATATACGCGATTTTTTAATCAAACTTGACAGAGACAATTTTTAGAAAATCAAAGATCCTTGGAAGATACCAAACCTAAACACCAAGTTTGGTATTTAACGGACTTTTCGTTTTTGATCTATGCTGACCACAGCCACACAGACACATATACATGAATCTTTTTTCTGTAAATGTTTTTTTTGGATTCAGGGGGTCCTAAAACCTTTATTTCCGGTGAAATCTCGTTATCGCATTTTTGGTGGATTAAAATGCTTTCTCTATACACTAAGTTTCTGCAGTAAATACTATGAACTAGGTATGTTTAGTCTGAACCATTACATCACCGTCACCTTATGGAGCTAAGACCTCTCGATGGAACTTGTAAACTCATATCGATGCGCGCCAACTCTCAGTCACCGGTTCCTAATTATTATGTTGGACGTAGGCAGGCACCAAGCAACTTCCTAAGCCCATCAGACAGCACCAGAATGTAAAGAAGGTTTTCTCGGCGGAAGATACTTTCTTGAAGGAACTTTTCTCTCCAAGGATCGATTCTACATGTCGAGATGGTGAGAAATGAAACAATGGCATATGATACATTGGTGTATGGCTAAGAAAAACATAGCTAATAGTATTTAGCATACTGGAGAAAAATAGCACACAAATAGAGTTTGAATTTTTATTTTCTCTACTCATACTATGTACATAATGTATAGAGAAGGTATTGCATTCCACCCAAAAATTCGATACCGAGATTTCACCGGAAATACATCTTTTGGGTCCCCCTGAGTACAAAAAAAAACATTTTTAGAAAAAGGTCCGTGTGTCTGTGGACAGCATAGCTCAAAAAAGAAAAGACCGTTGGTATTTAAGTTTGGTATCTACTAAGGATGTGAAACGAAGACTTTCAAGAAAATCCCCCCACCCAAACTACCCTTTACCTGGAACTTTTTTAAAAAAATGTTGATTTTTCTCACAAATTGCTGTAACGATTTTGATTACAATATCGTATATTAAAGATATTTACCTGACAAATAAATTGTATATCTTGATTTTCTGGGAATAGTCTCTGAAGACTACTTTATTCTGGAGGAATTTTACGGAATTTTGCATAAACCGTAAGAGACAGACAAAAACTTACCACACACAAAATTTAGATCACGATAAAACACAGTTTAAGTGATGTAAATGTTTTTCGTGGAGTAATCGTTTTTGAGATATTCCTTGTTTTTGATTTCAGCTTTAAAAAAACTTATACCTTTCTCATACAGAAATTTGTGAACTCGTGTCTATACAAACAAACGAACTTCAGTCACATAACAACGAGCTTTTGACTATCACTTTAACCTATGGTACTCCCTTATTTCACTTCTACGTATAAGGAAGCAAGTAATAAGACTATTTCTGATAATTTTTTTTTCGATTAGTATTAAGTAAATAAAAGCATTAGCTTTTTAACAACAATTTGTTGCACACATATAGAAAAAGTCATGTGAATGGAACACATTAGATTTTTAGTCATAGAGGGTAGCTGGAGGTTCTCCTTCATATGGTAGTTTATTCATTGTATCCCCTATGAGTGGTTCGAAAGAGACATTTTAAATTAATCAATTGTAAAATTGTCATTACCATTATTATACAGGCTGTTCCCAAATGAATATAGGGATTTTAATGTTTTGTAGTACTTACAGTTTGTAACGTGCAGTTTTGCATGATATATCAACTGAAAGAGCAGCTCAAACAGTTTTGATAACGCATGCGTCGGTTGGTTTCATTTGTTTCGACTGTCTGCTGTTACAAAGAGCTTATCTCAAAATGGCGACTATGGAGCAAAAGATATTCTTTGTTTTACAGTTTCATAAGACTAAATCTGGTATTACAGTGCAACGAGCTTTCCATAGGGAGTTCAAAAACGATCTTCCAAATGATAACAACATCCGTAGATGGTTGCTCAGTTAAAACCACAGGCAGTGTGTTTAAAGGGAAAAATACGGGACGACCAAGGTTGACTACAGAACTTTCGAACGTGTAGCCCCCAGAAATATGTTCGAAAGACTAATAGTTGGGAATTAGGAATTGTATCTACGTGTGTATGGAACATTTTAAGGAAACGCTTACAACTACGTCCTTGTCCTCTACAGTTACCACAAGTTCTAAAGCCTACAGCTACACTTTGTTCCCACTTTGCAACTACAATGTTGCTGCATGACAATGAAGCATTTTTAAATCTTGTCGTCTTCAGTGATAAATCAACATTCTACCATTCGCTCATAATGTTCGGATCTGGGGGTCACAAAATCACAAGGAGTTTGTACAGTTGCAACGTGACTCCCCTAAATTGAACAATACTGTGACCGACCGCTGGATTAGCCGAAAGGGACCGGATGACAGAGCTTGTTTCGCATGGCCTCCACGTTCCCCAGACCTTACGCCGTGCGATTTCTACCTTTGGGAATTCGTAAAGGATCAAGTGTACGTCCTTCCACTATCAGCTGACGTCAGGAATTAAGACAGAGGATTGTAAGGGTTGCTGCAACACTTAGTCAAAACACACTAATCAAGAGTTAGGAAGAACTTGCTTATAGACTCGATGTGTGTTGTGTGGTGAATGGTATACACATTGAACATTTGTAAAAAGAAAAAAAAAAAAACAAACAAAAAAACCTGTATCAGTTGCTCTTGCATTTGATATATCATTCATGATTGTACGTTAAAAACTACAAAACATTAAAACCACCATATTCATTTGGAAATACTCTGTATTATGATCACTGTTCATCAAACATTTAGACAAAAATGTGGGCAAAATATGCTGGAGCAACATTACAAAATCAGGACACAAAAACCATTCCGTTTGATTACAGGACTCAGTATTTTCAATGGAGTTTCAGATAGAAACCTAAAATTTGGTTTGAATTTGTGTGTGTGTGTGTGTGGGGTGTATGTATGTATTCCGGAAGAGGTTTCATATGAAAACACTATGGGCTTATTGTGCGTCAGGAGAATAGAATGATATGAGAGTATCCAATGGGTGGCCGAAACCGACCGCGGGGAAAATGCCCTGTGGTGGTTCCCTTACATATTCCAAGCAGTTCACTTCAACACGGAGATCGCTAAGAGCTCGCGTCTTTGGCCTGACTGAACACCTGAACTCCCACTGACGTCTCCAGCGCCATCCTAACTCACGCGTCAAAGCGCATTTACCACCATAGAGGGGCGCCATCACTGAAGTCACACGACACTTACGATCCTAAAACAGACGGTTGTAATGGAGATGGGACAAGGAAGTCCTGGGGATCCAGGAAAACACACGAAAGAAACTATGGATCAGAGATGTCAGCCACGGAAATCCAATCCACGACCATCCGAATACTATATCAGACGAAACAACTGAGTCACCGTGCTTGGTAAATTTAGTATACCTTTTTATAGCAGTACCAATAGTTCAATCAATTTTGGCCCGATTTGCCACATTAAATTTAATATGTAGTGCAGTAAAATATGAAGTCTGACTACTCCTGCAAATAAACTTCACTTTCATCTAAAAAGTTAACTGTATTGTCCCAAATAATGGTATAAAATAACGATGGGTTTGCGTTTGAGTTTTGGAAAGGTAGAATCATACTGAAAATTGCCAACTACATATTGCCAAACGGTACGCGGTTCAAATCCTGGCCAATTTTTGCTATAACCGGGATTAGAACCATGCACCTTTCTACTATAACGTTAAATTTTGCACTCGTGATTCTACCTTTATAATCTTGTTCTGCACACGCAGGAACAATTGATCTCTAAGTTTGACCTACTTTAAACATACATTTTCCTATAGTTAAAATACATTCCAAAAATATATATGTTGTAAATATATAACTTTTTTACAATAAAATATAGCAGACAGAATAAAATCAATCCATACCGTAGTACTTATGCCCTAACTGCAAAAGAGGCCCAAAACTAACACTTCGATCAAAACGACCATTTAAATATCATATGTTTCTTATTTTCATCATACAAAAATATTTATCTTGAATTATCTGGGGCTGCCCTTTGATGCCCTGTTCCTTTTGGATAATTTAGAATATCTACTATAAGTAAAAACTAGACAACATTCAATTACACAAAAAATATAGCTAGATCTTGTTAAAAGCTCAAATTATGGCAAATACAATTTTTTGTGCAGTTAACTACTTCTCAGATACTCTTTGTTATTCGTTTCAATTATTAAATGGTATAAATTCTTCTCAAATGGGAAGTCGTTATTTGCTTTTCTTCCTCCTGGTCTAGCATAGAGAACGTCATTTCAAAATCGTCACATAGCAACCAGATCTGTAAATGACTGACTGTCACTTAAATTTAATTAGTCACGGAAATATGCAACCAAAAAGTATCTGCGTTTATCTTATTAACGTGAATTAGATAGAAGAAAAACAATTTAAAGGATAATTTATTGAAGAATGGATGGATACTCATGTGAATCTAACAAATATGATTTCTGCAATTATAAGAAAGCTCTTTTGAAATATAACAAATGTGTAATTAATAATTTCAATATATGCAGTTACACGATGTAAGTAAATTCATAGGCAAAATTTGTTCTTCTTAGCTTTTAACAATCATAATTTAAAAACAAAAAATCTGATGTATTCCATTCACATGACATGACTTCTTAACAAATTATTGTTAAAAACCTTATGCTTCTGCTTACTTCATGCTAATGCAGTAACAATTAGCACACATTTATTTCTTTGCTTCGTTAAAACCTAATATGCTGTTTCCTGATTCCCAGAAATGATCTACATACATTCTCAAGCCACCTTTAGATATCTGAACATACTAATTCTTATGAACTAAGTCTCGGGCTGAAATATTTTCTTGTAGACTGACTTCAACTTGATGGATTTTCTCTAACCCTTGGCTTGCTAATGACTCCTTGTCACCATAATATTTTAATTACTTTTTTCATAGTGTTCATGTGTATAGTTTCAGTTATTTCTGTTGTCTTTGTAGTTTTTGACCTACTCTTTACAGCATTAAGAATGGGGCGAACCTCAAGTTTATATATCCTAAGTTTTGTCTCTCTTCTCAAGAATATACGAGGGCCGTTTTTTTCAACCTCAGATAGGCTATAAATACAAGACAAGTTCATAGAAAATAATTATTTTATTACTAAAAGTTTTGTGGACTTATGGTTACTTTTTAACATAATCACCGAAAAGATTTAGACATTTATCGTACCTGTGCACAAGCTTTGCAATACCCGCTTCAAAAAATGTTACCGCCAATGATTTCAAATGAGCATTGACGTTGTTTTGAAGATATTCGTACTTTACGACGTTTGCGGAGAGCGATTCAAAACAAACGAAGAGGAATGCTGACTTCAGGAATTGTGTTGATCCATGACAACGCTCGTCCACACACTGCTGGCACAACCCATCGGCTACTTGAACAATTTCAATGGGACATTTCCCTGAACTGAAGACGTGGCTAGGAGGGCAGCACTTTCAAACCAACGAAGATCTTCAAAACGAAGTCAATGCTCATTTAAAATCATTGGCGGCAACATTTTTTGAAGCGGGTATTGCAAAGCTTGTGCACAGGTACGATAAATGTCTCAATCTTTTCGGTGATCATGCTGAAAAGTAACCATAAGTGTACAAAACTTTTAGTAATAAAATAATTGTTTTCTATGAACTTCTTTAATTTATAACCTTTTTATAAGTTGAAAAAAAAAAAAAACGGCCCTCGCATTATTCCCTCTGCTGTTGCTCCAGATATTCTTAATTTTTAATTACTTTTGGGTGGAAACTTCAAGATTTAAATCTCCATAACAGGTTATTGGAACGCCAAGATAATTAAGTCCCTTTATTTCTAATTATTAATTTAATGAGACGTTCCGGTATCCGGGAATAATAGATAATTCTCGAAACACTTGTATTGTACTATACATAGGGTACTCATATTTATTGGTTCACACTTGAACTAAACTGCTGGTATTGTATTTATTAGGTTTAACACTGAGAGATGTAGACATTTACATTGTTTTTACCTACGTACCTTGCAGAGAAGATATTGCACTCACCCAAAAATTCTATACGCAGATTTCACCGGAAATACACGTTTTAAGCTCTTCTGTATCCAGAAACAGCATTTTTAGAAAAAGGCCCGTGTGTCTGTGAACACGAATAAATCAAAAACAAAAATCCGTAAAATATCGAACTTAAGGATTCGATACGAAGATTTTGAGGACAATCCCCGCACCCAAAACTACCGTTTACATATCAAAATTCGACAATTTTTATTTTCTCAAAAATGACTCTAACGATTTTCATTAAAATACCGTATATTAAATATATTTACATGACAAATAAAATGTATATCCTGCGTTTTCTGAAGACCTCTTTATTCTGGAGGAAGTGTTTTGAATTTTACATAACTGGTAAACTGTAAGAGATAGACAAAAACTTACTTCTCAAAAAATGTACGCTGCGGACAATTTATGTCATTTACGTTTTTTTCGGGGAGTTGATATATTTGAAATATTGCAAGTTATGGGTTTTTTTCAGTTTTTTTACTTTTCACTGTGACAATTGGTCAACTCCTAACAGCCAGCCTAATGTATTCCGTTATTTCCCTTCTACTTACAAGAAAGCAAGTAATAAAATCATTTTTGATTATGTTTATCTCGTTCAGCATGCAGTAGATAGTAGAATAAGCTTTTTAACAAAAATGTGTTACTGAAATGTAGAGAAAGTCATGTGAATGGAACATCAAGTTTTTTTCTCGAAAATTTAATCTTCCGGCGCTCACTTTTTATTTGATGAAGGCTTCTTGCATTGCCCTGGTGTGTCCAGGAAGTTCAGGAAAATGACCGTGCACAGCTGCGAGAACATTCTCAATTTTCCAAATTGGTTCATGATACTTTCGTGCAGGGCTAATTTGCGACAGCAATTTTCACAGAGGTAGTTATTACCCTGCGGTTTTTTAAATATTCAATCAACCGTAATTATGTTTTTACTTGAAACGACAAGTCTATCAGGTTATTAGTGTTAGAAAGAACCCGTGGTTCTTGCCCCACTCTTAAGTATACCACATCTAAATCTGAGTTCAAAAATAAACATCTCATTTGCTGTGTAAGCTTTATTTGTTTCCTATTGTATTTTGCCATCGTTTATAAGAGTAATGGTCGATCTTGTTCAGTAACATATGCTTTTTACTTTCTCTGCTACGTATAATAAGTACGAAAAGTATTGTATTTCACCTACAATTAATCGGTGATTGCAGAAAGGTAATGAATCAGCTTTTATACGCATATAAATGATACATTTAGGAGTTGATGAATCATACGCCATTAATACATTGTTAAAATTAATTGTTAAACTCATTAATGGTAAGGCGGAATTTTTGCACAACTTAAAAAGGAGATTTCACTACCTACAAAACCCGCGTGTCTATTGCGTAAAGTATATATCAACATGAGGAAAATGGAGGACATATTTAAAGGAAAAAGTGCGTTGCTTCAGAACAAGTGAAGTGTTATGCAGAGAATTTGTAATGGCCTCCTTCCAGTTTTCATAAGGTCATCAAAATATATTTAAAAAAACTGCAATTGTTAGTGAAAGTTTGTAGCATTCTCAAGGTTTTCAAGGAAATCCTCCCAGCACAAACATTTTTCGAAGTTTTCGATTTTCTCTAAAATTACTCCAACGATTAAAGTTCCGTATATCAAGCATATTTACATGACAAATAAAAAGTATATTTTGAAATTACTTCAAATAGCCTCTGAAGTTTTCTTCATTTTGTAGGACTTTTGCATAATCGGTAAACCGTAAGAGAGAAACAAAATCTTGCTACACAAAAAATGTAGATATTGTTGAAAACAATTAATTTACGTTATATACATATAACTTTCTCTATACGTGCTATGTACATAAAGTATAGAGGAAGTATTGTATGACACCCAAAATTAGGCACAAATATTTACTGGAAGTATGTTTTGAGGTCCCCTCAGCCCAAACATTTTTTTTAAAAGATCCATATGTGTCTGTGTTAGCATAGCTCAAAAACTAAAATACCGTTAAATACCAAACTTGAAATTTCAGTGCGACTCGAAGAATTTCAAGAAAATCCCTCTACCCCAAACTACCCTTTAAATGGAAAATGTTTTGAAATTTGTTTTTCTCAAAAATGAATACAACGATTTTAATTAAAATATTATATGTTAAACTATTTATGTCACAAAAAATGTAGATATATTTTGGATTTTCTGGGAATAGCTTCTGAAGACACGTTCATTCTAGATGAAATTTGCTGAATTTTCCATAACTGGTAAACAGTAAGATATGCACAAAAACTTCTTAGAAAAAATCTGTAGATCTCGTTAAAACACACAATTTGCCATACACATTTTTGTTGCAGAAGTTTCCGTTTCATCTCTGCTTTGTGTTTCTGGAAATTGTTCACATATCGATCGGCTTTTAAAAGATTTGAGTATCACACCAGCTGTACATTTCTTTATTGCCCTTCTGCTTATAAGAAACTAAGTAGTTAGACCAATTGTGTTAATCTTTATATTTATAATATAGATAGAAGAATTACCTTTTGTAAGAATAGTTTGTTTGCAGAACAGGCAGAGAAGGTCATATGAAAGCAACACATAGTTTTTTTTAGAGTTAACAATTTCCGAGGTATTCCTTGTTATTGGTGTTGGAATTTCCAGTACTTAGACTTTCTCAAATGCGAAGAGAAGGGAATTTCAATGACATCACATAGCTTCTAGTTTTAAAAGATTTGATTATCCTTTAACCTAATATATCCCCTTATTTCCAAGGCAATAAAACCATTTCTACTAATGTTTATCTCAATAACCTTTTGCAAGAACAGTTCGTTGCAAACTGGGTAGAAAAAGCTATGTGAATAGAACAGCTAGTTTTTTTCTTTAAACTTCTGAGTTTACCATTGGTCACACCCACTACAACTTGATTTTCAGGACCACAATGGCCGTCGCAGCAAAGAATTATGTTACTTTGACCACATCTGTATGTTTGTCCTTGACCCCAGCACAAGACAATGGCGCCCTCATAAAAAAACATTAAAAAATAAACAATACGAAGCACAACTGGTGCCAGCCGGAAATTCCGAAAGCCAATGTAACGCGGGCATTAACAAGAAAATTATAAGATTTTGCGAAAATATAACTGCCACGTGGCAGTTAGATTATTCAGCATTTTGTTCCATTGCATAGTTATCAGTTCTGTTTCTCAAATGTTTAATTCATAAGTGTATTCTTCTTGCTCCTTTTCATTACGTACATTAACCGCCATCTTGTTATCCGTCCGGCTTGCATCATCCTGAATCACAACGAATAGAGGGAAGTCATGAATGCACACGTCCACGTGCATAACTTGCATTGATTACGAAAAAGCATTCGACAATGTGGATAGGTAAAAACTACAGTCTAAAGGAATAGCACAAAGTTTAATCAGAGCAATACAACGCCTATACATAACCGCAGAAACAGTGTAAGAATTGAATCCTCCAGAAATTCAAGAAAACCAACATAAGGAGTAATCAAGGTTGGCTAATATCCAATATTATTTAACTTATTCATAAATGATTAATTCAAAGAATGACAAGGACAATTGAACGCACATTATTCGCTGAACAATAGCTGTTTGGACACATTGTTAACAGATGAGCAAGTTGTACTTGCCGACTTGGAAGATAAAAAATCTGATGTGTTCCATTCACATGACTTTCTATACATCTTTGCAACAAATGATTGTTGAAAAGCTTAGGCTTCTATTTATTTCATGTTAATCGAGAAAAAATTAGCAGAAATAGTCTTATTACTAGCTTCCTTATAAGTAGAAGCGAAATAAGGGAGTACCATAAGTACCATTAAAGTGATAGTCAAAAGCTGGTTCCTATATGACTGAAGTTCCTTTATTTGTATGACAAAAGTATAAGTGTTTCAAAGCTGAAACCAAAAACAAGGAATATCTCAACAATGATCATCTCCACGAAAAAAAGTATATAACATAAATTGTGTGTTTTAACGTGCTCTAAATTTTTTGTGTGGTAAGTTTTGTCCATATCTTACGGTTTAGCAGTTATTCAAAATTCCGTAAAATTCATCCAGAATAAAGTAGTCTTCAGAGGCTATTCCCAGAAAATTCAAGATATACATTTTATTTGTCAGGTACATATCTTTAATATACCATATTTTAATCAAAATCGTTAGAGCCATTTTTGAGAAAATCATAATTTTCAAAAAAAGTTCCATGTAAAGGGCAGTTTGTGTAGGTGGATTTTTGACAAAATCTTCGTGACGCATCCTTGGAAGATACTGAACTTATATACCAAGTTTGGTATTTTGCGCATTTTTCGTTTTTGAGTTATCGTCTTCAAAGTCTTTTTGAATACAGGGGATCCTAACATATATTTCCGATATATATATATATATATATATATATATATATATATATACATACAATTGAAATTGACCACTGATAGGGCTGTTCGCTATGTTCTAAGTAGTGCAGACTATGGAGCTAAGGTACCTAGAAAGAAACCATACATCAGCAAGAAGAACAAGAAAGTCAGGCCTGAATTTGCTCGAGAGCATCTAAGCAAGAACACGAGTTTCTGGGACAGGGTACTGTTCACAGATGAACGTAAATTTAATGTATTTGTAAATGTTGGCAGAATTTTGGTGTGGAGAAGACCAAATACTGAGCTTGAACCCAAGCACCTTCAAGCCACAGTGAAGCATGGTGAAGGAGGAATTATGGTATGGGGATGTATGGCTACATCTGGTGTTGGGGAACTTGTTTTTGTTGAAGGTAACATGAAAAGATTTCAATATATAAATATCCTAAAGAATAATCTGCAAAAGAGTGTTGATAAATTGAGTTTAGGCACAGATTGCTATTTTCAACAAGACAATGATCCTAAGCATACGGCGGAAATTGTTCGTTTGTGGTTGTTGTACCATACTCCCCACGTTCTCAAGTTTCCAGCACAGAGTGCAGACCTTAATCCAATTGAACATTTTGGGATACCCTTGAAAGAATGGTCCGAAAGCACGACAGACGAAGTAAGGCAGCTCTGAAACAATGTGTTCAGCAAGAATAGTAAAATACTACCTAGAGACTACAAAAAGTCTGGTTCATTCCATGCCAAAGAGGTTAACAGAAGTAATACGTAGAACAGGAATGCCTACAAGGTATTACTTTTGTTATTGTATTGTATTTAAACTGTCATTTTGTTTGAGTGTATGAATACTTTTTTCCTTGTTGTGAGAAGCCAGCTGGTACAAATGTTTTATTTACTTTTTGAAGAGGAGTAATTTAGGTTATGCGTTTATATGTATAGATTCAGGAGGAAATACCATTCGGTTAGTTTACCATATAACCTTCTGGATGTTAACTTTAGTTATAATAAATTAAGTTTTTCTACATAAACACTGGTGTATGAATACTTTTTTCCATGACAGAGTGTTTCAAAAATACGGGGCATAATTTCAGGTATGTATTTTCCACATGTAGACAATCAAATTAGTTCATTATAACATGTGTCCGGAAATGCTTCATTTCCGAGTTATGGCCTTCACAACATTGAAATTCACTGGAACGTTTTTCTTTCCGCAGGTTGTTGTCATTACAGAAGATGTTCAAAATGTCCACCTCCTGCTTGAATACAGACCTCACATCGATGTCTCATTGACCTGCGAACACGATCCCAAACTCCAGGAGTATTGCGTATGTCCTCACAACTTGCCACAATTCGATTCCGAAGGGATTCCAAATCCGACACGGGAGACGAATAAACCAATGATTTTAAAGGCCCCACAAGTAGAAATCGAGAGGGTTCAGATCAGGTGAGCGTGGAGGCCAAGCAATTGGGCCACCTCTACCTATCCATCGATCAGGAAACCTTCGATTCAAGTACCGGCGAGCCGTAAGACTGAAGTGTGCAGAAGCGCCATCATGCAAGAAGTGAATGTGTTGATGATTGCTCAGTGGAGTCTTCGAAAACGTCAGCTATGGTGTTTTCCAAGAAGTTTGTGTACGCCTGCCCCATAAGTCTGTTTACAAGTACGTGGGGTCCAACTAATCGATCACCAATGATACCGGCCCACATGTTGAGGGAGAACCGCACCTGGTGATGAGATACAACAGTTGCACGTGGGTTTTCATGCGACCATACATGCTGATTGTGGAAATTTGTTATGCCATCTCTTGTGAACTGTGCTTCATCTGTAAATAATACGACGGCAGAAAAGTTCGGATTTACACCACACTGCTGCAAGAACCACTGACAGAACCTAACTCGTGCAGGGTAATCTGCTGGTGACAGGGCCTGTACACGTTGCAAATGATAAGGATACAATTGATACTCGTTCAACAGTCTCCAGAAAGTCGTATGAGGAACATTGACTTGCAACGCTAACCGTCGTGTGCTGATAGACGGAGTCCTGTCCACAGCCTCCAGAATCTCCTCCTGCACTTCTGGAGTTGTAGATCTTGGTCGTCCCCTTCCCAAACCAGGAGAGGTGAATGTTCCATACTCCCACAGACGGGAATGGAGACGTACAAATGTCTTCCGATCTGGACATTGTCGCTGTGGGTACCTCTCCTGGTACAAACGCCAGCGCAGCATTGCCGTCCGCCTTACCGTACATGAAGTGTATCTCTGCCAGCTCTTGATTTGAATACATGTCGCACAGTCTTAACGCCTAAAGAACACTGAATGTAACCTTCCTCAGAATGAACTATCAGAGCGCCCTCCTAATGTCTCCTTTGACGGCAAAGACCTGCGGAAAGAAAAACGTTCCAGTGAATTCCAATGTTATGAAGGCCATAACTCGGAAATGAAGCATTTCCGGACATGAACTATTTTGATTGTCTACAGGTGGGACTTTCAATGTTGTAAAGGCCATAACTCGGAAATGAAGCATTTCCGGACACATGTTATAATGAACAATTTTGATTGTCTTCATGTGGGAAATACATACCTGAAATTATGCCCCGTATTTTTGAAACATCCTGTATATATAGTTGTAGAAGAACATAAGAGTAGTGGCATTAATTCTGGACATCTTTTTGGTTAAATTAACCTTCATTCAAATCTCATTGAGAATCATTCTTTTCTGATAAATTATATCCAGGAAGGTAACCATTACCAGTGTTAAACCTTTTACCATAAACTGCAGATAGCTTGGCCCTTAATGGGTTACTTTGATCGAGCTTTGGAAAATATATTGTTTTATAAATATAAAAGTATTTATTTAATATTGTATTCAGTGTGAAAATCGGAATTGTTGCTCTCACCTTACATAGAGGTGCACAAATTTTGGGCTATCTAGCAAGTTTAGGATTATGAAATTTAAATACCGTAAGCAACACCATAAACACCTAATTTTAAAGATACTAGATTTCCCTAATTTTGAGTCCCCTGTTATACGAGAGTAATCATGTATTATATTTCATATTGCATACACCATAACATGAAAAGTATATTTGGGAATTATATATTTTATTGTATACTGCATCCAAAATTATATATAATAAATTATTAATTGCGTATAGAACAGGGCCAAATTTGGGGAACTCTGGTATTTCTAAAATTATGGTGGTCAAGCAGTTGAATTTTCATAATCCCAAAATTAATAGATTTCTTCAAATGTTGAGCTTCTTTGTGTCACATGAGAGGAATAAATCACATTTTCACGTTGGATACAATATAAAATAAAATACGAGAATATGTGTATATTTATAAAATAGTAGGTTCCAAAGTTGGGTCCAAGTATCCCATTAAGAGCCAAAGCTTCATTTAGGGGTAAAGAATTCGATACTGCATTATGATAGCACTTGTAGGCTATAATTTATCAGATAAGAAGGATTCTGAATGAGGGTTGAAAATTTGAAATTTAATTTTAGCAAAAAGTGTCCAGAATTAATGCCACTAATATATATTAGACCAAATTAATTCTTTTGATTGTTTAGTTACAACCTCTCTCCCCTATGGATTTTGAAAATAAAATGACTAAATGTCAGCAATTCCTAAGCACTACTAAAACTAACGTTATTAAAGACAGTTACTATTGTAAAATTTTACAAACATTTTATATGGATATGTGGCACGAACACTCGCCGCAACACAGGTTACAAGACTAGAAATAGCAGAGATGTCCTAAGACCATCAGCAGATTACAGACTATCTGATCATCAAAAACATGAAGACATTTGCAACAATAGTAGGTGACCGAGCCAGTCATGCGTTTCGTCTGGGACTGGTATTCAGGAGGTCAAGGGATCCGGTCTCCGCGGCCGACCTCTTTGACCCTTGGGGGTTTTCCCGGATCATTATTCGAATCATCATTCCCCCGAACTTCCTGTCCATCCTTTCATCTTGACTTCATCCCAACCGTCTCTTTCAGGGTTGTGTCGACAAAGACTGCGGTAGAGGCGCTAATTCATGGAGGTGACTGCGCTTTGAAAATGCGGCTCTCGACGCGGGATTTTTCGCAGACGCAGGAGGTCTTGCCGTGACTGAGTGGCGGGCTCCTTGCGCTCCCCGCGTCGAGAAGAAGAACTGTTTGTGAAATGTTGGGGACCCTCCATGACGGCTTTCTCCTTGTCCGGATGCTGGCCACCCTCTGAAATTACACTCAGCCCACCTTCCTCCAGGGATCTGACGCACAATAAACCCACAGGTGCATTGTGGAATACCTCGACTAACGTACACAACACGCAATAATAGATATATACAGCAGAAGCTGGCACAACTATGTGATCAGAATGTCCTCATTTAAGTTTCTAAACTGCCCACAAAGAGGAAGGAAAAACATCAGCATACGAGCAAGATTGGAGAGACCATTTAAATCCAAGATACAGAATTAGGAATGGCCTAATCCTAGCATATGATTATGATGATAATGATAATGGCATAATCATCAACTTAAGGTTGTATAATAGTGTTTTAGTTATTATTGTTTTGTACTTGTTGCAGTTTTGCATGACAAATGGTGTCAGTTTATGTAGCTACTCATAATGACGCGTCTCTTTTTATACCTAAGAAATGAAACACATGCAGTCTCCGTTTTCTCCTGTCTGCATGGTTACTGTGCTCGCATGTTGCCAGAGGGCTGTGGTTAAAAGGACTCCTTGTCCAATGGTTCAGCAACTTAATTTAATCTCCCATTTTCTCTTACAGAAGTCAACATCTGACGTTTATATTTTATTCCCACAGAAAAAAAAAATCTGATTTGTGACACTCACATTATTTTCTCTAGCTACTCTACGAACAAACTTCTTAGGAAAGATAATTCTTCTTTCAACACCATGCTAATCGAGATAAACATTACCAGCCTTGTTAGTAGAATGGAACTAAGGGAATGCACTAGGCTGAAGTAAAAATTGAAATGGCGTGTTATTTATGGACGCTCTTTAACTGCTGTGGTTCTCAGCGTCCCATTCTATATTGGGCGTGAAAGACCGCTTAATTTTGCTCAGAGGCCTCTCTATCAGGCTTGAGGTTCTTTTACGTGCCGTAAATCTACGACACGGGACCAACGGCTTTACTTCCCTTCCGAAGGAAGCCATGCTAAGGATTTTTACACCCGAAAAAATCCATCGTCCTCCGCCGGGTTTGAACCCGCGACCTTGGGTATATGAAGCTAGCATGATAACCATTACACCACGGAGGGCGATACTAGGCTAAAGTGATAAGTCAAATATTTTAAAATGCTGTCGTTATGTGATTGCCATTGCAAATCGCTTCTTTGCTTGGCCAGAAGTAGAACAAAAGAAAAACGGACACTTCCGTCTGAGTAAAGTATAAGTACTTCACAATTGAAACTAATAACAAGGAATACCTCGAAAACGGTAAGCTCCACGAAGAAACTGTATTTGATATAACTTGTGTATTTTAACAAGATCTATATATTTTGTATTGTAATTATTTGTCTATCTGTTGCGGTTTACTAGTTAATCCAAATTAAGCAAAATTCATCCAGAATAAACAGGTCTTTAGAAGCTATTCCCACAAAATTCAAGATATACATTTTATTTGTGATAGAAATGGCTTTAATATGTAGTGTTTTAATCAAAATCGTTTGAGCCATTTTTAAGAAAAACAAAATTTTCGAAAATTTGTCCATGTAAAGGGTAGTTAAGGGTGGAGGGATTTTCTTGAAAATGTTCGTGTCGCATCTTCGGAAGAGACGAAACTTAAATACCAAACTTTGGTATTTAACCGTCTTTTCGTTTTTGAGCTATGCTGTCCACAGACCCACACACGGACCTGTTTCTGAAAATGCTTTTTTGATTCAGGGGGTCCTAAAGCATGTATTTCCGGTGAAAACTCGACATCGAATTTTTTGGGTAGTGTTTAACGCCCGCTTTTACTGATCTGGCACCGCAGGCGATGACACTGATGATACATGAAGATAGAGCCCCGGTGGAATCTGATGGCGGGGGAAACCGGAGAACCCGGAAAAACCCCGCCCCAGCGCCGCTATGGCCACAACAAATCTCACATGCGGTCGCTAGGTGAGAGGCAAGTGGTCTGGCCTCTCGGCATGACGCGGCCTTCGAATTTTTGGGTGTAATACAATACTTCTCAATCCCTATGCACGTTGCATATACGGGACTAGAGAAAGTTAAAATTCAGCTGACGCTTTAAGACATACTGGAAAACTTCCATGCAGGTTACTGCTGTCATGTACTTTCCGAAAAAAGTGTATAATCTACACAGTGGGCTGTAAAAGATGCCATATAACGTAAATGTTTATACCGCGCCCACAAGTTTATTTCATAATTCTTAATGTCAGGTTTGAAAAGTGCAATAATGTCTTATTAATATCTGTTTCTTTACTTTCTCTACACGCACTATGTACATTGTATTGCATCCAAAAAGTCCATACCGAGATTTCACATGTTTTGAGTCCGAAAATCCAAAAAAAGCATTTTTGGGAAAAGGCCCATGTGTGTGTGTGTGTGAGGTCTCTGTCGACAACATAGCTCGAAAACGAAAAGACTGCTAAATACCAAACTTGGTATTTACGTTTGGTATCTCCCAAGGATGCAACATGAAGATTTTCAGTAAAACCCCTACCCCAAATACCCTTTACATGGAAAACATTTCGAAAATTTTGATTTTCTCAAGAATGGCTCTAACGTTGTTAATTAAAATCTCTTATATTTATGATATTTGCATTACAAATAAAATGTATATCTTGAATTTTCTGAAAATAGCCTCTGAAGACCACTTTATTCTGAATGAATTTTACGGAATTTTGCATAACTGCTAAACCGTAAGAGATGGGCAAAAACTTACCACTGAAAAAATGTAGAGCACGTTAAAACACAAATTTTATGTTAGATACATTTTTTTTTCCCATGGAGTTCTCAAAAACTTCCTGACGCATGCCTAAACTTAAATACCAAGTTTGGTATTTTAGGGACTTTTCGTTTTTTGAGTTTTCATGTTCAACACACACACACACAAACGGACCTGTTTCTTAAAATACTGTTTTTTAGATACAGGGGATCCTAAAACGTATATTTCCGGTGAAATCGTGGTAATGAATTTTTGTGTGGAATGCAAAACCTTCTCTATAGACTGTGTGCAGAGAAAGTAAACATCTGATGTGTTCCATTCCCTTGACTTTTTGTATATTGCTAAAACAAATTATTGTTCAAAAGCATATTCTTCTATCTACTTTATAGATGACCAGGATAAACATTAGCAGAAATTGTCTTAATTACTTGCTTCCTTATAAGTAGTAGGAAAATAAGGGAATACACTAGGCTAAAAGGATATTAAATTTTCTCAGCTCGCCTGGGTAGTGTGGTGTTAGCGTGTTTGGTTCACATTCAGAATGTCGTGAGTTGGTATCTCGCTTAGGGTGAGCTACCCGGATACGGTTTTTACGGGTTTTTCCCCTTTTGCTGAGAAGACGAATGTCGAGTAACTTTAAGCTCCATGGACTCCGAAATCATTTGAGCATCATTTCACCAATTTGCCATTTGGTTGAAATGTGCTTCTATGCAAAACCAGGGCATTACAACTTTCCGTGTGAGAAATGTTCAAGTATTTTAAACCTGAAACAAATAACAAGGAATATCTCAGAAATGGTAAACTCCACTTAAAAATGTATGACATAGATTGTGTTTTAACGTGACCTACATTTTTGTCTATTTCTTACGGTTTACCAGTTATGCAAAATTCAGCAAAATTCATCCAGAATAAAGTAGTCTTCAGAGGCTATTCCCAGAAAATTCAAGATATACATTTTATTTGTCACATAAATATCTTAAATACACGATCTTTTAATTAAAATTGTTAGATCTATTTTTGAGCAAATCAAATTTATTAACATTTTTTCCATGTAAAGGGTAGTTAGGGGCGGGAGGATTTTTCTCAAAAGCTTGTTGTCGCATCCCTGGAAGATCTAAACTTGAATACCAAGTTTTGTATTTTACCGACTTTTCGTTTTTGAGTTATTGTGTTCATAGACACATGGACACGCGGACACACACACGGACCTTTTTTTTGGATTCAGGGGACCCAAAACATATATTTCCGGTGCAATCTCGGTATCGAATTTTTGGGTGGTATGCAATATCTTCTCTATACAGTATATAGTATGTGTAGAGAAATTAAAACTCTGATGTGTTCCATTTAGTTGACTTTACATCTCTGCAACAAATTATTATTGAAAACCTTATGCTTCTATTTACTTCATGCTAATTGAGAAAAAATTAGCAGAAATAGTCTTATTACTTGCTTCCTTGTAAGTAGAAGCGAAACAACCATAGGTTAAAGTGATAGTCAAAAGCTGCTTGCTATGTCACTGAAGTTCCATTGTTTGTATGGAGAGGAGTTGACAAAGTTCTGTGTGAGAAAACTAAGTTTTTTAAAGCTGAAACCAAAAACAAGGAATATCTAAAAAACGATCAACTCCACGAAAAAATGCACATAACATAAGTTGTGTGTTTTAAGTTGCTCTACATTTTTTGCGGGGTAAGGTTTTCTCCATCTCTTATGGTTTAGCAGTTATGCAAACTTCCGTAAAATTTATCCAGAATAAAGTAGTCTTCAGAGGCTATTCCCAGAAAATTCAAGATATACATTTTATTTTTCAGGTAAATATCTATAATGTATGTTATTTTAATCAAAATCGTTAGAGCTATATTTTTTGAGAAAATCAATTTTTTTAAAAAGATCCATGTAAAGGGTAGTTTGGGGTGGGGGATTTTTCTCAAAAGTTTTGTGTCGCACCCCTGAAAGACACTAAACTTAAAAACCAAGTTTGATATTTTACAGACCTTTCGTTTTAGAGTTATTGTGTTCACAGACTCACGGACACGGGGACACACACGGACCTTTTCTGAATTCAGGGGACTCAAAACGTATGGAATTTTTGGATGGAATGCAATATGTTCTCTATACACTATGTACATAGTACGTGTAGAGAAATTAAAAAGGGGAGGGTGTTTCTTATAATAAACACAATGTACCCACATAATAATGCCTCTAGGTCGCCCACCGTATTTTAGACAAAGTAGCACGAATGAACAGGGTCTTGATAAAGTCACTAAGGTGCTATTTATTTAGTAATAATGTAGACGTTGTAAGCGACTTGTTGTGGTCTTGCAGATAGTATAGCGAGATATTATTCTCAGCTGCACAATAGAGGTGATTACATGTCTGCAGACACGAAATGTGCGGTTACTAGGGTAGTTGTATCACTTGTTTCTCCCTGCACTCCACGTCAGCAGTAAATTCCATGTCGCTGCAGTCTTTCGTCTTTCCTTGCCAAACCACTTTTACTTTCTTAACCTAGAAGTAGAACATTTCACCAAAACATTTGCTACTGCAATTTCTCGGCAATACGTATTTTGAAACTGCTAATCGAGATAAACTTTAGCAGAATGTTCCTTGTAAGTAGAAGGGAACTAAGGGAATGTACTAGGCTACAGTGATTGTCAAATGTTTTAAAAGTTGTCGTTATGCTATTGTTATTGCAAATCACTTCTTTGCTTGACCAGGAGCAGAACAAAAGAAAAACGAACACTTCCTTCACAATTGAAACCAATATGAAGGAATATCTCGGCAACGGTTGCCTCTACAACAAAAACGTAAAGGTCATAAATTGTGTATTTTGTCGTGATGTACATTTTTTTGTGTAGTGAGATTTTTTTCTATCCCTTATGGTTTAGCAGTTAAGCAAAATTCATCCAGAATAAAGAGGTCTTCAGAGGCTATTCCCAAAAAATTCGAGATATACATTTTATTTCGTACATAAATAGCTTTAATATACGGGATTTTAATCAAAATCGTTACAGCCATTTTTAAGAAAATCAAAATTTTCAAATTTTTTCCATATAACGGGTAATTTGTGGTGGGGGGGACTTTTTGGAAAATCTTCGTGTCGCATCATTGGAAGATACTAAACCTAAATATCAAGTTTGGTATTTAACGGTCTTTTCGTTTTGGGGCTATGCTGTCCACACACACACACACACACACACACACACACACACACACACACACACACACACACGGACCGTTTTTTAAAAATGCTTTTTTCGGACTCATGGGACCCCAAAACACATATTTCCGGTGAAATCTCGGTATCGAATTTTTGGGTGCATTACAATACCTTCTCTATACCTGTGTACATTGTACATATGGGGCTGAGAAAGTAAAAATTGTGTTACGTTCACATGACTTTGTCGCATCTCTTTCGTCTACCTTGGAGTCGGTCTGGATTAGCGCCAGTGAAATACTTTATAAACAAGCGTGTCATACCTCTCTATAGTTCTCTGGTGCGCCGGCTATGCTCATCCATGTAAAACACACAAATTTGACTCTCACTGAAGGGAGAAAGAATGACTGGGGCATGTCACACTGGGTAGACTCACAAACAGAAGTACTTCACTTTAATTGATACTTTTTATTGATACTTGTTATTATTGAGGCACTAATCCGTCGAGCGACTCCCGACTTAGTTCTTGTAGATGTAGAAATATATGCTTATAGCTAGTGCTATTTCCGCTGCCTACGAAGTTTTCAATTCTACAATCGTCGACAGTTATCGCTTACTTCCCTATTACGCTACATATCAATTCATGCGATAACTGCAGAATGTCACCTAATCAGCACCAACACTACAACATCCACGTACATACAACATACAGCATACCGCTAACAGCATATTTTCTTGTGTTCGCACCGCTTATATACCTAAAATATTAAATCTTAGGGCTCATTTCTGATTGGTTGCAAAGTAGCGCAAAAATAAAACCGTCACATGGTTAATTTTGGAAGTTAATTGTATTACACTCACGTGACCGCTCTTTATAATGAAAAAGACCCGAGCTACTAACTTCTAAGGAAAAACCCTGTCTCTGTGAAACTCCCTGTTACTTAGACCTTTAATGCACCAAAACCTTGCTTTTGCAAAAACATTATTTGTGTTTCTGGATTAACAAAAGAAGTAACCTTGGTATATGCAGTAACAACTTCTCACCCTAATGTTTTGTGTTCTGCAGTCTGCCCAGTCTTGACTACTGAAACAGTTATATTTCCTATGTTAAACCTGTGCAAAGTAATAATTAAAATAATACAATAGAAAGCGTGCTAATATACTGCTGCAACTTTCTCTATCTTGTATCTTGACGTGGGTATATTTTATACTTGCTGCATGGCCGCGCCGTGGCCGAGTGCATAAACCACACGCCTCTCACCAACACCAAAGGTTCGATCAGAAGCGACTGCCTGTGGAATTTTCTGTTGGACAAAGCGACATAGGGACAGTTTTTCTCCGGGTTCTCTGGTTTCCCCCGCAATCGCATTCCACCGGTACTCCATCTTGCGGCGGCAACATAGGGGTACCGGATTCGTATTCCTCTTGCAGGTTTAGGATATTTAGGAAAGGTGTTGAGATGTGGGGTGCTCTAGTACAGGATTTTGTTAGCATGGACTCTTTTTAGGTGTGGTTAGACACAAGTGATTTTCTTCAAGTTCCAAATTATTTAGGAACTTATTTAATCTTGTTCGGCCTTTTGTGTCGTCGAAAACACACAGGTATTCCTCCTAAATTTTCCCTTTTCAAGCACGCTTAACTTTTGACCGTCTGCTGGTGTATCAAATAAACACTGTTCCTATCGTGGCCGTATGTAGCCCGTTCATTTCTACCGCGGACTCGGTTATCACGTCTTACCTCTGTGCATCTTCCAGAGCTAGTGAGTTCGTCCGTATTAAAATGCCACTAGCCCGTCCGGCTCCACCACGGACCTAATTATCACATCTTATCTACGTGGTTGTTCCATACTTAGTGCCAAAGGTGTCACTCGACCAGCAAGGGAGTTGTTTCCTTGTTATGTCCACCCTAGGGCAGTGTAACTTCACCCCTTCAGTTCAATGTGCTTCCCTTAACGGTACTATCCTACCTGAGTCGCTTGTCAGCTCGTGTCCTCGCCTTCTTAGACGTGTTTTACAATATTCCTTTCCTAGTCATTTTTATAGCCTAACCTGCATGGAAATGAATTTCATCCACATGGCAACCAGCTTTTAAAATACTTAACTATCGTTTTAGCCTAGTGTATTACCTTATTTTTCTCCTACTTACAAGGAAACAAGTAATTAACACAACTTCTGCTAATGTTTATCTCGATTATCATAAAGTAGATAGAATATGCTTTTAACAATAATTTGTTACAGCGATGTAGCGAAAGTCATGTGAAGGGAACACTTCAAATTTTTTTGTGGTACCGTTCACAGCAGACAGAATCGGTGGTGCATCTACTAAAGTAATTCTGCTCAATGAAGAATGTTTGATTTAATATTAATGAGAGTAGACGCAACAAACATTAAAATGCTGTTTAGATCACATTAGAATTTGGCTGTGGAAAATGGTAAATTAAACATTCCATAACGGATATTAGAGGTCCTTCTCTCCTGTATCAAGGACTATTCATGAAAAAATAGCTTAAACATAAGTTTCATTGCTTATACACTAAAGAAATTGCTTATCTGATATTTTAAAAACGAATATATTAATATTATGGAGAGTTTACAAATCGGCAAATGTCACATGTAGTTTTTTCGCTTTCCTATTACATTTGTAACATTTTGGGTATTATATTTTCCTTGTAACTCAAGCTTAATCGCTGCCAGACAATGAATATGGAAGGAAGCTTCTTTAATTTATGTTTACTATGATGTTTGTTTAATTTTGTTTTTCCTTTTTCTAGGTAAGTTCAAGAAAGTACTCTGTTGTTCAAGAGAAAACTTCAACCAAAACGTAAGTAGATTTTCCTGTGTGGTAAGACACTCCTGATAATACACAGGAAATTTCATAAATAGCCCAAAATCAATTTTTACTTTCTCTACACGCACTATGTACATAGTGTATAGAGAAGGTATTGTATTGCACCCAAAAATTCGATACCGAGATTTCAAAGGAAATGCATGTTTTGAAACTTCCTGAATCCAAAAAAGTAACATTTTTTAGAAAAATGTCTGTCTGTCTCTGTCTGTGTGTGTCTGTGGGCAGCATAGCTCAAAAACGAAATGACCGTTAAAAACCAAACTTGGTATTTAAGTTTGGTATCTTCCAAGGATGTGACATGAAGATTTTCAAGAAAATCCCCCACTCGAAACTACCCTTTACATAGAAACAATTTCGAAAATTTTGACTTTCTTAAAAAAGGCTAAAGATTTTGATTAAAATACCTTATATTTAAGATATTTACTTGCCAAATAAAACGAATATCTTGAATTTTCTGGGAATAGCCTTAAAAAACCTGTTTATTCTGGATGATTTTTACTGCATTTTGCATAACTGGTAAACCTAACAGACAGACAAAAACTTACTACAGAAAAATGTAGATCACAATAAAACATACAATTTATGTCATATACATTTTTTTCATGGAGTTGATCGTTTTTGAGATATTCCTTGTTATTACTTTCAGCTTTAAAACAACTTACACTTTTCTCATACAGGAATTTGTCAACTCCTGTTCATACAAACAAAGGAACATCAGTCACATAGCAACCAGCTTTTGACTTTCACTTTAACCTATGGTACTCCCTTATTTCGCTTCTACTTACAAGGAACCAAGTAATAAGACCATTTGTGCTATTTTTTTCTCAATTAGCATGAAGTAAATTGAAACGTTAGCTTCTTAACAGTAATCTATGGCAGAAATGTAGAGAAAAAGTCATGTGAATGTAACACATCAATTTTTATTATATATTTTCCTATAGGTTCGAGAGGAATAAGGTAATACACTAGTGTAAGGGATAGTCAAATATTTAACAGCTGTGATGATCTGAAATTCCGTTTTATTTTAATCACCAGGATGAAAAAAAAGAAAATGAAAAACGAATGAGGAATTAGCATTTGAAAAAATCTGATGTATACCATTCACATGACTTTCTCTACATCTCTACAAAAAATTATTCTTAAAAAGCTTCTATTAACTTCATGCTAATCAGTAACAAAAATAGCAGAAATAGTCTTATTACTTGCTTCCTTGTAAGTAGAAGCGAAATAAGGGAGTATCATAGGTTAAAGTGATAATCAAAAGCTCGTTGCTATGTCACTGAAGTTCCTTTGTTTGTATGGACCGCACTTGACAAATCCTGTAGCAGAAACCAAAAATAAGGAATGTCTCATAAACGACGAACTCCTCGAAAAAAATGTATATAACAGAAATTGTGTTTTTTAACGAGTTCTACAGTTTTTGTGCAGTAAGTTTTTGTCCATCTCTTACGGTTTAGCAGTTATTCAAAATTCATTAAAATTCATCCAGAATAAACTACTCTTCAAAGGCTATTCCCAGAAAACTCCAGATATACATTTTATTTGTCAGCTAAATATCTTTGATATAAGAAATTTTAATCAAAATCGTTAGTCATTTTTGAGAAAATTGAAATTTTCGAAAAAAGTTCCATGTAAAGGGTAGTTTGGGGTGGGGGGATTTTTCTCAAAATCTTCGTGCCGCATCCCTGGAAGATACTAAACTTAAATACCAAGTTTGGTATTTTCCCGACTTTTCGTTTTTGAGTTATCGTGTTCACAGACACACGGACACACACACACACACACACACACACACACGGACCTTTTTGTGAAAATGCTTTTTTTGGATATTGGGGACCCTAAAACATATATTTCCAGTGAAATCTCGGTATCGAATTTTTGGGTGGAGTGCAATACCTTCTCTATACACCATGTACATAGTACGTATAGAGAAAGTAAAAAGTATAAGTATTGGAAAATTTAAATCAATGGTAATGGTTAACTCCACAAAAAAGTTATTTGGCGTAAATTCTGTGTTTTGACGACATCTACATTTTTACTTTCTCTATACGTACTATGTACATAGTGTATAGAGAAGGTATTGCACTCCACCAAAAAATTCGATACCGAGATTTCACCGGAAATATATGTTTTAGGGTCCCCTGTATCCAAAATAAGTATTTTCAGAAAAAGGTCCGTGTGTGTCAGTGTGTCCGTGAGTCTGTGAACACGATAACTCAAAAACGAAAAGTCGGTTAAATACCAAGCTTGGTATTTAAGTTTAGTATCTTCCAGGGATGCGACACGAAGATTTTGAGAAAAATCCCCCCACTCCAAACTACCCTTTACATGGATTTTTTTCGAAAATTTTGATTTTCTAAAAAATGGCTCTAACGATTTTATTTAAAATATAATATATTAAAGATATTTACCTGACAAATAAAATGTATATTTAGACTTTTCTGGGAATAGCCTCTGAAGACTACTTTATTCAGGATGAATTTTGCATAACTACTAAACCGTAAGAGATGGACAAAAACTTAACACACACAAAATATAGAGCACGTTGAAACACCCAATTTGTTATACATACATTTTTTTCGTGGAGTTGATCGTTTTTGAGATATTCATTTTTCAGCTTTGAAAAACATACATTTCTCATACAGGAATTTGTCAACTACTGTCCACACAAACAAAGGAACATCAGTCACATAACAACCAACTTTTGGCTTTCACTTTAACCTATGGTACTCCCTTGTTTCGCTTCTACTTACAATAAAGCAAGAAATAAGACTAGTTCTGCTAATTAACATTTGTAATTTCAATCAAAATCGCTAAAGCCTTTGCTGAGAAAGTCGAGTATTCGAAAAATCTGCTAGAACTTGAAGAACAGGACTTAAACATCACTTCTGACACTTAACCGACATTTCGTTTGTCTATTATAGTGTTCAAGGAGAGACATACATAAATGCACATGAACCTTTTCCTAAAATTATATTTATTTATAGCCCTCAAAATATCTGTTTTTGGTGAACTCTAGAATTAGTATTTTGTGGTACTCTACCTACTATGTACCTGCATTGATCGTGGTGGAGAAAGTAAAGATTGACAAATACATCTTAGAACGGCAATCCATATAAATAGAATGGTATCCAATACGTTACCAAAAGTGGTAAATGACTATATATCTACAGGACGACGGGATTATTAAACGTACCCGAAAGAGATAGAATCTGATTCCATTCACATGACTTTCTCTACATCTCTATAACAAATTATGGTTAAAAAAACTTATGCATATTTTTACTTCATGCTAATCGAGATAAAATTATCAGAAATAGTCTTATTACTTGCTTCCATGCAAGTAGAAGGGAAATAAGGGAGTAGCATAGACTAAAGTATTAGTCAAAAGCTGGTTGCTATGTGACTGCAGTTACTTGTTTGTATGGACAGGAGTTGATAAATTCCTGTATGAGAAATGTATGTTTTTCAAAGCTGAAACGAAAAACAAGGAATATCTTAAAAACAACCAACTCCGCGAAAAAAATGTTATAACATAAATTGTGTGTTTCAATGTGCTCTACATTTTCTGTGTAGTAAGTTTTTGTCTATCTCTTACGGTTTAGCAGTTTTGCAAAATTCCGTAAAATTAATCCAGAGTAAAGTAGTCTTCAAAGGCTATTCTCAGAAAATTCAACATATACATTTTATTTGTCAGATAAATATCCTTAATATATAATATTTTAATCAAAATCGTTAGAGCCATTAGAAAAAAGTTCGATGTAAAGAGTAGTTGGGGGTGGTGGGGATTTTCTTGAAAATCTTCATGACGCATTCATGGAAGATACCAAACTGAAATACAAAGTTTGGTATTTAACGGTCTTTTCGTTCTAGAGCTATGCTGTCCACAGACACACACACGCACACTCACGGGCTTTTTTCCAAAAATGCATTTTTTGGATTCAGGGGTAACCAAAACTTGTATTTCCGGTGAAATCTCGGTATCGATTTTTGGGTGGAGTGCAATACCTTCTCTATACACTATGTTCATAGTACGTGTAGAGAAATTAAAAAAAAAAAAAAAAGACTAACTTTTAAGTATCTGAAATGGCAAAAAATAACATTATTTGATTTAGACACTAATAAAATCGCTATTATATCTAGTTTCAGAAAATGTATACTTTTTAGGGGTTAACAGGATTTCAATGAATTTAAAAATAATTTAAACGGTAATCTGTCTTTCTTTAAATCTGTTATGTATTGGCTCTTTTTAGAACATTTGTGTCTTAAAATTCAGTTTTCACAAAGGATATCTCAAAAACGATCAACTCCACAAAAAAAATGTATATAACATAAAGTGTGTGTTTTAACGTGCTCTACATTTTTTGTGTTTTAAGTTTTCGCCCATCTCTTACAGTTTAACAGTTATGCAAAATTCCGCAAAACTCATCCAGAATAAACCAGTCTTCAGAGATTATTCCCAGAAAATTCAAGATATACATTTTATTTGTCAGGTAAATATCTTTAATGTACGAAATTTTAATCAAAATCGTTAAGAGGCATTTTTAAGAAAAGCAAAATTTTCGAAATTTTTTCCATGTAAAGAGTAGTTTGGGGTGGGGAGATTTTTTTGAGAATCTTCGTGCCGTATCCTTGGGCGATACCAAACTTAAATACCAAACTTGGTATTTAACGGTCTTTTCGTTTTTGAGGAATGCTGCCACAGACACACACGGACATGTTTCTAAGTTTTTTTTTTTTTTATTTTATTTTATTATTTTTTTTTTTTTTTATTCAGGGGGTGAGATCTTGGTATCGAATTTTTGTGTGCATTACAATACCTTCTCTATACACTATGTATATAGTACGTGTAGAGAAAGTAAAAACAGTAAGTTCTATGATTTACCTATATCAAAATTATAGGTGGTGGCGATTTACATGAAGAGTGTCAGATCAAGAAGCATGCTGCAGGTGTCGACTGATCTCTGAAGTTACGATAGCTTCAGGAGCTTTGAGCCAGTAGTTTTCAGTTCTCTTCCGTTCTGTTGTCCCTACTTCATTTCGTCTGTTGTCACGTAGATGTGGATGTCAGTTCAGCATACATTAACTACATTGCTTCAGGCTACCTGAGTTTCTGCTTTTACGTTTGTCGTGCATCTCGCATATAAAGCTGCTTTTGAATTTTCCCTTCAGCGCTAAACGCAATGAAAGGTCAACAGTTTGTTTTCTGCGCTATACAAGTTGCTAAAAAAAAGTTGGAATAAATCTGCAAATTGCAAAAAGTGCTCAAATTAATTTTTCGACATGATTACCAACCACTTTAAAGGCTCCTGGGTTTTTACTTTCTCTACGCGTACTATGTCATAGTGTATAGAGAAGGTATTGTAATGCACCCAAAAATTCGATACCGAGATTTCACCGGAAATACAGGTTTTGAGACCCCCTGAATACAAAAAAAAGCATTTTTAGAAAAATATCTTGGTATTTAGGTTTGGTATCTTCCAAGGATGCCACACGAATAATTTCTAGAAAATCCCCCCACCCCCAAGTAGCCTTTACATAGAATTTTTTTCGAAAATTTTGATTTTTTCAAAAAAGAATGTAACACTTTGATTAAAACGTCGTATATTAAAGATATTTACCTGAGAAATAAAATGTATACCTTAAATTTTCTGGGAATGTCGTGTGAAGACTGCTTTATTCTGAATGAATTTTACAGAATTTTGCTAAACCGTAGGAGGTGGACAAAAACTTATCACACAACAGATGTAGAGCACGTTAAAACACACAATTTATGTTATGTATATTTTTTTTCGTGGAGTTGATCGTTTTTATAGATATTCTTTGTTTTGGTTTCAGCTTTAAAAAGCTTACACTTTTCTTATACAGGAATTTGTCAACTCCTGTCCATGCAAACAAAGGAACTTCAGTCACATAGCAACCAGATTTTGACTTCAGTTTAATCTATGGTACTCCCTTATTTCGCTTCTACTTTCAAGGAAGCAAACAATAAGACTATTTCTGCTAATTTTTTGTCGATTAGCATGAAGTAAATAAAAGCATAAACTTTTTAACAATAATTAGTTGCAGAGATGTAGAGAAAGTCGTGTGGATGGAACACAAAAGATTTTTTAGTTAGATATATGTTAACGGCAGGCTAATTGCTTATTCATCACGCTAAAAACTCATTTTTCTAAAAAAAACCAGTGATTATGGAATGATTTTGCATATTACTTTTGCTTTTATATACGGAAAAGCTCTCTATCTGACCCGATATTCAATATTCGAATTTCGTCATATTTTCGCGTTTTCAGATCCCCTGAAAAGAAAACAGACTTTGCTGTTTGTAAGTGTGTGAGATAGAGATAGAGAGAGAAAGATAGATAGAGAGAGATAGAGAGAGATAGAGAAAGAGAGAGGAAGGTGAAAAGAGGAGAAGAGAGAAGACAGCATAACTTGATAGAAGATTCTAAAAAATATCGTAATTCTTTAAAACAGGAAATGTGCTCTCAGAGTAAGTTGTGGAACTTGGTGTTTTATTTTAGGGATAGAGAAGTATTGTATTCCACCACAAATTCTATGTCGAGATTTCACCGGAAATATATGTTTTAGGACACCCTGATTCCAAAAAACATTTTCAGAAACAGGTCCATATGTGTGTGTGTGTGTGTGTGTGTGTGTGTGTACAGCATAGCTCAAAAACGAAAAGACGGTTAAATACTAAACTTGGTATTTAATTTTGATGACTTCCAAGGATGCGACACGAAGATTTTGAAGAAAATCCCCCCATCCCTAACTACCCTTTACATGGAAAAATTTTCGAAAACTTTTATTTTCTCAAAAATAGCTGTAACGATTTTGATTAAAATACCATATATTAAAGCCATTTTCATCGCAAATAAAATTTATATCTTGAATTTTCTGGGAATAGCTTCTAAAGACCTGTTTATTCTGGATGAATTTTGCTTAATTTGGCATAACTAATAAACCGTAAGAGATAGACAAAAACTTTCTATACAAGAAATGTAGATCTTGTTAAAATACACAAGTTGTGTCATATACATTTTTTCTTGGAGCTTACCGTTTTCGAAGTGTTCGTTATTATTAGTTTCAATTGTGAAGCACTTATACTTCTCTCAGACGAAAGTGTCCGTTTTTCTTTTGTTCCACTTCTGTCCAAGCAAAGAAGCGATTTGCAATGACAATCGCATAACGACAGCTTTTAAAACATTTGACTATTACTTTAGCCTAATGATTTCCCTTTGTTCCATTCTACTTTTAAGGAACTAATTAATACAATTCTTCTAATGTGTATCCTGATTAGCATGGTGTTGAAAGAAGAATTATCTTTTGTAAGAAGCATGTTTGTAGAGTAACTAGAGAAAATCATGTGAGTGTAACACATAGATTTCTTTTAATTTAAATTACATATATTAGTATATGACACAAACCTAAGATTCTATGAGACAATGGTTGTTCGAGTTTTATTATATAACTGGAAGACACGGACACTTATAAAGAAAGATTGGAGCCAAATACAAGCGGCAGAAATGAAACATCTCCTAGCAATAAAATGTAGCACCAGACAAGAGCATATTAGAAACCAAGACATAAGGAGAGAATTATACATATTTTCTTTAAAACAAAATGTACAAATAAATAGAGAAAAATCTGAAGTGTTCCATTCACAGGAGTTTCTCTACATATCTGCAACAGTCTTATTACTTGCTTCCTTGTAAGTAGAAGCGAAATAAGGGAGTACCATTGGTTAAAGTGATAGTCAAGAGCTGGTTGCTACGTGACTGAAGTCCCTTTGTTTGTATGGACAGGAGCTGACAAATACTGTATGAGAAAAGTATGTTTTTCAAAGCTGAAAACGAAAAGAAGGAATATCTCAAAATTGATCAACACCATGAAAAAATGTATATGACATAAAACGTGTGTTTTATCGATCTACATTTTTTTGTGTAGTAAGTTTTTGTCTATCTCTTACGGTTTACCAGTTATGCAAAATTCAATAAAAGCATATACAATAAAGAGGTCTTTTGAGGCTATTCCCAGAAAATTCAAGATATACGTTTTATTTGGCATGTAAATATTTTAAATATAAGAGATTTTAATCAAAATCGTTAGAAGCATTTTTGGGGAAATCAAAATTTTCGAAAATATTTCCATGTAAAGGATAGTTGGGGGTGGGGTGATTTTCTTGAAAATCTTCGTGTCGCGTCCTTGAAAGATATCAAACTTAAATACTAAGTTTGGTATTTAACCGTCTTTTCGTTTTTGAGCTATGCTGTCCACACACACACACATACACACGGACCTGTTACTGAAAGTGCTTTTTTAGGACTCAGATGGTCCTAAAACAAGTACTTCCGGTGAAATCTCGACATTGAATTTTTGGAAGGAATACATTACTTCTCTGTCCCTATGTACATTATACATACGTGGCTAGAGTAAAAAATGGAAAAGTCATTTACGTTTCAGACATACAAATGTAAACCTCTAGGCTACAGAACAAAAGGAAGACCAGTTAAAAGATAGGAAGAAATATGAGACCGGAACGGGAGATTCTCCCAATCCGTGAAGAACTGAAGATGTATTCGTATATAATAATGCACATATTTAATACATCGGTAGGGTGGATAAAACGTTTTAATTTTCTGCAAACTGCAGATATTTAGGGGTCCTGCTACTTAACTTGTAAGTTATAATTATCGTATTTTTAAGGCATACAATTTGGTCTGAGAGTCGTGTACTTTTATATTCAATTTTAATGATTGGAATTCACAATAACACATAATTTTATTATTATTATTATTATTATGCAAAATGTTCACCTGAAGCAGATTAACTTTAACAAAATTATTATCACCTTAAATCAATTTTACTACAGTTTTGTGGACACTTAATATTTTCAGAGTTTTGTTCCAAATTAACGGAGGATTTCACTGTTCACTCCAAAATGCACCTATCACAAAAGTAAAAAATGTAATCATTTATGTGAGTAAGTCTTCAGGAGTCCATTCTTTGCATTTATTGCACTGTATCCAGTCTTCTCGTGAGATTTCCCACTAAAAGTCTCTTCTGAGTCTTTATTTTCATTTTTCTCAGATCTTCCTTTTCCATTTACAGTAGGGACCCTTAGATTTGCTAGCTCCTCTTGTCATCTGGTAGTTTACGCAACTTGTATAATATGTAACAGTAATATGTACATATCTAAATAAATTACCAAAGTAAATTAAAAGCGTGACTTCAGGTAAATAAATATATACACACATGCTCGTTTGGAATGTAATACCCGAATATTCCGTGTAATTTGGTGCGGACCAAGTTATACTTCACCGTCGGTCCAAATTACACGACACGACACGACACAACTTTGAGTATCACATTTCTTATAATCCTAAACTGAATCAATGAAACATCACACGCACCTTAATATATTGAATGTTTTAGTTTGGTTTCCAAAGAAAGATCTTAGGTGGAAGAAAACACGATACCAAAAGCGGGACAAAATTACAACGAGAACGTTCTTAACAAAGATCACAACTTCCCTCCAAGGCTATTGACAATAGAGTGCGGAAAATTGGAGGGAACCTTACAACAAATGCTGCTCAAGATGCCCTGGTGCTCATTTTCTTAAACTGACATCGGTCCAAATTACACGATCTTCCCCTAGTTAATGTAAACCTTTATAACCATATACGAGAGATGCAAAGTATTGTGCTGTCGTAGTCATTATCATCATCTTCATTATTTTCATGTTTGGTCAGACTTTTTGGAGATGGCACATGACTTTTTCTACCTATTCTGCTAATTCTTCTATTTACTTCATGTTAGCCGAGGTAAATATGGGCAGAAATTGTCTTAGTATCACAGTAAATTTAAAATTCCAGAGCAGATAACTTTTTCTACAGCATATAAAAACAAAAATCTGATATGTACCATTCACAAAACTTTCTCTACATCTATGCGACAAATTGTTGTTAAAAAGCTTATGCCTCTGTTTACTTCCTGCAACTCGAGAACAAATTAGCAGAAATAGTCTTATTGCTTGTTTCCTTGAAAGAAGAAGCGAAATAAGGGAGTATTATAGATTAAAGTGATAGTCAAAAGCTGAAGTGACTGAAGTTCATTTGTTTATATGGACAGGAGTTGACAAATTTCTATATGAGAAAAGTAAGTTTTTCATAGCTGAAAACAAAAACATGAGTATCTCAAAATCGATCAACTCCACGAAAAAAATGTATATAAGATAAATTGTGTGTTTTAACGTGCTCTACATTTCTTTCTATCTAAGCTTTACGGTTTAGCAGTTATGCAAAATTCCGTAAAATTCCTCCAGAATAAAGTAGTCTCCAGCTATTCCCAGAAAATTCAAGTTATACATTTTGATTGTCAGGTAAATATCTTTAATATATGATGTTCTCATCAAAATCGTTAGAGCCATTTTTGCGAAAATTAAAATTTTTGAAAAAAGTTCCGATGTAAAGGGTAGTTTTTCGTGTCGCTTCCCTGGAAGAAATACCAAGTTTGGTATTTTACCGACTTTTCGTTTTTGAGTTATCGTGTTCACAGACACACACACGGACCTTTTTGTGAAAATGCTTTTTTTTTGGATATAAGGGACCCTAAAATATATATTTCCGTGAAATCTCGGTATCGAATTTTTGGGTAAAGTGCAATACCTTCTCTATACACTGTGCACATAATGTGTGCAGAGAAAGTAAAAATAGAAAAGATTATTTGGAATAGAATATAATTATCATATTTAAATAGATATATTACCAGGTTCACGATAAACCCTGACAAAATGCTTAGTCATTAAAGCTCTATCTCATGTATTTGTTATTTTGAGCGCCTTTGAGAAACCTTCAAAGTCATCCAACTCGGAAGGTATAATGTGTCGAGTGCGAACAGGTAAAGGCGTTTTCAATTTTCCCCTCACCCGAGCAAGTATGTGATCTACTGTTCGGCGACTTTAATGGTTTCCTGCCGTTCGGACTGAAGAGAGGTGCCGTTTTTGTTGTCAAGATGAAAGAACCCCCAGTATCTCAAAAATCTTAAAAGTGGCTATTAAAAGAGGCGGAGGCAAAAGCTATCCAATTGAGTGCAAGCACACAGCACGTGGCCCTTTGTTAAAGCACGATGCGCCCTCAGTGACGGACTGGCCCTTTACTGGCCCTTGCTGTTCACAATGGGAATCGTAATATTCAAACCCACAACTGTAGAAAAATCAATGTTATTTTCGTGTGATTTCTATAATTATTATCCTTTATTTCTTTCTCTACACGTACTATGTACATAGTGTATAGAGAAGGTATTGTATTCCATCCAAAAATTCGATACCGAGATTTGACTGAAAATACGTTTTGGGACTTCCTGAATTAAAAAAAAAAATTCTATAAAAAATGTGTGTGTGTGTGTGTGTTTGTGTTTGTGTGTGTTTGTGTTGGCGTACATGAGTGTGTGGACAGCATAGCTAAAAAATAAAAAAGTCTGTTAAATTCCAAACTTTGAGTGCAATGCAATACATTCTATATACACTATGTACATAGTACGAGTAACGAAAGTAAAAAATATCTTTTTGGGTTCAAGGTGTCCCAAAACATGTACTTCCCGTGAAATCTCAGTATAGAACTTTTGGGCTACTTCACCCTGCTTTTAATCCACGTCGACCACTTAGGGTTTTCATGCCTACGTGTGTTTACGGAATGTCAAAATTTGGTATTAAAATATATCTTTTTAGATTAAAATGTAGGTGTATTTATATATTAAAGACACTTAATCTTTACTTACGTGTATATATTAATCATAAAATCACTTCACTTGACTATAATAGACTGTGTCACTTAACATTACAAGAAAGAATTAGGCTGATTATCGTTTTAACTACTCTTCCATAGAAAAAAATGACTTATCAACAAGATACTGTTTAAGAGAATACCAAACTTGGTATTTAACAGACACGAAGATTTTCAAGAAAATCCTCGTACCTTAAACGACCATTAATATGGAACAATTTTCGAAAATTTTGATCTTTCAAAAATTGCTCTAACACTTTTTATTAAAATACCGTTAAGGATATTACTTGATAAATAAAATGTATATCTTGAATTTTCTGGGAATAGTCTCTGAAGACATCTTTATTCTGAATGAGTTTTGCGGAATTTTGCATATTTGGTAAACCGTAAGAGACAGATAAAAACTTACTTCACAAAAAATGTAGAGCTCGTTAAAACACACAATTTATGATGTATGTTTTTTGGTTGTTTTTTTCTGGAGCTGACCGTTTTTAAGATATTCCTTGTTATTGATTTCAGTTTTAAAATACTTAATATTTTTCTCACATGGGGACTTGTCAACACCTGGTCACGCAAAGTATCAGATTTCTATACCATATCAACCACATTTTAAAACATTTGACTGTCGCAGTGCATTCCCTTATTTACCTTCTATCTATATAGTTGCCCTCCGTAGTGTAATGGTTACCATGCTAACTTCATATACAAGAGGTCGTGGGTTCAAACCCGGCGGAGGACAATGGATTTATTTTCGGGCATAAAAATCCTTAGCATGGCTTCCTTCGGAAGGGAAGTAAAGCCGTTGATTTCGTGTCGTAGATTTACGGCATGTAAAAGAACCTCAAGCCTGATAGAGAGAGGCCTCTGAGCAAAATTAAGCGGTCTTTCACGCCCAGCGTAGAATTGGACGCTGAGAACCACAGCAGTTAAAGAACGTCCATAAATAACACATTATTTACATTTCTATTTCCTTCTACCTATAAGGAACTAACTAATAAAACAGTTTCCGCTAATGTTTATCTGGATTAGCTATAAGTAGATGGAAAAATAAGCTTATTAACAGTAATTTGTTACAGAGCAGTAGAGAAAGTTATGTCAATGGGCCCTCCTGAATCCAAAAAAGTATTTTTAGAAAAATGTCCGTGTGTGCGCGCGCGTGTGTGCCTGTGGACAGCATAGCTCAAAAACGAAAGGACCATTAAATACCAAACTTGGTATTTAGGTTCGGTGCATTCCAAGGATGCGACACGGAAGATTTTCAAAAAAATCCCACTACCCTTTACATGGAGCTTTTATCGAAAAGTTTTATTTTCTCAAAAATGGCCGTAACGATTATGATTAAAATATCGCATATGAAAGATATTTACCTGAAAATAAAATGTATATCTTTCATTTTCTGGGAGTAGCCTCCGAAGATTACTTTATTCTGGACCAATTTTACGGAATTTTCCATTACTACTAAACCGTAAGATATGGACGAAAGCTTACCGCACAAAAAATATAGAACACATTAAAACACACAATTTATGTCATATACATTTTTTTCGTGGAGTTGATCGTTTTTGAGATATCCCTTGTTTTTGGTTTCAGCTTTGAAAAACTTACATACAAACAAAGGAACTTCAGTCAAATAGTCACCAGCTTTTTACTATCACTTTAACCTGTCGTACTTACTTATGATCTTCGCACTTTACGACGTTTGCGGAGAACCATTCAAAACAAACGAAGAGGAATGCTGACCTCAGGAATTGTGTTGATCCATGACAACCCTCGCCCACACACTGCTGGCACAACCCATCGGCTACTTGAACAATTTCAATGGGACATTTTCAATCATCTGCCGTACAGTCCTGACCGGCACCCAGTGACTTTGACCTTTTACTTGAACTGAAGACGTGGCTAGGAGGGCAGCACTTTTAAACCAACGATATTCAAAACAACGTCAATGCCCATTTGAAATCATTGGTGGCAACTTTTTTTGAAGCGGGTATTGCAAAGCTTGTGCACAGGTACGATAAATGTCTCAATATTTTCGGTGATTATGTTGAAAAGTAACCATAGGTGTACAAACTTTTAGTAACAAAATAATTATTTTCTATGAACTTGTCTTTTATTTATAGCCTTTCGGAGGTTGAAAAATCTGATGTGTTCCATTCACATGCTTTTCTCTACATCTCTGCAAAAAATTATTGTTAAAAGGCTTATGCTTCTATTTTCTTAATGCTAAACGAAAAAAAAAAGTAGAAGAGAAATAAGGGACTGACATAGATTAAAGTGATAGTCAAAAGCTAGTTGCCTTGTGATTGGAGTTCCTTTGTTTGTATGGACAGGAGTTGACAAATTCCTGTGCGAAAGAAGTATAAGTTTTTAAAGGTGAAAGTAAAAACAAACAATATCTCAAAAACGATCAACTCCAAGAAAAAATGCATATAACATAAATTGTATGTTTGTGAGGTAAGCTTTTCTCCATCCCTTAGAGTTTCACAGTTATGTAAAATTCCGTAAAATTCATCCAGAATAAAGCAATTTTCAGAGGCTATTCCCAGAAAATTCAAGTTATACATTTTATTTTTCAGGTAAATATCTTTAATACACGGTATTTTAATCAAAATCATTAAAGCCTTTTTGAGAAAATCAACATTTTCTAAAAAAAAAAAAAAAAAAAAAAGCTCCATGTAAAGGGTAGTTTGGCGTGGGAGGATTTTTCTCAAAATATTCGAGTCACACCCCTGGAAAATTTTAAACTTAAATACCAATTTTGCTATTTTACCGACTTTTTGTTTTTGAGTTATCGCGTTCACAGACACACGGACACACAGTCACACCATAGGACTTTTTGTGAATTTTTTTTTTTTTTTTTTTTGGATACTGGTGACCCCAAAACAATTATTTCCGGTGAAATTTCAGTATCGAATTTTTGGGTGGAGTGCAATACCTTCTCTATACACTATGTACATAGTACGTATAGACAAAGTAAAAAAAAAAACGGCTCTCGTGTATGTTCACAACGGATCTGACTGTTCGGCACTGATAATTCAAATACTTTGGAAATAAAGACTAATCGTTTGATGGGCATAGTAAGAGCCTTACTCTTTGAACCCTTGTATCCACCCCTTTTCTCTTTACCTGCCCTTAACGGTCTAGCCTGAGTCTTACTCCATTAGAACAGTAATCTAAGCTCTAAAAGCCTTCTATACAAAATTGGAGCACCTGCTTCCGACAACATTACATCTTGTCTTTGCTTTTCTATTCCGTATTTGGAAGCACAGTTTGTGTTTTATGAATAATTCAGACACATGAATTTTGCATCGACGTAAATAATCCGTTCCACAATATGCTGTAGGCTGTGTTATACATAGTCAAATCCGAGAAACAAAATGTATCGTGAAAACAATATCATAGTAGAAGTTATTAAAAAAGTCTGATGTGTTCCATTCACATGACTTTCTCTACATCTTTCGACAAATTATTTATAAAAAGCTTATGCTTCTATTTACTTCATGCTAATCGAGAGCAAATTAGCAGAAATAGCCCTATTACTTGCTTCCTTGTAAGTAGAAGCAAAATAAGGGAGTAGCATAGGTTAAAATGATAATCAAAAGCTGGTTATATTACTGAAGTACCTTTGTTTGTATGGACAGGAGTTGACAAATTCCTGTATGAGAAAAGTATGCTTTTCAAAGCTGAAACCAAAAACAATGGGTATCTCAAAAACGATCAACTCTAGAAAAAAAGTATATAATATAAATTGTGTGTTCTACATTTTTTGTGTGTTAAGTTTTATTCCATCTCTACGGTTTAGCAGTTATGCAAAATTCCGTAAATTTCATCCAGAATAAAGTAGCCTTCAGAGGGTATTCCCAGAAAATTCAAAATATACAATTTATTTGTTAGGTAAATATCTTTAATATACAATATTTTAATCAAAATCGTTAGAGCCATTTTTGAGAAAATAAAAATTTTCGAAAAAGTTCCTTGTAAAGGGTGTGGGGAGATTTTTCTCAAAATCTTCGTGTCGCATCCTTGGAAGATACCAAACTTAATAACAAGTTTTGCATTTAACTGTCTTTTTGTTTTAGAGCTATGCTGTCCACAGACACACACACATGCACACACCTTTCCCCCCCCCCAAAATCTGATGTTTCACACTCACATCACTTTCTCTAGCTGTTCTACAAACTTCTTACATAAGATTATTCTTCTTTCTGCACCTTGCTAATCGAGTTACTCATTAGCACAACGTTTTTATTACTTAGTTCCTTATAAGTAAGAATAAAATAGGGGAATACACTAGGCTAAACCGATCTTCAAATGTTTTAAAAGCTGTCGTTGTGCGATTGTCATTACAAATCGCTTCTTTTCTTGGCCAGGAGTAGAACAAAAGAAAAACTTACTTCACAACTGAAACTAATAACAATGAATACCACGAAAATGGTAAGCTCCATGAAAAAAATGTATATGACATAACTTGTGTATTTTAACAAGGCCTACATTTTTTGTAGAGTAATTTTTTGTGTATCTTTTACGGTTTACTAGTTATGCGAAATTAAGCTAAATTCATCCAAAATAAACAGGTATTTAGCAGCTATTTCCAGAAAATTCAAGATATGCATTTTGTTTGGTATGTAAATATCTTTACTGTACGGGATTTTAATTAAAATCCTTAGATCCATTTTTCAGAAAATCAAAATTTACGAGAAAATTTCCGTGTAAAGGGTAGTTGGGGGTGGGGGATTTTCTTGGAAATCTTCGTGTCGCAACCTTGGAAGATACCAAACCTAAATACCAAGTTTAGTATTTAATGGTCTTTTCGTTTTTGAGCTATGCTCTCCACAGGCACACACAGACAGACACATACACACGGACCTTTTTCTGAAAATGCTTTTTTTGAACTCAGGGGGTCCTAAAACATGTATTTCCGGTGAAATCTCGGTATCGAATTTTTGGGTGGAATACAATACTTCCTCTATTCACTATGTACATAGTACGTGTAGAGAAAGTTAAAAAATAAAGAAAAACATGTTACATTCACGTTACTTTCTCTGCCCATTCTTCAGAAATTATTTTTTCAAAAGCTTAGTCTTCTATCTACTTCATATTAATGCAGACGAGTAGAAATGAATTTATTGCACATTGTCTAGTAATGGGGGAATAGCAGGCTTAAGCGATAGTGAAATCATTATGCATTGTTTTGAAATCCCGTTCTTCTTACTTGACTGCAGGGGAATAAAAAACAAAAAACAAACAAACAGTCAAATGACGCCTTCCCAATTCAGAAAACTGTAAAAAGCGGTAACATTTAAAGAATAACAAGAAATAGCTCCGAAAGGTTAATGCCACAAAAATTGCATTCAACATAAATTGTGTGCTTAATTTTTACTTTCTATATAGGTACTATGTACATAGTGTATAGAGAAGGCTTTTTTTAATGCACCCAAAATACTGGTATTTCACCGGAAATACATGTTTGGGTCCCCCTGAATAAAAAACAGCATTTTTAGAAAAATGTCCGTGTGTGTGTCTGTGTGTGTGTGTGTTTTAATATGTGTGTGTGTGTGTGTTTTAATATGTGTGTGTGTGTGTGTATGTGGGCAGCATAGTTCAAAAACGAAAAGACCGTTAAATACCAAGCTTGATATTTAAGTTTGGTATGCTGCAAGGATGTGACACGAAGATTTTCAAGAAAATCCACCCACCCCAAACTACCCTTTACATGGAACGTTTTTCGAAAATTTTGATTTTCTAAAAAATGGCTCTAACGATTTTGATTAAAATATCGTATATTAAAGATATTTACCTGAAAAATGAAATGTATATTCTGAATTTTCTGGGAATAGCCTCTGAAGACTACTTTATTCTGGACGAATTTGAAGGAATTTTGCATAACTGCTTAACTGTAAGAGCTGGGCAAAAACTTACCACACCAAAAATGTAGGGCATTTAAAACACACAATTTATGTTATATATATTTTTTTCGTGGTGTTGGTCGTGTTTGAGGTATTCCTTGTTTCTGGATTCAGCTTTGATAAACTTGTACTTATCACATACAAGAATTTGTCAACTCCTGTCCATATAAACAAAGGAACTTCAGTTACATAACAACCAGCTTTTAACTATCATTTTAACCAATGGAAATCCCGTACTTGCCTTCTACTTACAAGAAAGCAAGTAATAGGACTATTTCTGCTAATTTATTCACGATTGGCATGAAGTAATTAGAAACCTGGGGTTTTTCTCAATAATTTGTTGTAGGGATATAGAGAAAGGCATGTGAATGGAACACATCATATTATTTTTGTAGTAGTTTACCAGTTATGGAACAGTTAATAAAATTGAAGAGAACTTAAGAACTTGAGAATATTTACACAACATTGAAGATAATACATTCAATTTGTTATGAAACAGTTCTTAAAATGTGGATTTTAATCTAAATCTTAGAGCTAATTTTGAGAAAATGAAACTTTTCTACGCTTCGGGTGGGGTATTTTCTTGAAAATGTTCGTTTCGCATCCATGGAAGATGATGACCTTAAATGCCAAGCCGTTTTTACTTTCTCTACACGTACTATGTACATAGTGTATAGAGAAGGTATTTCATTCCTCTAAACAATTCGATACGAGATTTCACCGGAAATATACGTTTTAGGGTCCCCTGTAGCCAAAAATGTATTTTCAGAAAAAGGTGCGTGTGTCTGTGGACACGATAACTGAAAAACTTGGTATTTAAATTTAGTATCTTCCAGGGATTCGACACGAGAATTTTGGGAAAACTCCCGCACCCCAAACTGCCCTTTACATAGAAAAAATTTCGAAAATTTTGATTTTCTCAAAAAGGACTCTTAACGATTTTGATTAAAATTCCGTAAATAATATATATATATGTACTTAAAATAAAATTATGTATATCTTGAATTTTCTGGGAATAGCCTCTAAAGACCTCTTTATTCTGGATGTATTTTTCTGAAGCTTACCGAACTGCTAAACCGTAAGAGATACACAAAGACTTGCTGCACAAAAAATGTAGATCATGTTAAAACACAATTTATGTTATATACATTTTTTTCGTGGAGTTGATCGGTTTTTAGATATTCCTTGTTGTTGATTTCAGCTATAACATGCTTCATATTTTTTTCATACGGGAATTTTAAAACTCCTGTGCATACAAACAAAGGAACTTGAATCACATGGCAACCAGCTTTTGACTATCACTTTAGCCTATGCAACTCCCTTATTCCCCTTCTAGTTACATTGAAGCAAGTAATAAGATGGTTTCTACTAATTTTTTCTTCATTAGCATGAAGTAAATAGAAGAAATAGATTTTTAAGAATAATTTGTTGTAGAGATGTAGAGAAAGCACCGATCTCCCGGTCACTCTAAACACTCAACGATGGCAAGTTGCCTGCATGATATTAAATTCCCAAACTGATTCGCATATTTTCTGGTAATCCAGAAGAGGACTCAACTTTTTTTTCAGATGACATAACCCAGTAGCTATTTTATGTCATAAGCTTTATAGTTTGAAGTATTATGTCAGTTTGTGTTATTAATTGGGTTTTCCACACAAGTTGTTGTGTGTAGGACAGGATTTGAAACTTAGAATCCGTCCGTTGCTCTAGCCACGTTTATCAGTTAAGCAAAATCATTCAGAATGATGCGGACTTCAGTGGCATTCTGTGGAAATTCAAGATATGCATTTTATTTGTAATGTAAATATTTTCGTTATACGGTATTTTAATTAAAATCGTTAGAGGAGGGGGGGATTTTCTTGAAGATTTTGTGTCGCATCCTGGAAAGATATTAAACTTAATACCAAGTTTGTTATTTAATGAACTTGTCATTTTTTTGCTATGCTATCCCCCCCCCCTTACACACACATACTGCCCTTTTTCAAAAAAACCTTTTTTGTACTCGGGGGACTCGAAACATATATTTCTGGTGAAATTTCGGTATCGAATTTTTGGGTGGAATTCAATACCTTGTACAATGTACTATATTGCACACATACGGTAGAGAAATTAAAAAAGCTAAGAAACCTCGAGTTTGAATTTAACTCACACAAATGTTGCTTCATTTATCTGAGCAGCACATTTTCTGGAAGTTTAGCAATCTTTGCTAGGTGTTCAGATGGGGGTTTTCGTTCTGCCAATGTCACCTGATATGTTTCCGTGAGTTTTAGTTCGTATGAATTTATTTTATGTACTTGGACTATTGCTAGTTTGTTTTATTTCATGGTAACAATACCGTATTGAAACAGAGGTAGGAACTTTATTGAGAACTCGTTAAAAGGGTTGACAATGGAGCGCTGAAGCCGTACTCTATTCGCTTGCAACAGCTCAGCAGAATCGCGAACCAATACAACAAAAGGAAACTGATTGAATTACGTTCCTATACTTCCTACCAGTCTTTTCTTCTCTATAAACATTCAATGGTGAGTGGTGGTTTTGTGTGTGTGAGAGAGAGAGAGGGAGAATGCTCGCTCATGTCAACCCGAGGTTTATCCACTAAAGAAAGTCAATATTCATTGTAGAAAACCTGCCAAAGACTCCAAGCGAAGCTCACTCATAATTTAGTTGTTCTATGCAATTGTTTGAAATGCCTCCATTGTTTGAGGTTTTATTACTTTTTAGCAATAAATAAGTTAAAAGGTATAATGAAAGTCTGGGAATTATGGTCCATCACTGGAATTGAGACATCCATTTTAAAGAGGCGTCCATTGTTAACGGGGAGGTATGACAGACGGAATGGTGTATACATACTCCGATCTCTCTTTCTCTCTCTCTCTACAGTATTTGACTACCCGCGCTTTTCCTTCTGACCCAAGTCCTCTTTCCTAAACGGGAGTAAAAGAAATAAAAGTACTCAGCACTTGCAAGATCGTTCTCGACATTGTTATCCATTTCTTTGCTCAAGAAAGAGATGTTGACCAAACAGAACCTGCAATGAAAAGAGTATTTGACACTAAGACCCTTGGGTCATTAAACTTGTCTTCTCATTAAGGAGACCTGAAAGAACAGACAAAGGGCTGATTATCACTACTTAATGAAAAGGAGGAAACAAAACTTCGTATTTAACCACTGCTGCATTGTGCATATAAACGGAATCATTGTTCTGAAAACCCTTAATTATCATAGGTAATGTGGGTCGTAGTTATTTAAGGAGACACACAATTATCATTTAGACCTGCCTATTAATATTATTCTTGAATATAATTCAATTTATTTTGTCCAGTTTGCTCATGTACATGATATTTGGATACGTCACTTTATAGTTAGAAGTAAAAACAAAAATCTGATCGTCACCCATTCACATGACTTTCTCTACATATCTGCAACAAATAATTTCTAAGAAGCTAATACTTCTATTTACTTAATGTTAATTGAGAATAAATTAGCAGAAATAGTCTTATTACCTGGTTCCTTGTAAGTAGAAGCGAAATAGGGAGTGCCATAGGTTAAGGTAATAGTCAAAAGCTGGTAGCTATGCGACTGAAATTCCTTTGTTTGTATGGACAGGAGTTGACAAATTCCTGTATGAGAAAAGTAAGCTTTTCAAGGCTGAAACTAAAAACAAGGAATATCTCAAAAACGATCAATCCCTCATAAATGGTGTGTTTTAATGTGCTCTATATTTTTGTGTGGTAAGTTTTTGTCTATCTCTTACGATTTAGCGTTATGCAAATTTAGTAAAATTCATCCGAAATAAAGTAGTCTTCAGAGGCTATTCCCAGACAATTCAAGATATACATTTTATTTTTCAGGTAAATATTTTTAATATACATATTTTAATCAAAATCGTTAGCCATTTTTTAGAAAAACAAAATTTTCGAAAAAAGTTCCATGTAAAGGGTAGTTGGGGTATGGGGATTTTTTGGAAAATCTTCGTGTCACATCTTTGGAAGATGCCGAACTTAAATACCAAGTTTGGTGTTTAACGGTCTTTTCGTTTTTGAACTATGCTGCCCACAGTCTCAAACACACACACATACACGGACATTTTTCTAAAAATGCTTTTTTAGGATTCCGGGGAACTCAAAACATGTATTTCCGGTGAAATCTCGGTATCGAATTTTTGGGTGCATTACAATACCTTCTCTATACACTATGTACATAGTACATAGTAGTTTACAGGATGTGTTGTTCTGTTTGCCTGCAATTATTGTAATTACCCTTTTTTGAATCTTAAATATGGATCAGACCTTTTACCCCAGAGTATAAGTCGTACGCAAAGTACAGCATTGCAGGTTTTTGTCTATTCATATTCCTAAGAACTTAATACTATTTACATATGAGCTGGGCTTGTTTTCAAGCTGTATGCGAGGCAGAAAAACAATTGTGTACCTGAGATGCCTGAAGGATATAGCTCGAGTTTTTTTCTTTATTAATTAGTAGCTTGATTTTGAAGAACCATTGCTGTAACTGGCTCTCCGAGTCTCTTGTGTGGTCTGCAATATGGTTTTTGTCTCCGCTAAAAGAAAAGTTAGTATCATCCGTGTTTTAATTTGAGCTGGTAAATCACTGATATAAATTAGAAATAGTAGCAATCCCAGTACTGAACCCTGGGGAACACCCACGTTGAGGCACTTCACAGTGGAATTTGAGGCGATATATCAGAACCGACCCAAAAGAAATAGTTAAATGACAAATTAAGCAATAATTAATGAAAAACCAAAAGTCAAAGTAATTTAAATCGGTAATTTTTGGAATAGAAACAATATAAATGTATCATTGGAAAGCCAGTACAATATTTAAGACATGTTTTAAGTTTGTGCTATATCGATGAATATAGCGACATAATTTTAGATCTGTTTCTCTGTATACAAAGGCAAAATATAATTTTCTCGGAGGAAGTTACTCTCCAAGCGTAAGGGTCTGTTGAAAAAGTCATCTTGACGCTACTTTAGAGCCAATGAGAAAATAATGCCTATTTAAATTTAAACAAAAGTGTTATCTAATCGTCGCCCAGCATCAGTTTTTCTAACTGGCGAGATTAGCGTGGGTTGCTGCCCAAATAAAAGGAGTTTTCGTCCAAGGGGCAGTCACAAACCAAAAGGCAGTGAAACAAAGGCAGACAAGACAAAAACACGCGATTAGTACGTCGTAATACGCGCTGACCCACTATTATAAAGTCAGACACGAATGAATGTAACCATAAATAAGTCAAAGATTAAGGAAGTGCAAGATTCGTGTCAAGTAACGACAAAAGGAAACAGATTTTAAATTAATCATCGCTACGAATCAGACACTTTTTGTAATATTTGATTTTCACCTTACAACGTCCACAAGTTCCCGTGTACATATAGTTAGCTAGGAGAAGACACCAGCGACGAGATTCGACCCTGAGATCGCCCAGTCCTGAATCTCCCACGATCTTCAACTCGACAAACTGTCGAAAACCAAAAAGAGCTGCTCACCACGGACGTGCCGTCTCAAATTATTAGATTCACATGTGTTTGTATGATCATTTCTATTATGCAGTAATTAAATAAGGAAAGCAATTATACACTAACAGAGAGATAAACTGTTGATAACTATTTTAAAAGAGGTTTTTTCTGTTTAAAATAAAGTACTTTCGTCATGCAACAAACTTGACCTCAACCCTTAACATTAAGAGAAACTATGAACTTCTTGCAAATATTTTAAAGAAGATATAAAGTCCTGCGTCGTGGCGCACTTGGCTAGTGCATTGGAGGTCAGCAGTTGGGTTGGTCAGTCCAGGCCCCATTCGTGCTTAGTGCTAAGAGGTTACCAGTAATAAAAATCACTTGTATAAAGCTAGATACTACCAATATTTCTTTCATATACGTGAACATTCTATTAGCGAACAAAGATTTAAAATGCATATTATATGAAAAAGCAAAAGAAAATGGTTACATAATTTGGTATGAAGAATAGTGTGAGCTTCGCTAGCAGGTGGTGCGAGATAGCAAAGATAGAGCAAATTGAAACAAAAAAAAAAAAAAAAAATGCGGGGATACATTCAGTAATACAATAAACTACTTTCTGCCTGCTGAGTGAGGGGTTCCAGGTTCAATTCCCGATTTTGGGTCGGCAGTTTTTCTCTAGCGTAGATTATTTCCTATCCTCCCCAGAGAATAGAAGAATGAATGAGAGAGTGAGAGAGAGTGTGTGTGTGTGTGTGTGTGTGTGTGTGTGTGTGTGTGTGTGTGCGTGTGAGCGCGCGTCTATTCTAATGTGTCAACGCCAAAGAAACAAAAATCCATAGCAACTACTGTACCGAAGCTTCTTTGCTTTAAATCTTTGTTCCGCTCCGGTACGATTAATAGCTCTTCTTAACTAATGGCTTTGGCGTGTGACGTCAGTCCCTCTCTTCCGTTCTGGTTAGGTTTTTCGGAGCTTCGGGTAGTCGAGCGAAGGTAGTTGCTTTAGTGTGTGTGAAAAGCACAGCTGGAGATTGGAGTCCGGATTCATTCCTATTAGGTTAACTTTGTTTGTGTATTCGTTTGGTTTTTAATATTTCCTGTGCAACCAACATTTTCTCGGTATTGTCCCACAGTGAGGAATTTCTCAACCGACATTATTATTACTGCTATTATTGCTAAATTTTATTTAGGAAAGTTTTTTTTTTAATCTATAACTGGGTAATTTGTTGTTTCCGTCGTCCCCAAGTTTATTACTTATTAAACCTTGCAAGTTGAAATGTAAATGTTTTGTTTAATATGCTATAAGGGCATCTTTACCCTTTGCTCAAACCTTGCGTAACGATCCACGTATGTGCTTTTGGGTAAAATGGGGGACAGGCACAGTGCACTGCATAGAGGCATAATGCTCTAAAAATGGCGCCGATGTGACTATTGCAGTTAAAGGCAAATGGATCAAAGAAAAGAAAAAACAATTGTATATGTTTTAGAGTCCCCTATATAAAAAAAAAAGCATTTTCAGAAAAAGGTTCGTGTGTGTGTCCGTGTGTCCCTATGTCTGTGACCACGATAACTCAACAACGAAAAGTCGGTAAAATACCAAACCCGGTACTTAAGTTTAGTATCTTCCAAAGATGCGACACTAAGATTTTGAGAAAAATCCACCCAGCCCAAACTACCCTATACATGGAACATTTTTCGAAAATTTTGATTTTCTCAAAAATGGCTCTAACGATTTTTATTAAAATATCATGTATTAAAGATATTTACCTGGCAAATAAAATGTATATCTTGAATTTTCTGGGAATAGCCTCTGGAGACTACTTGATTCTGGATGAATTTTACGGAATTTAGCATAACTGGTAAATCGTAAGAGATGGACAAAAACCTACCACACAAAAAATGTTAAAACACACGTCGTACATTTTTTCGTGGAGTTGATCGTTTTTGAGATATTCCTTGTTTTTCGGTTTCATCTTTAAAAAACTTATATTTTTCTCGTACAGGAGTTTGTCAACTCCTGTCCATACAAACAAAGGAACTTCAGTCACATAGCAACTAGCTTTTGACTATCAATTTAACCTATGGTACTCTCGCCTCTACTTACAAGGAAGCAAGTAATAAGACTATTTCTGCTAAATTTTTTTCTCGATAAGCATGAAGTAAATAGAAGCATAAACTTTTAACAATAATTTGTTGCAGAGATGTAGAGAAAGTCAGAGAGACACATCAGAGTTTTTTGGTATGTTTTTGCTCATTTGCTTTTTAATGGGCCTCCACAGAACCTTAAAGTTACTTCCGCTTCTTCGCGTAGTCAAATATCGATAAGGTTATGTATTATGATAACCTGCTTCATCCTGAGGCCGGAAATGGTGACGTACCTTTTGGTGCTGGGCTGCGCAGCGACGACTGGTCCTCTCTCCGGCGTTGCGGTGCTGAAATCGATTCTTGACGCTCCTCGGCTATTTGTGGACTCAGCGACGAGCAATTGAGACCTATTTATATCTAGCTCAGATATTGAGTGGCGATGGTCTTAAGGGATGGTACGGGAAATTAACTCAAAATAAGCGTCGGCACTTTACGTTCAGTCAAAGGTTTATTTCTCTTCACAATCGTTCCCGAGAAAGCTCCTGGCGATTTTTTGTTCCGGTAATTTCCCTCGAACAAGGGCGTAATGCACACAAAGGTAACTAGAATTTACGCGGCGACAAGTGCAACTGTTACGTGCAGAATAATTGTAGACACTTCAACTTTCAACCGTGGCTTCCTTGTTTCCGGTGTCACAGGTTCCGCGCGACATTACATTTCCACTGCGTGGATCACAATAATAACTTTGCTATTTTGCGCGGATTATTGTTTTGGGCATCAGAGGTTCCGCGTGTAGTTACATTTCAACTGCCTGAATCACTATAATAACTGTGCTAATTAGCGCGGATTCTAGTTTTGGACATCTCAGGTTCCTCGTGCAGTTACATTCCCACTGCCTGAAAATTAAGGCGAATACTCTACATTTATAGCAAATTCTATCCACGCGAACTCATTGACCCAACCTGGCGCCGAAATTAGCTTGGAATGCGCTTCTGCCGTGGCGTGTTTAATTGTAATTGGTCAATGCGTCTTTCACGTGATTCTTGATATAAATTTGCTCGTGGTTCCCCTGCTTATACGTCACCCCCACTTTATCTTTCGGAGACGTGATTACATAATAGTGTCTTTCCCCTCTTGCAATATACAAAGAAATAGCGCAAACAACTGTATTCGTCACTTGAGAACTCTCGGGTTGAAGTTAGAAAACGCTTTCCAGGAACAATCTTTCTGAACATCCAATATACAATAAATACATGATATCTTACTTAGTAATTAACTTAAACAATTTAATCAATTATAATATAGACAATGCGCTTATTCACCTGACCGACAATCCGTCTTAATCCAAAGGCAAACTGAAGGGAGCAAATAAAGTTAACACCAACAAATTGCCACATGGTGCACTTGTAACTCCTATGATCAACATAAAAGATTTAAAGCAGACCCCAATCATCTCTCCGTGGATTGGCCACAGCTAAATTACATGGATGTGAACAAAGGGCCCAGTCACGTGATATCCACTACGTTGCTTGTGCTTGGTGGTCGGCAAACGCTAGTCGACCTATGCAGGTTTTGAATTCAGCGCCGTGGTTTTATCTGTGCAGATTTTGATCAGGAAAACTACCCCATCATTTTCAATTCACGTTGGAATTGGTTTTCTGCTCTTCACAGACAATGGTGATTGCTTTTCAGTGGAAATGGCTGCATTGCTAAAGGTTGCATCCTAATGCCAATGTCATCGACAATGTTTATCGGCAGGAAATGAGATTCCGTTTCACCATTACAATGGCATCGCGTTTGCTATCGTTTAAATTGAAGCTAATAATGTGCGCGCAAAACCCTGGACGTGACTAACAAAAAGCTGATGTGTTACATTCACATAACTTTCTGCAACAAACTATTGTTATTCTGTTTTTGAAATATTCCTTATTTTTGGTTGCAGCTTTAAAAAACTTTCTCATACAGAAATTTGTCAACTCCTCTCCATAAAAACAAAGGAACTTTTTCGCATAGCAACCAGCTTTTGACTATCACTTTAATCTATGGTACTCCCTTATGTCGCTTCTACTTACAAGAAAGCAAGTAATAAGACTAATTCTGATATTTTTTTTCTCTCGATTAGCATGAACTAAATAGAAATATAAGCTTTTTGACAATAATTTGTTGCAAAGATGTAGAGAAAGACATGGGAATGGAATACATCAGATTTCTTTAAACAAGTTTATGTTAATTCTGTGTAACTGAAAAGCTACAATAAACAACGTTGTACACAAAGCACGTATATCTCGTTAAAACATGCAATTTATCTCAAATACCTTTTTTGTGGGAATGCATTTGCAAGATAACAGTTATTAATGCTTTAAATTGATGAGTACTTTAGGCATTCTTTTAAATTTCTGTCGATATTCAATTGTCGCAGTTGCATGGAAACAGCTTGGAATTTAAATCCAACTTGTAGCGTCTAGTTGTTAAAAATTTCAGTATAGGTTTGTATCAATAAAGAAGTGTCTTTCAGCTATTTCTGAAAGGTCTATGCCGATGTCCCACGGTCAAATATTTTGGTCCAATACTCTTCAAACTACAAATTGGATCGTGTGACATCGGATAATATCATTGTATACAATTTCCGTCCTATTTTTTGGTCCAATGAGCGACCTGGTGGTAATGACGCAATAAGATGGCAGCTAGCACGGCGCCTTCCTTCCCGCCAATATGATTGTTTGTGTGAAACTTTGCTGTATCCTGTATACTTATCCTAAATAATAGGGTTATAGTAGCTGAGCTGTGGTTTAAATACACATTTTTTTGTGCGGCAGAGATTTATGAAATGATTCGGGTATTTATAAACCCTGCAAATGTATTTTATCGTGATTGCTGGTATGGACTGCCTCATATTTGTGTCTTGGCGAGTGATTTTTGCCTCAACTAAGGACAGCAACTTTCCAAACAATTTTTCGACCATTCTAAGGAAGTTAAAATAATTTACAGTTGATTTTTGCAGCATATGTAGTACACCTCTTCCTTGGCCTGCATTCCTACGTTCCAGTCATGGTCTAGTCCACCAACGCCTCTTTATTGACTTTTTTCTTTCTATTATAATATGCTCTTGCACTGGATACATAAACTAAGCTTGCGACAGCGAACGTAAATGATTGTGGATCAGCAACCTCCACCATTTTCTATCAGCTGTTCATGTGCATGCGAGAAATATTGGGACCAATACACACTCCCGTTGGAATGGTACGCAGAAATGGTACACAACGGTCACGTTGTATAAAACAAATGTTTGGAATAAATTTTGACCGTGGGACATCCGTTAAGAAATAGAGTACATAAAGTCGTGCGAATTTCATATGTCAGACTTCTTTTTTTGTTTGTGGACTTTCAGGGGTATAAAAATGGTATTTTCGCTTAAATTTCGAATCAGAATTTTTATTGGAATGCAATACTTCCCCATAATAAATGATTAGCAGAGAAAACAGAATGAGACTTATTTGCCCAAATATTAATCCAATATTATTCCAGCCACATAGATGACAAAATTTTCGCAAAAAGCTAAAGAAGCTAACTGAACTTGCCAGGTTCCAGAAACGACACGCTGCATGTGCATAAATAATTTCTGTGCAGACCTCTTTCTTTTCGTATAGGTAATGAAGACCCTTGACGAATGCTGAAAACTGCATATGAACTTATTCCTTTCATACTCGTGTGTTCGTTACAGAGATCAAAAACAAGGACTAGTGCATGCTATTCTGTCCGCTTAAGAGAACGTGAATGTAGAATTTAAAGTGAAAAAAGATAAAAGTCTAAAACTGAAACAAAAGTAAACATTTTTCCTTTTATAAACTGATGAGAGGCGTGTTCCTCCTTCAGATATGAGAAAAGCAGCCAAGGGCACTCATAGAGGAACCGGTTTGGAGTGAAGATAAGCACCACCCTCATGAACTGCTGCTTTGTTAGATCAGAGAAGTTGACAGATCACGTGAATTTCCACTGAAACCTAATCCTCTAGCAAATGGCGGCCCAGGAGAGTGTTTCATCCGGCCCGCGAATAAATGTATAATTTATTACTTTTTTTACTTTCTCTACACGTACTATATACATAGTGTATAGAAAAGGTATTGCACTCTACCCAAAAATTCGATACCGAGATATTTTAGGGTCCCCTGTATCCAAAAAAAGCATTTTCACAAAAAGGCCCGTGTGTGTGTGTGTGTGTGTGTGTGTGTGTGTGTGTGTGTGTGTGTGTGTGTGTCAGTGAACACGATAACTCAAAAACGAAAAGTCGGTAACATACAAAACTTGATATTTAAGTTTAGTATCTTTAGTACACGAAAATTTTGAGAAAAATCTCCCTATTCCCAAACTACGCTTTACATGGAACTTTTTTCGAAAATTTTGATTTTCTCAAAAATGGCTCTAACGATTTTGATTAAAATATCGTATATTAAAGATATTTGACTGACAAATAAAATGTATATCTTGAATTTTCTGGGAATAACCTCTGAAGACTTCTTTATTCCGGATTAATCTGTATCCAAAAAAGCAGCATTTTTAGAAAACGGTCCGCGCGCGCGCGCGTGTGTGTGTGTGTGTGTGTGTGTGTGTGTGTCCGTATGTCTGTGAACACGATAACTCAAAAACGAAAAGTCGGTAAAATACCAAACTTGGTATTTAAGTTTAGTATCTTCCAGGGATGCGACACGAAGATTTTGAGAAAAATCCCCCCTCTTCAAACTACCCTTTACATGGAAAAAAAATCGAAAATTTTGATTTTCTCAAAAATGGCTCTAACGATTTTGATTAAAATATCGCATATTAAAGATATTTTTATGGCAAATACAATACATATCTTGAATTTTCTGGGAATAGCCTCTGAAAAGCTCTTTATTCTGGTTGAATTTTACTGGATTGTGCATAACCAGTAAACTGTAAGAGATGGACAGCAACTTACTGCACAAAACACATAATTGTTGAAACACATAATTAATGTCAAACACATTTTTTTCGTGGAGTTGCCATTATTTAAATATTCCTTGTTATTGGTTTCAGTTTTAAAATACTTGACACTTTCCACATAGGGTAATTTGTGAACGCAATGCAAAGAAATGGATTTCATCCACATAGCAACCAGTTTTTAAAAACTTTGACTACTGTATAAGCCATTATTTCCCTTCTACTTACATGTTTATCTCGATTAGCATGAAGTGGATAGAAGAATAAGCTTTTTAACAATAATTTGTTACAGAGATGTAAAGAAAGTCAAGTGAATGGAACACATCGGTTATTTTAAAAATATATAATTTTAGGGTGGAATATAATACTTACTCTATATATGTTCTGGCCCAGATCTTTAAATGGTATTGCTAACTTTGCTTCTCTACAGGAACTATGTACACAGTGTATAAAGTATTGTATTCCATCCAAAAATTCAATACCGAGATTTCACCGGAAATACATGTTTTGAACTCCCTGAATAAAAAAAAGCATTTTTAGAGAAAGGTCCGCGCACGCTTGTGTGTGTGTGTCTGTGGAAAACATAGCTCATAAACAAAAATACCGTTAAATACCAAACTTAGTATTTAGGTATAATATCTTCTAAGGATGCGACCAGAAGATATTCAAACTACATTTTACATGAGAACATTTTCGAAAATTTTGATTTTCTTAAAAATGGCTCTAAAAATGTTGATTATAATCACGTATATATTGCCACTTTTATCCCGAATAAAATATATATCTTGAATTTTCTGGGAATAGCCTCCGAAGACCTCTTTATTCTGGATAAATGTTGCTGAATTTTGCTTAACCGCTGAACCATAAAAGATGGACAAAAGCTTACCACACATAAAATTTAGAGCACGTTAAAATACACAATTTATGTTATGTACATTTTTTCGTGGCGTTGATCATTTCCGAAATATTCCTTGTTTTTGGTTTCAGCCTTGAAAAACTTACTTTTCTCATACAGGAATAGCAACCAGCTTTTGACTATCACTTTAACCTATGGTACTCCCTTATTTCGCTTCTACTTACAAGGAAGCAAGTAATAAGAATAGTTCTGCTAACTTTTTTGTGGATTAGCATGAAGTAAATATAAGCATAAGCTTTTTAACAATATATTGCGGAGATGTAGAGAAAGTCATGTGAATGGAACACATCAGATTTTTCTCTTCGTAGGTTTCCCATTTCAGGTAAACAAACCGGTCTCCGGTCTGTCTGTCTGGCAGGCCTGAAGAAGAAACAGGTCCATTAGAATTAACTTATGAAATGAAGGGTTGCTTCACACACCCTCTCTAAAGTTTCGCTTTGATTGGTGCACAACAACAGGTTAAGCCAGATACATTATTCGGCACTCTAAAAGATGGGGTGATTTTATTTGCATGTGTCTATAACCTGAGCTATGAGATTTACATTTATAAGCGCTTTCATCAGCGACATATAGACGATGGTAAAAGTTATTGTCTTTATCGAACGGAAATAATGAAAACGTTATTAAGAAAACAGTAGTGTAGCATGAAAATGCAAGGCTTAAGCTGTAATTAATCACCATTTAACCGTTAGCTCTTACACTGTAAACCACGAATATTTGCAGAAGCTATGAAGAAAACTTCAACCCTAATTTAACCTGGTTGGTCATATCGGACGATGAATGAAATTGGTGAACCGATGCTCAAATAATCTCGGGGCCCATTCCTGTTTTCAGGATAAGGGAAAACCCCGAAAAAAAACCTTTCCCGAGCAAGTCACCCTAAGCGAGATTCGAATTCACGACCTGTTGAATGTGAGGTGGACACGCTACCGCCACACTACCCAGGCGGGCAGCTTTTCTTTCTGGCCAACTGAAATGATTTTCCAGACTGTACCGAATACGAAAAGCCACCTCTATGGCCCTTCCGTTAGGCACATTCTACTTATGTTAATTCAGTCCATAAATTTACTAAGCAGCTTGCTAACAGGCAATAAATAATGGAGCACATCTAATCTCCAAAGCATTAGATCAAAGACCTGTTGCAGCCTCGCATACAGACCTGTTGAGCTTCAGTTCTGGGTCGCCTTAAATTCCTGTGTTCAGGTTATGATAAGCATTTATGCTGATATTTGAGAGCCTTTGCAGTAATATATAAGATGCACTATATTTTTTCCCACTCCATTCGAGATTTTATTTGAGCAGTATAAAAAACAAAAGGAGGCGTATCTTCTCCCGCTCTTAGGTAATCGCAAAACCAATGGTCATTCGCTCATTTTTATTTTTTCTACACCTACTATGTACATAGAGTATAGAGAAGATATTGCACTCCACCCAAAAATTCGATACGGAGATTTCACTGGAAATACAATGTATCCGAAAAAAGCATTATCAGAAAAAGACGTGCGTGTGTGTAGGTGTGTCTGTGAACACGATAACTCAAAAACGAAAGGTCGGTAAAATATCAAACTTGGTATTTATGTTTAGTATCTTCAAGGATACGACGCAAACATTTTGAGAAAAATCCCCCGACCCCAAACTACCCTTTAAATGGAAAACATTTCGAAAATGTTAAGTAGAAGCGAAATAAGGGAGTACCATAGGCTAAAGTAAAAAGGTAGTAAAAAACTGGTTGCTATGTAGCTGAAGTTCCTTTGTTTGTATTGACAGGAGTTGACAAACTCCTGTATGAAAAAAGTATATGTTTTTTAAAGATGAAACCAATAACAACGAATATCTCAAAAACGACCAACTCCACGAAAAAAAAACGTATATGACATAAATTGTGTTTTATCGTGGACTACATTTTTATGTAGTAAGTTTTTGTCTATCTCTTACGGTTTACCAGTTACGCAAAATTCAATAAAAATAATCCAGAATAAAGAGATATTTAGAGGCTATTCCCAGAAATTTGAAGATGTACATTTTATTTGGCATGTAGATATCTTACATATAAGAGATTTTAATCAAAATTGTTAGTCATTTTTGAGAAAATCCAAACGGTTGCAGAAACGTTCCAAGGTAGTTAGGAGTGGGGAGATTTTCCTGAAAATCTTCGTGTCGCCTCCTTGGAAGATACTAAACTTAAATACCAAGTTTGGTATTCAACAGTCTTTTCGTTTTTGAGCTATGCTGTCCATACACACACACACAAGCATGTTTTTTCCAAAAATACTTTTTTTGGACTCACGGAACCAAAACGTTTATTTGCCGTGAAATCTTGGTGTCGAATTTTTGGATGGAATGAAATACCTTCTCTATATACTATGTACATAGTACGTGTAGAGAAAGTAAAAATATATACGATTTATGTCATATAGTTTTCTTTTCGTTGAATTCACCATTTTTGAGATTTTTTTTTTTTTTTTTTTTCAGAAATACTTAACTTTTTTTTTCACACGGAAAGTTGTAAATTCCTGGCCCTGCATAGAAACGGATTTCATCCATATGGCAACCGGTTTTTAAAAGACTTGACTATCGTTTTAGCCTAGTGTATTCTCTTATTTTCCTTCTACTTACAAGGAAGCAAGTAATTAATACAAATTTTTCTAATGTTTCTCTCGATTGTCACAAAGTAGATAGAATAAGCATTTTAACAATAAATTGTTACCGCAATGTAGAGAAAGTCATGTGAAGGGAACACATCGTATGTAATTTCTATGTAACGCATTAACAATATTCATGATGGCACTTCTTAAAGGTTTTATGACCTTAGACAATGATGTTATTGCCGAGCAGCTGGCTTTTTGTGATTTAGTAATAATGGTTCATCGCATTCAGAACGTAAGATACGAAACAAGGCACGAATGTTAAATTTAGTGTTTTGTTGTATAAATTTCCTTCGCAGACATTACGAATGCTTCGAAAAAATTGTGGTGAAGTAATAAAAAAAAAAAAAAAAAAAAAAATAGAAATCTGATGTAATCCATTCACATGACTTTCTCTATATCTCTACAACACATTTTTTTAAAAAAGTGTATACTTCTATTTACTTCATGCTAAGTGAGAAAAAATTAGAAGAAATAGTCTTATTACTTGCTTCCCTGTAAGTAGAAGCGAAATAAGCAAGTACCATAGGTTAAAGTGATAGCAAAAGATGGTTGCTATGTGACAAGTTCCTTTGTTTGTATGGACACGAGTTGACAATTCCTGTATGAGAAAAGTATAAGTTGTTTAAGGCTGAAACAAAAAACAAGGAATATCTAAAAAGCAATCAACTCCACGAAAAAATGTATATTACATAAATTGTGTGTTTTAATGTGCTCTACATTTTTTGTGTGGTAAGTTTTTATCTATCTCTTACGGTTTAACATTTACACAAAATTCCGTAAAATGCATCCGGTATCAAGTAGTCTTCAGAGGCGATTCCCAGAAAATTCAAGATATACATATTATTTGTCAAGTATATATCTTTAATATATGACATTTTAATCAAAATCGTTAAGAGCCATTCTTTAGAAAATCAAAATTTTCGAAAATGTTTCGTTGTGAAGGGTAGTTGGGGGTGGGGGATTTTCTTGAAAATGTTCCGTGTCGCATCCTTGGAAGATACTGAACTTAAATACTAAGTTTGGTATTTAACGGTTTATTCGTTTTTGAGCTATGCTGCCCACAGACACACACACAGACACACGCACGTACATTGTTCTAAAAAATGCTTTTTTTGGATTCAGGTGGTCTCAAAACATGTATTTCCGGTGAAATCTCGGTATCGAATTTTTGAGCACAATGCAATGCCTTCTCTATACACTATGTACATAGTACGTATAGAGAAAGTAAAAAAAAAAATCTATATCTGGCATATACGATTTTCCAGTGATTTGCGAGCGCTGAAAAGGTTTCAGAAAACTGTTCCCAGGAATACTTTCAGATGCTTTACACAGATGGAAAAATGTATCACAGCAAAACGGAACTATTTTAAAGGAAATGTTGTGTACATGAAGGCATGGCAACCTATTTTGAGTTTTTACAAATTCCGGAGACGTTTTTAATCTAGTAATAAGTATTTCTTTTAATTAAACTAAACATTATTTTATGATGTACTTATAATTTTGAAAAATATAAAGATTAATACATTTAAAAACTAGCATAGATTTCACTTGTTAAAATTTAACAAAATAAAAACAGCTTAAATACAGGGGCTAGGCGTCTTTTCGAACGTTTAATATTAATTTATAAAAACAGTGATTGATTTGTTACAAATATTTCAGATTTTTTACTTTCTCTACACGTACTATATACATAGTGTATAGAGGAAGTATTGTATTCCATCCAAAAATTCGATACCGAGATTTCACCGGAAATACATGTTTTAGGATCCCCTAAATACAAAAAAAAACATTTTTAAAAATGTTCCGTGTGTGTGTGTGTCTGTCTGTCTGTGTGTGTGTGTGTCTCTGGACAGCATAACTCAAAACGAAAAGACCGTTGAAAACCAAACTTGGCATTTAAGTTTCGTATCTTCCAAGGATGCAACACGAAGATTTAAAAAAAAAAAAAAAATCCCCCCACCCTCAACTACCCTTTACATGGATCTTTTTTCGAAATTTTTGATTTGGCTCTAACGATTTTGATTAAAATATCGTATATTAAAGATATTTAGTTGACAAATAAAATGTATATATCTTGCATTTTCTAAGAATAGCCTCTGAAGGCTACTTTATTCTGGATGAATTTTACGGAATTTTGCATAACTGCTAAACCGTAAGAGATGTTGAAAAACTTACCACGCAAAAAATGTAGAGCACATTAAAACACACACTTTATGTTATATATATATTTTTTTTTTCGTGGAGTTGATCTTTTTTTTAGATATTCCTTGTTTTTGGTTTCAACTTTGAAAAACTTACTTTTCTCATACAGGAATTTGTCAACTCGTGTGCATAGAAACAAAGGAACTACAGCCACATAGCAACCAGCTTTTGGCTATCGCTTTAATGGTACTCCCTTATTTCGCTTCTACTTACAAGGAAGCAAGTAATAACACTATTTCGGCTAATTTTTTCTCTATTAGCATGAAGTAAATAGAAGCATAAGCTTTTTAACAATAATTTGTTGCAGAGCTGTAGAGAAAGTTATGTGAATGAAACACATCAGATGTTTTTTTTCTTTAAGCATAATACAAAAATCAGTTTAAAGGTTTCCATTAAAAATAAGATTGAAAGTTCCTTAAAATATGCACCAAATATAATTTAATTAGTTCGTTGATATCCTTCTGAAATATATACTCACTCTCTATAAGGTGTTTACTTGTTATTCTCATGATAAATCTGCTGGACTGTTAAAACAAAAACACCTCTTTATAACATAAAATATTCCTGCTCTTGACGGAATTTTAAATAGATGAGAGTGCGATTCATCTTTTAAGGATTAAATGATATCTAAAGTAAAAATGTAAATAGCGTGTTATTTATAGACGCTCTTTAACTGCTGTGGTTCTCAGCGTCCCATTCTAAAGTGGGCGTGAAAGACTGCTTAATTTTGCTCAAAGTCCTCTCTATCAGGCTTTAGGTACTTTTACGTGCCGTAAATCTACGACACGGGACCAACGGCTGTATTTCCCTTCCTAAGGAAGACATGCTAAGGATTTTTACACCCGAAAATTTTTACAGCGTCCTCCGGGTTTGAAATGTCTATCTGTGTTGTGACAGTGAACCACGTTAATTCACGCAATACACCCAGAAGTGAAACAATTGCATTACGAAAGCGATGTGCAAATTAGTGTGCTATAATAATATACTGCGATACAAGTGCGGTAAGTGCATTTTTCCTAAGTGAGATATAAGTTGTAACATGTTAGACAAATGCGTATTTTGTTATGATTTTCTGCAAAGCACTTAACGTGTCTATATTGCATAATATTTTTTGAACGAAATGAACAATACAAATGTTTACGTGGAAATAAATTTAAGTAGGATAGGTAGAGTCAGCCAAGGTCTCTAGCTGGTTGCTCTGCCACTGAGCTACCATGGCAACTTGCCGGCATAGCACTGAATTTCTCAACTGACTTGCATGTTTCCCGGTAAACCACAAGGTGATCTGAAATTATTTTGAGATGACAACCCCAATGGCGACTTACAATCTCGTCGGTGCTTCAAGACCCAGGATTTATATGTAGCCAACTATTATTGACAATCGTCATAATTTGCCGTGGTAACTCAGTGGTAGAGCAACCGGCTAGAGATCGGGAGGTCCGTAGTTCAAATCCCGACAATGGCATTGAATTGTTCAGTCTGACTCTTCCTATCCAACTCCTGCCCTATACACGGTTTCTGTATCATAAAAAAGTAAGCACTGTCGGTTGTTCAAAAACAGTATCAAGGTATTCCTCGCGAACTGGTGATCGATTAGTCACGTCTGGTATTTTTCTTTTTATTGTTTCATAGCCCCCTTTAACATCTAAGCTCATGTCGGAGGCTTTGCACTTGAAACAACTCGTCTGTTGGCTCTTTTTTAGGTTTGGTTTAAATCATTTTATTTTCCTCAAACACACACACACACACACACACACACACACACACATACATACATACTTCCAGACTCTGCCGGGGATAGGAAATAATTCTGGCTAAAGATAAATTTCCTGTCCTGCAGGGAATCGAACCCGGGACCTCTGGGTGAGACGTTGACAACTCGACCGCGGAGGCAGTCGAACGTCTGGTATTGGTAACCAAGCAAGTCAACAGTTGAGGATACATAATTACTAAGGCTTAAAGAAGATTCTTTATTTATAACTTTGAAGGATAGTGGTTTATTTAATAGTTTATTTAACTTGAGAGCTCATTATGCATATAATTAAAGTATACAATGTTTTACTTACGACGAAAGAGTTATACAAGACGTTCACAAAATAAGGAACTGTTTCGTGATTATGTTAACTTATGAATATCTGAGGTTGCTCACTGAGCATGATGCTGACTTTTTCTGAACGTGTTTCCGTTGTCACATGACGTCAACAGGGTGTTCAGCTGTGGCGACGGTTACAACCAAAATTTAGAAAAGATGGACCAAAGAATAAAGCCATATGGAAACTGTTGAATAAACACTGTTGCTGAAGGTCACGACAAGGCCGACCTGCTGTATTGACGCTTTACGGGAGTCAATTGAATCCTAAATCTGTCACTTTTCACTTTTCTGAAATCATTATTGTTCAAAGTGCTAAAATTCGTGCTTCCTTGAAGAAGCATGCATAATAGTTGCAAGTGTTACACCAACTCCATGAGGGAATTTACAATTAACGTGAAAGACAACATACAATTTAGGACTCTGACTGTCCTAGTGCGTCAATGCCAGCTGTGTTTGTGTAACATCCACCTGGTGGAAACGTATCAGCAACAGCGCCTCTTCGTTGAAACTTATTTAACAATTTTTATATGGTTTTATTCGTGAAACCATAGTTGTGGTTCAAGACCCATCTCAAGGGACATCCTATAGACGTGATGTGTGAGACAGTACATGTCGTGTCACGGGGTTAAAGGCTATCTAAAAGGGAGATATAAATTATAGCAAATATAAATTATACTAAGAGTTGACAAATGTACATTGCAAATAGCTAGGAAAGGAATGTTGTAAAAGACGCCTAAGAAGGCAAGGACTGACAGTTGTCACGAGCTGACAAGCGACCAGGTAGGATAGTAACGTTAAGGGAAGGACATTGAGAGAGGTTACACTGTCCGAGGGTGGACATAACAAGGACTGACAGTTGTCACGAGCTGACAAGCGACCAGGTAGGATAGTACCGTTAAGGGAAGGACATTGAACTGAAGGGGTGAGATTACACTGTCCGAGGGTGGACATAACGACAGACAGTTGTCACGAGCTGACAAGCGACCCTGGTAGGATAGTACCGTTAAGGGAAGGTCATTGAGTGAGGTTACACTGTCCGAGGGTGGACATAACAAGGACAAACAGTTGTCACGAGCTGACAAGCGAGCAGGTAGGATAGTACCGTTAAGGGAAGGACATTGAACTGAAGGGGTGAGATTACACTGCCCGAGGGTGGACATAACAAGGACAGACAGTTGTCACGAGCTGACAAGCGACCAGGTAGGATAGTACCGTTAAGGGAAGGACATTGAACTGAAGGGGTGAGATTACACTGCCCGAGGGTGGACATAACAAAGACAGACAGTTGTCACGAGCTGACAAGCGACCAGGTAGGATAGTACCGTTAAGGGAAGGACATTGAACTGAAGGGGTGAGATTACACTGCCCGAGGGTGGACATAACAAGGACAGACAGTTGTCACGAGCTGACAAGCGACCCTGGTAGGATAGTACCGTTAAGGGAAGGACATTGAACTGAAGGGGTGAGATTACACTGTCCGAGGGTGGACATAACAAGGACAAACAGTTGTCACAAGCTGACAAGCGACCCAGGTAGGATAGTACCGTTAAGGGAAGGACATTGAACTGAAGGGGTGAGATTACACTGCCCGAGGGTGGACATAACAAGGACAAACAGTTGTCACAAGCTGACAAGCGACCCAGGTAGGATAGTACCGTTAAGGGAAGGACATTGAACTGAAGGGGTGAGATTACACTGTCCGAGGGTGGACATAACAAGGACAGACAGTTGTCACGAGCTGACAAGCGACCAGGTAGGATAGTACCGTTAAGGGAAGGACATTGAACTGAAGGGGTGAGATTACACTGCCCGAGGGTGGACATAACAAGGACAAACAGTTGTCACGAGCTGACAAGCGACCCTGGTAGGATAGTACCGTTAAGGGAAGGACATTGAACTGAAGGGGTGAGATTACACTGCCCGAGGGTGGACATAACAAGGACAGACAGTTGTCACGAGCTGACAAGCGACCCTGGTAGGATAGTACCGTTAAGGGAAGGACATTGAACTGAAGGGGTGAGATTACACTGCCCGAGGGTGGACATAACAAGGACTGACAGTTGTCACGAGCTGACAAGCGACCAGGTAGGATAGTACCGTTAAGGGAAGGACATTGAACTAAAGGGGTGAGATTACACTGCCCGAGGGTGGACATAACAAGGACAAACAGTTGTCACAAGCTGACAAGCGACCCAGGTAGGATAGTACCGTTAAGGGAAGGACATTGAACTGAAGGGGTGAGATTACACTGTCCGAGGGTGGACATAACAAGGACAGACAGTTGTCACGAGCTGACAAGCGAACAGGTAGGATAGTACCGTTAAGGGAAGGACATTGAACTAAAGGGGTGAGATTACACTGCCCGAGGGTGGACATAACAAGGACAGACAGTTGTCACGAGCTGACAAGCGAACAGGTAGGATAGTACCGTTAAGGGAAGGACATTGAACTGAAGGGGTGAGATTACACTGCCCGAGGGTGGACATAACAAAGACAGACAGTTGTCACGAGCTGACAAGCGAACAGGTAGGATAGTACCGTTAAGGGAAGGACATTGAACTGAAGGGGTGAGATTACACTGCCCGAGGGTGGACATAACAAGGACAGACAGTTGTCACGAGCTGACAAGCGAACAGGTAGGATAGTACCGTTAAGGGAAGGACATTGAACTGAAGGGGTGAGATTACACTGCCCGAGGGTGGACATAACAAGGACAGACAGTTGTCACGAGCTGACAAGCGACCAGGTAGGATAGTACCGTTAAGGGAAGGACATTGAACTGAAGGGGTGAGATTACACTGCCCGAGGGTGGACATAACAAGGACAGACAGTTGTCACGAGCTGACAAGCGACCAGGTAGGATAGTACCGTTAAGGGAAGGACATTGAACTGAAGGGGTGAGATTACACTGCCCGAGGGTGGACATAACAAGGACAGACAGTTGTCACGAGCTGACAAGCGAACAGGTAGGATAGTACCGTTAAGGGAAGGACATTGAACTGAAGGGGTGAGATTACACTGCCCGAGGGTGGACATAACAAAGACAGACAGTTGTCACGAGCTGACAAGCGACCCTGGTAGGATAGTACCGTTAAGGGAAGGACATTGAACTGAAGGGGTGAGATTACACTGTCCGAGGGTGGACATAACGACAGACAGTTGTCACGAGCTGACAAGCGACCCTGGTAGGATAGTACCGTTAAGGGAATGCATCACCTAAAATCCTAAATTTTTTTTTTGTCTAATTAAATAATGTAATGCTTGTAGATCAATTTTCTGTTGTTTTTATTACCGTATCACGTGACGATTTAAATGGATGACTGTAAGTGGGTGTGGTGCTTAAACCTTTTCAATGTGATGAAAAATTTGTAAAAATCCGAAATTTGGTTTTGACCAATAACATTTGTCCTTAAATGTATCTATTTAAACTTGAAAATACTATAATATGCACCAAAAAAAGTGAGTATAGTTATATGTTTCAAAATTTACAAAATAGGTCTCGCATCGGGTGCTTCTAGCTACCCTCTCCTAAATTTTTAAGATAGGTTCTTAACAAGCAAAAAAGGGTTTCTATCATATTATTTTTTAAAATTCCTAATTTTGTTTTAGATATTGATTTTTAAAGTCAATGGTATTATAAAATTCTAAGAATTTTAGTCTCTTTCTTGCTTTAGTTTGCTTACCTCTATAACTAATTGTAATATAATAAATTCATATGACAGTTCTGCTCCAGATGCTTAATTGCATATTTTGAAAAATACTAAAATAAAAATGTTCATAATTTTCATCGTGTGGAGTGATTAGAGTTTGGCGCCATCTTTTAATTTTAAAAATTAATAACTCAAAAACTACTTATGATATATAAATTTTAAAGAATGTAACTGCTTAACAACATAAATGCACATGAACATCCCCCCTTACTTTGACGGTGTTAGTTCAATGCAGAATACGGACGAAGTCACTGTACCAAAAGACAGCCAAAATAACTAAGAATAGCCGAGGTCGAGTAAAGCGTAACTTAAGAGAAGGAGATTTAGGAGGAATGCGTGTGTGTTCGATGGTAGAAAAGGTCGAACAAAACGAATAAATGAGTTCCAGAATAATCTTGAAATCGAAGAAATTCACTTGTCTTACCACACCTGAAAGGAACCCCTAGTTACCGCCGCATGTGACAAGAGCAATACGTTCAGGAACAGTCAACACACTGCTCATTGATCAATCTGTAACAAAAACACATTGTAATTTACCTCAATCAGCAAATAGTTACTTATTACTTTCTCTACACGCACTATGTACATAATGTATATATAGAAGGTATTGTAATGCACCCAAAAATTCGATCCTGATATTTCACCGGAAATACATGTTTTGAGACCCCCTGAATCCAAAAAAATTAGAAAAATATCCGTGTATGTGTCTGTGTGTGTGTTTGTGAGCAGCACAGCTCAAAACGAAAAGTCCGTTAAATACCAAACTTGGCATTTAGGTTTGGTATCTTCCAAGGATGCGGCATGAAGATTTTAGAAAAGATTCCTCCACCCCCAACTATCCTTTACATGGAACTTTTTTCACCAATTTTGATTTTATGAAAAATGGCTGTAACGATTTTGATTAAAATGTCGTGTATTAAAGGTATTTACCTGACAAATAAAATCTATATCTTGAATTTTCTGAGAATAGCCTCTGAAAACTGATTTGTTCTGGATGAATTTTACGGAATTTTGCATAACTGCTTAACCGTAAGAGATGGACAAAATCTTACCTCACAAAAAATGTAGAGCACTTTAAAACACACAATTTATGTAATATACATTTTTGTCGTGGAGTTGATCGGTTTTGAGACATTCCTTGTTATTGGTTTCAGCTTTGAAAAACTGTCAACTCGTGTCCATACAAACAAAGGAACTTCAGTCACATAGCAACCAGCTTTTGACTATCACTTTAACCCTATGGTACTCCCTTATTTCGTTTCTACTTACCAGGAAGCAAGTAATAAGACTATTCTGCTATTTTTTTTTTTCTCGATTAGCATGAAGTAAATAGAAGCATAAGTTTTTTAACAATATTTTTTTAGGGATGTAGAGAAAGTCATGTGATTGGAACACATAAGATTTTTTGTACACCTGTATTTAAATGCAGCATGAATTAAATCGTGAGTTGAATAGGCAGAGTCAGACTGAAAAACTCAATATCATAGCCGGGATCTCCTGGTCTCTAGCCGGTTGTTCGACCACTGAGCTACATTGACAACCTTCCGGCATGACATTAAATGTCTCAACTGACTCGCATATTGCCTCTTAAACTACAACTACTGCCTTGAACTGTTATACCTCAATGGCGACCAATGAGAAATTCAATGTCATGCGGGTATAGCTATCCAACTGTTTACACACGGCTTGTGTGAAAAAAAACAAATCAATATTAAACCGTGAGTGTTAATAAATAAAGGGAAGTAAATGCTAAAATTTAAATGGTAGCATTCAACGATCTGCAAGAATAAACACGATATAATTAATCGAGGATAAAATACTGTCTATTGACTGCACGAGCATTTCAACCTACCACGCCTGAGAGGGAAGCTGATAAAAAGGTTATCGTCTAAACAGAACAAATGGATTCCATTGGCAGGTAAAAGTTCGGAAAAATGTTTTAATTTTCTATTAATTGGAGTCGTGAATTATTGAAATGGTGTAATTATAATTTATTTCATTCTTTAACAATTAAAGTTTCTGAAATCCTTAATGAAATAATATGTGATATTATGAAATTACTGAATTGTTTCTAAAAGCAGGAAAACGTATCTTTTAAAATTAATATCTAAGTATTTCCTGAGTTATATATTTGGTTTTAGAAATTTGATTTTTATAAATCTCACATTTTTACTTTCTCTATATTCACTATGTACTTAGTGTATAGAGAATGTATTGCACTCCACCAAAAAATTCGATACCGAGATTTCACCGGAAATATATGTTTTAGGGTCCCCTGTATCCAAAAAATGTATTTTCAGAAAAAGGTCCGTGTGTGTGTGTGTTCGTGTGTCTGTGAACACGATAACTCGAAAACGAAAATCCGGTAAAATACCAAACTTGGTATTTAAGTTTAGTATCTTCCAGGGATGTGACACGAAGATTTTGAGAAAAATCCTCCCACCCCAAACTAGCCTTTACATGGAATTTTTTCGAAAATTTTGATTTTCTAAAAAATGGCTCTAACGATTTTGATTAAAATATCGTATATTAAAGTTATTTACCTGACTAATAAAATGTATATTTTGAATTTTCTGGGAATAGCCTCTGAAGACTACTTTATTCCGGATGAATTTTTCATAACTACTAAACCGTAAGAGATGGACAAAAACTTAACTGACAAAAAATGTAGAGCACATTAAAACACATAATTTATGTTATATACATTTTTTTTCGTGGAGCTGATATTTTTTGAGATATTCCTTTTTCTTGGCTTCAGCTTTGAAAAACTTATACTTTTCTCATACAGGAATTTGTCAACTCCTGTTAATACAAAGGAACATCAGTCACATAGCAACCAGCTTTTAACTATCACTTTAACCTATGGTACTCCCTATTTCGCTTCTACTTACAATAAAGCAAGAAATAAGACTATTTCTGCTAATTTTTCTCGATTAGCGTGAAATAAATAAAAGATAAGCTTATTAACAATAATAATTTACAGAGATATAGAGAAAGTCTTGTGAATGGAACACATCAGATTTTTTGCTTTTTAATCAAATTAACCTTAGAAAAAGTATAGTAGTGAAGAGCGTCAAATAATGTTGTGATCCGAATTATTCCAGAAGAATTGCACTCACTTTAGTGTTCTTACCGTGGCAAGAATGTGTTACATGTAGATTGAGATTGAAAAAGCAGGATCAGAATCAGTTTGTAGAGAATACCATGGACACCCAGCAAGGCATTACCATAAAAACATGACGCGGTGTGCCGCGAAAAGGCCAATCAGAGTGTCATTGAAACACTCAACATGTCAGTGGTTGCAATAAAGAGAATCGTTCCAAAGCAAGCAACATGTGAAAATCGTTACTCAAATACATTGCAATTGCGAGTACAGTTGTATCAACTGATAGTGTTTTGAACAAGCTGCGGTAACAGGATGGGGGAGAAATTAGGTATTTAAGTTTGGTATCTTCCAAGGATGCGACACGAAGATTTTCAAGTAAATTCCCCCACCCCCAACTACCTTTTAATGGAAAAAAATTAGAAAATTTTCATTTCCTAAAAAATGGCTCTAACGGTGTTGATTAAAATCTTTTCTATTTAGAGTACTTACATGCCATATAAAATGTATATTTTGAATTTTCTGGGAATAGCCTCTGAAGATCTCTTTATTCTGGATGATTTTTATTGAATTTTGCATAACTGTTAAACCGTAAAAGGGAGACAAAAATTTACTACACAAAAAAATGTAGATCACGATAAAACACACATTTTTTTTTTTTTTTTTTTTTTTTTTTTTTGGAGTTGATCGTTTCTGAGATATTCCTTGTTATTGGTTTCAACTTTAAAAACTTATACTTTTTTCATACAGGAATTTGTCAACTCCTGCCCATACATATAAAGAAACTTCAGTCACATAGCAACCAGCTTTTGACTATCACTTTAACCTATGTTACTCTCTTATTTCGCATCTACTTACAAGGAAGCAAGTAATAAGACTATTTCTGCTAATTTTGTCTCGATTAGATGAAGCAAATAGAAACATAAGCGTTTTAACAATAATTTGTCGCAGAGACGTAGAGAAAGTCATGTGAATGGAACACATCAATTGTTTTTTTTTTTTTTTTTTCTCAAAAATTTATTTTACCATTACGTTTATCCCTATAAGAGCAATACCTTATACTTTACAAAAGCGTATAGTTTACATATCATTTCTTTCAACGGTTTAGGTTAGAATTTTGAACAAAGCTGCACAGCTACTTTGAGCACATTGTTGAAATTTCATTTCATTGTTTCTTCAAAAAAAATGTTTAAACATTTTACCGTTTTAATTCACTATATAATTTTGAAGCTTATTAGGCAGGGAATGAAGTTAAACAACATATTACTAAAACAGAAAAAACAATAAGTTAAAACAGTTTTGTAGTTATTTTAAATCAAAATCTAATTGGTTAAAACACTTTTTCTAGTTTATTGAAATAGTTTAGGTTGACTTCAGTGTACCTATTCAGAGAAACAAACTGGTGTATTGAATTCTGAGATATCTATATTTTTATAGATGCTACTCTGTTTTTAAAAATATGTAAAAATGTTATATTTACAATGGTTTTACGGTTGTCATTGCATTTTTTTCATTATTTGGTATCATAAAATCTTTTAGTTCACCTTGCAAAGCAACTCCTAAAATTCCCAAAAAACTGGACTAAAATTATATATTGTGTACCAACATGTGTACATGTACCTTAAGGATAATTTTAAATTAAATTAGTAAGCAAAATAGAGTCGTTTTATTTTAAACTAGCTGTTATATTCGGTATTCCAATAGTACACTATATGAATATAGGGTTGATAATACGAAAGTTTGATTCACAAATTGTACAGGTATAATTTGTGCTGCTGTGGGGTCCAAAACATGTATTTTCGGTGAAATCTCGGTATCGAATTTTTGGGTGGAGAGTACGTGTAGAAAAAGTAAAAAAGTGCCAAAAGTATGCTCTAGCAGTACTCAAAGAATCGGAGTTAAAAATTAATGAGATGAATATGAAAAATCTGATGTGTTCCATTCACATGACTTTCTCTATATTTTTGTAACACATTATTGTTAAGAACCTTATACTTATATTTACTTCTTCGAGAAAAAACTAGCAGAAATAGCCTTATTACTTGCCTCCTTGTAAGTAGAGGTGAAATAGGTTAAAGTGATGGTCAAAAGCTGGTTGCTATGTGACTGAAGTTCCTTTGTTCGCATGAACAGGAGTTGACAAATTCCTGTATGAGAAAAGTATTAGTTTTTCAAAGCTGAAACCAGTAACAAGGAATATCTCAAAAACGATCAACTCCACGAAAAAAATGTATATAACATAAATTGTGTGTTTTGATGTAATCTATATTTTTTGTGTGGTAAGTTTTTGTCTATCTCTTATGATTTAGCAGTTATGCAAAATTCCGTAAAATTCATCCAGAATAAAGTAGTCTTCAAAGGCTATTCCCAGAAAATTAAAAATATACATTGTATTTTTGAGATAAATATCTTTAATATACGATATTTTAATCAAAATCGTAGGTGTAATTTTTGAGAAAATCAAAATTTTCGAAAAAAGTTCAATGTAAAGGTAGTTGAGGGGGGGGATTTCTTGCAAATCTTCGTGTCGCATCCTTGGAATATACTAAACTTAAATACCATGTTTGGTATTTACAAATTTTCTCTCTTTATAATATTAGTATAGCTTGTATTTACCATTTATCACATAACAAACTTTATTCAAGAAAGAAACACTTCACATAACTATTCATTTGTATCTGCTTAAATAATATAAGTGGTTGAAATAGATTACATTAGCCCATAATGAGGCAGAATATTATACATCTCTCAACGTGTTAATATTTTCTGCAACGTTATTTATCTTTCAGTATCTTGCTGCCTCGCTTGGTCAGTTGACTGGCGTTATTTATTCTCTTCTTGGAATAACTCTGAGAACGATGCACAATAATGTGAAAATTTAGTTGCGTTACACTCACATGACTTTCTCTAGCTACTCTACAAACTTCTTACGAAAGATAATTCTTCTTTCAACACCATGCTAATCGAGATAAACATTAACAGAATTTTATTACTTAGTTCCTTATAAGTAGACTGGAACTAAGGGAATGCACTAGGTTAAAGTGAAATTCAAATGTTTTAAAAAGCTTCTTTGCTTGGTCAGGAGTATAACAAAAGAAAAACGGACATTTCCGTCTGAGAAAATTGTAAGTACTTCACAACTGAAACTAATAACAAGGAATGCCTCGAAAACGGTAAGCTCCACGAAAAAAGTGTATATGACATAACTTGTGTATTTTAACAAGCTCTACATTTTTTGTAAAGTAAGCTTTTGCCTATCTCTTACGGTTTACTAGTTATACTAAAATAAGCAAAACTCATCCACAATAAACAGATCTTTAGAAGCTATTCCCAGAAAATTCAAGATAATAATGTAGTATTTTAATCAAGATCGTTAGAGCCATTTTTTAAGAAAAACAACATTTTCGAAAAAAAAATTCATGTAAAGGGTAGTTAGTGATGGGGGGATTTTCTTGAAAATCTTCGTGTCCCATCCTTGGAAGATACCAAACCTAAATACCATGTCTGGTATTTAACGGTCTTTTCGTTTTGGAGCTATGCTGTCCACAGACACACGTACACGCGCACACACGGACCTTTTCCCAAAACTACCTTTTTTTTGGACTCAGGGGGTCCCAAAACATGTATTTCCGGGGAAATCTCGGTATCGAATTTTTGGGTGGAACCTTCTCTATACCTTCTCTATACACTATGCACATAGTACGTGTTTGAGAAAGTAAAAAGAAACACTATCGCACTGTATAGAAATGCATGCATTTTATGAGATGCTATTGTTTTATTTGACAATAACGAAAAGGTGTGTGTTACAAATATAATTTGTTAAAACTAAATATTTGGAGACATGTTGCGAATTAACTTATATTTGAAAGTGGGCTTTAATTATTACCACTTTGGGATCTTTCGAGTTGTGTGGAACTTTATAGATTATAAACTATCCATTTTCATGGAAGAACAAAATGTACAGTGAAATCACAAGCACAACCTGATGCAATTATGTTAATATAAAGTACACTACCGCATGGCCATTAATCTTTGCAGCCTCCATATCTTAATTTTTTTGTTCATTCTGAATGGCAAAACATGTATATCTCTGTTAATGTTTCTATGTGAATGGTTCTTTGCGCTTGTGTGCTCGCACCATAGGTCTCCCGCTTCCTCACTTCACTGCCGTTTCTTCCTCATTGGGTAATAGCCAGAGCTAGGTAGCTCGTACCGATTTCCTTATGCAGATTAAGACCGGCTAGGCTTGACGATTCCATGCGGCACCATTGCGCGAGCAAACATCAACGTAGAGTGCAACCCATTACTGCAAAATTGTTATCACTGCATAACACAGAACCACGTCAGTAAGTAGAAAGGAAAGCATGAGATTAACATTTTGTTCCGTTCAAATGTGAGCAATATTTATTTGTTTTACAAACATAGTAAGTTCTCTGGCAGTGTACTTATCCATTACATATTATTGATTGAAAATGTGTTTAAAAAGCTACCCAGGTATGGAGCTGAACTGAACCTGTGTAGAAGAACTGTCAAGACGGATTTACCAATCCACGAGCATCCTACCTGAAATAGATGGACATGAAAAGTGTAATTGAAAATAATGGATGGTTCAAGCTGCACTTTTAGATCCCAACAAATGCTATTGTCTTGGAGATGCTGATACTGATAAAATATTTCAAATATGCTCCAATCATATCATGCAAAGTGGATCGAATTTTTTCGTATTACAATCTTGTTTGTTGGAACCTAGAATGAGGTTTGCCCTATTTTTTTTTTTTGTCGTGTTTGACGCCCGCTTTTACTGCTCTGGCACCGCAGGCGATGACATGAAGATGCGGTGGCTTGGGATCGAACGCGACCCGGGAGAGGCGAGTGGTCTGACCACTCGGCCACGGCGCGGCCCTAGGTTTACCTTTGAAAGGCTTCAGAAGTACAATAGTTTTAAATAATACAGTTGTAGACCAGCAATTCCTACTTTCGTTTTACTCGGTAAGATTCTGAAGATATTTAAGGACTTTTATTATTTGGATATCATTTCACATTCGATCAGTAAGTATTACAATCCGTGTTATAATTGCTTGGGTGTTTTCATAATGTACATATATAAAGAAGGAAATCAATCAGAGCCAGCCTTGTATATGTAATAATTATATGTTGTGCATAATTAATGATCAAAATATGTGTGCTTATACGAGTGTTTGTCTCATAGGTCATTTTTGTTCTCTGGAAACTGTACTGTTTATTTGACAACAGGTTTGTTTACCTCTCTCCGCTGTGCCTTATCAATGACTTGTTTTGATGCGGCGAGACGGCAGGTCGCAACCTTTATTCTGAAAGGCGAACGCTACGAATTTCCTATACCCCCGCCGCTGAATCCCTTGCACTTGACAGTTGGGAGTTGAGTTGTTACCTCAGCTAAACACAGATTAAAATCTTTACCTGTTTGACCTTCTGAACCAATCACAAAGCAGCCGGTCAGACAACAGAAAATGTTCTAGATGCCGCACCGTTGCTTGCAATATCTGGCTATTTCTAACCACGTGGTCAGTTTGTGCGTTGAGCTGTTTTGTACAAGATACGTATTATTTGTCGATATTGTTGTTGGTGTTTGTTTGTACTTGAGGGATCACAACAAGACTTTCATAATTATAGAGGCGGATAGACTTTTGCGGGAAGGCGCGGCTACATGGAAGAAGAAAGTGAAGCATATGCACAAAATAATACGGAAAGCACAGAAATTAAAACGGAATTATCGGTGGATGTGAACTACTATTGATTTTGACAATGACGATAATGCTTTCGAGAATGACAATGACTGAGACTTGGATGGGATTTAGCCATTAAAATTCTGAACCGGTGAAAATCATTTTGTTATACCTTTCTCTCATTGTATCAAGCTATTTAGCATTCATTTGTTCTATATCGTCGTAAATACGTAATATATGCTACATAGTTATAGTATCACTGTTATTTTCAATTAACATTAATAATAACTAATTAGTTTCATTATTCATCGGCATTCATTTACTATGTACACTGCTCTGACAACGCCGCAAAGGCAGCATAACCAACCTTACGCGAAAATTCCCGAAGGAGGTTATAGGCAAGCCGATCGGTCGATGTGTGCAGCATCTCTGCATACATGAGATACTTTACAGGCCTGAGAGGCCTTGCAAAAGACCAACACGCCATAATTCGGCCTTCCATAGCACGGGGTGAAGAATTAATAGCGTTCATCGTTTGACTGAGCGACATCTACACCATTTGTTTTAGAGTTTTCTTCAGCGACTAGAGGTGAAGACGAACAGCTTTTCGTGTTTATTATATTTTATTTTGCGCATAAATTTAACGCTACAGTGATAACATTCAGCATTTTTAGTTGTCTTTCGAAAGGTAAATGTTTCCAAATATTTGATTTTAACAGTTATCCCAGTTATTCATTGGATAGAAATTGAGTGTTGAGGAAAAGGCTGCATTTGTATTATTGTTGATCAAGAATATTTTCTCAAATTTTAATAATTAAAGGATTTAAAATATAACAAAGGAAATGTACCACAGTTAAGATTTGTGCTCTATCTTGTATTCACCTCAATTAAATCAACTTTACAATAATTAAAAATTACCTCTTAACTCAAATCATTTACTTACACATTTATTAAACTCTGTAGGGGATGCATCTGTGAAATTTGGAAAACCTACTGTATATAAGTTATCTTATCGACATATATACAGTTATTGAACATAATGATAGTAATATTTTTATCACGTACCAAAATTCTACCTTGCTATCTTCATTTTTAAATAATTTTTACTGATCTAAATTCATCGTTCTAATAAAAATCTGATGTTCCATCCACATGCCTTTCTCTACATCTTTGCAACAAATTATTCTATTTTTTATCTAATCGAGAACAAATTAGCAGAAATAGTCTTATTACTTGCTTTCTTGTTAGTAGAAGCGAAATAAGGAAGTACCATAGGTTAAAGTGATGGTCAAAAGCTGGTTGCTATGTGACTGTTTCCTTTATTTGTATGGACAGGAGTTGACAAATTTTTATGTGAGAAATATATGCTTTTCAAAGATGAAACCAAAAACAAGGAATATCTAAAAAACGATCAACTCCAAGAAAAAATGTATATAACATAAATTGTGTGTTTTAACGTGCTCTACACTTTATTGATTAAGTTTTCGTCCATCTCTAACGGTTTAGCAGTTATGCAAAATTCCTTGAAAATTCATCCAGAATAAAGTAGTATTCAGAGGCTATTCCCAGAAAATTCAAGATATATATTGTATTTGTTAGATAAATATCTTTAATATACGATATTTTAATCAAAATCGTTAGAGCCATTTTTAAGAAAATCAACATTTTCGAATTTTTTTCCATATAAAGGGTAGTTTGGGGCCGGGCGATTTTTTTTTTTAAATCTTCGTGTCGCATCGTTGGAAGGTACCAAACTTAAATACCAAGTTTGGTATTTAACAGTGTTTTCGTTTTTGAGCTATCGAATTTTTGGGTGCAATACAATACCTTCTCTATACACATGTATATAATATGTGTAGAGAAAGTAAAAATGAGCCAAATGATGCATTTTTAAAAATATTCACTTAGCGTATTCAAGTTTTAAGTAAATGAGTTTACAAATAGATCTGTCATATATTGTTTTTATTAGCTCATTTTAATGGAGAAAATTTGTTACTTTGATAATGTTATAAAAATTCGAGGATTTTTTTGAAAAGAGATTATATAATCTTCTTAAATGTGCTTTGGAGAGGCAGTATGATGAATTTGAAACATATTAGTAAACAACCGTATCATGTGGAATATGGAAGGAAAAGTGTTGGAAATAAATTTGCGAGAAAATAAAATTTTAATTATTAATGAGCACGCACCTGCCCATTTATAGCTTTAGTAAATTAGCAGTTGAAGTACACAAAAGGGGAAATTAAATGCGCTAAAGTGCCCTAGAAGAAAACATCTGGGATCCATGGCCTACAAATGCGGGAATTTTTTCATCTAATTAAGCCTAAGTGGGCTACACTGCAATGTTAACTGCCGACGTATTCATGAGCTTCGTTTGCAAGTCAAGGTATTTTACTACCTTTTGGTGTACAATAGCATTTTAAAATGACTGTATACCTTCAGGGTAGATTGCTGTAACATGATTTAGATAGTCGCTTCGAATTGATGCAGCGAATAATTACAAGTTACAAGAAGCAGACATGTTTCTTGCTATTTAAGTAACTTCATCGCATACCAACAGGTTAGCCTAAACAAATTTGCAGGGTGGCCACAAAGTCCCACTACCCGCTGTAAAATCAATCTGAAACAAACTTCAACCTAACATAAATAATTACATGAATAACAATTGGGATCTGAACCATTTGCACCATATGAACCATTAAATGTGCAACTGATAAGTCTGTGTAGCATCATTCTCACGTCAAAGAATAATACGCCGCCAGGTTCTGTGCGGAGCATTGCTGCTGTACCTTGACGGAAGGCTCGTCTAACAGCATCTTTCAGTTCATCAGTTGTATTGTAGCGGCGTTATGAAGCGATACCCTTTATGAACGCCATAGCGAATTATGCCATGTGGTGAGGTCTGGGCTTGGAGGTGGCTAGGCGGTATTCGCGTACCCTAATGGCATAATGGGCAGGTGCCCCATTCTGTTGAAACCAGCATGTCTCTTCAATCCCGTGCTCCCTTAAGAGAGGAAGAAATCAGGTCTTAAACATGTCCACGAACTGATGCTGATTCACAACTCCGTCGAAAAGGAATGGCCCAAACAAGTGCCTGTTGTCCAAGTGCACATTGTTGCAACTAGGGCTGTACACAGGGAGGAATAGCTGGGGATCAAATGATAGAGAACTCAAAACTTGGCTTTGCGTAACTAATATATTCTGAAATATGCAAAAGTATGAAAGAGGCTAGTGTTTGGTTTGCAAAGATTGGGGCTCCCTAACTTAGAGAGCTGATGAGTTACATTATTGGGACTAGTTAAGGAGCTGGGAATTTAGATGCTTACCAGGAAGTGATGTCATACTGTACCATGGCAAGGTAGCGGTCGTGGTCCAGTTGGGTTCTGCGGGGACCTGCAGAGTCTGGGTGCAGCGCAAAACCCCGAGCGTGGAGAAGACAAAAGACTAACGGGCTAAACTACTGGAAGACCAACAAGACCCCGGAGTGGGCTCACCCACTTGTTTATATAGCATCTTGAGCTCCTATTGGCGTATTGGTAAATATTTACCAAATATGGTCCGGATCCGCCTTATACTTACACAAGTCAAAATGACCTTTCTGCAGGATTGTTCCAGAAGCTTCTATGAGGCAGCTGACGTGGCGGAAAAGCCCACAGGAACTTTCCTGGCAACTCACACTGCTATAGAACATCCTGTTGGTTGCACAACTTGGTGAAACTGCTGCATTTTAAAGTATAAAGAGATTTCTAAGCTAAATTCAAGTGACCATAAAATGATTAATAAAATAATCCTGACAATAAAGTAAGTTAAATAAAGCTCTTGCCATTGTACAGGTGACAATACCATCACATGCGGAGGGTTATTTTCCAACTCTTCTTAAAAGTGAGGATTTTGCTTGGACCAAAAGACCGCATTACGTGATCGGGAACTCCTGTAAATTGCACATTCATCGGAAAAGATGACTTTCCCTCGTTTTGGTATTTGTCGAACTTCTGAAGGAGTGCCGTACAGCCTCCTTACTTCAGTCCATATCAACATCCGATAATTCTTGGACGTGTGTAGGCCGGTATGGTCGCAAGCCTAAGTCTTTTTTCATGCGCTTCTGCACGGTTGAACGGAGTACACCCATTTTGCAGATCGTTTACGCGTCGACTTAAGTGATGATCTGTTCACGGACTACTCGACGAGCTGACATGTTTCTCTTCTTGTAGAAGATCTGCCACTCCTTACCTTATCCTGTGGTGAAGAGTTTATGTTGCGATGCTAACTTGATTGTTTCGGAGGAGGATCCCGTTGAAACCGTGCTCGAAAGTCATCTCCAAGTTCTGCCATTGTCTTCCCCGTTTGTCTTCACTTATGCATACAACTGCAATAGCACGTTCCTCAATAGTGCAGTTGGATGTATCAGCCATCGTATAGCTGACAAACTCTGAAACATGCAACAAACACAACTCGCAATTCCATTTGCAGGGGGTTAAATGGAATTTGTGGTCACCCTCTAGATTGCTAGATTCAAGAAGAAACAATCTTTTTTGTCTTTGCTGTTTTTCTTTTGGAGAGTGGCAGATCATATTTTGGTTTCGTTGAACATTTGCTATACATAGAGTTTGATTCAAAAGTTTACCTGCGGGATGTATGACACTGTTGTGACGAAATTAGGCGGAACATTGGGAAGAAACCTACAAGATATCGGTGACTGAGCAATACTGGAAGTTTTATTTTTACTTTCTCTAGCCCGCATGTTTTATATACATAGGGATAGAGAAGGCGTTGTACCTATTCCACCTAAAAATTCGATGTCGAGGTTCACCGGAAATATGGGTTTTGGGGTCACCCGAGTCCAAAAAAAAAACGCGTGCGCGCGTATGTGTGTGTCTGTGTACAGCATAGCTCAAAAACGAAAAGACCGTTAAATCGTTAAATAACAAACTCGGTGTTTAGGTTTAGTATCTTCCAAGGAAGATTTTCAAGAAAATCATCTCACCACAAACTGCGACATTTTTCGAAAATGTTGATTATCTCAAAAATGGCTTTAACGATTTTGATTAAAATACCGTATATTAAATATATCTATATCCTATATAAAATTATTATATTGACTTTTCTGGAAATAGCTTCTGAAGACCTCTTTATTCCGGATAAATTTTGGCGAACCTTGCTTAACTGCCAAATCGTAAGAGATAGAAAGAAACTTACTGTACAAAAACTGTAGATCTCGTCAAAACACACAATTTATGTAATTTTGTTTTTGTTGTGGAGCTAACCGTTTCCGAGGTATTCCTTGTTATTGGTTTCAATTGTAAAGAATTATTACTTTTCCTCTGAGAGGAAGTGTTCGTATTTCTTTTGTTCTACTCCTGGCCAAGCAAAGAAGCGATTTGCAATGATAATCGCATAACGACAACTTTTAAAAATTTGACTATCACTTTAGCCTTCTGCATTCCCTAAGGAGCTAAACTAATAAGTACACCCTGTTTGTAGAAAGGAGAATAATATTTTGTATGACGTTTATAGAGCAGCTAGACAGCGTGGGAGTGTAACACATCAGATTTTTCGACTAGGAATGATTGCGGAACGACACTGAAATATGCCAACTTAAATAACCAGTTTGGTATTGACCCACGTTTCGTTTTCGAGCTATGCTGTTCACACTCAGATGTTTTTTCTAAATATGCTTTTTCGGATTCAGGGGACCTCAAAGCTCACATTTCTACTGGAATTTTCAGTATATCTAGTATATTTCCAGTACCGAAGTTTTGGATTGCACCAAATACTCCCTCCACTTACTATAGGTACGTAGTACAGAAAATAAAAAACAGTTCCTAATTCCATTTATTAAGGACTGTTAACGCTATAGGTATTATCGGTGAGAAATTACCTTGTGATTGACATTCTGCTGACGCGTGGCTGCCTCGGTGCGCTGTTGCCCTATTTACTCGCTGTCCGTCTGCAGCGACAAACGTTCCACTGCTTCCTCTAAAATGCCTTCTTCTCTCCACGTATATCCCTCTCCCCATTTCTCTCTAACTAGTTACCTCATCTATTCCTTTCCACATTGGGTCCTGTATTTCACTAAACAGAAAAGTTTTATTATTTCGGCTAAAGTAACCTCAACTTACATATCACGGATGTAAGACATTTTAAAATGACAGTGTCACTCGTGATATTTCTAGGATGAGAACAAGGGCAATGTCCGTGATATATAAAAGGTAGTAACCATTATAAATGTAAATCCTTACGATCACTATGTGTAACACAACACGTAGGTGTTGCAACGCCGATGACGTCACGTCTCTGGCGGTTATGTATTCTTACACTATGATTGGTCAGCAACCTGACGAGCCCCTGCCAGCCAGCAGAGGAAAATGGAAATGGCGTGTTATTTATAGGAGCTCTTTAACTACTGTGGTTCTTAGCGTCCCATTCTAAATTGGGCGTGAAAGACCGCTTAATTTTGCTCAGAGGCCTCACTATTAGGCTTTTACATCCGTAAAAATCCATCGTCTTCCGCCGGGTTTGAACCCGCGACCTTGGGTATATGAAGTTAGCATGGTAACCATTACACCACGGAGGACGACCCAAGCACAAGGAAATTTCTCACCGATAATAGGCAGGTATTTTGTAAGCAATTTAGTTTGAACTGAAATACCATTATACAAGCGGTAGTTCCTGCAGTTACACTCTAAAATGCACTTCTTTTCAAAGTGCTCTCAGACGTCGCGGTGGTATGCACTCTATCTGCCATCTTGGTACACAGAGGATCAGATAACTTGTCTGTATTCTCACCTTGACTAGATTTAGCACGCTCCTTCTGATGGGGCCGGGGTGGTTTATTGATTTACTCTCAGAGAAAGACGTTAAGGACGTGTTCATAATCGACAGGCAGATCAGTAGATATGAGGAATTCAGGTTCTTTATACTGGCTGAAATATATAGAGATATGTCAGGTCTTAAGGGTCTTGAGTTATCGTGATTCTAAAACCTCTGCCTTATCGACAGATGCCTTGGGAAAGTTTAACAGACAGTTGAAATTGATGAGATACTTTGTCACACACACAACTGCTGTAAGCTGTCGAATATCATGTCAAGATTTTGTACATTAACTAGAATATCATTTCTTGTATGAAGAAATGTTTAAATATGTTCACTGTTGTGACACGAGAAATATATTTTGAAGAAACAAACATACCTATCATCTAATAAGTGTACTATTATAAAAAATAAATTCATACCAGGGTTGCCAGTTCAGCATCAGGGGAGGTAGTCTTTATAGAATTTGGAAGAACAAGGTGAAGTGCAATAATATCAAAATAATTCTAAAACGCTGGTAAAGGGGGCGATAAAGAAGCAAATAAATGCTTATATAAAGAAGCAAAGAAGCTTTCCCTGCGACGAAACTTAGAGTAAGTACTTATTTATTTGCCACTAGATGACCTTAGTTCTGCTAATCTTTCTTCCGCATTCAATTATAAGGAACGGCACCTTAATAGTGAAAATCAAATATATTTCTTATGTACTACCTATCGTTTCCTTGGTCACATCGTTTAAATTAAGAAATAAGTATATTTTTGTTGTAATTCTTAAAAATAAACAAGTTATGAACTATGCACATAACCAATAATCCTTCTTGGAATCTGAAAATGGCGAAGAAATGACGGGACCCGGATAGTAAACCATTTTAGGTTAACTTCCTATTGCAGATGTTGGTTATTTGAGGTCATGTGGTACATACATCAGAACATGAAGATATCCTCGTCACCATCACACTGTAATTGCGGTGTTCTTAATACGTTTGATCAAGTAATATTTTGCGTTAAATAGATAAATTTAATACACAAAGCTATCATCAAATAAAAACTTATCACTTGCCCAACAGATCTACTTCCTCTTTAGTTATGGCATTGTTAGCCTTAGAAATGTTTGTTTTGACATAGAAGAAAGAAAGGTGGAAAACATTAGGAATAAAGGAAGGAAAGAGATTCGGAAGAAGCATGAATGTTACTTTGTGACTTTCTCCTTAATATAATTCATTACCTGTTTCAGCGTTTAACCGCCACACTATGAAAGCACTGCCACTACTGTTATGCCAACGGCATCCTTACTTACCCACGCTAACTGCATATGTCATCCTTTCCACACAACCTTATGGGTGCGCTGACTTCTTCCTTTTCACAATATCTACAATATAGCTTAAAAAGGGAGAGGGAGAGACTTAAAATTTCGGGGTGACCCAACTGCCCTATAATTGACCCGTGCAGGTATCCCATTATACGTTAAAAGAGCTCTAGAAGCCAACAGGGCTATTTCAAGTTAAAACTGATCAGTGGGAAACTAACGTGAGCGACCTTGTTTATCAGCGGAGACCAGAGAATCGCGCTCATATAGAGGAGTAAAATGAAGTTCCTCATTGATAGGTTATAACCTGAATTAGCCCCGTTGAGTTCTGCAATTCTTATAACGAATGAAGGGATATCTGCACACGTCCAATAACGGGGCTCCTGGGCTGGTATGTATAGGTCAACAAAGGTATATGACAATTTGTGGGCAGCCGTAGAGGAAATTATGAGAATAATATAAATGGGAGACACAGGATGCTAGGATAGTTAGTAAGAAGATACAGAGGGCAAGAGAAATGGGGAAGTATAGAAAAGAAAAAAAAAAACATAGACATTTTATAAAAACTTAAAAAGAGTATGGGAAGAGTGCAGACCAATGTATTGGGCAAGAAATGGAAGTATTCAAAGGTGAGAACGGAGTCAATATACGTAGGGCTGAGAGGTTATGGAAAAGGAGTGTGTGAATTTGTGGCGAGAGAGAGAGAACAAAGCACATGCAGAACGACAAAATGTCAAGAATACAGATATGGAGGGAAATAATTTCAGAAAACAATTACGAAAAGTGGGTAGGAGAATCGTTATAAAGTGGTATCAGCAAAGGAAGATGTGTTCCATTCACATGACTTTCTGTACATCTCTGCAACAAATTATTGTTAAACAGCTTATGCTTCTATTTACTTCATGCTATTCGAGAAAACATTAGCAGAAATAGTCTTATTACTTGTTTCCTTGTAAGTAGAAGCGAAATGAGGAAAGTACTATAGGTTAAGGTGATAGTCAATAGCTGGTTGCTATGTGACTGAAGTTCCTTTGTTTGTATGGACCGGAGTTGACATATTCTATATAAAATGGAATCTATGAGTATAAAAATAAGCTAAAAGTATTGTAAATGGGACCAATGTTTTCAGTTGTTATTAAAAGTTTGAATTTTGGGGAAAATTCTTCTTCTTTTTTTTTTTCTTTCTTTTTTTTTGGCAGGAAGGGCCTTTGTTTAATGTTACTCAATTCATCCTACGAGAAAAGTACACGTTTTTCATGGCTGAACCCAAAAGCTCAACGAAAAAATGTGTACAACATAAATTGTGTGTTTTAACGTGTTGTATATTTTTTGTGGGGTTACGTTTTTGTTTATCTCTTACAGTTTAGCAGTTAGGCAAAATTCCGTAAAATTCATCCGGAATAAAGAGACCTTTCAAGGCTATTTCCAGAAAATTCAAGATAAACATTTTATTTGACATGTAAATATCTTGACGATAAAACATTTTAATCAAAATCGTTAGAGCCATTTTTGAGAAAATCAAAATGATCAACAAAAGTTCTACATAAAGAGTAGTTGAGGGTGGAGGGATTTTCTTGAAAATCCTAGTGTCGCATCCTTGGAATATACCAAACTTAAATACCAGGTTTGGTAGTTAACGGTCTTTTCGTTTTCGAGCAATGCCGTCCACAGACACACACGCACGCACGCGCGCGCGCACGGACATTTTTCTAAAATGGCTTTTTGGATTCAGGGGTCTCAAAACATCTCGGTATGGAATTTTTGGGTGCAATACAATACCTTATCTATACACTATGTACATAGTACGTGTAGAGAAAGTAAAAAATCCCAACTCTAAAGAATCTACAGTAAATGATACGACCATATATGTTAAAGGGGGATATAAAATTAGGTAAACAATAAAAACACATACAGTTGCTTTCAATATATGTGGGCATATTAATCTGTTTCCTCACAAATTCACTTTTTACTTTCTCTACACGTACTATGTACATAGTGTATAGAGACGGTATGGTAATGCATCCAAAAATTCCATACCGAATATCACTGGAAATACACGTTTTGAGACCATCTGAATCCAAAAAATCATTTTTAGAAAAATGTCAGTGTGTGAGTCTGTCTGTCTGTCTGTGTGTGTATGTGTATGTGCGTGCATGTCTGTGGACAGCATAACTCAAAAACGAAAAGTGCGTTAAAAACCAAACTTGGTATTTAGGTTTGGTATCATCCATGTAATGCTACCCGAAGATTTTAAAGAAAATCCCCTTATCACCAAATACCCTTTAGATGGAACTTTTTTCGAAAATTTTGTTTTTCTCAATAATGACTCATAACGATTTTGATTAAAATATCGTATATTAAAGAAATGTACCTGACAAATAAAATGTATATCTTGAATTTTCTGTGAATAGTCTCTGAAGAGTACTGTATTTTGGATGAATTTTAACGAATTTTTATAACTGTACATTAAAACACACAATTTATGATATATATATTTTTTCGTGGAGTTGGTCGTTTTTGAAATATTCCTTGTTATTGGTTTTAGCTTTGAAACATTTTTCATACGGGAATTCGTCAACTCCGTCCATACAAACAAAGGAACTTCAGTCACATGGCAACCAGCTTTTGAGTATCACTTTAACCTATGGTGCTCCCTGTTTGTTATAGAAATGTAGAGAAAGTCATGTGAATGGAACACATCAGATTTTTTCTTAGTGGGATTGTTTTTTTGCGTGTGCTTTTCTCAAACATTTCCGATGCTCGATATAGCGGCGGCAGTTTACAAAAGAAACAAAGTTCAAAGCCTCGCTTATTTTATTTCAGTGCTCTTGAAATGTCTATATACATTATTCATGAAACGCGAAGGCTGGAGTACGTTTTAAAGAGGCTAGCGCATGAATAATGCGTCACGATGGAGTTTCGAGCTCTCTGATTAAGCATGTGTGCATGATTTCGATAATTGCTTATTAGCCAAACAAACGAAACACAAACAATAAAAAATAAACAGTTCGAGAACCGAGAAAATTACATGGTGCGTCAGCGCAAAATTCTCGGCGTTTTGTTGCAACCCCATCAATTTTGTATGAGTAACTCGGCATGTTAAATAAGGATTGATGATATTTAAATTTTAAATATTATATCGGATCCTCGCCCCCCGCGGCAGTACTTAAACCTACAAGTACATACATAACTGGTCGTTTCGCAAACATGTGTTGTTTTATTTCTTGGATTAGAGGTTTCTTTGCACTAATACCCAAGATTCGCATATGCAATTCCAGTGAAGAGAGTCTCTATACTAATATATTTATTTAATATATAATAGCTTATGTTACACACCACAATTTATCTACTCTATACACACTTGTCTTTATAAACTGAATGGATATACAGAATGTTGAGTGTATATGTGCCATATATTTTAATTGGTAATTAAGAACACTATAGTTAACAACATGGAATCAACATTGGCTTCATTTGCGGGTTTATATATATTAAGAACAGTAGTTTTCAGGTTGGTTAGACCTTCAAGTCTATACACACAAGACATACATGTTTATTTCCCCTGTATAACTTTGAATGTGCAGGCCTAGCTATAATGAATGTTGTATCGGAACTGAGTTTGGGTACTTTCATAGGGCTAATGACCTCACACCATCTAGGCCAGCAGATGATGTATTAAGGTATGAAAACATGGAAGCAAAACTGACAGGCCTTGTTCATTTCGGGCGCAATTAAGATCATGCAAATCATATCAGGTTGTAAATTATGTGATTGGTTTGTGGGAAAACTATTAAGCGAAGAGAAAATGTAGAACACTGAAGTGGATATACAATAAGGTACCTTTTATTAAAATACCTAATTCCCCTAACATCCTGTACTTGGGTTTATATTATTTATTTTTATATATTATATATATTTTTACAAAACATGTAGAGCACGTTAAAACACACAATTTATGTTATGTTTTTCGACGAGTTGGCCGTTTTTGAGATGTTCCTAGTTTTTGGCTGAAGGTTTGAAAAACTTATACTTTACTCATACAGGAATTTGTCAACCCCTGTCCATATAAACAAAGGAACTTCAGTCACATAGCAACCAGCTTTTGACTGTCACTTTAACCTATGCTATTCCCTTATTTTAATTCTACTTACAAGGAAGCAAGTAATAACACTATTTCTGCTAATTTTTTCTCGATTAGCATGACGTAAATAGAAGCATAAGCTTTTTAAGCTTTTTTCATGCAGTATTGAAAGAAATTTCACCTTATATTTGAAAAATGAAAGCCACAAAAGCTGTAAGAAAGCTACTTGTTGTCCATTTGTGAGCTTGTTTTTAAAGAAGCTTGTGGAGTTACCGGAAAGGAATAAGAGATCGCTTATTTTTTGTTGAAGGACTGGAGCGCTTTAGAACTCGGGTTCCAACAAGCAATCAGAGCATACCAAAGAGAGGCCACAGTTGTTGTTGTTGTAGTGGCACCAATACAAAGTGGTGTTCCAGGAAATGTGAAACAAACAAACGCAAAGAATACCTACGAAGAAAAGCAATCATTTGAGGAACCAAAGGCGAGTAAGATTTGTAGTTTACAAAGGCAACTATTTTGTTGCTCTTTTTTCTGTTTTCTCGGCATCTAAATTTCTTTTTTCCAGGCCGCCAACCTTTTAGAGAACAAAAAGTGGTGAGACAGACTCTACGTGGGGTAGAGCGGGGTGGATGAGGTCGTTGCCTTAAAAAATGACGATGAAGGCGTGAAGGGCACCAGGTAAACATGCGTTGCACCTCCGGGGGGGTCCGGCGCACTGTTCTAGTTTGTCATTGTGCAATGGATGCATCCCAACACCACCACCTGCGATCTAATTTAAGGGGTCAAACGGGTGTCAAATTATTTTTGGTCAAAAATTGCTCTTTTATTTTCTGCAAAAATCAAATCTATCAACCTTGTTTTACGTATTCTCGAAGTTCCACGTAAAAATGTATATAACATAAATTGTGTGTTTTAACGTGCTCTACAATTTTTGTGTGCTAATTTTTTGTCCATCTCTTAAGGATTAGCAGTTATGCAACATTCCGTAAAATTAATCCAGAATAAAGTACTTTTCATAAGCTATTCCCAGAAAATTCAAGATATACATTTTATTTGTCAGGTAAATATCTTTAATAAAGGCTATTTTAATCGAAATTGTTAAAGTCATTTTTGACAAAATCAAAATTTTCAAAAAATGTTCCATGTAAAAGGTAGTTGAAAATGTTTGTCTAACTTCTTTGGAAGATACCGAACTTGAATACGAACCTGTCCAGAGACACACACACACACACACACACACACACACACACACACACACACACACGGACCTGTTTCGAAAAATGCTTTTTTTGCGGATTGTACTCCATCCAAAAATTAGATATCTAGACTTCACCGGAAATATACGTTTTGAGACCGTGAATAAACCTCTTATTACTATTACTATGATGATGATGATGATTATTATTATTATGTCATGGCAGAGCGGTTAGGCCGCTCGACTGCCACCTAAACGGCTCGCATGTGGGACTTATGGTTGACCAAACAAATTTATCTGAGTCCTCCGGTTTCCCCCGCCACTCATTCCACAAATTGCTCCATAGTCACGTTCCCTATCATTCATTTCACTTTCATTTCATATCATCCACCTCATCATGCTATGGGTCGACCACTCGTTCCAGGTTCTTCGTTTTGTGGTTACGTGTCGTTGGCTCACCGAAGGCTTCTGGCCCCTAGGCACCTGCTTGTAAGTCCTAGGGATTTTCAGTCCTACATAGAAGAAGGTAAGCCGACTACGTAAAATAACGTACACATTTTTTTATTATTATTATTGTTCTTAAAAGCTTGAGAACCAAAGTGATTATTTATTTGAAAGTATCTTTCCAACGGATTTTTTGTAGTTTTTTAGTTGTTCAGATGTGAAAGTTGCCAGATTGCCGAAATTTTGCCTTCTTCTTGGGATCATTGGGGTTTTAACTTCACAGATCCCTTGGCTACACTCCTCAACTTATAAAACATATCCCTCCGCTACGCTTTGCGGCTTAGGGCCCTAAATGTTTATAACAGACCAGTAACTACAATGCGGCTCTAAAGATGAAATAACAAAGGTGCCCACATATAGAAGTAATGCCAAGTGGTGGGACCATCCTATACCAATAATGGAATGTGTGCTCGTTAGCTTGCACTAGCCTTTTGTTTATCGGAGAGAGTTATTTCTATCTCTTTATTTCTCACTGAATATTAAATATAGTATTGATTAATGTTTTATTCCTGGAATTTCTATCAAGCCAAAACATAGAAATGATAATGGTATATCGGAATCTAGTGTTTAATAAATAAGAGAGCAAAAGGCATTATTGCGAACAGCGTGGGTTACCTTCAGACCGTTCCTTTTATGGTGTAAATTATTTAGTAAATTAAAGTATAAATATTTTAAAATATTGTTAAGATGTAAATATTTAAGAGGTGTCATATATAGAGTACCCTTAATGATTTCAACCAATACAATTTCAACTCGCCATAGGTAGGTGCTTGGTCACAAAGGAAAGTGTACAAATAATTCCGAAAATAAGGAACGATCGAGGGCAATGGTTCAGGCGGCATTCAGGAGGTTCCGGGCTCGAATCCCAATGAAAAGACCAAAGTGACATCGTCAAGGTAAATACCGGATTGAATCTTTAACACACCGACCCACAATCCCGGCGGAGGACGATGGATTTTTTCGGACTTAGCTTGACTACCTTCCGAAGTTCATAGATTTACGGCGCGTAAAAAACTTCAAGCCTTATAAAGAAGCCTCTGAGCAAAATTAAGCGCTCTTTCACGTCCAGCATAGAATGGGACGCTGAGAACCACAGCAGTTAAAGAGCTTTAATGCAACATTGTAATTTGAAAGTTAATTTAATCAAAAAGTGCCCAGAAGTAATGCCTCTACTGTAGAAGCGAAATAAGCTAAAGCGATCGTCAATTATTTTAAAAGCTGTTTGCTATGTGATTGAAGGAGTTGACAAATTGCCGTATGAGAAAAGTATAAGTATTTTAAAGCTGAAACCAATAACAAGGAATATTTCAGAAACAATCAGCTCTACAAAAAACAAAAAAAAACAAAAAAAAAAACATAGATTTTTTTTGGTAGTGTTTAACGCCCGCTTTAACTATTAATGGCACCGCAGGCGGTATGACATAGATGATGTGCTTTGTGTTAGTTATAAGATCTACATTTTTTGTGTAGCACGTTTTTTTTTTTTTTTTTTTTTTTTTTTTTTTTTTTTTTTTTTTGTATGTCTTAGGGTTCAGCAAAATGCATGTTCAGAGGCAATTGTCAGAAAATTCAAGATATACATTTTATTTAAAATGTAAATCTCTTTAATACACGATGTTTTAATCAAAATCGTTTGAGCAATTTTTGACAAAATCAAACTTTTCCATTCAAAGGGCAGTTTTGGGTGGACGAATTTCTTTGGAAATCTTCGCATCGCATCCTTAAGGGATACTAAACATAAATACCAAGTTTGGTATTTAATGGACTTTTCGTTTTTGAGCTATGCTGTCCACAGACACACACCAGGGGTCTCAAAACATGTATTTCCGTAAATAAAACGCCAATTCATTTTATTTTTCCGATCCAAAATAAAACAATAGCAAAAAAAAAATGAAAATACATGCTAATAGATGCCATCTATCCACAGATATTGAAATGAGGTAGTCTAGACAACTAATGGCATCCACCCAGCACATGCAGAAACAGAGCTACATTTGCCTGGCACCAAGGCCTATGTGGTCTCGTGACGAAGCAGCATGGTACGGCCTAAATGGCTGATTGTCCACCACACACCGAGCCTCGAGGTATCTCATATCAGATCCTCCAATGACTTGAATTTAATGGAGAGAAAAAACGAAGTGAGCGCACCTAAAATAAAGTTACACTATATGGTTTCTGTTATTCCTAGCTTTTATTCTGCGCTTATCATACGGAAACGTTTGATCTGTATCTGCTTATATTACAAACTATTTTTATAAATAAGCCGTGTGCTTCGAGACTAGATTTATTCATGTGTAAGAGTCAGGAATAGATTGCCACTTCAGTTTCCATGTCTGTGCGTAAGATTTATATCGGCCTGCAACGTTCATGATATTGAAGTGGAAAATTATGACATGGTTGGTAACACTGAGAAGAAAGATTTGCAAACCTGCCTCAACAAACTGCTCAAAATTCTCCAGAGAACAAACAATAATCTCCTCTGGAGGATAGGTAACTTTCTCGATTCACTGCGCAACAGCGATTTGACAGAGGAGCTGTTTCTGCAAGAAAAATAACAAGAACGTGACTGAGATGGAAAAATGGAAAAGGCAGGTGACAAAAGGAAAGGAACGTAGAAACATGATAAAGTAGAAACTGGACAGGTAAATGTTCAAAATGATAAGAAACGAATATGTATAAAACAGATTTTTAATAAGATCGGTAATTATTATTATTATTATTATTATTATTAGTAGTAGTAGTAGTAGTAGTAGTAGTAGTAGTAGTAGTAGTAGTAGTGGTGGTGGTGGTGGTGGTGGTGGTGGTAGATGATCAAGATCAGTAAATAATAATAGTAATAATTAATAAACATGTCGGAGAGGATCAGGATATCAGCAAAAAATATCAACCATTTTGTATTTGAATAATGAAAACAATCAAAAGGAATGTAAAATCTGATGTGTTACACTCACATGACTTTCTCTAGCTACTTTGCAAACAAACTTCTTACAAAAGATAATTCTTCTTTCAACACCATGCTAATCGAGATAAATATTAGCAGAGTTTAATACTTAGTTTTATAAGTAGAATGGAACTAAGGGAATGCACTAGGCTAAGTGATAGTCAAATGTTTTAAAAACTGTCGTTAGGCGATTGTCATTGCAAATCGCTTCTTTGCTTGGCCAGGAGTAGAACAAAAGAGAAACGGACACTTCCTGCCTGAGAAAAGTATAAGTACTTCACAGTTGAAACTAATAACAAACCAATAACAATCTCAGAAACGGTTACCTCCACAACAAAAACGTAAAGGACATAAATTGAGTGTTTTGACGAGATTTACATTTTTTTGTAAAGTAAGGTCTTGTCTATCTTTTACGGTCTAGTAGTTATCCCAAATTAAGCAAAATTCATCCAGAATAAACAGGTCTTTAGAAGCTATTCCCAGAAAATTCAAGATATATATTTTATTTGTGATAGAAATGGCTTTAATATGTGGTATTTTAATCAGAATCGTTAGAGCCATTTTAAGAAAAACAAAAATTTCGAAAATTTTTCCATGTAAAGGGTAGTTAGGGCTGGGGGGGTTTCTTGAAAATCTTCGTGTCGCATCCTTGGAAGGTACTAAAGTTAAATACCAAGTTTGGTATTTAATCGTCTTCTAGTTTTAGAGCTATGTTGGCCAAACACACACACGCGCGCGGACCTGTTTCTGAAAATGTTTTTTTTGGACTCAGGGGGTCCTAAAACATGCATTTCCGGTGAAATCTCGACATCAATTTTTGGGTGGAATACAATAGTTCACTATCCCTATGTACATTATACATACGCGGCTAGAGAAAGTAATAAAGAGAATTGTTTTTAACCAAATTGTTTTACGTTCTTCAGAATATGAATGGGAATGAGCAATCTGTAAAGAGTCCTATAGAATAATTGAACTATTAGATTGAGGCCTATCAAAGAAGGTAGAAAATGTCTGCTAAATGTATCGTTTGCAACAAGATCCTCGAAAATCGTGCTAAAACTATGTTGCAGATTAGGTGGCAAAGTGGAGTGATTGTAGAAGTTGTAGACTGTAGAATTGTAGCACCTCTTGTGGCAGGGTTCGTAGCAGTGGTTCACTATAACAGATTTTCGAAAATTAGCTTTAATACTAAATCCGCCAGCGCTATAGTTGAGTTGGTGCACCTGCTTTGTAAGTGTAGTTTTAATTAGTCATTTGTTGCCGGACGTGCAGCTTATGGTAAAAGGTTCAACAATGTATTATACTAACACTTTCTGGCTATAATTGATCAGATAATTACTTTATTCTTTCTCGAAATATTCTCCCATATAATCAATACACATGCGCTCAAATCATTTGCCATAATTTTTTTTTTCCAATCTGCTTGAGACACCTCCAAAACATGATTTTTGAACTCATTAACGACTTAGCATTGACACGAGCATTCTTTTGAGACTGGGTCAAATTTTGTGGGATCCAACGAGAGCAAACCTTTTTCACGGCTAAATAATCATGGAATATTTTATATATGTTGATGGAACTAACGCCTAGGGTGGCCTCTATCTCACAGTAAGTGAAATGACGATCTTGCAGAATCAGTTTTTGCACGGCATCAAGGTTTTCTGGCACAACAACTGCTTTTGGACGATTTACAGGGATTTCGCGGCCACGAGTGAACTCGTTATACGAGCGCTTCACCAGTGGCAAACAATGCAGCTTCAACACCAAATGTACAGTAGCGACATTAATTCTGGACACCTTTTTGGTTAACTTATCCTTCGAATTTGAATATTTCATTTAACTCTCATTCAGGATCATTCTTATCTAATAAATTATAACCGGAAAGTGTTAGTACATTATTGAAACTTTTACCATAAATTGGAGATATCTTGGCTCTTAATGGATTACTTTGAGTGATTTTTTGGAAAATATGTTATTTTATAAATATACGTTTATTTATTTTATATTGTATTCAATGTAAAAATCGGAATTATTGCTCTCATATTACATAGAAGTGTTCAAATTTTCGGAAATCTAGTAATTTTAGGATTACGAAATATCAATACCGTGAGAAACAACATAATTTGACAAATACTAGATTACCCTAATTTTGAGTCCCCTGATTTATGAGAGTAGTCATGTATTATATTACATATTGGATACACAATAACATGAAAGGTATATTTGGGAATTACACCTTTTATTGGATCCAAAATAATATATAATAAATTATTAATTGTGTAAAGAAGCGGGGCCCAAATTTGGGGAAATCTGGTATTTCTAAAATTATGGTGCTCAAGCTGTTGAATAATCATAATCCCAAAATTAATAGATTTCTTCTTCTTTTGAGCTTCTCTATGTAATATGACAGATATAAATCCAATTTTCACATTGTATAGAATATAAAATAAAATACGAGTATATGTGTATATTTATAAAATAATAGTTTCCAAAGTTGGGTCCAAGTATCCCATTAAGGGCCAAAGCTTCATTTTAGGGTATAGGGTTAAATATTTTATTATGATAACACTTGCAGGCTATAATTTATCAGATAAGAATGCTCCTGAATGAGAGTTGAATACAAAATTCAAATTTGAATGTTGATTTTAGCAAAAAGTGTCTAGAATAATGGCACTAAGTAGTAATAAGGTATCTTGATAATTCACGTCGAAAATCATAATAATCTTGATGCCATCTTTTCGCTGAGATCCAACTTTAAATCCACTGTAAACAACACAAATAACGGTCTATTGACAAAATATCTGAAGTAGGTTAAGGTCAACAATGTCCATATTTCCAGTAGACGCGCCAGATGGCACCTGCAGCAATCAGTATTGCCAAGGCTCAAAATATACTGTCCCTCGTATTCTAAACCTTTTCAAGTGTATATATCGGTTATTTTAGAATTTTGACATAATAATGCCTTGTTAGAGCAATATTCTTCATATTATTTACAAATGTTACTTTCTCTACACGTACTGTATACATAGTGTATAGAGAAGGTATTGTACTCCACCCAAAACGTTTTAGGGTGGCCTGTATCCCAAAACAAGTATTTTCAGAAAAAGGTCCGCGTGTGTATGTCCGTATGCCAGTGCGTCTGTGAACACGATAACTCAAAAACGAAATGTCTAAAATACCAAGCTTGGTATTTAAGTCTAGTATGTAGCAGGGATTTGCGAAATATCCTCCCAACACAAACTACCCTTGACATGGAAAAAGAAAATTGAAACATTTTGATTTTCTAAAAATAACGATTTTGATTAAAATGCCATAAAGATATATATGTATATAGCAAATAAAATGTATAGCTTGAATTTTCTGGGAATAGCCTCCAAAGACCTCTTTATTCTTAATGAATTTTGCTGAATTTTGATCAACTGGTAAACCGTAAGAGCTAGAAAAACTTACTACACAAAAAATGTAGATCTCGTTAAAACACAATTTATGTAATTTACATTTTTTTTTCGTGGAATTGACCATTTTGAGATATTCCTTGTTATTTGTTTCAGATGTAAAATATTAAACTTTTTTCACACGGAAAGTTGTGAAACGGACTTCATCCACATGGCAACCGTCTTATAAAATATTTGACTATCGTTTTAGCCTAATGTATTCCCTCATTTGCCTCCTACTTACAAGGAAGCAAGTAATTAAGACAATTTCTGCTAATGTTTATCTCGATTATCATAAAGTAGATAGAAGAATACGGTTTTAACAATAATTTGTTACAGAGATGTAGAGAAAGTCATGTGAATGAAACAATCTGATTTTTTACTATTTTCTTTGGCACAGATTCAAATATCGTGAAAGCCCATTGATACTTGGCCGTTCATTTTATAAACCATATTTCTACTTTCTCTATACCTACTATGTACATAGTGTATAGAAAAGGTATTGTAATGCATCCAAAAATTCGATACCGAGATTTCACCAGAAATAGATGTTTTAAGACACCCTGAATAAAAAAAAAAGCATTCTTAGAAAAATGTCCGTGTGTGTGCCTGGCTGTCTGTGTGTATGTGTGTGTTTGTGTGTGTTTGTGGACAGCATAGCTCAAAAACGAAAAGAACGTTAAACCTCAAACTTTGTATTTAAGTTCAGTATCTTCCAAGGATGCGACACGAAGGTTTTCAAGAATATCCCCCCACCCCAAACTACCTTTCACGTGGAAAAATTTGCGAAAATTTTTATTTTCTAAAAAAATGGCTCTAGCGATTTTGATTAAAATATCGTATATTAAAGATACATACCTGACAAATAATATGTATATGTTGAATTTTCTGGGAATAGCCTCTGAAGACTACTTTATTCTGAATGAATTTTACGGAATTTTGCATAACTGCTAAACCGTAGGAGACAAACAAAATCTTACCCCACAAAAATTGTAGAGCATATTAAAACACACAATTTATGTTATACACATTTTTTTCGTGGAGTTCGTCGTTTTTGTGACATTCCTTATTTTTGGTTTCTGCTAAGAAAAACGTATACTTTTCTCATTCTTCTACTTACATGGAAGCGAATAATTAGACTATTTTTTTTACTGATTAGCATAAAGTAAATAAAAGTATACGTTTTTTAAGAATTATTTGTTGCAGGGATATGGAGAATGTCATGTGAATGGTACACATCAGGTTTTTTTAGGTATTCCTTGTTTTTTGTTTCAGCCTTGAAAAACATATTTTTCTTATACAGAAATTTGTCAACTCGTGTCCATAGAAACAAAGGAACTTCAGTCACATAACAACCAGCTTTTGACTATTACTTTAACCTATGCTACTCCCTTACTTTTCTCCTACTTACAAGGAAGCAAGTAAGAAGACCTTTCTGCTAATATTTTCTCGATTAGCAAGAAGTAAATAGAAGGATAAGCTTTTTAACAATAATTTGTTACAGGGATGTAGAGAAAGTCATGTGAATGGAACACAACAAATTTTTTTTTATAATTCTATGTTTTATCAGCCATTCTTTTTATTTTATCACTATGTATTTAATTACAATTATATAAGTGCATATATTATAGGATCATTGCGCTGTAATATTTGAGAAACGTACAGTTCATAGTTATATAAAATGTAACGTAACTTGAAGATGACGTCGCGTGCATTTCTTCCTAAATTCCCACTATATTCCATTTTATTCAAACAATAAATTATAATTATTTTTCGTCCGTTTTCGGACAATGCTTCATTAATATTCAATTAAATAAGTAATAGCTAAATCCCAATTGTATCCTTTTAAAATTCCACAATTGCACCTCTATTTGAAATTTCATTACATCTTTTAATAGAGATAACATTTTAAAAATAATTGCAGGAATATTATTTTTGTTATTTTTAGTTGCTTTTAAATTTTTTGGTTCAGTACAACTATTTATTTAAAAACTAAATACTTTTATAATTATGCCCTTTAATAATAATTACCTTATTAATAAATTGCAGGGATGAATTTTGTAATGTCCAATTAATTTGAAAGCAAATTTAAAACATGAAATTTATTTATCTTTTTGCTTAAAATTTACAAAGTATTTATATTATGTTTTAATGCGGCCAAAACTAATTATGAAATTACATTTTCGCTCATTAGCTTTTATGCTGATAATAACAAGAAGGTATGTAATTTTATTGATTTATACTAAAAAGTACATCGTGTGGTCATTTGAAAATGAGAATTCTACAAAAGCGAACTTCATAAATTAAACGAACCGGACTTGAAACTGTTCAAAAAGCATATAGTGCATATAAGGAGCTTCCTTCTTCTTTTTCTACTAATCTTCAACTAATTTTGACTTTCATTCAGTAGATGAATTTTTTTCTGATTGCAATACACATAGAAGTACAATTAGAAATTAAGTATTTCCACAAAATAAAAAAAATCTAAAGTATTCCATTCACATGACTTTCTCTACATTCCCAGCAACTAATTATTGTTAAAAAGCTTATTCTTCTATTTACTTCATGCTAATCAAGAAAAAAAAGCAGAAATAGTCTTATTACTTGCTTCTTTGTAAGTATAAGCGGAATAAGGGAGCATCATAGGTTAAAGTGAAGTCAAAAGCTGGTTGCTATGTGACTGAAGTTCCTTTGTTTGTGTGGACAGGAGTTGACAAATTCCTCTATGAGAAAAATATAAGTTTTTTAAAGCTAAAACCAAAAACAACGAATATCTAAAAAAATCACGAAAAAAAATGTATATTACATAAAGTGTGTATTTTAACGTGCTCTATATTTTTTGTGTAGTAAGTTTTTGTCGATCTCTTACGGTTTAGCAGTTATGCTCAATTCCGTAAAATTCATCCAGAATAAAGTAGCCTTCAGAGGCTATTCCTAGAAAATTCAAGATATACTTTATTTGTCAGGTAAATGTTTTTAATATACAATATTTTAATCAAAATCGTTAGGGCCATGTTTGAGAGAATCAAAATGTTTTAAAAAAGTTCCATGTAAAGGGTAGTTGGTGGTGAGGGGATTTTCGTTCGCATCCTTGGAAGATACCAAACTTAAATACCAAGTTTGGTAATTCACAGTCTTTTCGTTTTTGAGCTATGATGGCACCTCCTACCCACACACGGACATTTTTCTAAAAAAAAAAAAGACTGTTTTTGGATTCAGGGGATCTCAAAACATGTATTTCCGGTGAAATCTGGTATCAAATTTTTGGGTGCATTACAATATCTTCTCTATACACTATGTACATAGTACGTGTAGAGAAAGTAATAAAGATGAGTGTAGCAATAAAGAATCTGATGCTTATCATTCACATGACTTTCTCTACCTGTTCTGTAATTAAGTTATTCTTACAGAAGTATTTCTTCTGTCAACATCATGCTAATCAGATAAACATTAGCAGAAGCTGTCTTATTTCTTAGTTCTTTATAAGGAAAAAGACTAGGGAAAACCGATAGTCAATCCTTTGAAAATATATCACAATGCAATTGACATGTCGCATGAACAGGAGTAAAACAAAAGAGAGATGAAACGAATGACGACTTTTCGTGTTGAGTTTTTCCCTTGCCATGCAAAGAAATAGATTCTAATCCCATAGCAGCCAGCTTTTAAAAGATTTGACTATCGCTTTAGCTCAGTGTATACCCTTATTTGCCATCCACTTCAAGGAATCAAGTAATAAGACTATTTCTGCTAATGTTTATCTGGATTAGCGTGAAATAGTAGAATAAACTTTTTAACAATTTATTATAGCTGTGTAGAGAAACTCGGTGAAAGGAACACATGAGAGTTTTTCATTTGACAATAGCAATATCTTTACAGATCATTAACACGTTATATTATTTTCTCTACACGCACTATGTATATAGTGTATAGAGAAGGTATTGTATTTCACCCAAAAATTCGATACTGACTGTCCACCAGAAATATATATTTATAGATCCCCTGAATCAAAAAAAAAAAAAAATTGAAAAAGGTCGATGTGTGTGTCTCTGTGGACAGCATAACTCAAAAACGAAGAAGTCCATTAAATATCAAACTCGGTATTTCAGTTAAGTATCCCTTAAGGATGATATACGAAGATTTTCAAGAAAATTCGTCCACCCCAAACATGTAAAAAGTTTCGAATATTTTGATTCTCTCAAAAATTGCTCTAACGCTTTTGATTAAAATATCGTATATTAAAGATGTTTACATCTTAAATAAAATGTATATCTTGAATTTTCTGACAATTGTCTCTGAAGACCTCTTTATTCTGGATGCATTTTGCTGAATTTTGCATAAATCGTAAGAGTTACACAAATACTTGCAACACAAAAAAAGGTAGATCTCATAATTAACACAAAACACATCATTTATGTCATATACGTTTTTTTTAATTAAAAATACATAACATAAGAAATACCGTTTCTGAAATATTCCTTGTTATTGGTTTCAGTTTTAAAATACTTATATTTTTCTCATACGTGAATTTGTCAACTCCTTCAATCACATAGCAAACGGCCGCGCCATGGCCGAGTGGTCAGACCATTCGGCTCTCACCTAGACGAACCGGGTTCGATCCCAAGCGACCGCATGTGTGATTTGTGGTGGACAAAGCGGCGCAGGGGCGGGTTTTCTCCAGCTTCTCCGGTTTCCCCTGCCATTACATTCCACCAGGGCTCCATCTTCATGTATCATCAGTGTCATCGCCTGCGGTGCCAGAGCAGTAAAAGCGGGCGTTAAACACTACCCAAAAAAAAAAAAAACACACACATACCAAACAGCTTTTAAAAGAATTGACTATCGCTTAAGGTTATTTCGCTTCTACAGTAGGGGCATTATTTCTGGACACTTTGGTTAAATAAACTTTCAAATTGCAATGTTCAGGATTCTTCTTCTTTTGTTAATAAGCTTATCGTCCTTTAACCTGGTTGGTCATACCGGACGATGAATGAAATTTATGAAATGATGCTCAAATGATCTCGAGGTCCATGGAGCTTAAACTTACTCGACATTCGTCTTCTCAGGATAAGGGAAACCTCCGAAAAAAAAAAAAAAAAAAAAAAAAGTTATCCCTAAGCCAGATTCGTACTCCAACATTTTGGATGTGAGGCAGAAACGCTACCACCACACTATACGGACGGGCTATAATTATTCTTATCTGATAAATTGTAGTCAGTAAATGTTAGCATAATACATTTTTACCAAAAACTGGTGCTAATTTGGCCCTTAAGAGGTCAAATTTGGCCCAGCTTTTGAAAATATGTTATTTTATAAATATATATTCATATATCTTATATATTATTTTATATAATATCTAATGTGAAAATTGGAATTAGTGTATTACATTACAAAAAAAGAACTCAAAATTTAGGGAATTTAGTAATTTTAAGATTCTGACATTTCAACACCATGAGCACCACACGAACATTAATCTTAAACGAGATTTACCCAATTTTGAACCCCTTATTATATAAGAGTAACATCAAATTCAATAAAAGTATACTTGGAAAATATCTGTTTAGTTTGTTTCATCCAATATGAGATATAAGTAATTATTGCTCTGTTATAATAGGGGCTCAAAATTGGGCCAAATTAGTCCAATAAAGGGCAAATAAGCTCCAGTTTGTATTAAAAGATTCAACAATGTATTATGCTGGCACTTCCTGACTATACTTTATCAGATAAGAATAGTCCTTAGTAAAAGTTTAATGCAATATTGTAATTTGAAAGTTAATTTAACCAAAAAGTGTCCAGAATTAAAGCCTCTACTGTATTTAGAAGAAAACGAGTATTAAAGACAATTTCTGCTCATTTTTATCTCAATTATCTTGAAGTAGACAGAAGAATAGGCGTTTAAATGCTAATTTGTTACAGACAAGTTGAGAAAGTCATGGAACATAACATATTTTTTACATTAAACAAAAGCAAGATCTTTAACAGATAATTAGCGATTTGTATTACTTTCTCTATACGCACTATGTACGTAGTGCATAGAGAAGGTTGTATTGTATTGCACCCGATAGCGAGATTTCACCGGAAATATATGCTTGGAGACCCCCTGAATCCAAAAAAAGCACTTTTAGAAAAATGTCCGTGTGTGTGTCTCTGTGTGCATGCGTGTGTGTCTGTGGACAGCATAGTTCAAAAACGAAAAGACCGATATTTAAGTTTGGTATTGTCCAAGGATGCGACACGAAGATTTTCAAAAAAATCCCCCCATCCCAAACTACCCTATACATGGAAAAAAAATCGAACATTTTGAATTTCTTAAAAATGGCTCTAACAATTTTGATTAAAATATCGTACATTAAAGATATTTATATGACAAATAAAATTTATATCTTGAAGTTTCTGGGAATAGCCTCTGAAGACTACTTTATTCTAGATGAATTTTACGGATTTTTGCATAACTGCTAAACCGCAAGAGATGGACAAAAACTTACTACACGGAAAATGTAGAGCACATTAAAACACACAATTTATGCTACATACATTGTTTTCGTGGAGTTGGTCGTTTTTAAGATATTCGTTGTTTTTGGTTTTAGCTTGGAAAAATTTATACTTTTCTCCTAAAGGGATATCTCAGTTCCTGTCCATATAAACAAAGGAACTTCAGTCACATAGTAACCAGCTTTTGACTACCGTTTTATTTTATGATACTCCCTTATTTTGCTTCTACTTACGAGGGAGCAAGTAATAAGACTATTTCTGCTCATTTGTCTCTATTATCATGAAGTAAATAGAATCCTAAGCTTTTTAGCAATAATTTGTTGCAGAGATGTAGAGAAAATCATGTGAATGGAATACATCAGATTTTTTTAGGTGGGTCATTGCCGACACCACGCTGGGGACGTGAAGAAGTAGATCATTTACCCGCTTCATCACAGTCTGTTTGTTGCACTTCCAGCGTACCAATATTTAGTATGCAAAACCAGTACATAACTTAAAAACCTGACAACATGGTTATACTTTTTGATCCGGTACAGCTTGCTGTAGCATAAATCAAAAGCAGCATTTAATATAAACACGGGCATTTTAAATGATAATTGTGTTTGGAACTACATCATGTTAATAGGTTACTGTTAGTGTCAGTGAAAAGGGCAGACTTCATTTATTATGCAACAGTAACCTTTGTTTGTGTTTGTAACGTTTATTCATGAACAAATATTCCCTACAGTTTGCATATATTATCTACATGTATATCTCACACTTCATTGTGATTCATTCGTTAATCGTATTATATGACAAGGGTTGTTATTTTTTCGGCATTTGACACTGCGTTATATTTAAAAGTGCGGAATGTAACAGAGACAAGTTATCTACACAATACCATCCACGTTTGTTTAACAACTAGTCATAATAAGTAAATGAATACATACAATTGGTTTTACTTGATTTGCTGTATGCAGAAGAATGAGATAACATCTGTTTATGAAACAATCGTCTACCCTATAAGAAATTAAAATCATTTATACATACCTACACCAGCTAATACTTAGAAAATAGTTAATATGTTCCACAAATATGAGTGCCAGTCAATAACTAATGCCTTCTATTTTTTCTCTTTTAATTTGCAAGAAAATTAAACATTATTCACGCAGCATGAAAGCCACAACATTGAGGATTAAATTGCGACTTTTCAATGTAATCCCCGTTTTTTTTTTCTCCATAGTTTTAGTGTACCTTTTTTCCTGTGTGGTAAAATGCATTCTTGCTTCCGAGTGATTGACAAACATATTTTTTCAGGGCCTCTGCATATGGAAAGTGAATCCTGCAATGAGCTTCCTTATCTTTCCAAATTGAAGCACTGCAAATGCTCCTAGGCTATTGTTTTTCATGTCTCCTTATTCTGCTCGGTTAACCATTGCGAACACATTTTTGAGTAGCCCAGTTCTTGAATAATTGTCACTACACTGCCTTTACTGAGAGAGTAATGCAACACAATTCATCCGTTGTTATCCGCTGGTCAGCTTGAATGATCTCATCCACTCGCTCAATGTTGCGTAGAGTCACTGCAGTCACCGGTCTACCGCTCAGCCAACATGTTGGCCCTTCAACTTCATTACAATGACGAACCCATCTCACCATACACCTTTGTGAGCCTTTCATGAATGCGAATGGGCGTTTCACCTTCCACATTCAAGAATTCAATGACTGAATGCTGCCTAATACGAACATCAACGTCAGCCATTTTGCTACAGCAAAATTTACAGACATTCACCATCAAATAAAGAAAGTGTATAGTTATAACGAAACGAATGAGAGAACTTCGTGTGGAATATTCAACAATGACAGAAAATGTCTATATGGAAACTCGACGTGACATTCTGTTACTCGTCACAGATGACTGGATGAACAACGTGAGCAACAAACTTGTACAAGACAGATATATAAGCCTAGAGGAGATTCCTTTTCCAAACGTTTCTCTGTCTTTGCTTAATGAAATTGTGTTCCGAAGATGTTGACTTAATGAACTGGCGGCAGGTGACTATAGTAATAACTCCATGGCATAACAGCTTACAAGGAACCTTGACCTACCGCCCGGCCGCTGCGTCCCCCATCTTGATCTGTTACTGACGTCACGGATGAGGTGTAGTATTGGAGCGCCTGAATTCCATCATTTGGCCCCCCAGGGACCTCACGAGGATGAACGTACCCCGGCCCAGGTCTCCCATCGGGGGAAAAATCCCCACGCCGGTACCGGGAGTCGAACCCAGGTCTGCCGCTTGGTAAGCAGCTACACCACCACCGCGGCAGGTGACAAAACAAGGAAATTCTAAAGCTTGTAGCAGATACGCCAAATGCTAAAATAGCGTGGGTGATTATGAAGAAATAAAGTAAACTTTAGTTTTGTAAGCGAAAGATGTTTATCTGAATATGTGAGTATTAAAACCAAACGGTTGTCAACACCTGAGGGATCCTCGTATATGGAGAAAAGGATTTTGTTGTAGTTTTTAACGGTCGCTTTTACTATTTGTGGCACCGCAGGCAATGACATTGGTGATACATGGAATGAAGATGGAGTACCGGTGGAATGCGATGGCGGGGGGAACCGGAGAAAACTCACCCCTGCACCGCCTTGTGGTCTAACCCTAAAAATGGAAATAAAAGCATCAAATGAATGGTATATTTAGGTACATTTTCATTTGAGGCTCTCTGTACTCTTAAAAATAGAAAAATAAAAAACACAAAGAAAGGAAAATAGAAGAATCAATACCGAGAAAAAGGGAGAAGAAAGAAAAAGACGAGTCAGCTGACGGATAAGCTCCGTTACGAAATTATTTATTCACTGGCATGAGCTTTGTGATGTTTAAACAAGCTCGCTTGAAATGAGATTTTCTTTCCTACGTAAACACAAATATCATTCGGGAACTGTCAGGTAAGTAAGATGGAGTGAGCCAAAAAGTATGAAGTCTACGTTTCAAGAATGACTTTGTCATGCAATAGGAAACATGTGTTATTTTGCCTGCGTTCAACATTTAAACATTTCTATAATCATTTGATTATTTTGTATATAGACGTCTCTCTCTCTCTCTCTTTCTCTCTCTCTGTTTCGCATATATTCTTCTCCACTTCCTTACCATACTTTTTTGGAGGACCCCTCTACAACACATAACCTAATGCCTGGTGTCAGACGCCTGTTAAATATCCAGGTATGAATGTGAAGAAATAAATGATGTGAAATAGAGGCAAAATCCATGATAGGAAAGGTGATGACGAAGCAATTAGTGGAATGAATAGCGGAGAGAACTGGAGGATCCGGAGAAAACCCGCCCAGACGCCGCTTCGTTCACAAATTCCAAATGCGAGCCTCTGGGACTGAACCTGAGCTGCCTAGGTCGAAGGCGAGTGATCTAACCTGATACAGCACCACCTCTCGCATGTATTCAAAGGGTTTTCTATATTTAAATGAAACAACAAGTTAACTTCACAAAAATGTGTTATAATCAGAGCTAGGAAGTTCGTACCGAGTTCCTTATGAAGAGTAACAGCGGCCAAGGTTGGTAATACAATGCGGAGCTACTTGCGCGAGCAAAGGTCAACGTAGAGTGCAACCCATTACTGCAAAACATATATCACTGCATAGCACAGAACTACGTCGGTAGGAAGAAAGGCTTTTGAATATCATCTTTGCTCTGCTCATATGTGACCAAAATTAACATGTTTTACAACTATATGCATATACTTATTCAGAAACCGATGGCACTCCTAGTAAACAAGCTGCTAAACGTCTAGTAAGAGAAGATATTGAGAGCAACATTATTCATTGCAAATTTGCTCAGAAAGTTACCCACATAGACGAAGATGCAAGAGCAAATTCACGGCGACGATCCTCCATGAATGTAAACAGAAACAATGCCTCACGGTATAAATAGGCGCCAATTTATCTCTTAGGTGTATATATATGGTCCGTTATGGTGCGGATCAAGCCAAGAGTGAATGGAAAATAGACAAAAATACTGAATGTTCCGTATGCAGCAACGCAAACATAAAGTTTGGGAATAGCAAACTCTTACGTTATGTTTTAAGTAAATGCTTACAATGAATACCAAATATTGAGGTTATGCTGACAATGAGCCTGCTCTTACTTTACAGTCTGTTCTCATACACTCGGCGCGAATCTCAGCCCTTTGTTTTGTTTTTCGGAAAAAGCCTTAGTGCTGTAATTCGACACTTTGACGAGCTACATTGGGTATTGATTCTCCAACTCCTTTGCTGCGGCAACTTAAAGCAGGAATTGCAATGAAATGTCTTGCTTAAGGTACAGTTCGTTATGTTATACTTTTTCAAAGATGGCCCAGCCCACCTCTCTGTGTGGGGATAGTCTGCCTTATATTCAAGATGTCCCGGGTTTGGATCTCGCCTAGGGTGAGCTATACGGATACGATTTTTCCGGAATTTTCCCTTGTCCTGAGAACATGAATGTTTAACTCTAAGTTAAAGCACATTACAGAAAAAATCTGATGTTTTCCATTCACATGACTTTCTCTACATCTGTGCAACCGAAATAAGGGAGTACCATAGGTTAATATGATAGTCAAAAGCTGGTGGCTATGTGACTGAAGAGTTGACAAATTCCTGTATGAGAAAAGTGTAAGTTTTTTAAAGCTGAAACCAAAAACAAGGAATATCTCAAAAACGATCACCTCCATGAAAAAAATGGATATAACATAAATGTGTGTTTTAAATTGCTCTACATTTTTTGTGACGTAAGTTTTTTCCATCTCTTATGGTTTAGCACTTATGCAAAATTCCGTAAAATTCGTCCAGAATAAAATAGTCTTCAGAGGCTATTCCCAGAAATTCTTGCTGCTTCCTTCAGAAGGCCGAATTATGTGTATTAGTTTAGACTTTTCTTATGTATCAATCGTAGCGAAAGTCCTTCGTGAAGGTGGTATCCGAATCTTCCCTTCATTTCACATCTATTTTAATATCGTTCATTAGTTTGATTTTGTCCTTGCTTTGTTTTTCAGGCCAGTCAAATAGAATACTGATGTCAGATGTGTGGTCTCAAAGCTAGATTACGGGAAGTCTGACACCTTGCGAAGAAAAACACGTGTGATGTACTACCTTTCATGGATGTTATTCAATATGTTGTCGTTGTCACGTTGGTCAACCTCGGAGTCGGTCTGGATTAGCGCCAGTGAAATACTTTATAAACAAGCGTGTAGTTCTCTAGTGCGCCGGCTATGCTCATCCATGTAGAACACAACTTGGACTCTCACTGAGGGGAGAAAGAATGACTGGGGTATGTGACACAGGGTAGACAGAAGTACTTCACTTTAGATTCTTCAATATTGATACTTTGCCTTTGTTACTTGTTGAGGCACTAAACCTACGCACGACTCCCGACACAATAGTTCTTGAAGACGTAGAAATATATGTTAATAACTAGCGCTATTTTCTTCTGCTTACTAAGTTCTCGTTGTCTACGGTCAGCGATAATTACCGTGCACTTCCCTATTGCACATATCAACTTAACGCGATAACCGTTATATTTCGCGAAATAATATCACGTCCTCGAGCACTAACACTTCCGCAATCACGTACGTACATCATAACAACTATAACCACCGTAACAAGATAACAAGTCAAGCCTGATTTCTTATGAGCGCATCGCTTATACACGTAGAATATCCACTTTTGAAGCTCATTCCTGATTGTTTGAAAAGAAGCGCAAAAATAACGTCGTGATTATTTTTGGAAGTTCTTTGTATTATATTCAGTGACCGCTTCTTGTAATGGAAAAGTCCCGAGCTGCTAACTTTTAGGGAAAAGGCCTTTCTTTCTCTATCGAACTGCCTGTTACTTATGTCTGTAATGCGCTAAAATCTTGCTCCAACAAAGACCTTTATGCTGCAATAATAACAAAGAAAGTAACCTTGGTGTATACAATAGCAACTTCTCACCCTAAGGTTTTGAGTTCTGCCATCTGCTCAGTCTTAGCTACTGATGCAGATATATTTCTTATATTAAACCTATGTAAATTATTAATTAAACTAATAAAATATAAAGCGTGCTAAAATACTGCTGCAATTTTCTAAGAGGTTTCTTGATAAATTGGAGATTAAATCGTCAATTAATTTTCGTAAAAGTCTCATGTTTCACAGACTATGCCGTTGAGGCTGGATGGTTGATATTATAAGGTATTTGTTGAACACCCGTTATGTGTCGTTGTAAGTAGCTTAGGAAAGCAGCTCTTAGCAAACAGTAAGGAGGCTGTTCCTGAGTATTTGCTCAAGGAGTGAAACAGAAGTGTTTCCGTCGCTTCCATATCGATAAGTCTTCCTCTTTTCACTCCCAGCAGGCAAATACGTGCGTGCGTGCGTATTAGAAACTTGAGGAAACTTAACGGTGTTCCAATGGCTTTGTCATTCAACTAAATCTGTGAAGAAAACGATCGGGAAGTTGGGGACTTTGCCAACATTTTAAAATGTTCTGAAAGGGCGCTACGAGTTTTGTTGGTGCTTTGTGACAGAGCCCCTTTAAAGTATTGGCACAAGTTCAGCGACAGAGTCGCAAGAAATTAGAGTAACGCCTGTCACACGTTTCTTTATATAATTCCAGCGACTGGAACTCGTTGATATATTTGTTGCGGAGGCTTGGCAGCGGATGTAAAGGTTTGAAAATCACATTTTCTGTCGAGTGGTCTCAGAGCTCCTTATTTTCCCCCTTTTCTTTTTAAGTCACAAGTCGGTGGCGTTGTGATGAAAGTATAATTTGCACGGTTCTCATCTCCTCCACTGATTAGACCTTTTCTGTTCAAGTTTTTCCTAACCCCAAGCGTTGTGCTTCATTAAATGAAATATTCATTACCCCGCTACTGATAGCAATGGCAAGACACTCTTTTAATGATTTGTGCGGCAATTCAGAAAGCGCTGCTTTGGGAAGGAACAGAAACCGGCAAGACTTTTTTCTTTTTCTAAATCACAGCATATCGGTCGTGCCCAGTAAAAGAATAAATTACGCTGAAATTTGCATTGTCAAGATATTTAAATATGACAGGTAGCTACATCTAAGATTTCAATAAGCATTTATAATATCTTAGAGCTGGAATTACCTGCCTTCTGGGTTCATCCAAATCATCGACTATCCTTTTTGCTAAATCAGCCTAGTACCTGACCATTTATTACTCTCTCTACACGTTCTATATACATAGTGTATAGAGAAGGTATTGTAATGCACCCAAAATTCGATACCGAGATTTCACCGGAAATACATGTTTTGAGACCCCCTTAATTCAAAAAGAGAATTTTCAGAAAAATATCCATGTGTGTCTGTCTGTGTTTCTGTATGTGTGTGTGTGTGTGTGTGTGTGTGTGTGTGTATCTGTGGGCAGCATAGGTCAAAAACGGAAAGCCCGTTAAAAACCAAACTTGGTATTTAGATTTAGTATCTTCCAAAGATTGGACTCAAAGATTTTCAAGAAAATCCCCCACCCCCAACTACCCTTCAGATGGATTTTTCCGACAATTTTGATTTTCTCAAAAATGGCTCTAACGATTTTGATTAAAATATCCTATATTAAAAATATTTATCTGACAAATAAAAAGATTATCTTGTATTTTCTGGGAATAGCCTCTGAAGAATACTTTATTGTGGATGAATTTTACGGAATTTTGCAAACTTCTAAGCCGTAAGAGATGGATACAAACTTACCACGCAAAAAATGTGGAGCATGTTAAAACACACAGTTTACGTTTTATACATTTTTTCGTATAGTTGATTGTTTTTGAGATATTCCTTGCTTTTGGTTTCAGGTTTAAAAATATCATTTTCTCACACAGGAATTTGTCAACTCCTGTCCATATAAACAAAGGAACTTCAGTCACAGAAAAACCAGCTTTTGACTATCACTTTAACCTATGGTGCTTCCTTATTTCGCTCCTACTTATAAGAAAACAAGTAATAAGACTAGTTCTGCTAATCTTTTCTCAATTAGCATGAAGTAAATTAAAGCATAAGCTTTCTAACAACAATTTGTTACAAAGATGTAGAGAAAGTCTTGTGAATGGAACACATTTGATTTTTTTTCTTTTTTCTTTTTTTTTTTTTTTTTTTTTTTTCGAATTGGGCAAGAGAAAAATCGCTGTATTAAAGATTCACTACATATTCCTAAAAATTGTATCTTTTGCTCTTCATATCCATTAAAATATGTTTAGCTATGCCAATATAGCTAAAATAAAGATGTATTTAAGCCTTAAGAAAAATATTTCTAAAAGAAACCCCACAATAGAGTCAATGATATACATAGTGTACCGCAATTATCGTATTAAATTAATAATTACTAAATGGTACAGAATGCGAAAGCAGGGAAATAATTATAATATATCATTTCATATATATTAAAATGAATGCATATTGAAAAAAAAATCTGATGTGTTTCATTCACATGACTTTCTCTACATCTCTGCAACAAATTAAGTTAAAATGGTTATGCTTCTATAGATTTACTTCATGCTAATCGAAAAAATTAGCAGAAATAGTCTTATTACTTGCTCCCTTGTAAGTAGAAGCGAAATAAGGGAGTACCATAGGTTAAAGTGATAGTCAAAAGCTGGTTGCTCTGTGACTGAAGTTCCTTTGTATGGAGAGAAATTGTTAAATTTCTGTATGAGAAAAGTATGTTTTTAAAGCTGAAACCAAGGAGTATCTAAAAAACGATCAGCCCCACGAAAAAAATATATACAACATAAATGTTGTGCTTTAAGGTGCTCTTGATATTTTGTGTTGTAAGTTTTTGTCCATCTCTTGCGGTTTAACAGTTATGCAATATTCCGTAAAATGCATCCAGATTAAAGTAGTCTATTCCCAGAAAATTCAAGATATACATTTTATTTGTCAGGTAGATATCTTTAAAATACGAAATTTTAATCAAAATCGTTTGAGCCATTTTGGAGAAAATCAAAATTTTCGAAAAACGTTCCGTGTAAAGGGTAGTTTGGGGTGGGATGATTCTTCTCAAAATCTTCGTGTCGCATCCCTGGAAGATACTAAACTTAAATACTAACATTGGTATTTTACCGACTTTTATTTTTGACCTATCGTGTTCACGGTCACACACACACACACACACACACACACACACACACACACACACACACACACACACACACACACACACTCACGGTCCTTTTTCTAAAAATGATTTTTTTATATACAGGGGACCCTAAAACACATATTTCCAGTGAAATTTCGGTATCGAAATTTTGGGTGGAGTGCAGTACCTTCTCTATACACTATGTACATAGTACGATTAGAGAAAGTAAAAATGTAGTGTGCTGTAATGCAAAAATCGTAAAATAAATTGGATTTGTTGTTTAATTCAGCTGTTTTATTTTTCTGGTGTAACGTAAACTTCTCTTTGTTTCCGTTAAAATATAAAAATACTGTTAATACTCGAGTATGAGCTAGTAAGATGAGTTAAATGTCCAAAAAGGTGCTTCCAATGAATTGGTTCTATAAGACTACATTAATTTGAATTTTTACCTTTTTTTGCTTTCTCTATACGTACTATGTACATAGTGTATAGAGAAGTATTGCACTCCACCCAAAAATTCGATACCGAGATTTCACCGGATGTTTTAGGGTCTTCTGTATACAAAAAAAAAAAAAAAAAAAAAAAAAAAACAGAAAAAATCAGCGCGCGCGTATGTGTGTGTATATGTGCGTCCGTGTGTCTGTGAACACGATACCTCAAAAATGAAATTTGGTATTTAAGTTTACTATTTTCCAGGGATGCGACACTAAGGTTTGGAGAAAAATCCCCCCACACCAAACTATAATTTACATGGAACTTTTTTCGAAAATTTTTATCATCTCAAAAATGGCTCTACCGATTTTGATTAAAATGGTATATATTAAAGATATTTATTTACCTGACAAATAAAATATATGTCTTAAATTTTCTAGGAACAGCCTCTGAAGACTACTTTATTCTGGATGAATGTTACGGAATTTTGCGTAACTGCTAAACAGTAAGAGATGGACAAAAGCTTACCACACAAAAAATGTAGAGCACGTTGAAACACACAATTATTTAATATACATTTTTTCGTGGAGTTAATAGTTTTTTATATATTTCTTGTTTTTGGTTTCACCTTTTAAAAACTTACTAAAACTCATACGGGATTTTGTCAACTCCTATCCATACAACCAAAGGAGCTTCAGTCACATAGCAACCTGCTTGTGACTATCACTTTAACCTATGCTACTCCCTTATTTCGCTTCTACTTACAAGGAAGCAAGTAATAAGACTAATTTTTTTCTCGATTAGCTTGAAGTAAATAGAAGCACAGGCGTTTTAACAATAATTTGTTGCAGAGATGAAGAGAAGGTCATGTGAATGGAACACATCAGATTTTTAAGAATAGTGCAGAATTGACGTTTTTGTTCACTAAATGGTCCCTAAAACTAATGATATCGATAAATGTATGGTCAACTCTTAGAGTAATTCTATTGGATGATCAGAAAGGAGGCTTCCAAAGGACTCCTGTGGATGTATTTGCAGCACATCAGCAACGCTGATACGATCCTGGCAGTTGGCAGTGTCGTTAAAAGAATAATTTAATTTTGTTCAGCTTAAAGCTCATTTATTCACAGTATTATAGTCTTAGCGGCCAGCGGTACTGCTTGCTATGGGCAACAGCTCGTTCGAAGTATTTTTGTCGCCTACGTTATTTCTAACAGGAACTAAGCGCTTAGCAATGAATTTCACGAAGCAACCGAGGGTTGGTGTTTAACCAGTATCGGAAGTTTTGCTTGTATACAAATCCATTTACATGGAAATGTGCTTCATCTGGCTTAGCAGTTTAAGCAAAATGATGTTTTCTGCACCATTTACTGAAGTTGGATTTAGAATGTTACTCTCATCTGTCACACAATATCGTCGTATGATCAACATATTTGTAGTACCTGTTAAGATGGATATAACATTTTGACACTATGTAGTTCCAGCAAGAGCCAACTTCAACATGACCAGCGACAAGTGTTTGCAGGTCGACTAATTTCTCACTTTGGCGACATCCAATGGCCATACAGTCCCCCTGATCTATCAGTTCCAGATTTCTTTCTTTGGGAGACCGGAACGAGAAGATCTTTTCCACTTCCAAGGAGAAAATTGCGTTTTTGAAGGCTTCCATTCGTCAAGCCATTGCAGATATTCCGCGCGATATGCTGACAAATGTGATGGATAGCTTCCTGAATCGACTGCATTCTTGTGAAGTGAATGAAGAACGGCATTTGAGAGATGTAACTTTCAGATATTAGTCCGTTTTCATCCAATTGCAAAATGTGTACATTCTAAATAAACCGATATTCTTGCATTCATTCTTCTTTAATTCATTGTTCCTTTTTATTTTCTCTATACGAACTATGTACATAGTGTATAGAGAAGGTATTGCACTCCACCAAAAAATTCCATACCGAGATTTCACCGGAAATATATGTTTTAGGGTCCCCTGTATCCAAACATAGTATTTTCAGAAAAAGATCCGTGTGTGTGTGTGTGTGCGCGTGTGTGAGTGTGTGTACGTGTGTCTGTGAACACGATAACTCAAAAATGAAAAGTTGGTGAAATACCAAACTTGGTATTTAAGTTAAGTATCTTCCAGGGATGCGACACGAAGATTTTGAAAAAAATCCCCCCACCCACAACTACCCTTTACATGGAACTTTTTTCGAAAATTTTGATTTTCTCAAAAAAATGGCTCTAACGATTTTGATTAGAATTTCGTATATTAAAGATATTTACCTGACAAATAAAATGTATATCTTGAATTTTCTGGGAATAGCCTCTGAAGAGTAGTTTATTCTGGATGAATTTTACTGAATTTTGAAAAAACTGCTAAACCGTAAGAGATGGACAAAAACTTACTGCACGAAACATGTAAAGCACGTTAAAACACACAATTTATGTTATATACATTTTTTTCGTGGAGTTCGTCGTTTTTGAGACATTCCTTATTTTTGGTTTCTGCCATGAAAAACTTATACTTTTCTCATACAGGAATTTGTCAACTGCTGTCCATACAAACAAGGAAACTTCAGTAATCAATAAAAATAAATTCCCTGTGCATTTCAGAAAACATTCACCATAACAAAATTGACTTTGCCTTGTTTGAAGTTGGTTCACCTGGCGCAATCCACTGTTTTGACTGCGATGTACTTTCTGGAGTGTAGTGACATAACCAACTTTCATCGCTGGTAATAAGACGTCTCAAAAACTCACTGGGATTTTTACGGTAGAGCTCCACATTCTTAACAGAAACACTTTTTCTTTGCAACTTTTGATCAGGTGTCAACAAACGCGGCGCCCATCTTGCACCGACCTTGTGAAAGCCCAAAACATTACTTTAAATATTACCTACACGTTCTTTTGGTATGTTTACAGCCTCTGCTATCTCAAACAACTTCAATCTGCGGTCTTTCAGTACTAAACGATGAATTATTTCACTGATCTCTGGAGTTGTCACTTCTACAGGGCGACCAGAGCGAGGCTCATCACTAGTGCTCGTACGTCCCACTTTAAACTCTGCAACCCACCATTTAATCATTGAATATTAAGGGGCAGAGTATTTCTATATGCTGCCCATTTCCTCCTTGACTTAGACGTTAAGCCTTTCAAATGGAAGTATTTAATCACTGCTCGTTTTTTCAAATCCTCCATTTTCGTGAAAACTCTAAAGTTTTCTTGTTTAAAATACTGTCATTCGAAACCTAAACAAGCTATTGATCTGTAACTATGGATACAAACTAGTCTAGAGTTAAGCTATACGATGCTACTGTCTAGCTGGGCTAGTGGTGCCATATCTGTGAGAGGCCCGGGACTTACCAGCCGACCGTCGTATTATTATCATCATTATATGACTTCTGATGCATTATACAAATACTAGAAATAATACAATTTGCAACAACTTTTATTTACTTTCTCGAAAATGTACATATCATAACTCATTATTATCGGAACCTGTCTAGTTTCATGGTTGAATACATCTATGCCGCCTTCAAATAACATGAAAAATCCTTGTATTTTCCAGTATTCAAACTATGGACAACTAATTCCAATAGAAGTCTTATGTGAGAAACATTTGGAAACCACTTTTTGTTTTCTTTTCTTTTACAGTCAAAAGAATGTTCAGTACATTTGAAAGCAAAACAAAACAAAAAGATATAGAACGAGGAGATTGACAATATAGTAGGATGCCTTCTCTTGGTAAATCTCGCAGAATCACGCACGAACAGTTGAACGAGAATTAACAATGATGCACCACAACTGCAATTTAACCGCAGTCAAGTTTGATCGTGGTCAACAAGGACTTGATCAAGAATGGTGCACGTGGGCATAGGACTGCACACGCAGATGGGCTGTCAAGGAGAATATTTTCACAATAATACATTATGTGACAATTTCTTCCAAGAAAATTTCTCAGTAACTTTTAAGTGAGCATAATAGGAGTAGTTTTATATTATATATCTGGTATTTTAACAAGTGCCAGATTTATATCAATCGTAACTGAATCTATCTCAGCTAATGATTTTATTAACTGAATTACCAATTTATTTGAAGCTAAAGAATTTGACGAAATTGTAGTCCGTTTATTGGAATTTGTTATGCAGCATTCCAGTTAGCCTGTCTTAAACGTGTCTAGGTTAGATGTTAATTTACAAACCAGCCGCGTGTACTGGTTTATTGTTAGCTATCACCGTATATGCAAGTACTCTATGTATTATTCGCTTTCTTTAGTCTTAAGGTATGTTTTCTCTTCCTTAGTAGGTTATTTTACATCCTTGTAACTATTGCAATTACTAACTTCTTTACGTTGAAATTCTAAATTGTTTCAGAACATTAAACTAAAATTTTATTTTTACTTCCTTTTACATAGTGTATAGAGAAGGTATTGCATTCCACCCAAAAATTCAAACCGAGATTTCATCGGAAATAACGTTTTAGGGTCCCCTGTATCCAAAAAAAAGTATTTTTAAGAAAAAGATCCGTGTGCGTGCGTGCGTGTATGTGTGTGTGTGTGTGTCCGTGTCTGTGATAACTCGAAAACGAAAAGTGGTAAAAGAGTATCTTCAAGGGATGCGACACAAAGAAAATTTTAAAGAAAATCCCCCCAACCCCAACTACCCTTTACATGGAGAGAAAAAAAGATTTTCTCTCATGGTTCTATCGTTTTTTATTAAAATCTCTTATATTTAAGATATTTACGTGACAAATAAAATATATATCTTCAATTTTCTGTGAATAGCGTCTGAAGACAGGTTTATTCTGGATTAATTTTGCGGAATTTTGCATAACGGGTAAACCACAAGATATAGACAAAAACTTAAAACACACAATTTATGTTGCACATATTCTTTTTTAGTGGAGTTGATGGTTTTTTTGTTTTTTTGTTTTTTGTTTTTTTTTGTAATAGATATTCCTTGTTATTAATTTCAGCTTTAAAATAATTATACTTTTCTCATACAGGAATTTGTAAATTGTCCATGCAGACAAAAGGTACTTCAAACACATAGCAACCAGCTTTTAAAAAATTTGACTTATCGATTTAGCCTATTGTACTCCCTTATTTCCCTCCTATTTACAGACAAGCTGCTAATAAGAGTCTTTCAGCCAATTTTTTCTCCATTTGTATGAAGCAAATAGAAGAATAAGCTTTGAACTATAATTTATTGCAGACATGTAGAGAAAGTCAGGTGAATGGAACACTTTAGATTTTTGTAATTTGAAATAAATGCTAATTTTTATGCAACATAATATTTATACACACACACACACACACACACACACACAGGCCGTTTCCAAACGACACCAAACGAAGATAGTAGTCGATTAGCTTACACTTTGACTTGCCCGAAACTTGATGTCGCAACTTTCAAACTCGTCTATTTAAAGTTTTATTTGTGTTTAAAAATCGCACACATTTAGGATTAGGCAGCAAAGGAACAACGGTTGTCACACGCCACACCCACATGCTACTTTTTTCCATTACTAAGGTGACCTGTGCCGCGCCGGCTTGTCTGTCAAACCACACCTACCCCACGCGATTGGGACCGTCGCTACCAACCGGCATCTCTCTTGGAGTGGGCCGAGCACGTGCCATTTGGTTATGTACGACTGCCTAATCCATGGTGATTTTATGGCAGTTTTTGTATGTGCCGAATTTAGAACTGAAAATTATATTCGCGTATCACGTACGGTATGACCAACAAGGTCCACATCTTCGTTTGGTGTCGTTTTGAAACAGCTTGTGTATATATATATATCTATATTCCTGGCGACGTGTTAATTCAAAATCGATTAACACGTCGCCAGGAAAGCTTTAGTTCTTATTTTAAATTCCTTTACGGGAAAGAAATACACCAGGCAATTAAGAAACATCAAGACCTCACCCTGAAGACGAGGAAGATGCACTTCTTCGAAACGTTGGTGTCAAGCCAAGTTTTTACCTGGCTAGAAGCCCGAGAAGATTTTGAATTAACTGTTAAATGTTGTTTTTAATTCAACAAAACAGAAGTTCTTGCTTATTGTTATGAAGTGATGAAATGTGACACGAGGCAACAGAAGAGACCAAACCACAGATAGCATTAAAAGACGGCGTTGCGACGGATGTATTACCTCGTTAACAATGGAAGGGTTAACAGCCACTGAGCAACCTTTGCAGTGGCGTACATTGTTCACGGATTTGCGCTGATCGCTGTATTTACGATCTGCCGGGTCGCTATCTGGCGGCGAGGGATTATGGCATTGAGCCGAGCGCGAGTTACGGCGAGCACCTTATCGGTTTCTGAACACATTCTTGATATTCATTACCGAGAGGTAACAGGATGGAGTGCTTCTCACGCGAAACCATCATTAAGGAAATTCCCAACTCCAAACGACTTCTCCATTATGTCTTCTCACATCTCCTTCTGTTGCGTGCCCTTACTACAAGATTCATTTACATTTTAGCGCATTCACTGAGAATATATTATTACGTAGGGATGCTTGTCATTAAACACTTCATTCCGTGAAAAGTTGTTCTACGCTTTCCTTTTTATAATGCCCTGCGAATAATAATAACTAGGGCTCGGATGTTTGTCCTAATATGAACTTGACTCTGTGTTTAATGTTCTATGTACACTAGACCAAACATTTTAAATGTTATTGCACATAAAATGCATATTTTCTGATTTTTTTCAAGTAAATAAGTATTTTTCGTATATTCACATAAATTCCACAGAAATCGCACAACGGAAAGTTTTTTAAAATAATGTTCACATAATTTAATAAATCACAAAAGCAACAGCAGAATTATTTGTAACACTATCCACTTCTGTAATGCTCAATTACACATGCCAGACGACGTAATTTGTGTTAATTAATATAAGAACTGATATGTCAGCTATATTGTCCTCACAGTTTGAAGAATGCTTTCCTTAGTTACATGAGCTCGCAGGATAAGAACGGGAATTCCTCCACTGCCATAAGCTTGAAATAAACACTGTTATCGTTTCACAGCCCGGCTAGTATATACACTGACACTTGCAATTAGTCACTCATTTGTCATTAGTTTTGTTGGGAAGTAACATATGAACAGTTTTGACTTCACAGTGGATTAAACATGCCCAGAGTGAAAAGTAGTACAGAATATGCTGCGAATTTAAGGATAGTTTCAGTTCTTATGGGAAAATCCTGAAATTATTGATGTGAATGTGAGTGACATTCCATGTTATAATTATTTCTTGTGACGTGGAGCGATCATTTTCGAAATTCAAGGCACTTCTTCGTCACAATCGTGAATCTTTCGGGATGGAAAATTTGGGGAAGCACGTGGTCGTATACTGTAACTCGACAGTATTTGATGATCCCTCCCAGGAATGATGATGACTGGTGAGTACCACGTATGCCATTCAGATCTTTAAAAAAAATATTTTATTTGTTTTGGCACATATTTTTTACTTTTTGGCACTTATTTTTAACATTTTTGTACATAAAAATAAATATTTTCTAATTTATTAGCACCTAAAAATCCGAGCCCTAATAATAACAAAACGACATAAAAATTACTTAAATTAAAAATCTAAGTGTTCCATTCACATGACGTTCTCTACGTCGCTGTAACAAATTATTGTTAAAAAGCATATTCTCCTACCTACTTTTCAAAATCAAGATAAACATTAGCGGAAATTGTCTTTATTACTTGCTTCCTTTTAAATAGAAGGGAAATAAGGGAATATACTAGGCTAAAACGATAGTCAAATCTTTTAAAAGCTGTTTGCCATGGGTTGAAATCCCTTACTATGCAGAGCCAGGAGTTTACAACTTTCCGTGTCAGAAAAGAACAAGGAATATCTCAGAAATGGTCAACTCCACGAAAAGAAACAAACATATAAGACAAATTGTGTTTTTTAACGTGGTCTACATTTTTTGTGTAGTAAGTTTTTGTCTATCTCTTACGGTTTACCAGTTACGCAAAATTCAGCAAAATTCATTCAGAATAAAGAGATCTTTAGATGCTATTCTCAAAAAAATTAAGATATACATTTTATTTGCCATTTAATATCTTTAAAATACGGTATTTTAACCAAAATCGTTAGAGCTATTTTTGAGAAAACCAAAATTGCGAATTTTTGTCCATTTAAAGAGTAGTTAGGGGTGGGGAGATTTTTCTCAAAATTTTCGTGTCGCACCCCTGGAAGATAGCAAATTTAAATACTAATTTTGGTATTTTACCATCTTTTCGTTTTTGAGTTATCGTGTTCACATATAAGCAGACACACACATAGACACGAACCTTTTCTGAAAATATATTTTTTGGATACAGGGGACCCTAAAACGTAATTTCCAGTGAAATCTCGGTAACGAATTTGTGGGTGGAGTGCAATACCTTCTCTATACACTGTGTACATAGTACGTGAAGAGAAAATAAAAATCAACACAAGAAAAGAAGAAATCTGATTTCGGATCTCGAAATATTCGTGTCTAATATTTCACCATTTAAGAGATTTTATATGCGAGATGTGAAGTTATGTCAACGAATAGCAGTGGCATAGGTTTTTAATAGAAAATTAACCTTTTTATGGGCGGTTGAAAGGTGAAAGAAATAGTTATAATAGTTGGATAGGTAGAGTCAGACTGAAAAATTCAATGACGTAGCCGGGATTTGAACCACGGATCTCCCGATCTCTAGCCGGTTGCTTTGCTACCATGGCAACATACCGGTATAACATTGAATCTCTCAACTGACTCGCATGTTTCCCGGTAACCACAAGGTGTTCTCAAATTATTTTGAGATGACAACCCCAATGATGACTTACAATGTTGTAAGCACTTTAAGTCCCAGTATAGCCAACTATTATGGTACGTGGTTGGGAGATCCGTGGTTCAAATCCCGGCTATGGCATTGAATTTTTAAGTCTGACTCTATCCAACTCCTGTCTTACACACGGCTTGTGTGAGAAAGAACTAAAACCATTTGTAATAATTATTGAGGAATAAGTATTGTAAATACTTGTTATAAACTATATGCATCTATAATTAGGAACCGGCTGAAGGAAATAAGGAAAACATCTCAGAAGCCCAACATGGATTCTGTAAAGGAAGAGCTGCACAGATGTTTGCATTTCCTATATCTCTTGGAAGTAGCCTGTAAACTCCTCTTCTCTCTGAATGACTTATGCACAACTGATAAACCATAAGAGTTAGACAAAAACTTACTACTCAAAACAAGTGTAGATCATGTTAAAACACAATTTGTCATACACTTTTTACTTTCTCTACACGTACTATGGACATAGTGTATACAAAAAGGTATTGTAATGCACCCAAAAATTCGATACCGAGATTTCATCGGAAATACATGTTTTAGGACCTCCCTAATCCAAAAAAATCATTTTAGAACAATGTCCGCGAGTGCCTGTCTGTCTGTCTGTGTGTATGTGCGTCTGTAGGCAGCATAGCTCAAAAACGAAAAGTCCGCTAAATGCCAAACTTGGTATTTAAGTTCACTATCTTTCAAGGATGCGACACGAACATTTTCAAGAAGATCCCCCACCCCAAACTAAAATGTCTCTTAAGTCACGTATTTTAAAGCTATTTGCACACCGAATAAAAAGTTTATCTTGAATTTTCTGGGAGTAGCCTCTGAAAACTACTTTATTCTGGATGAATTTTACTGAAAATTGCATTACTGTTAAGAGATGGACAAAACTTTCCAAATAAATAATGTAGAGCACGTTAAAACACACAATTTAAGTTATATACATTTTTTCTTGGAGTTGGTCGTTTTAGAGATATTCCTTGTTTTTGGTTTTAGTTTTAAAAACATACTTTTGTCATACAAAATTTGTCACTCCTGTCCATACAAAGGAACTTCAGTCACATAGCAACCAGCTGACTTCAGTTTAACCTATGGTACTCCCTTATTTCGCTTCTACTTACAAGGAAGCAAGTAATAAGAATATTTCTGCTGATTTTTTCTTGATTAGCATGAAGTACGTAGAGGCGTAAGCTTCTTAACAATAATTTGTTGTAGAGATGTAGAGAAAGTCATATGAATGGAAGACATAAGATTTCCACGGTATTTGTACAAAATGAAATGCTTTGTAGTTGACATATTTTGTGCTTTCTGTGGAAAATAGTCTTAAATGTGGCACACTAATTTGCCTGAGAAGCACATGGCGTGTAATATTGACTTTAGAGTGGTAGGATTTGGTGCAATATGCATGTTCCCAGCCTCTCCAGTACCGCGTGGCATTTTCTACTGGAGTGCTGAGACCCTCATGAAAAGGACGTTATTGAATATTTAGCAGCAAGGTTCGAGCTTGTGCAGCTGGCATATCCTTACATGTGCCGCAAAATGAAATACAACTCATGTCCAACACGACGCCCGTCATGTGTTTACTGCACCAGCGTCGTTTGTCGCAGATTGTCAATATATGCACAGCGCCATGTTTTCCCAAGAAATAATTGAGAGTCGAGTCAGCCGCTTGCAAGGGAAACGAGCTTAGAGAGACGGCAGGTGCCTTTTGAATAATTAACTTATTACGGTTACCTCGTACAATTTGTTTGATCGATGGAGGTATTTACTAAAGGTGTTCGGGAGATGAAGTGCCACTTCTAAAATATGCCCTTTTTTATGACCTCCTTGACAGCCAGAGCTTGTTCGAAAATGAAAATTATTAACGTCGTCCGCTTTGAAGGTACCTTTGTACCTGGAGCTACAAGATTTAAAAGATTGACTATCGTTTTAGTCTAGTGTATTTACTTATTTTCCGTCTACTTACAGGCAAACAAGTAATTAAGAAAATATCTGGAAATTTTTATTTCGAATGTCATATGCTTTTTAATAATAATTTGTTACAGCGATATAGAGAAAGGCATTCGAATGGAATACATCAGATTTTTACTTTCTCTACACGTACTATGTACATAGTGCATAGAGAAGGTATTGTATTGCACCCAAAAATTCGATACCGAGATTTCACCACAAATACATATTTTGAGACCCCCTGAATACAAAAAAAGCATTTTTAGAAACATGTCCATGTGTGTGTGTCTGTGGGCAGCATAGCTCAAAAACGAAAAGCCCCTTAAACCTCAATCTTTGTATTTAAGTTCAGTTTTTGATTTTCTAAAAAATTGCTCAAACGATTTTGATTAAAATGTCGTATATTAAAGATGTACCTAAAATGTACCTTACAAATAAAATGTATATCTTGAATTTTCTGGGAATAGCCTATGAAGACCACTTTATTCTGGACGAATTTTACGGAATTTTGCATAACTGCTAAACCGTAAGGGATGGACAAAAACTTACCACACGGAAAATGTGGAGCACGTTAAAATACACAATTTATGTTATATACATTTTTTTGTGTGGAGTTGATCGTTTTAAGATATTCCCGGTTTTAGTTTCAGCTTTGAAAAACCTTCTTTCCTCATACAGGAATTTGCCAACTCGAGTCCATACAAGTAAATAAACAAATTTAAAAAAATAATAATAAAGCAACTTCAATCACAATGCAATCGGCTTTTGCCTATCACTTTAACCTATCGTACTCCCTTGTTTTGCTTCTACTTACAAGGAAGCAAGTATTCCTGCTAATTTTTTCTCAATTAGCATGAAGTAAGTGGAAGCTTAAACTTTTTAACAATAATTTGGTGCTGAGAGGTAGAGAAAGTCTTGTGAATGAAACACATCAGATTTTTTGCATGTGTGTTATACGGCTATTGACATGTTAGGTTATCGATAAGCCTGAGCGATGAATGTTCTTTGCGACTTTACAAGAAAGACAGAAGTAAATATTTAATTTCATCAGAACTATAACAAATTTACTACTGTCGTTATGCTTACTAACATTAGTATTGTTATTAACTTAACCCTATTTAGCTAGCAAGAATTATTATAACTGGCGGAACAGATCTGGACATGTGAAAATCTTAATGAGAGCTAGGAAGCGAGTTGTACTTTCAGATAAGCAGTTCACCAGTCGATTCATGCATGCTGGAAGAGTGCCTGTCACAGTCAGTGTCAAATATCTGTCAGCTCTTATGTACTGCACTGATAAACATGTGTTTTCATATTATATTCATATCTACAAAACATCTATACACATGGCCTACTATATAAACAATGTCAATCGTCTGCCTCCAATTCTTCCACACCTGACAGTCCTTCGTCTTCGCTCACGTTATTGTCATCATCAACGCTATCGCTACTTTCTGCTCAATTATCCTGGATTAGAATTTTTTCTATTTTATTTTCTACAATTCTTTCTAATGATTTGCAATGTTCTCAACATTCGACATACATTTTCCCATTGTAGCCTGCTAATTTCTGCAATTCGCTGGCGACACTACTGACCAACATCTTATAATTTAAAAGTGATATATTAAGTTTTACTTTTTTTTCTTTCCTATCTTTGAGAATCCTGAAAGGTAGGTAAAGGGTAGTTTGGTGTGGGGGGATTTTCTTGAAAATCTTGATGTCGCATCCTTGGAAAATACCAAACCTAAATCCCAAGTTTGGTTTTTTACGGTCTTTTCGTTTTTGAGCTATGCTGTTCACATATGCACACATACACACACGAACCTTTTTCTGAAAATGCTTTTTTTGTTATTCAAGGGGACCTAAAACGTGTATTTCCGGTGAAATCTCGGTACCAAATTTTTGGGTGGAATGCAATACCTTCTCTATACACTATGCACATGGTACGTATAAAGAAAGTAAAAAATAGCAAAAATAGTCTTATTACTTGCTTCCTTATAACTAGAAGCAAATAAGTGAGTACCATAAGTTAAAGTGATAGTCAAAAGCTGGTTCCTATGTGACTGAAGTTCCTTTATCTGTATGGACAGCAGTTGACAGATTCCTGTATGAGAAAAGTATAAGTTTTTTAAAGCTGAAACCAAAACAAGGAATATCTCAAAAACGAACAACTTCACGAAAAAAATGTATATAAAATAAATTGTGTGTTTTAACGTGCTCTAACGTGTGATAAGTTTTTATCCATCTTTTACGGTTTAGGAGTTATGCAAAATTCTGTAAAATTCATCCAGAATAAAGTAGACTTCAGAGGCTATTCCCAGAAAATTCAAGATATACATTTTACCTGTTAGGTAAATATCTTTAATATATGATATTTTAATCAAAACCGTTAGAGCCATTTTTGAGAAAATCAAAATTTTCGAAAAAATTTCTATGTAAAGGGTAGTTGAGTGTGGGGTGATTTTCTTGAAAATCTTCGTGTCGCATCCTTGGAAGATACCAAGCTTAAATACCAAGTTTGGCTTTCTACGGTCTTTTCGTTTTTGAGCTATGCTGCCCACAGACACACACATACACAAAGACACACACACACACACTCACATACATACGCACACGGACATTTTTCTAAAAATGTTTTTTTTTATTCATGGGGTCTCAAAACATGTATTTCCGATGAAATCTCGTTATCGAATTTTTGGGTGAAGCAATATCTTATGTATACACTATGTTCATGGTATAGAGAAAGTAAAAATGTCATATTTTACAATATAAAATGACTTAAAATACAATATAAAATGGTTATAGCTCAGTTTAATATTAAATTATCCCTAGAATACAAACTCTATTTTTATAGCGAGAATTACAGTCCCCGCAGTAAATATTAGATGACCTACCTTTTTGCAGTCAGTTTATATCGAAAATATTATTACAGGTCCTGATTTATGTACATATATTTTCTCTCGGATTATTAAAAACTGCATCTACATAATTATACACGTAACTAAATCTTGTATAGCCTAATATCTAATGTTTTGTGACGTCATATGTGTTTAGATTTCCTAGAAATTTGCTTCCAATGAAATCTCTTTCCTAAGAGTGGCCACTAATTTCCAACTCAGCGCATCTCAATAAGAAACTTTGTTCTTTGGTATCGAATTTAACTAAAAACTTCTTTTTTTTCTCCCTCCTACTTTCTGATTCTTTGTAACTTGGTTTTACATATCGACAGACCGATCAGAAGTTTTACTCCTTTGGTGGTAAAGAATGAGCTTCCAAGCCTTCATAAAAATTAAAAACGGTGGAATGTTTTCAAAAGTCGATAGCTGCTACAAAGTTTCCCATTTGTGAGAGAATGAGAGAAGAAAAACTTTTACATACAACTTACCGTAATTCGGAGATCATAAACTTTCGTTTAAAAATAAGTAAGTGGAAAATAGCAGAAGGGAATGGAAAATTGAAAATAAAGGTACGTTTATAAACGACTCAAACAAAGGGAACTTGCAGAATATCAGAACAATTTAAGTTTAATACGGCAAAGTGTACACTTGACGTCAACAGAAATGGTAAGAATGAAAACAACAATACAGCATATTATTTGTAATTTATTTGTGATATAATAGTCCGTATAGTCCGCAGATATAATAGTTACGTTCAACTGGACCGGAATGCTGTAACTGAAGGAGCAGAGGGGAAGGCGCAGCAACTTACTCCACTCCATGTTAAGCATTGACGCATGCCACTATGTGACATATACACAAGGTCTTCCTCATGTGCATCAGGTGTCCTGTTTTTATTTAGTGATGTGTTTACTTTGGACGAGTTCATCAATGTCTGCTACACGCCTAGCTGCGCAATACATTGGTTGTAATGGGGAAACAGTGTAATTTAAAACAGCTATAAGGATACCTGAGTAGGAAATAATTGCGACAACACGTTCTCTATGATCGTCAGCATTTATGCACAGGGAAAATGAAATGAAATGGCATTTTATTTATGGATGCTCTTCAACTGCTGTGGTTCTCAGCGTCCCATTCTATACTGGGCGTGAAAGACCGCTTAATTTTGCTCAGAGGCCTCTCTCTATCAGGCTTGAGGTTCTTTTATGTGCCGTTAATCTACGACACGGGACCAACGGCTTTCCTTCCCTTCCGCAGGAGGCCATGTTAAGGATTTTTATTCCCGAATATCCATCTTTCTCCGCCGGGTTTGAATCCGCGACCTAGGATATATAAAGTTAGCATGGTAACCATTACACCACGAAGGCCGACTGTACACAGGGATTAGACCTTGAATGCCCTGTTGGAAGTTGAATAAAATCACTTCATTGACTAGACGGAATTTCATCCCACAGCTGAACAAACAAAAGTAAATATTATCATTGAACTTGAATATCGCATACCTGCATTTAAAGTGTTTTACGAACGGGATGTAAGCATCACAGAGAGCATAATTCAGCTTTAATTCGTTTTCTTAGTTTCCTGTCAGTGATTCCATGTATATTTTAATGCATAAAGACGTCAACTAGAATTATAAAGAGGGTTTGTTAAGACTGTCTCTGCAGTAAAGTGGTCAAAATGCTGATTTAAAAATGAAAAATATGCTGGGTTCGATTCTAGGCTGATGAAGCTATTCTTATTCCCCAGTCTCAAGAGCCTGGAAATATGAATGCATACCGAATGTGTGTTAAGTTAATCGAGAACTACAGTTTTAATGTACACCTCAAATTTAAGCAGTCGTTATAGAAGGCCAAAGTGGTAATACGACGATATTAACCCTGGTACCGGGGAAACGACGTCTGACATCAGTACGTCGCAAGAGTTACCTATGGACATGCCTGGTACAGTATATGGAGCCCATTACTACCGGTAACATCTGCCACTACCAGAAACAGCGGGGCTTACTTGCTTCCTTCGCAAATTTGGCTTGTTCTTGAATGTATCAAGTGCGGGGAGTTTCGTCTGTAAACAACTGCGTTCATTTTGACCTTCGAATGACCTTGAATTAAGTTATTTGAATAAAAAGAACGCAATATTTTTAATATGACCTTTGATCTCTGTATAAAAACAAATTGAAAATATTACTGTTTTAAACAAGATTTGTGTATGTACAACATTTAATATCCTTTCTCGCACAAGATATTTTTGTCGCGCTTTGTGTGGCACTAATGAGTGTTGGTGTAGCAGAAGTAATTTGTCTTGTAGGTGGCACAAAGAACGAGACCATACCTCACTTTCGCCGGCCTGTGTGGCACTGAAACCCTCCTTTTCCTGTAATTTCCTCCTACAACATTCCTGCTCTGTAATAAAGCAATTTCCTTCTCCACGAGCTGGATGAGAGCGCCTCGCATTTCCGTCTTGGCCAGCTTGTACTTTCCTATCCCATCCTAGGCTACTCTCAGGCGAAAACACTCTTTTGCTGCATTCTCAAATTTCATTTGCCTTTCAGCGACTATGTGTTACATTCTGTGTATAAAAGTTAGCAGTTTTAGTACATCTAACTCGGGACTATGTAGTGGTCATCCCTTTCCTCATGGATACATTTCAATCTACTGAGATGTACATTAAAAAATATCTGATGTGTTCCATTCACATGACTTTCTCTACATCTCTGCAACAAATTATTGTTAAAAAGCTTATACTTCTAGTTACTTCTAGTTACACATCAGAGAAAAATAGCAGAACTAGTCTTATTACTTGCTTCCTTGTAAGTAGAAGCGAAGTAAGGGAGTACCATAGGTTAAAGTGACAGTCAAAAGCTGGTTGCTATGTGACTGAAGTTGCTTTGTTTGTATGGACAGGAGTTGACAAATTCCTGTATGAGAAAAGTGTAAGTTTTTTAAAGCTGAAACTGATAACAAGAAATGTCTCAAAAAGGATCAACTCCACGAAAAAAATGCATATGACATAAATTGTCATATAGCTACCAGCTAACTTTTTCTCGATTAAGATGAAGTAGATAGAAGCATAAGCTTTTTAACAATAATTTGTTGCAGAGAGGTAGAGAAAGTCATGTGAATGGAACACATCAGATTTTTTGTCAGTAAGTTGTGAAGAAGCCAACGAAGTTGGCGAGGCGATGTGCGAATTGGAACTGAGCAGTAATTTCTAATCAGTGTCTCAATGTGCCGGACTTTTGATACTTTCTGTCATTCCTGCTACACACACACACACACACACACACACACACACACAAAGTATGGAAATGTTCTGTTGCTTTGTGCCTGTTTTCCGCTGATGGTTAGAGAATTAGCAACATGTGATGCAATACTCCGCTTTGAGAATTGCACTTGTTTTAATGTCTCTCCTGTCAGCAGCAACACCATGGGAAAGGCATGAGGGAGGTAGCTGAAGGATCCCAGAGGAGAAACAATGGTTTGTACACGCACGATCGCTTGTTGTTCTGTCACTTGACGTTTCAAACGGCGCTTTGTAACACAAAGAATTCTGCTATTTCACTTGCGCCACCGCGCCAAAACCTAAGCAGGCGTTTTAATGTCTAGGATGTCAAAACTTAAGGAAATAAAGTCTCTATCATGTATACCCAATAGAGGAAGCCTCAATTTATATTTTGCCACGCAATCCCATAAAGCTTGTATTTCTATTCTTTGATAGTAAAATAATTTTCATTACAATAAACATAATTTTCTTATTCTATAACATATATTCCTTTTTCTTTCTCTTCTTCATGTGTTGCTCTCAAAAATACGATACAGAAATTTCACCGGAAATACGTTTTGAGGCCCCCAGAATAAATAAAAAAGCCCTTTTGCTTTCTCTAACACATACAGATATAAAGGAGAGACAGTATTGCAAGCTATCTACAAACTCAATACCATTAAAGATACTTTTTATGCTCATATACGGAAATGTGTTTATTTACTATTAGAATTAGAAGATCATTTCGATATAGATTTCTACGCTTGCGCGCTGCCCTACTAATGGCTGTTCACTGCTTGCTAATCTGCATAAAGATCAGAAACATCTTACACGTATAATAACTTCAAAGAATATTTAATTATGTATAAGAATATATAATCATTTCCCGAATCTAAATTCATAATATTACGTAAGCAAAGCAAAGTAGGTCATGACATTGGCATCACAGAGACGAGGAAACTAATAACCCAGGGCATGCGCGCTAGCTCTACTTCCAATAAAAGTATTTCTTTTTACGAGTATAGTTGACTTTAAAAAAATCGTTATACACTTCATTTATTTATGAATTAGTTCTTAGTGTTCTTAAGGGATCAGTTGCAGTTTTTAGAAATCACTGTTATTCACACTGTTATTATAATGTATTGTGCACATCTAATCATTTAATAGTATTTCGTAGGTATATTTATATAATGTTGTTATAATGGCTTATTGTTAACCCTAAATTTAGCTAAGCTGTTATTCTCTATAAAAGAAAAAAAAATTACATACCTTTAACAGTGGATATATATTGTCAGATGTTTCATCAATGAAGGTTTTAATTTCATCTGTGAAAAAATATTTTCGCTTTCTGTCCCCACTGTACTCTACCGATTTCTGTTTAACAGGGAGTACAACTTCTTATATTGGGATATATTAATTCCACATTTTTCAATACTGGATAATTTGTCCACAAGGTTGGAGATTTCGTTTCTTTTTTTTTTTTTTTTTTTTTTTTTTTTTTTCTTCAAAGTAAACTATGAGGATATTTTCCAACAATTTAGTTATTTTTTGTTATTCTCCATGCCATGAATTTATTATGTAACTTCATGATCTTTTTTGATTTCTGTGGAAGTAAATGGTTAACATTACTCGCCTCCTCTGTTATATCAGGAGGCGTGCAACTAACTTCCATATCATTATCACTAGGCCAAGATACCTCAGTCTCTTCCGTGAATCGAATTTCATTTATCGACGCATGCGGCGAACGCTCGCACTATTACGTCATATACTGGACAGGCGCTGTGGCTAATCAGTGTGCATTATTGCCGGCGCAAAACTTCTGGAATCGTGACCCTGACCGCCAACCCAGCTTCCGAGCCTAGCTTATCGGAGTTTGTGATATAATACTTTTCTTACTTAAAATCACAGCGAGCAAACTTTAAACAGTCTGTATCGAAAATGTTCCGCCTTTGTTTGTATTCAAAGTGGGCAGTAAATAGTGTTCATTTTATTTGTTTTATTTTTTTAACCATGGCTCCCACCTTTTTAAAGTTAAGTGACAGGGTGTAACTCAGAGCAGAGAAATAGTTGCAAATGTCCTTGACTTCATGAAACAAGAGGCAGAGATGAAGGAAGAAAATGTATGTTCCCCGAGTTCTTCAAAAGCCTGATGAAAGTGAATGAAAGAATAGCCAAGGCAACTGATATTTCACTGTCTTTCGTTTCCAGGGCTCTCAAAGATAAGAAAGAAAAATAAAACTTAATATATCACTTTTAAATTAAAAGATGTGAAACAGCTGTGTCACCAGCGATTTGCAGAAATTGACAGGTCAGAATGGGAAAATGTATGTGGACATGTTGAGAACATTGAAAATCATTAGAAAGAATTGTAGAAAATCAAAAAGAAAGAATTCTAATCTAGGATAATGGTGCAGAAAGTAGCGATAACGTTCATGATGACAATGACGTGAGCGAAGTCGAAGGACTGTCAGGTGTGGAAGAATTGGAGGCAGAATTATATAGTAGGCCATTTGTATAGACGTTTTGTAGATATGAATATACATATGAAAACACATGTTTATCGTTGCGCATAATGCCCCTAATGCTAATGGCATAAATGTAACAAACGTAAATACACACTGTTTATAGGGGTCTGCACCATGCGCCTCGACCCAAGCAACTCTCCACTACAGCTCAGCAGTCTACATTCGTTAGGCAACAGCAACACTAAAGTGCGGGCCAAACCTCTTGACAGCCAATACGGTGCGACCGCGCGGTTGCCAAGCTTCACTTCGCCTCGTCAGAACGTTACGTTATATCGAAATCGTCCAGGTTTGTCACTCTCTTAGGTATGCGTATGTGCTTTCTGAGCGACATCAACAATGTCGGAGATCCCTCAGCATGCACGTTTTTGCTTCCCTACACACGCGATACAGTTGATACGCTTCATGAGCACGCCTCTGCCGTAAGTTCTTGACATTTGGTGAAGTTAAGACTTTAGCGGTTTTCTTCGTTTGCATACTTCTTAAAGAAGTTAAATACACTGAACATAACAGCCCTGATCTTACTGCTATATCCTCTGGTACTCGTACTTGGCTTACTAAGCGACGTTTTCTTGGAAGAGTCAACTTTTTGAACACTAGTACAAAGTCTATCCTGACGAACTGAATACACCGCAAGTTTAATTCTCAGCCGAGACACTTCCAGCACGCACGCATCAGCGGTGTTTACTGTTTATGCGTTCAATGTTTTAACCTTGAGCTATCGCATCAGGTGCAATGCATCCCATCGTTTATACTTCCTCGACAATGTGATGACAGTTGGTGAATCTTAGCAAAATTCTTAGTTGGCTTATTGCTAGTGCGTTCCAAGTAACGAGCTGCTGAATGTAAAAATTATAGCATGTGCCTACCTACATGTATACTTGGTTCTAGGACTCTGCATTGTGCAGAAATAAGCACAATAACTATTAAAATGCACTCACCATTGGTTTTCCACGTTGAATTTGTTTGAAACAAAACAATACATTATGTTTAGAGCTGCATCAGAGGGATTTTTAAACATTTTCTCGACGAGATCGTACCTTCATATAAAACCTCGCCGAATAACTACTTCTAAAGTTCTTTAGAACATGGAGAATTTCACATTATTAGGTGATAATTATGTCTATTGTATTACAATGTATAAAATTACTACGACAGCAATAGATTTATTACTATTAAAAACGTAACCTTTAAGTAATAGTCTCCATTTAAACATCACAAAAGATAGTTTTAAATTAGTGATTTAAAATACGAATCACTGCGTGTAAAAATATAATTCTTTTTCGTACTTGTTCAGGAAAATATCCCCTTTTATGCTAGCTACGTGTTACTTTTCAAAAATATGAAATATGCCTGCGCGCACGTCCAGTCCAGTACAATTGGCAGGCTGAGGGCAGCCCGAGGTGTGCTAGACGTGTCCCTGTTCTCGGAGAGAACTTAACCACGTTCTGACGGGGTTGTGGGTTTTGCAGGATGGCGGGTATGTTTTGGGGTTGTGGAGTGACAGGAGGAGGCAAGTATTGCTCCTCGACGGTTGCCTTGATGGTGCAACGGCCCTTGTGCACCGCCGGTGTGTGTTAATTAAAATGTTTGTTTTGAGGTTTTAATTTTGAATCCAAGCAACTCTTGAAGGATTATAAGAAGCTTAGCCGTAGCAGCTGTTGGTGGTGCTCCTTCGTTACCGGGGATGCCCGCAAGACATGCGGGGAAGCCGGTATCGCCTGAAGCGGCGGTTTGTGGGACCGTAATCCCCAAGAGACCTAACGAGGGCGCTCCAATGGAATGGTAACCTTTCGTTGAATTTTGTTGCCCGACGCCTAATCTCGTCCTCCAGGTATGGTAGACCAGAGGCTTCTTGCAGGAGTCTCGTTGGAAAGCCTCGAGGCACAGAATAGATAGCCCGAAGACACCTATTCTGTACCCGCTGAAGCAACAGCAGACTGGAGTCTGCCGCCATGCCCTAGATCTCACAGGCGTAGATTAACAAGGGGACTATGAGAGCCCTCAAAAGGCGCTACTTAAGGGGAACCGTCATCGAGGACCTCAGCATCGGGTACAGTGAGGCCGCAGCCCCATTGCCCCGGCACCACAGCCCCCTGATGTGCTCCCTAAAAGTGACGCCCCTGTCAAGCTTCACCCCCAAGTAGGTGATGGTGTTGGTCCATTGTATCCTTCGTCTGAGGTACGTGAATGTGGGGAAGTTTGCGGGAAAGCGGCGCTTGGTGAAGAGAATAGCGTGGCTTTTCTCCGGATTTATGGACAATCGCCAACGCTCGTACCACTCTTGGATGAGGCAGAGGTGTCTCTGAATAGGGTTGAAGGCTCTGCGTGGGTGTTTGTTTGTACAGTATAACAGCACGTCATCAGCATACTGAGCTATGTTGACTTGCTGCACTGTTGGTAGGTCGGCCATGTAGACGCTAAAGAGCGTAGGGGAAAGTACAGAGCCTTCGGGGACTCCGCCTCTTACTGGCCTAGGTGTTGATTTGTGTCCCGCAACTGAAACTACAAAATATCTGTGTTTGAGGTATGAGTGTAGTAGGTGTATTATGTGTGTCGGGAGCTCCAGTTGGATGAGTTTGAGGAGCAGACCCGCGTGCCAGGTCGTAGAAAAGGCTTTCTCCACGTCCAGCGACACCGCCGCAGTGTAGGCTCTGTCTTGGAAACCCAGGGCAGCTACTCTCAGTAGTTGCTGGGGTGTAGAATGCCCAGGACGAAAACCAAATTGATGATCTGGGATGGCTTGAATGTCGCCCAAGAGAGGGGACAAGCGGACTAGTATTAGCCTCTCGAAAACCTTCGAGAGAACTGATAGGAGACTGATGGATCGGTAGTTGGATGGGTGTGACGGGTCTTTCCCCGGCTTCAAGATGCATATCACACGGGCCTCCCTCCACTCGCGTGGAAAGTGGCACAAGGTGAGGCACATGTTGAAAACCTTGGTTAGAAAGAGTACCGCCTTGATGGGAAGGCATCGGAGCATGGCGGGGGTTAGTCCGTCAGGACCCGCTGCCTTTTTTGGGGTTGAGACGCCGGAGTGCGCCCTGGAGTTCACTGGGTCGGATGACGGGAAGTCGGTCCGCCTCGTCGGGGGGACGTCGAAGGTATCGACGCACCTCCCGCCGAGCACGGTCCGAGAAGTCATCGTCCTGGGGGTCTTTTCGTGGCCTCATAGTCCTTTTGAGGTAGTCAGCGAACACATCGGCTTTGGCTCGGGGTTCATAAGCCAGGCCTTGGGTGCCTTGGGTTGGGGAAGTGATTTGACTTCCGCGGTGTCGGAGAGCTTTGGCAATCCTCCACACGTCGCCATCCTCGAGCCTCAAGCGGGTCATCGTCTCCTCCCACGCTCGCACCCTGTGCTCGTGTAGTCAGGTCCGGACCTCAAGGCGTAAACGCCTCAGGAGTGCTCGGTTATGAGGCGTGCGGTGACGCTGGTAAAGTCTGCGGGCAGCCCAGGAACGGCGTACGAGCAGATGGAGTTCAAGGGGAAGGACATCCGGGTGTAGAGGTGCTGGGGTGTGAACGGTTAGGTTATGGGCAGTTCGCATGGATTGGACCGCAGCCTCTAGGGATGGGATGTCTGTGATCCTAGGGTTCGGCGGGATGGAGTCATTGAGGCAAACCCTGACGCATTCCCAGTCAACGTCGCGGTTATGAACCGAGACGTCATGACTGGCAACCCGTGTGTTAACCTCAGCTAACACGGGATTATGATCGGAATGAAGTGCGTTGATCGAAGTGAGAGATGTATGAAAAGGGAATTGTTTGATGATCGCGAAGTCAATAACGGATGCCCGTCCTTGACCTCGTGGATGGTGTGTGGGTTGCCAGGGGCCCTCTACTCTGAGTTGAGGGTCCGCATCTATCATGCTTATGATATCATTGCCTCGGGCGTCCGCCCGGGGGCCGCAATGCCAACGCGGATGTTTGGCATTGAAGTCCCCGGTCAGGATGACGGGCTAGGATGGAAAGGTAATCGTTTAGTACGAACTGCCTATGGGGTGGGTGGTAAACAGACACCAGTAAAACTTCCGTACCGCCTAGGTGAACACAGACAGCCGTGGTTTGAAGAGGCGGGAGCTGGATGGGTTTGTGAACCACCCTGTTTCTCACGAAGATCGCTGTATCACCTCCTCGGTGGCCCACACGATCCACTCTGAGGCAGTTGTAGCCCGGAAGTCGGAATGAGGTGTCTGGACGGAGATGAGGCTCGCTGACTAGCACGAGGATTGCAATTCGAGTTTTACCAGCGGCGAGGTGGCAACGCTGTGTCGTTGTTATTGGCTACTGCCAAGTGGGCACGCCTCAAATGTCAAGGGTTTGGCTGGCACTGTAGCTATAGCGCCATCAGCGGTAGCCCAAACTGGAAAGGGCTAGAGGTATTCTGTCACTCCTGCCCAATGATTACTGTGGACAAAATGATAAGGAATGGAGATAGTTGTTTAAAATGTTAATTAGTGAAGATCGTAATATCGAATGACGAATAAAAGCGTCTATCAAACATTACTTCTTCCGTAGAAAATTCTGACTTTGGGCGCTGTGAGAAGAGAGAGTGAGTTAAGTCACACATACATGAAAACAGACTTGTGTTAAAATGCTCAAAGTCGGTCATTTATCATAATTAAAGTGGCTTTATTTGCTTTAAAATTGTGAAAATAGGGTTAATACATTACAGAAGACTTAAAATACATGACATTTGTGCGCATTGTTTTTCAAAATGGACAGCAAGTGTACCTTATTTTTAAGATTAGATTCCTCGTTTCTTTATTTTATTTTTAAAACACAACAGAAACCACAAATGAGTTTATTTTCAATATTTAAAAAAAAAATAAAAAATGTTCTCTTAAACATACACCAAGAGAATGTTTAAAAATGCCTTTATTCGTATACATAAGATGCTGCAGAATAAAAAGTTTGTTATGTGCAAATTGATTCTCGGCGACAATGCTGGTTAAGCAGTTGAACAGCACAGTTATGCTGTAAGATAGCGAGCGCCTTGACTTTGTGAAATGCTTGGTGGATCACACTTTCAGAAAGAAATTACGTGGTAATTATAGTTGCCTGAGTCTTGATGTGTATTCTTAGCTTACGGAGAGTTGCGCAGAGTTGCCGGAGCCAGGAGCAGGAACTAGTCGCCCGAGTGTACTCGGGCGGGGTCAAATCACCACGGTACCTATCCGCTTTTCTCGCGGATTTACCCGTGTAATATAAAAGATGTAGTCTTGTGCAAGCGTTTATGTCTGTGTCGAAGTAATGTGGGCAGGGTATTTCCCTCTGTGCAGCCGGCGCGGGCTGGCTTACCTACCTGAGTGGTCACCCACCCAGAGAGCGACCAGGCCCGATGCTGCTTACCTTGGCCAGCCGCTTGCGGGCTGTCAAGGAAAGCAGTGCCGGCTAGCGGGGAGAACTGAAGGGATGTAGGTACGGGGTGGGGGAACCCAGTGATGCAGATCTGGTCGGAGTACAACTGGACGGTCACCCGTCCGAGTCGGGACCGGGCCCGATGCTGCTTAACTTGGCGGGTAGAACTGTAAAGAAGGGAGAGGCGGCCGGAAAACTACCATCCCAAGACTTTTTTGCTCTCGGTCATATACTGTCGGTACGGTGAAGGTTGCCACGCTCCCTCACTTCTGATTGGCTATGTCCCACCAATTGGCGTGGGTGCTGGCGCCGCTCTTTCCTGGTGCTGTTGGAGTCTGTTTATGTTTTTTTTCTTCTTGTTTTCTGCTTTCTTATGTCTTTTTTTCTTTTCCTAGATTGTTTGGTTCTTCCTTTGGTATATCCACCTGCAGCAATTTTCACGACAGATGACTGGGGAAAGCATAGAAATCTTTAAAGAAAAGAACATCAACAGGAACAGCGGAAGGCAACTCCACAACATCTGGAAGAACCTGCTCACAAGGAGAGCCATTGGCTGGCCTCCAGCCAATGAGTGGCAAGGGGCGAAGTCGACGGCAAACCACAGCAGCATTTACCAAAGGAAGAGCCAAACAACAATCTAGGAAAAGAAAAAAGACATAGGAAGCAGAAAACAAGAAAAAATAAAGCACAAATCAACTCTAGCACCAACAGGAAACAGCGGCGCCAATTGACGGGCCATTAGCCAACCAGAAGATAGGCGCCTGTATAAGCGAAAGCAAAAAAACAAGGAGCGCGAACGCAACTCACCGAAGGATATTGTCAACAACAAAAGAAGCACACATTACTCAACGTAATAGCAGCAAAACCATCTACACAACTCAGCCAATCACAGCAGACTTCACCAGCAACACAAGCAATCAGAAAACAGCAACACGAGACTTGGAAAACAACTACCAGAGGACCAATCACCGCAGACCCCGCTAACATACAAGAAAACAACACTCAAAGATGGCACGTCAAGGGAGAAGAAGCCCACACCACAAAAGTAAACTCTAATAAGGAAGTACAAACACTGTACCAAATGCACACGTGCATCAATGAACTCCAGTCCAAACTACAAGCTCTCACAACTGCCATAAACAAGCTCAGCAAAAACACAAGGCATACTCCGAACAACAGAACAACTCACGAAAGACACCTCACCTAGAGACGGCCCAGGTTCGATCCCAAGCGACCGCATGTGAGATTTGTGGTGGACAAAGCGGCGCTGGGCGGGTTTTCTCCGGGTTCTCCGGTTTCCCCCGCCATCGCATTCCACCGGTGCTCCATAAGTAGTTAAAGCGGGCGTTAAACACTACCAAAAAAAAAAAAAAAAAAAAAACGAAAGACACCAAAAGCTTCACAGAACTAAACACCTCGACCACCAATCAAATTGCTGACTGCATCGTGGAAATTGAAACAGCCAATGAGGAAAAAGAACCACACCTACGAAAACAACTCACGATAAAAGGCCTACAACTAATACCAACGCTTAACGAACTCAGCACCACGCTCAAAGAAGAACTGCCGGAAAACTCAGAAACATTCACTCTAAAATTCACAAAAACATCGCACGAAAACGAGGGAACACAAAAGAAGACATCTCCAACACACACTCAGAATTATTGCATTTTGAAAAATTAATCTAATAATTGTACAAATGTTTTTTTCAATAAAGAGCCCCTCAAAAGGAAGGAAGATGGAAACAATGCTCGATGGCAATTTCGTAAAATAACTAATAAATTAACTGAATACTAATAGCTGAAGAGGGCAAAATACGCCCTAAAACAGTCCTGGGGTTGAAATAAATCCCCCTTGCTTGCTTACTTGCAAGGAGCGCACAAGAACTCAGAAGAAGCTCACGGCAAGATTAGCGAAACGTCAGCAGCTCTTTGCCTTCTCCAGAAACTAAAATTACGCATACATGCCAATCTCACCTGGATGAAGTGTAAATCTGAAGTCAGAAATGGCGCCAATAGCGTTTTATTTCTTTCTCTAGCCCCGTATGTACATAGGGATAGAGGAGTATTGTATTCCACCCAAAAATTCCATGTCGAGATTTCACCGGAAATACATGTTTTAGGACCCCCCTAAGTCCTAAAAAAGCATTTTCAGAAACAGGTCCGTGTGTGTGTGGACAGCATAGCTCAAAAACGAAATGGTGTTTAGGTTTAGTATCTTCCAAGGATGCGACACGAAGATTTTCAAGAAAATCCCCCCCCCCTAATTACCCTTTACATGGAAAAAATTTCGGAAATGTTGTTTTTCGTAAAAATGGCCCTAACGATTTTGATTAAAATACCACACATTAAAGCTATTCCTATCAAAATAAAATGTATATCTTGAATTTTCTGGGAACGGCTTCTTTACCTGTTTATTCTGCATGAATTTTGCTTAATTTGGCATGAATAGTAAACCGTAAGAGATAGACAGAAACATACTTTACAAAAATGCAGATCTTGTTAAAATACACAAGTTATGTCATACATTTTTTTTCGTGGAGGTTACCGTTTTCGAGGTATTCCTTGTTATTAGTTTCAATTTTGTGAAGTACTTATACTTTTCTCAGACGGAAGTGACCGTTTTTCTTTTGTTCTACTCCTGGCCAAGCAAAGAAGCGATTTGCAGTGACAATCGCATAACGACAGCTTTTATTTGACTATCACTTTAGCCTAGTACCTTCCCTTAGTTCCCTTCTACTTATAGGGAACTAAGTAATAAAATTCTGCTAACGTTTATCTCAATTAGCATGGTGTTGAAGGAAGTTTGTAGAGTAACTATAGAGAAAGTCATGTGAGTGTATCATATTTTTTTTCTGTTTTTGTGGGATAGCCGACTCTCTCATTGAACATCTAAATTGCTAGCTGGAGGTCCGAGCTCTAATGTTTGCAGCCTCCCCGTTTCTACGCCTGCGCGGTAAATGCTAGTTCCCTGCACATGGCAACCTATTTAGTGCTGTTAGATGGAAATATGCTTCTGGAATTTATCTATTTGACGTATTTATTCTAATGTGACAGCTTGTGTCATAAATAGTGTAGAACTTGCAGGAAATGCTATTTGAATTTATAGCTTCATGCACGGAAATAGGAACAGGTCGCGCTAGCTTCGTTACAGTGGTTTCTCAGCTGGGTAATTATAATCTGTCAAACTCTCCTGAAAGATCTCAAATCCGTGCTCTTTATGTATGTATTCTGGTTGTGGACAAACACCCATTACAAATTCATTACCTAGTTTCTCTCTCTCCTCACACACGCCATGTGTATGAAAAAAAAAAATTCTTTATAAAATACGATAACTATTTCCAGAAATTATTTCAAGCAAGCAAATATGGAAATATGCAAAACAGTTCTATTTTCGTTTATTAACAGATGATACTGAGTGCATTACACATGCAGCAACGAATGTATTGTTTTATACAAACGAATATATGATTTAATTGTTTGATACACACATTTTCATTACTTTCATATATTTTCTGTAGTCAGCTTTCTTCATTTTTTTTTTTTTTTTTTACTTTTCTTTTCAAACTATATAAAATTCTTTGAAAATGCCGAAGACTTCTCAGGTTTGTAAAAAATATTGCAAAATATTTATACTTTATTCGTCTTGAAAAATGCCAAGGATTTTAACGCCCGAAAAAAGTCCATGGTGGGGCGGTATGGTTGCGGGTTCGTATCCCGGGCGCGGGTTATTGGTATTGGGAATGGTATGGGTTTGTGGGTCGCCTAGCTCAGGGTTTTTAGTAGCATGGAAACTCTTTCAGGTTGTGGTGAGACATAGGTGCTTTATTAATTTGGTTCAGCCTTTTCTGCCGTAGACACGCGTATACTTCTTAATTTTCTACTTTGAAGTTGTACTTTACGCGCCCACGACTATTTTTATGTATTCGTTTCATGTAGTGATATGTTTTTGTATTCTGGTCAGTATTAAAACAACTATTTCCCTCTCTTTCACAGGTAGCCTGAGCGGCTCCACTACGGACTCTAAAAATCACATGCTTGCTGTCCCGTTATGTCCCCTCGGGCAGGATCCATTCATCCCTTCGGTTCAATGCACGGACGTAACGGAATCTTGTACCCCGAGCTCGTGACTTATACGTGTTAAAAGTCTTTCTACCCTTCCCATTTTCACTGTACATTTATATTTTCTCTTCTTGGTATAATTTATATTATTAGCTACGATTTATATTTCCCTTCTGAATAATTCTTTGCCCCGTGAAAAGACATGTACTGTCTCAATGGTCTTCTTGGATCCGCGCCCTTGGGTAACCAATACACCACGGAGGGCGACTGACCTACCAGTTAAATATATATAGTGGTGGAAGTACAGCACTGTAGGAACTGCTTTAATCGAATGGTTTTAGATCGTGAAAGGACATTACTGGGGGAAATGACCCCAAGCTGTATATGAACCGGAGATGAGCAATTTGCGTTTTAATTACATGTCCCTCAAACTGCGTTATACTTTTTGTAGAGTCCGGATTATAATTTCAGTTGTTTTAAAACTAACCATTTAAATACTGCATTTATTACAGTACATGTAACATTAATAGTTGTACGTCAAGTAAGCAAGGTGTGTGGAACAGTTTGTTTGAATGGTTATCCACTACCTAGATTAGTAAGTGTGCTGTACTTCTGTGCAAGACAAGATCGCTTTTTGTAAGTTATTGCGCGGATCTATTCTGAATATCTGCTCCACTGTTTATAAAATGTTGGATATATTGTGGCTCATAAGTACTTCCAAGAATAATGTACAAGAGATTACAGAAAAATAACAAAACAGCAGCTAAACGAATAAATGAAAAAAATCTAATGTGTTCCATTCACATGACTTTCCCTACATCTGTGCAACAAATGCTTGTTAAAAAAGCTTATGCTTCTATTTACTTTATGATAATCGAGATAAACATTAGCAGGAATCGTCTTAATTACTTGCTTCCTTATAATTAGAAGGTAAATAAGAGAATACACTAGACTAAAACGATAGTTAAATCTTCTAAAAGCCAACCAGCCATATCGTTGAGTTCCGTTTTTATGCAGGGCCAGGAATTTTCAACTTTCCGTGGGAGAAAAGTTAAAGTGCCCGCCTGGGTAGCGTGGTGGTAGCATGTCTGCCTCAGTTCAAAAGGTCGTGAGTTCGAATCTCGCTTAGGGTGAGTTACCCGGGTAAGGTTTTTTTCGGGGTTTTCCCTTATCCTGAGAAGACGAATGTCGAGTAACTTTAAGCTCCATGGACCCCGAGATCATTTGAGCATCATATCATCAATTACATTCATTGTCCGATATGACCAAACCAGGTTAAAGGACGTTAAATTACAAAAAAAAAAAAAAAAAAAAAAAAAAAAAAAAAAAAAAAAAAGTTAAAGTATTTTACATCTGAAACAAATAACAATTAATATCTCAAAAACGATCAACTCGACGAAAAAGATGTATATGACATAAATTGTGTGTTTTAACGTCATCTACATGTTTCTGTAGTAAGTTTTTGTCTAACGCTTGCGGTTTACCAGTTGCGCAAAATTCAACAAAATACTTTCAGAATAAAGATATCTATAGCGGCTATTCCCAGAAAATCAAGATATACATTTCATTTGGCATGTAAATATCTTAAATATAAGAGATTTTAATCAAAATCGTTAGAGCCATTTTTGAGAAAATCAAAATTTGGAACTTTTTTCCATGTAAAGGGTAATTTGGGGTAAAGGAATGTTCTTTAAAATCTTCGTGTCGCATCCTTGGAGATAGCAAACTTAAATACCAGTTTTGGTATTTAACAGTCTTTTCGTTTTTGAGCTATGCTGTACACACACACACACACACACACACACACACACCCGCAGTCCTTTTTCCAAAAATGTTTTTTTTTAGGGGACCCAAAACATGTATTTCCGGTGAAATCGCGGTATGAAATTTTTGGGTGAAATACAATACCTTATCTATACACTATGTACATAATACGTGTAGAGAAAGTAAAAAGAAAGCTATAATAAAGAAGAGGAAGTTCATGTTTTCCTTTTGATACTTTTACTTCGCATGTCGTAGAGGACAGTGTCAAAGGCTTCTCGGCTGTCCAACCACACAATTCTTTGATGCAGTTTAAAACCATGGTTCATTTGTTGCAAAATCGATAATCGGGGCTCAATAAGCTATATGCACGTTTTGAAATCATACAACCAGTATTAATTTTCTTTTTTTCAGACAAGCCGTGAGTAGGGAGTTGGATAGGTAGAGTCAGAACATTCAATGCCATAGCCGGAATTTGAACCACGGATCCCCCGGTCTCTAACAGGTCGCTTTAACTACTAAGCCACCATAGCAACATACCGGCACGGCATTAAAGGAATAATTGACCTAATAATTGGCTAAACTATGAAGCCCGGGACTTAAAGTACTTAGGACATTATAAGTCACCATCTCAACGTTGCCATCTTTTGAGATCAGCGGATGGTTTACCAGGAATCATGCGAATCAGCTCAGGATTTTAATGCCACCGTCGTTCAAATCCGTCCTACAACATTGAATTTCGTGAAGTTTTCGAGATATTCCTTGTTATTGGTTTCAATTGTGAAGTACTTAAACTTTTCTCAGACAGGAAGTGTCCGTTTTTCTTGTTTTCTTCTCCTGGCCAAACAAAGAAGCGATTTGAAATGACAATCGCAGAACGATAGCTTTTAAAACATTTGACTATCGCTTTAGCCTAGTGTATTCCCTTAGTTTCCTTCTAGTTTTAAGTAATAAGAACATTCTGCTAATGGTTATCTCGATTAGCATTGTGTAGAGAGAAGAATATTCTTTTGTAAGAAGTTTGTTTGTAGACCAGCTAGAGAAAGTCATGTCGGTGTAACACATCAGGTTTTTTTAAATATTTATTTTTCTGTCGCTTTGACTCGTTATACTCTTATCGAGACTGTAACATTAATATATTATAACTATAATTATTACAGACTAGATATAAGAATACATTGGTATATAATAGAATTGTGTTAACATTATGTTTACCAAAGGTAAACATTATATAATGCAATTAATGTAGAATATATATAATAACAACAACAACAACTTGTACAGATACAAGTTTTGCGATCTATAATTTATTTCTTACATTTCTGTGATTAGAAGCAAATAAAACTGTGTTAATGTATGTTATAACTTTAGATTAAACTGTGAACATTTATATACTTACTTTTGTTATTTAGTACTTTTATATATACCTAGTGACTTTTTACTCTTTCGCCTGGGGATTATAACGGTGGTAATCTGAAAGTATGTGGGACAGTATCAGTGGAGTTTTGCAAGTGGAACATTGAGTGATGATCAGGTGGGCATGAGTCATTGCTGCGTGGCCAATTCTCAGACGAGTGATCATGGTTTGATGTTTCCTATTTAGGTTTTTAAAACAGCAAACGGCAATCAGCGAATAACAATGGAAGATCCTCTGAGTGAGTTTGGTTCCTTGATGTTCAGACCATTGAATTTTCCAAGCATTTTTGATTTTAGTATGGATGTAAATGGAGAAGTCTGAATCACAGAGTAGAGAGTATATAGAAAGGAAACTCGAGGACGGCTCCTTTGATGTGCTTGAAGCCGAAATCTGCGCTAGACGCCATATTGGGACCTAGTAAACGCATAGCGAACGCTGTTTATTACATACCATTTTAAGCAGATTAAAACGAAGCACGAACACATGTAATAACAATCTCTTGTGTGGCATACACATGACTTTCTCTGCTTGCTCTCCTACAAACTATTTATATGGATGTTTATTTTTTTGTTTCTTGTTGATAGAGATACAGTTTAATTGCCCATTTCGTTATAGGTATAAACAACAGTCAAATCTTTTCGATGCCATCAGCTATGTGATGCTTTAAAATTCCATTCTATTTGCAGGAACTTGAAAAAGAAAAGAAAAAAACCTGAATAGTAATTTCCACGAAAGAAAATGTATTTGTATTTGAAAAATTGTAATCAATAACAGGGGGAATTTCGAAAATGGTTAACACCATAAAAACTGTGCATTACAAATTGTGGGCTTTAGCAGGATCTACATTCTCTGTGACGTAAGATTTTATCTATCTCTTACGGTTTTGATTAAAATGTCGCAGGTTTAAGATATTTTATGACAAAGGAAATGTATAACTTGAATTTTCTGGGAAGAGCCTCTGAAGACCTCTTTATTCTAGATTACTTTATGTATAACTGGTAAACCGTAAGAGATAGACAAAAACGTAGTGCATAAAAATCTGATGTGTGCCATTCACATAACGTTCTGTAGCTGTTCCACAAACAAATTTTCCTTATAAAAGATATTTTTTTATCTGCGCCATGCAAATCGAGATAAACATTTGCAGAAATGATCTATTACTTGCTTCCTTGTAAATAGAAGGGAAATAAGGGAATATATTAATCCAAAGTGATGGTCAAATCTTTTAAAAACTGGTCGGCATGTGAAACAATCGGTTTACTTTTATGGTGCCGTTGGAGAAAAGTTAATGAGTTTTAAATTGTAACCAATAACAAGGAATATCTTAGAAACCGTCAGTTCTACATAAAAAAAAAAAAAAAAAAAAACTTATATGACATAAATTCTGTGTTTTAACGAGATTTACATTCTATGTAGTAAGTTTTTTTTTTTTTTTTTTTTGCTATATCTTACAGTTTAACCGTTATACAAAATTGAGCCAGAATAAAGAGCTCTGCAGAGGCTATTCCCAGAGAATTCAAAATGTACATTTTATTTGTATAAAATAAAATATTCGGTATTTTAATCAAAATCGTTAGAGCCATTTTTGAGAAAATCAAAATTTTCGAAAAATGTACTCTGTAAAGGGTAGTTGGGGGTGAGGGTATTTGCTTGAAAATCTTCGTGCCGCATTCTTCGAAGATACTAAGCTTAAGTACCACCCGCTTTTATAAACTTTGACTAACGCTTTAGCCTGTGCATTCTCTTATTTCTCTTCTACTTACAAAGAAGCAAGCATTAAGACAAATTCTAGCAATGTTTGTCTTGATTAGCACGATGTTTATAAAAGAATCGTCTTTTGTAGCAACATGCAGTTATGGTTAGGAAAATATGTAAATAACCAAGTGATTCAATCGGCTGCCAAGCTTTGTTTAGTAAAATGATAAAGAAAAGCTTAATATATTGAATCAGAATGGACAGTAGATATGATTAGGCAGAATGAATCAATCCTATCATAGAAAAAAAACAACAATAACAAAACCAAAGCTGCAGCTTGATACAAACACATGGCTAACCACATTACTGACTTTACAGGAGACATTCCATGTATCTTTGTCATATTAATTGTATTTGAATTATTTTTGTGTTATAGTCTGAGCACCAGAGGCCGCCTTTCCTCTTACTTCTGCTCATTATAAGAGCAGTAAAACTTCAAGAGTCAACAAGTATTCCAACTTGTACAGTGTATAATATAACCATTGAGTAGAGTATAATCCCAGTAGCTAAAGAACACAATTAATAAAATGTATATTACGAAGAAGTGTGTAACTTCAACAATATAGCTCTGGAAAGCTGGTGTATTGTTTCTTTAAGTATTAATTAAATGGATCATAGAATGGTAATGGTTTATATGGACGGTGGACTTTATGCCTTTGAGATATTTAGGGAAATCCAGCTATTGTTATAGCATATAAGTGTCTGGTTCTCTTAAATACATGTTACTTATATAACCTGTATCACTTAATTTTGAGTTTCCGTCTCACATCTGCTATTAACACCATTGACTTGATAGTGTCCCAAGCCTTCGAGTTAGAAAATTAATCTCTCTAGTTATTCATCGAGAGTTATTTGCTGGTTAAATTGTTGCTGGTAGCTCAATACTGAAAATCGTCCTATCAGAAGAGCAGTAGTATTGCAAAAAGCATGTTTTGCTTACTCACCATGGCTTGGAAAATTAAATAATTGTAATTTATTTAACAAAATTATATTAAGTTTGAACGTTTCCAAAGCATAATGATGGGCTCATAAAAAAGTTTAATTATTATAATTATTCCCTGCGAAATCTTTCACGGCCGGAGTAAACTCAAATGTATAAAATCTTCTCACCTTGGATAACTTAATCACCATTATTATTTTATTAAGTGAATTCGTGCTAGAACAAACTTTTGAAAAGCAAGTTTAGTGGAGGTGAATCAATGTTTGGCTTCATATGTTTACAACAAAGCATTGTATAGTGCAATACTGTATTAGTATACTGAAATACAAGTGCGGCAAGTGCATCCAAGAAAATACAAGTATTCATTGCATTTAACGGGAGTCCACATGGGATTTTCGTAATTTTATTCCATTTTCATGTTTTTATTTCATGTGAATAAAACGAGTCTTCCGCTCATTTCGGTGTAACTCTTATAGAGGCACGCTAGTTGCAAACAGTTTAAAAATGTTGTTGAAAGTAATCCTGCGTAGTAGTTTTTTAGAACGTTTTGTTGCACTCTCTTGGTAAAACACGAATAACTTTGCAAATACTAGTGTTACAGAGGAAAGTTTTACTTTACTATTGGCAGCATTGGCATCCCGCTCATATTGCCTTCCTATGTGAGTTTCGAGGTGCTGCAAAGTTAGGCTACATTTCTTTTTTAATGTTATGTTTGAAAACAATTTCCGAAGACGTAAAATTTTGTATACAAAGGGTTGATTTTCTTACCACACATTTGCACTTAAAAAGACTTTATTTTAACGCAAATGTTTTTGTTTATGGATTAGGTTTTTCTTTTTTAATTTAAAAATCATGATTTTTCAATTAACATTTTAGAGCTGCATTAAAAAAAATAATCTTCTAATCCCTTTCCTTCTAAAACCCAGAAATATTCTATTGTTCATCAATCAACTATAAAGGTATTGCTGAATGTATCTTGAAAGTTTAGGTCATTATGTTAAACAGTTAGTGGGTCAAACTATAACATTGGTAACAAGGGCACTTCCACTCCCCTTAAGATACGTGTATCGATGGCAGTTTTTCCATGATAGTAAAAAATCTTATGGACTCCATTCACATGACTTTCTCTACATCTCTGCAACAAATTATTGTTAAAAAGCTTATGTTTCTATTTACTTTATGCTAATCGAGACAAAATTAGTAGATATAGTCTTATTAATTGCTTCCTTGTAAGTAGAAGCAAAATAAGGGAGTACCATAGGTTAAAGTGATAGTCAAAAGCTGGTTGCCATGTGACTGAAGTTCCTTTGTTTGTATGGACATGAGTTAACAAATTCCTATATGAGAAAATTACAAGTTTTTCAAAGCTGAAACCAAAAATAAGGAATATCTCAAAAACGACCAACTCCATGAAAAAATGTATGTTACATAAATTGTGTGTTTTAGCGTGCTCTACATTTTTTGTACATCTCTTACGGTTTAGCAGTTATGCAAAATTCCGTAAAATTCATCCACAATAAAGTAGTCTTCAGGGGATATTCCAAGAAAATTCAAGATATACCTTTTATTTGGCATGTAAATAAATATCTTTAATATACGATATTTTAATCAAAATCGTTAGAGCAAATTTTGAGAAAATAAAAATTTTCCAATTTTTTTTTCAACTAAAGGGTAGTTTGGGGTGGGGATTTTTCTCAAAACCTTCGTGTCGCATCCCTAGAAGATGCCAAACTTAAATACAAAGTTAGGTATTTTACCGACTTTTCGTTTTTGAGTTGTGTTCTGAGACACACGGACACTCACTTGGTTACAGGGGACCTTAAAACACACATTTCCGGTGAAATCTCGGTATCGAATTTTTTGGTGGAGTGCAATACCTTCTCTACGGTATGTACATTGTATATGTAGAGAAAGTAAAAATGCATATCAAGAGCTGGCTTAAATACATTTGCGACAAAATAAAAACGCACAATGTGCAGGCATTTCAACTTATTTAGCTGATATCTGAGCGGGAAGTGTATAAAAATTGTATGTGTCACATCCACATGACTTTCTCTACATTCTGTCGCTTACTAGTGGTTATACAAATTATTCTTAGGAAGGTTTATTTTCGCATCTCTTAATTTTAATAATCTTTTCCAAAAATAGCTGCATTATATATTTCGTTATATATACAAATTGATTAGCGATAGTCAAGTGTGTTACAACTTAACGCTTTCCAATCGCCTTAAAATTTTGAGTAGATGACTTCACGAGAAACAACTGAAAAGCAAGGGGTTTAAAACAATAATTAAGTCAGACTGAAAAATGCAGTGCTTTGTTGCTTTGAAAATGGAGAAATATATTTTTTTTTCGTGGAGTTGATCGTTTTTGAGATACTCCTTGTTTTTGATTTCAGCTTTAAAAACTTATTTTTACTTTCTCTATAGGCACTATATACATAGTGTATAGAGAATGTATTGCACTCCACCAAAAAATTCGATACCGAGATTTCACCGGAAATACATGTTTTAGGGTCCCCTTTATCTAAAAAAAGCATTTTCGGAAAAAGGTGCGTGTGTGTGTGTGTGTCCGTGTGTCTATGAACACGATAACTCAAAAACGAAAAATAGGTAAACTACCAAACTTGGTATTTAAGTTTAGTATCTTCCAGGGATGCGACACGAAGATTTTGAGAAAAATCCCCCACCCCTAACTACCCTTTACATGGAACTTTTTTCGAAAATTTTGATTTTCTCAAAAATGGCTCTAACGATTTTAATTAAAATTTCGTATATTAAAGATATTTACCTGACAAATAAAATGTATATCTTCAATTTCCTGGGAATAGCCTCTGAAGAGTAGTTTATTTTGGATGAATTTTACTAAATTTTGAATAACTGCTAAACCGTAAGAGATGGACAAAACTTACTACACAAAAAATGTAGAGCACGTTAAAATACACAATTTATGTTAGATACATTTTTTCTTGGAGTTTGTCGTTTTTGTGACATTCCTTATTTTTGGTTTCTGCTGTGAACAACTTATACATTTCTCATACAGGAATTTGTCAACTGCTGTCCATACAAACAAAGGAACTTCAGTGACATAGCAATCAGCTTTTGATTATCACTTTAACCTATGGTACTCCCTTATTTCACTTCTACTTAGAAGGAAGCAAGTAAATTGGCTATTTCTGCTAATGTTTTACTGATTAACATGAAGTTAATAGAAGTATAAGTTTTTTAAGAATAATTTGTTGCAGGAATATAGAGAAAGTCATGTGAATGGAACACATCAGATTTTTTTTTAGTGTGCAAGAAAATTAAACATTGATTCCATAGAATGAAAGCCACAACATTGGGGATTATATTGTCATTTTTCAATATAATCGCCATCCTTCCCCACAGTTTGTCTACCTTTTAACAAGGGTATGTATTCCCGTGTGGTAAAATGCACGGTATTGTTAACGATGCCATTAACGCACGGCTTCTGCATCTTCACAGTGAATCCTGCAATAAGCTTCCTTGTCCCTCCAAATTGAAGCACTGCAAATGTTCCGAGGCTATAGTTTTCCGTGTCTTCCTATTCTGCTCGGTTAACCACTGCGAACACACTTTTGAGTAGCCCAGTTCTTGAATAATTGTCATTACACTACCTTTACTGAGAGAGTAATGCAACACAATTCATCCGTTGTTATCCGCTGGTCAGCTTGAATTCACTCGCTCAATGTTGCGTAGAGTCACTGCAGTCACCGGTCTACCGCTCAGCCAACATGTTGGCCCTACAACTTCATTACACTGCCTTTACTGAGAGAGTAATGCAGCACAATTCATCCGTTGTTATCCGCTGGTCAGCTTGAATCCACTCGCTCAATGTTGCGTAGAGTCACTGCAGTCACCGGTCTACCGCTCAGCCAACATGTTGGCCCTACAACTTCATTACACTGCCTTTACTGAGAGAGTAATGCAACACAATTCATCCGTTGTTATCCGCTGGTCAGCTTGAATCCACTCGCTCAATGTTGCGTAGAGTTACTGCAGACACCGGTCTACCGCTCAGCCAACATGTTGGCCCTTCAACTTCATTACACTGCCTTTACTGAGAGAGTAATGCAGCACAATTCATCCGTTGTTATCCGCTGGTCAGCTTGAATCCACTCGCTCAATGTTGCGTAGAGTCACTGCAGACACCGGTCTACCGCTCAGCCAACATGTTGGCCCTTCAGCTTCATTACACTGCCTTTACTGAGAGAGTAATGCAGCACAATTCATCCGTTGTTATCCGCTGGTCAGCTTGAATGATCTCATCCACTCGCTCAATGTTGCGTAGAGTCACTGCAGTCACCGGTCTACCGCTCAGCCAACATGTTGGCCCTTCAGCTTCATTACACTGCCTTTACTGAGAGAATAATGCAACATAATTGATCCGTTGTTATCCGCTGGTCAGCTTTAATGATCTCATCCACTCGCTCAATGTTGCGTAGAGTCACTGCAGTCACCGGTCTACCGCTCAGCCAACATGTTGGCTCTTCAACTTCATTACAATGACGAACCCATCTTCTGACATCCACTGTTGCATCACCATACACCTTTGTGAGCCTTTCATGAAAGCGAATGGGAGTTTCACCTTCCACATTCAAGAATTCAATGACTGAATGCTGTCTAATAGGAACATCAATGTCAGCCATTTTGCTACAGCAATCAGTGCTGCTACGGTTAGACGCTTGAAGTTGCTGTTGCTGTGGAGTGGAGAGGAAGGTTTGAGGAATTGTGCAAAGTTTAAATTCTTCACATAACTTACTTAGTTCAGGGGGGGGGGATAGGAGGCATTACTTACAGAATGACCCTTGTAAAACTCAATGTTTTAGATTCAGGTGGTCTCAAAACATGTATTTCCGGTGAAATCTTTTGTATCGAATATTTACGCTGAAAGAATACTTTCTGTATCTACTATGTACATTAATATAGATGCTAGAGAATGTCAACAGGGCACTGTACTATAAGAAAACGGTTACTAATATAATCCTAGAGTCACTCGGGTGATATTCTAGGAAACCTACTTATATCAACTTTCTTTGTATTATTTATTTTACCAAGGTATCAGGTTTTGTCACAAATTGCACTATCCAGATATTAATTCTTAATCTTTCTTTTTGTTTCAGGTAAGAACGAGTTCTGAACTGGCCACTCTCTACCGGTATGTTGCTTTCTCTTGTTAGTCTGCTTTAGGCAAGTTAATAATAGGAAAAGGAGTAAAAATGGAAAGCGTAGAAAAACGATAACTAGTAGGTTAATGTTGCTAATGAAAGTTTATGAAAGGTAATTGAACCTCTCCTAATATGGTCACAATCTATAAGCTTGTTATTGACTTCTTACTATAGGTCTGGCTTGCATTATTCATGCATGATCTGTTTGACAGCTACAGGGCTACAACAAATCGGGAATATAATTTGATTTAAATCCACATCATTTTCTACCATTCTTCAACAAGCTTACTCTTAACAAGAGTCCATTCACATAACTATTCCATATACAAAGTATTCTTAAAAGCGATTATTCTTTTATCTACTCAATGCTAATCGAGTTAAACTTTAGCAGAGTAGATCTTATTACTTGCTTCATTGTAAGTGGAAGGGGAATAAGGGAATACATTAGGCTAAAGCGATAGTCAAATCTTTTAATGGCTGGTCGTAATGTAAAACAATTGGTTGAAAACCGAAAGCAATAACAAGGAATACGAGGGTCGACTGATAAGTCCCCGGCCTCATACAGATATGGCACCACTAAGCCAGTTAGACGGTAGCATCGTATAGTTTAACTCTAGACTAGCTTGTATCCATAGTTACAGGTCAATAGCTTCTTTAGTTTTCGAATGACAGCATTTTAAACAAGACAACTTCAGAGTTTTCACGAAAATGGAGAAGTTGTAAAAACGAGCAGTGATTAAATATTTCCATTTGAAAGGCTTAACGCCTAAAGAAATCAAGGAGGAAATGGACAGTACATTGAAAGACTCTGCTCCTTCATATTCAATGATTAAAAGGCGGGTTGCAGAGTTTAAAATGGGACGTACGAGCACTAGTGATGAGCCTCACTCTGGACGCATGTAGAAGTGACAACTCCAGAGATCGATGAAAACATTCATCGTTTGGTACTGGAATACCGCAGATTAAAGTTGAGATAGCAGACGCTGTAAACATCAAAAGAACGTGCAGGTAATATTTTAAGTAATGCTTTGGGCTTTCACAAGGTCTGGGCAAGAAGGGTGCCGCGTTTGTTTACACCTGATCAAAAGTTGCAAAAAAAAAAGTTTCTGTTAAGAATGTGGAGGTCTACCGTAAAAATACCAGTGAATTTTTGAGACGGCTTATTACCATGGATTAAACTTGGATACATCACTACACTCCAGAAAGTAAATCACAGTCACAACAGTGGATTGCGCCAAGTGAACTAACTCCAAAAAAAGGCAAAGTCATATTGGTGACTACTACAGAAGCTTACTGCAACGTTTGAGTGATGAGGTGAAAAGAAAAAGACCTTACTTGGCAAAAATAAAAATCTTGTTTCATCAGGACAATGCTCCGGCCCATCGTTCAGTCATTGCAATGTGCGAATTGCTTGAACATCCACCCTATTCGCCAGATCTAGCACCCAGTGACTACCACCTGATTACACATTGATGCGGTAAACTGAGGACCTTGATAAATCGCGCTACAGAGACGGTTTAATTAAATATGACAAATGTATTAGCCTTTCTGGAAATTATGTTGAGAAATAAAGAAAACAAATTAAATGTTGTTTTCATTGAGAGTCCCGGGACTTATCAGCCGACCCTAATATTATAAGTGTGATTATTATTCATGTTTGCCAAGTTGGAACAAACGCATTAACAAAACTAAGATGCGTTATTCCTTAGTTTCCAGCTAGTAATAATCGTATTTATTTGCAACGAAACAAAGTAATCAGATAAAACATACGTCAGAGCTTTGAGAGGCCATTTTACAAGATTTACGGTTTAAAGCACGCCTCCCAGTTGCCAAGTCTTAGCGGTTTTAAAACTGCGAGGCAGGATTCTCGAGTACCACACACGAAATGTATATTTATTTAAAACTAAAAATACAATGTATTTATTTCTCTACACGTACTACTCGTATGTACATAGTGTATACAGAAGGTATTGTATTGCATCCAAAAATTCGATACCGAGGTTTCACTGGAAAAATGTGTTTTGAGACTTCCTGAAATGTCTGTGTATCTGTCAGTGTGTGTGTGTGTGTTGGGGGGGGGCAGCATAGTTTAAAAACGAAAAGTCCGTTAAGCACCGAACTTGATAACTAATTACAGTATCTTCCAAGTATGTGACAGGAAGCTTTTCAAGAAAATCCCCCCACCACAAACTACCCGCTACATGGAAACAATTTTCGAAATTTTTGGATGGCGCTAACGATTTTGTTTAAAATATCGTATATTACAGTTATGTACAGGACAATAAAATGTTTATCTTGTATTTTTTGGGAATAGCATCTGAAGACATCTTTTTATTCTGGATGAATTTTTCGGAATTTTCAATAACTGGTAAACCGTAAGAGATGGACAAAAACTTACCACACAAAATATTTAGAGCACATTAAAACACACAATTTATGTTATATGCAATTTTTTTGTGGAGTTGATCATTTTTGAGATATTCCTTGTTTTTATTTAAACTTTGAATACTTTTCTCATATAGGAATTTGGCAACTCCTGTCATTACAAACAAAGGAACTTGTCACATAGCAACCAGCTTTTGACTTATCACTTTAACCTATGGTACTCCCTTATTTCGCTTCTACTTACAAGGAAGCAAGTAATATGACTATTTCTACTAATTTTTTCTCGTTTACATGAAGTAAATAGAAGCATACGTTTTTTAATAATTATTTGTTGCAGAGATGTTGGGAAAGTCATGTGAATTGCACATAGGTTTTTTTAGCCTCACTTACACAGTTTGTTATACCTTTTTGGAAGTTTACAGAAGCTCTAATAGAATAAAATCACGCGGTTATTTTTAGATAGTCAACAAGAATGCTTAAAGGCCTTTATTTCGTTTCTAAAATGCATTTCTACCTTATAAAATTGCCTCGTTTCCCTGTGGTATTTATATTTTAACGTTTAGTTTTAAAACTGAGCTTAGAAACCTTTGGGATTCTCAGTTGCTGGGATAACAATTTTTGTGACCCCCAGCGATCTTCTTTGACCTCTGATGCCGACGTAGAACATCAGCAAACCGAGTTAATCAGCGTATCATTTTGCGCACGCGTGTTGCGTATGATTCCTAGCCCAAGGGTTTTTACCAACAAGGGGACGCGTTGTTAGCGTTATCAGTCCTGCAAGGGACCTCTATATCAGTTAATATTATAAGTGCTGCAGGCAAGGAGCAAGCACACATTAAACGTCATATAGAAAATGGACGAGCCAGTTTTCACGTAACGCTCACAGCCGCGCTGCTGTTGCTAGTGACGCGTCAAGTTTCATTTCCTCTTGCAGCTTATATTTTTATTTCTCTTTTCAAATGTTTGACGTACAATATCCACAACAAGCGGCGCATTCTCTCTGACAGATGAATGGCCAATGAAAGCGAGAATTCTATTGCTTAAATCGTCTGTAAGTCAATAGCGAAAATACAACTAAAAGCCCATTTGGAGAAAAGCGAACATTCTTGCCTGTACGACTGGTATGCAAAGCGAATATTTCACCGATGTCGGGGGAAAGTGGCATAAGTCCAAATGTGTAATTTTTATTTTTTCTACACGTGTTGTATATATAGTGTATAGATACCGAGATTTCACCGGAAATACAGTTTTCAATTCCCCTGAATCCAAAAAAAAAAACCTATTTTAAAAAAAAGTGTGTGTGTGTGTGTGTGTGTCTGTGGAAAATATACCTCAAAAACGAAAAGTCCGTTAAATACCGAACTTGGTATTTAGGTTTGGTATTTTCCAAGTATGCGACACGAAGATTTTCAAGAAAAAAATGTCCTTACCCTTAACTACTTACATGGCAAATTTTTCGAAAATGTTGTTTTTCTCAAAAATGGCTCTAACGATTTTTTTTTAAAATCCCCTATCGTAAAGATATTTACATACCAAATAAAATGCATATCTTGAATTTTCTGGAATAGCCTCTGAATACTACTTTATTCTGGTTGAATTTTGCCAAATTTTGCTTACCTGCTAAACCCTAAGAGATAGACAAAAACTTAGTTCCCTACTTATTCCTGGTTATTGGTTTCAGTTTTACTCATATTTTTCTCAGACAGTGTGTCCGTTTTTCTTTTGTTCTACTCCTGGCCAAGCAAAGAAGCTATTTGCAATGACAATCGCATAACGACAGATTTTAAAACATTTGACTATCGGTTTAGCCTAGTGTATTCCCTTATTTTCTTCCTACTTATAAGGAACTAAGTAATAAGAACATTCCGCTAATGATTATCTCGATTAGATTTTAATTGTTTTATTTTTACTCCGCCTTTGACTGCACAGCATATTGGCGACATTCACCTTTGGAACAGGTCTACTGTTGTTCATTGGGTTTTAATTTTCTTCATTAGATCATACACAGTCATGCTCTCATTCATACGTCCAGTCTCTGGGAAGGATAGGGAATATTCTGGGCTACAGAAAAATTCCCAACTCGACACACTCTCATTCATACCTCCAGACTCGGAGGATAGGGAATATTCTGGGCTAGAGAAAAATTCCCACCTCTCAGCTGGGAATGGAACTCTGGACCCCTCGTCTAGTGGCAGGTGCTCTACCGACTCAGCGACGAGCTAGCCAAGACTTGGTTGTTCCCTAAACGAGGCCCTGACTCCTCTATCTTGTCGGATCTGGCCAATAACTCGCCGAAGTATTGCCCAGTATTCGTTTCATCTTTTTGTAACAAGTCAATGAACATGACACCTGTTGCATCCCAAAAAAGTCGCCATCACTTTTCGGACGATGGGACCGTTTTACTTTCTCTACACGTACTATGTACATAGTGTATAGAAAAGGTATTGTATTCCACCCAAAAATTCGTTACCGAGATTTCACCGGAAATAAATGTTTTAGAACCCCCTGAATCTAACAAATATATTTTTAGAAAAATGTCCGTGTGTGTGTGTGTGCCGCGCGCGCGTGTGTCTGAGCAGTATAGCTTAAAAACGAAAAGTCTGTTAAATACTCAACTTGTTATTTAAGTTCAGTATCTTAGAAGAATGCGACACAAGATTTTCAAGAAAATCCCCCACTCTCAACTACCCTTTACATGGAAAAAATTTCGAAATTTTGATTTTCTCAAAATTGACTCTAACGCTTTTAATTAAAATATCGTATATTAAAGATGTTTACATGCCAAATAAAATTATATTTTAAATTTTCTGGGAATAGCTTCTGAAGGCATGTTTATTCTGGATGAATTTTGCGAAATTTTATATAACTGGTAAAGGTAAGAGATAGACAAAAACTTACTGCACATAAAATATTATAAACATGTTTTTTGGTGGAACTCTTGTTATTGGTTTCAGCTTTTAAAAACTTATACTTTTCTCATATGTTAATTTGTCAACTCCTGTCCATACTTCAATCGCATAACAAGCAGCTCTTAAAAGATTTGATTACCACTTTAGCCTATGGTACGCCGTTATTTGCCGTTTGCTTGCAAGGAAGCAAGTAATAAGACCCCTTCTGCTAATTGTTTGTCGATTAGCATTAAGTTGTTAATAAAAGAATAACTTTTAACAATAATTTATTGCAGAGATGTAGAGAAAGCCATGTGAATGGAACACACCAGATTTTTTTCCACGGATGGATGTCCCTTGAATTATTTAAAAGTGTATCTATTTTACCGTACTGTCTAGCATAGTATAATTATCTAACTGTAGAGCACTTTCTGAGCAGCTAGATTCTCGTTTTTTTTTTGTGCCCATTATTATGCACTGCATTGGATAATGACGCAAGCTAGGGAGAAGTATTTTAGATATTTAAATTGCGGGTTCACAAAGGAATGGCATTTTAATTCGCATCTACCATAAATGCCTCGCGTAGCTGGGAACAAAGAGGAATACACAATGGGAGAAGAAATTAAAAAAAAAAATACTCTGAAAGAACGTAAATTAAACTAACTCTGTGGGTAATGCATTTCATCAACATGTTGTAGACGCATGTTTTGTGTAGGATATTGCTTTTGTTGAAAGAAATATGTTATATTAAAACATTTGTTATCGTTATTGTCATATTTCCCCAATAGCTGCCTGCTTTCTGCATCAACTACTCCAACATAATATGAAAGATTAATAGTTTACTGGAACCTGGACGTAGATATTCTCTGTGAAACAAATTATATTTAAAGAAACGATAGAAGTTTTTGAAATATGTTAACATTGTTTTTTTTTGTTGTTCTTTTGTTTGTTTTTTGTTTCCCCCCATTTATATAACCCCCTTTAACATCTAAGGTCATATCGGGGGCTTTGCACTTGAAACAACTCGTTGTCTGTAGGGTTAAATCATTTTATTTTCCTCAAACACCCACACATTCACTCTCGCATACATACTTCCAGACTGAGGGGGATTGGGAATAATTCTGGCTAAAGATAAATTCCTCGCCCTAGCTGGGAATCGAACCCGGGACCTCCGGGAGAAAAGTCAGCTCGCTGACCACTTGACCACGGAGGCAGTCTGAAAGTAGTTTTGTTTTAAGTAAAAGAAGGGAAAAGAATGTGTAACAGTCGCACGAATTATTATATCAATCAAGCTTTTCATAGCGATCCTATAGTAGCTGGTTCTTACTCAAATTTGTATTTACTTTATGCTTTCAATACCTGCTCCGTGTACAGTAACGTGCATTAAAGGGCCACATTCCCCTAGTACGCTATAGTGTTTTCCATCTGTTAGGATTGCACCTTCAATTAACAAACCTTTGAATCAAAAAAAAAAAAAAAATAAAATTGCGTTTTATTTATGGACGCTCTTTAACTGCTGTGGTTCTCAGCGTCCCATTCTATATTGGGCGTGAAAGACCACTTAATTTTGCTCGGAGACCTCTCTATCAGGCTTGAGGTTCTTTTACGTGCCGTAAATCTACGACACGGCACCAACGGCTTTACTTCCCTTCCGAAGGAAGCCATGCTAAGGATTTTTACGTCCGAAAAAATCCATCGTCCTCCGCCAGGTTTGAACCCGCGACCTTGGATATATGAAGGTAGCCTGGTAACCATTACACCACGGAGGGCGATTCCTTTGAAAATCCACCTAGCCAGTGTCAGTTCTGTAAATGACTGACCTGAAAAACAATCAAAAGATACAAAAATAACCAATCAACGATGTTATAATCGGTGAGAAATGAACAGAAATGATTCGGATACCGCCTCTGTGAAATAGTTTTGCTACGATTGGTACGCAAGAAAACGCTCGACAAGTAAGACACAAATCGGCCTCGTGGTTGCCTTTTGGCATTTGTGTCCTACAATTGCGCAAAAATGGTTTGTTCAGTGCAGTGGCGTAATGCAACATTTTGTGTTTGTAATAGATATTCCAGCGGCTATAGGTTAGTATTCTCATTGTAGGCTCCTGATTGATTGAATAATTGCTCATTATGTTTGTTAGATTAGTATTTATATTTTTGAACCATATATATGTTGTCCTTGGTTTGGTAGTGTAACAGAAATATCTGATGTGTTCAATTCACACGCCTTTCTCTACATCGCTGCAACAAATTATTGTTAAAAAACCTATTTTCTATTTACTTAATGCTAATCGAAAAATATTAGCAGAAATAGTCTTATTACTTAAAGGTTAAAGTGATAGTGATAGTCAAAAGCTGGTTGCTATGTGACTGAAGTTCCTTTGTTTGTATAGGCAGGAGCTGACAATGTCCTGTGCGAGAAAAGCATAATTTTTTAAAGCTAAAACCAAAAACAAGTAATATCCCAAAAACGATCAACTCCATGAAAAAAAATGCGTTTTAAAGTGCTCTACAGTTTTTGTGTGGTAAGTTTTTTTCCATCTTACGCAAACTTCCGTAAAATTCGTCCAGAATAAAGTAGTCTTCAGAGGCTACTATCAGAAAATTGAGGATATATATTTTATTTGTCAGGTAAATATGTTTAACATAACACATTTTAATCAAAATCGTTAGAGCCTTTTTGAGAAAATCAAAATTTTCCTAAAAAGTTCCATGTAAAGGGTAGTTTGGGATGGGGGGATTTTTCTCAAAATCTTCGTGTCGCATCCCTGGAAGATACTACACTTAAATACCATGTTTGGTATTTTACCGACTTTTCGTTTTTGAGTTATCGTGTTCACTGACACACACACACACATACACACACGGACCTTTTTGTGAAAATGCTTTTTTTGGATACAGGGGACCCTAAAACATATATTTCCGGTGTAATCTCGGTGTAGAAATTTTGGGTGGAGTGCAATACCTTCTCTATACACTATGTACATATTGCGGGTAGAGAAAGTAAAAAGTTGCAGAGCACGATAAAAGTATTATAGTGTTAATATACTTAAACAACGAACTCCATAACTTGGCCAAAAGCACTTAAACGCTAACCGTATGAGGATTAATTTGTAACGAAAACCGTTCACATTTATAGCCGTGAATATGAACAGACATCTTGGCTGTTAATTGGTATCTGGCTGCGCCTTTTCCCTCTCGCCTAGATGGCCTAGGGTGAATCCCAAGGACCACATGTGAGATTTGTAGTGGACAAAGCTGCGCAGGGGCCTGTTTTCTCCTGGTTCTCCGGTTTCCCCCACCGGTGCTCCATCTTAATTCCGTGTATCATCAGTGTCATCGCCTGCGGTGCCTTAGTAGTAAAAGCGGGGTTAAACACCATAAGAAATCCGATGTTTCCTTCACATGACTTTCTCAACATCACTGTAACAAATTTTTGTTAAAAAGCATATTCTTCTATCTACTTTATGATAATGGAGACAAATATTAGCAGAAGTTGTCTTAATTACTTGCTTCCTTGCGAATAGAAAAATAAGGGAAAATACTGGATTAAAAACAATAGTCAAATCTTTCAAAAGCCGGCTACCATGTGGATGAAATTCTTTTCTTTGCAGGGTCAGGAGTTTACAACTTTCCGTGTGAGAAAGGTTTAAGTATTTTACATCTGTAACAAACAATAAGGAATATCTCAGAAATGGTCAATTCCACGAAAAAAAAACTTTTGTGTAGTAAGTTACTATCTTTCTCTTACGTTTACCAGATAAATAGGCATCTTGATATTTATTTGACATCAAACATAATTCGAAAAAAGTATTGCATTTGTAGCAGTGAATAAGAAGAGGCATTTTGGCAAGTAAATGGTGTCAATTCAAGCAAACTACAACATACTTAATAGTTGAAGATGATAATCAGTGTACGCTGATTTCCATAAATTAAGACTCCTCTCAGGCAGGGAGGAGTCGATAGCCTGCGTGTTGAATTGTTTTCTATACCCGACATTATAAACAGACACACGCTACACGTGCAAGGAACGAGAGATCACAAGAGACCTATCCCTGAGCCTGCTTGCTCTGACACAAAATCAAGTGAGTTGTTTATAATAATAATAATAATAATAATAATAATAATAATAATAATGGCGTTTTATTTGTGGACGCCCTTAACTGCTGCGGTTCTCAGCTTCCCAATCTGTACTAGGCGTGAAAGACCGCTTAATTTTGCTCAGAGGCCTCTCTATCAGGCTTGAAGTTATTTTACGTGCCGTAAATCTATGACACGGGACCAACGGCATATGAAAAGTGGGTTTTGAGTTGTTGACGTTGTACACCAATACTATATAATTATAGCTTCTGAAAGAAGGCGTAAAGGATTATTTCCGTGTGTGGTTTCATTCTGACATTTAAGTGTGATTACATAAAAACAAAGACAAGAACATTTTCGTGTTTATTTATACGTTTTTATTATATTAAAATTAAGTTTTTACTTTCCCTACACGTACTATGTACATAGTCGATAGAGAAGGTATTGCATTCCACCCAAAAATAACATACCGAGATTTAACCGGAAATACATGTTTTGGGTCCCACTGAATCCAAAAAAATCATTTTTAGAAAAAGGTCCGTGTGTGCGTGTGTGTGTCTGTGCACAGCATAGCTCAAAAGTTTTGTATCTTGCAAGGATGTGATACGAAGATCTTCAAGAAAATACCCGTACCCCCAACTACACTTTACATGGAACCTTTTTCGAAAAAATTGATTTTTTCACAAATGGCTAACGATTTAGATTAAAATGTAGTGTATTAAAGATATTTACCAGACAAACAAAATTATTTCTTGAACTTTCGGGAATAGCGTCTAAAGACTACTTTATTCTGGATGTACTTTACGGAATTTTGCACAACTGCTAAACGTAAGAGATGGGCAAAAACTTACCACTTAAAAACACAATTAATGCCATGTATATTTTTTTCGTGGAGTTGATCGTTTTTGAGATATTCTATGTTATTGGTTTCAACTTTAAAAAATCTGATGTGTACCATTCACATGACTTTCTCCATATCCTTGCAACAAATAATTCTTAAAAAGCTTATACTTCTATTTACTTTATGCTAATCAGAAAAAAATTAGCAGAAATAGTCTTATTACTCGCATCCTTGAAAGTAGAAGCGAAATAAGGGACAACCGTGGGTTAAAGTGATAGTCAAAAGCTGGTTGCTCTGTCAATGAAGTTCCTTTGTTTATATGGATAGCAGTTGACAAGTTCCAGTATGAGAAAAGTATACATTTTTCATAGCAGAAACCAAAAATAAGGAATGTCACAAAAACGACGAACTCCACGAAAAAAATGTATATAACATAAATTGTGTGTTTTAATGTGCTCTACATTTTTATATAGTAAGTTTTTGTCCAGCTCTTACGGTTTAGCAGTTATTGAAAATTTAGTAAAATTCATCCAGAATAAACTACTCTTCAGAGGCTATTCCCAGAAAATTCAAGATATACATTTTATTTGTGAGGTAAATATGTTTAATATCCGAAATTTTAATCAAAATCGTTAGACCCATTTTTGAGAAAATCAAAATTTTCGAAAAAAGTTCCATGTAAAGGGTAGTTGGGGGTGGGGTATTTTTCTCAAAATCTTCGTGTCGCATCCCTGGAAGATACTAAACTTAAATACCAAGTTTGGTATTTTACCGACTTTTCGTTTTTGAGTTATCGTGTTCACGGACACACACACACACACACACACACACACGGACCTTTTTGTGAAAATGCTTTTTTTTTGGATATTGGGGACCCTAAAACATATATTTCCGGTGAAATCTCGGTATCGAATTTTTGGTGGAGTGCAATACTTTCTCTATACATTATGTACATAGTGCGTATGGAGAAAGCAAAAGCTTTTGACAACTTCTATCCATACAAACAAAGGAACATCAGTCACATAGCAACCAACTTTTGACTATCACTTTAACCTATGGTGCTCCCTTATTTCGCTTCTACTTACAAGAAAGCAAGTAATAAGACTATTTCTGCTAATTGTTTGTCGATTAGCATTAAGTAAATAGAAGTATAAGCTTTTTAGCAACAATATGTTGCTTAGATGTAGAGAAGGTCATGTGAGTGAAACACATCAGATTTTTTTTTGGTTTTTTTTTGCCTATATTCAACGAAGCATTGCCACTGTAAGTCTGCGACAGTGGCCATATTTTTGGGGAGTCAAACTGCTCTATCAGTCCAGCGATCCAGGTGGCTCAGGCGTATCTCTAGGACTGGCATTCGGGAGGTCGTTGGATCGGTGCCCTGCAGCATGGTTTTTACCCGGGGTCACCCAAATGCTGGGGAAAATTCATCATTCCTCGAACTTCCTGTCCTTCATTTCATTCATTTCTGTCAGTATTATAAGTATCGACGAGGATTGTGGCAGAGGCGCCATTTCGTGGTGGTGACATCGCTCTGGAAATACAGTTCTTGGTGGCAGGATAGTGCTATTGGTTTTCTGCGGACTCATTGGTTTATTCGGACCTGTGAACTAATAGGGACCCCCCCCCCTCGACGGCTCCCTCCCCGATGTTGGTCGCCTCTGCTGTTTGCGGCGGTAAAATTATGGGTAGCTGGTTCGTATCCCGCGTGCAGGTTTAGGCTATTTGGAATGGTATGGAGATCTGGGTGCCCCAGCTCAGGATTTTGTTAGCATGGTATCTTTCTCAGGTGTGGTAAGACAAAAGTGATTTTCTTCAGTTTCGAGATTATTATTGAACTCAGCCTTTTCTGCTGTCGAACACACACGTATTCCTCCTACATTTTCTACTCTTAGGTTACGCTTTACACGACCGCGCCTATTATTATTACTTTAGACCGTCTTTTGGTGCTGTGATTTCGTCCCTATTCTGGTCCGTATTAAATCACATTTCTGTCACAAGCAAAGGTTCGGCTCCACCATGGACTCAAATTTCACATCTTAGCTCCGCGGATGTTCCATGCCTGGTGCCAAAAGTGTTGCTTGACCAGCAAGAGAATTGCTTCTCTTTTCCTTATTATGTCCACCCTCGGGAAGAGTAACCTCACCCCTTCAGTTCATTGTCCTTCCCTTAACGGTACTATCCTACCTGGGTCACGTGTCAGCTCGTGACAACTGTTTGTCCTTACCTTCTTAGACGTGTTTTATAATATTTCTTTCCTAGTCATTTTCAATGTACATTTGTCCCCTCTTAGTATAATGTATATTATATTGGCAATAATTTATATCTCCCTGTAATTTGATATGTACTGCCTCAAGTTATCTCATCCTTCCTCCAGGGGTCTGAAGTACAATAAGCCCACGACTGCAGTGTGGAATACCCCTCCATAACGTGTACACACACACACACATACCCTATCAAACCAGTAGAAATTTGAAATTATGCTCATGGAACAGAGCAGTTCATTACCAACTTAATCAGCTGCGTTCCATTATAGGCCGCATTTCATCCATGTCAACATAGTCTTTTATAGAAGATAAATTTATAGCTGTGTTCCCTGTAAAGTCGAATTTTCCGCACATGTGTATTTCCAAAGTTCCTGAAGCTAAACAAGATCTAGGAGTAAATGAAGGTACAGCAGCATTGCAAGTGTGGGAGACGCCATTAAAGGATGTCAGTGGGAATTCTCAACATCGCAATAAAAGAGTGAATACAGAGAGTATTATTAAAGTGAGATGGGAACTAGAGCATTTCCCTCATCTGTCTTGCATGCAGATGGGCAACACATCCAATATTAAAAGATGAATTCTTAGCATGAGATGAAAGTCTGCTCACTCAATACACTGCAATCTTCTTACAAATGTAGCATAAAGCGTTCCACTCAGCATACCTAATGTACAATTCAAAAACAATCGATGATCTGAAAACGCCAATACAAGATTACATAACATCTGTAACAAAAGAGACTTTAATTACAGTGTTCGAAAATAAATTAAAACGAGTGAATTTGTGTCTTCAAGAAAATGGTAAACATTTTCAACATCCTCTTTAAACAGGTTAGTTGCATATTATTTTTCTACATTATCTTTCATACATGAAAATAGTGAACCTAGTAGTTTTCTTAACCAGCGAAACGTTTTCACCATGCGCTCACGCCAGCCAGTGCTGCCACCAGAATTGCCGACTCTAGGGGAATCTTGGTTACATGGGAGGTGCGGAGCGACTTCTCGATGACCCGTTAGTTGTTGGTTTCTGTCGGATCAATAGATATAATCTTGTTAATTCTTTAGTAGCTTTCTAATTGCACAGCTGTAAGTTTAATTGGTTGATAATGTACACTTAGATTTACATCTTCCGCTACCAACGATGATAAAAGTATCGGAGTGTATTGTCCCTTTGCGGTCATCATTTGGGTTCATTACGCTCTTTTATCTTACGGCATTCTCTATTTACCTTTTTACTTTATCTACATAGTACATGGTATTTAGGTGCAGAACTGTAGTTGAAATACGTTTATATGCATGACCAGGTGTTTACAAATTCACGTATAAAAAGTTTTAAGTATTTTAAAACTGAAAGCAATAACAAAGAATATCTCGGAAATGATCAATCCACAAAATAAATGTATAAGATATAAATTGTGTGTTTAAAAGATATTCACATTTTCAGTGTGGTATATTACTTTCTCGCTGCTTACCAAGCGGGAGACCTGGGTGCGATCCCCGGTACCGGCGTGGGGATTTTTCCCCCGCTGGGAGACATGGCCAGGGGTGCACTCAGCCTTGTAAGGTCCCTGGGGGGCCAATTGAGGAGCTACTTGATGGAGAAGTAGCGGCTCCAGGTCTTGAGAACCGCATCAACCGGCCGGGGGGCTCGAGGCGCTGACCACGTCTCACCCTCCAATTCTGCACCCCATCCATGACGTCTGTAATGGACCAAGATGTGGGACGTAGCGGCCGGGCGGTAGGCCAAGGTTCCCCGTGAGCTGTCGTGCCATGGAGTTATTATATTACTTTCTCTATACGTACCATATACATAGTGTATAGAGAAGGTATTGTATTGCACCCAAACATTCAATACCGAGATTTCAACGGAAATACATGGCTCCCTGAATCCAAAAGAAGCATTTTTAGAAAAATGTCCGCGTATGTGTGTGTATGTGTCTGTGGGCAGCATAGCTCAAAAACGAAAACACCAAAACGAATGTTTGGTATCTTCCAAGGATGCGACACGAAGATTTCCAAAAAAATTCTCCCATCCCCAAATATCCTTTACATGGAGCATTTTTCGAAATTTTTAGTTTTCTCAAAAATGGCTCTAAGAATTTTGATTAAAGTATCGTATTTTAAAGATATTTACCTGCCAAATAACATCTTTATCTTGAATTCTCTGGGAATAGCCTCTGAAGACTACATTACTCTGGATGAATTTTACGGAATTTTACAAACTGCTAAACCGTAAGAGATGGACAAAAGCTTACTGCACAAAAATGTAGAGCACGTTAAAACACACAAATTATGTTACATACATCTTTTTCGTGGAGTTGATCTTTTTGAAATATTTTTTGTTATTGGTATCAGCTTTAAAAACCATACTTTTCTCATACAGGAATTTGTCAGCTCCTGCCCATACAAAGTAACTTCAGTCACATAGCAACCAGCTTTTGACTATCACTTTAACCTATGGTACTCCCTTATTTCGCTTCTACTTACAAGGAAGCAAGTAATAAGACTATTTCTGCAATTTTTTTCTCGATTTACATGAAGTACATAGCAGCATAAGGTTTCTAACAGTAATTTGTTGCAGAGATGTAGAGAAAGTCATTTAAATGGAACACATCAGATTTTTTTTCCCTATCTCCTTACCAATTATGTAAAAGTCATCCAGAATGAAGAGATCTTCAGAGGCCATTCCCAGAAAGTTCTAATATTTATTTCTTTTGCCATGTAAATATCTTTAATATACGGTATTTTAATCAAAATCATTAACGCCATTTTTGAGAAAATAAAACAAGTTTAAATTTTAACGGTCTTTTTGTTTTTGAGCTATGTTGTCCACAAATACACGACCTTTTTCTAAAAATGCTTTTTGTAGAGAAAGTAAAATACATTCTCTATATGTACATAGTACGTGTAGAGAAAGTAAAATACCTTCTGTATATACTATGTACATAGTACGTGTAGAGAAAGTAAAAATGAAAATTGTTTTGATTTGTTTTTCTTTCTTTTTTATACAGGAAACTCTAAAATGTATATTTCCGGTGAAATTTCGGTATCAAATTTTTGGGTGTAATGCAATAATACCTGTGAATTAATTGTTTCTTCCACACCAGTCGTGTGAAGGATAGAAATTGAAGTGAAACCGGCATAGCCAGGATTTCAGTCATGTTTTACTTGGTACCTTCCAGCTGCTCTGACCACTAAGCTACCAGGCGGCATGCCGGCACTATAGTTGGTCAAGTATAAAGCCCGGGACTAAGTACCTACAAAGTTTTCAAGTCGGCTTGAGGTTGACATCTCAAAAAAATAATTTTAAGATCTCCTTGTGGGAGATACCGGGAAAAACGCGAGTCAATTGGAGAATTTAGTGCCGTGCTGACATGTTGTCATGGTAGCTCAGTGGTCCGTGGTTCAAACTCCAGGTATGGCAGTGACTCTCCCTCTTCAAGCAATACATCCTCTAGCTATGTATTAGTGATGTTGTAATGTAATGTAATAGAAGAATTATGTATGTGTGAAGTTCAAGATACATTTTGGTATTAAAAATGTTTGTTTGAGGTGAGTTTTTATGTATTATGTGATTTGTATAGTTTTTATTAAATTTGCTTTTTAATTTATGTTTGTATTATATGGGGTATTTATTTAGATTAGATTACGAAAGTGTAATTATTTAAATGTCGAATTTTTATTATTTTATTTTACTTATTACTTTCTCCATACGCACTATGTACATAGTGTATAGAGAAAGGATTGCACTCCACCCAAAAATTCTATACCGAGATTTCACCGGAAATTTATGTTTTAGAGTCCCCAATATCCAAAAAAAGCATTTTCACAAAAAAGTCCGCGTGTGTGTGTGTGTGTGTGTCCGTGTCCGTGTGTGTGTGTGTGTCCGTGTGTGTGTGTCCGTGTGTGTGTGTGTGTCCGTGTGTCAGTATGTCCGTGTTTCTGTGAACACGATAACTCAAAAACGAAAAGTCGGTAAAATACCAAACTTGGTATTTAAGTTTAGTATCTTCCAGGGATGCGACACGAAGATTTTGAGACAAATCCCTCCACCCTCAACTAGCCTTTACATGGAATTTTTTTTCGAAAATTTTGATTTTCTCAAAAATGGCTCTAACGATTTTGATTAAAATTTCATATATTAATCATATTTACCTGACAAATAAAATGTATATCGTGAATTTTCTGGGAATAGCTTCTAAACAGTAGTTTATTCTGGATGAATTTTACTAAATTTTGAATAACTGCTAAACCGTAAGAGATGGACAAAAACTTACTACTCAAAAAATGTAGAGCACATCAAAACACACAATTTATGTTATGTACATTTTTTGGTGGAGTTCGTCGTTTTTGTGACATTCCTTATTTTTGGTTTCTGCTATGAAAAACGTATACTTTTCTCATACAGGAACTTGTCAATTCCTATCCATATAAACAAAGGAACTTCATTGACATAGCAACCAGCTTTTGACTATCACTTTAACCTACGGTTGTCCCTTATTTAGCTTCTGCTTACAAGGAAGTGAGTAATAAGACTATTTCTGCTAATTTTTTCTGATTAGCATAAATTAAATAGAAGTATAAGCTTTTTAAGAATTTTTTGTTGCAGGGATATAGAGAAAGTCATGTGAATTGTACACATCAGATTTTTTTTTTATCTAAAGAAAATACAGTTCCGTTGTGTCATCAAGACTCCGGCACTGTATTCCCTTTTCTTTTCCCTCTTTTTTCCAGTTTCCTACATATCCTTTGTTTGCCTATTTGTTTACAGTTTTCTTTTTTTCTTTCTTATACAGTCAAAGACATATACACATTTAAAAACACACAAACACCTATGGCCAAGGCGGGACTCGAATTCACGATCACATGCACCTGTTTTGAGACCTCCAGAATCCAAAAAAAGTATTTCTAGAAACATGTCCCAGTGCGTCTCTCTCTCTCTCTCTCTCTCTCTCTCTCTCTCTCTCTCTCTCGTAGTTTTATGAAAAACGAAATGTATATCTTGAATTTCCTGGGAATAGCCTCTGAAGTGATAAACCGTAAGCGATAGAGAAAAACTTACTCAGAAAAAATGTAGATCTCAATAAAAGACACAGTTTATGTCATACACATACATATATTCCGAATTATTCGTTCCAGTTTTAAGGTACTTGAAAAGAGAGACATATGTATTTTCGTTTCTCGCTTGTTTACCCTAGGAAGCAAAGAGAGCCGAATTTCAATTGTTTCACTTAGCGACCGGTTTTTAAAAGATTTGGCTTCGCTTTTGCGTAGTGCACTCCCTTGTTTCCCTTCTACTTACAAGGAAGCAGTAATACGACCAATTCTGGCAATGTTTACCTTGATTACGAACATACTCTTTTATAAGGAAAGTTTTGATAGAACAGCTAGAGAAAGTCATGTGAGTGGCACACATCAGATTTGTGTTATGTATGTAGTTTATAATAATTCATTATTTTTATCACTTTTACCTCATGCTGTAAATTCTATTTTTAACATAAATAATCTGTAAACAATGTTATGTGAATATAAATCATTTTTTAAAAATCTGGCATATTAGGCGTGGGTTTAGAAATTAGGTGCCAGGGTTTTTATACCAAATTTTACTTTCTCTGTACGCACTATGTACATAGTGTATGGAGAAGGTATTGCACTCCACCAAAAAATTCGATACCCATATTTCACGGGAAATATGTTTTAGGGTCCCCTGCATCCAAAAAAAAAGTATTTTCAGAAAAAGGTCCGTGTGTGTGTGTGTGTGTGTCAGTGTGTCCGTGTGTCTGTGAACACCATTACTCAAAAACGAAAAGTCGGTATAATACCAAACTTGGTATTTAAGATTAGTATCTTCCAGGGATGCGACACGAAGATTTTGAGAAAAATCCCCCTATCCAAAACTACCCTTTACATGGGACTTTTTTCAAAAATTTTGATTTTCTAAAAAATTGCTCTAACGATTTTGATTAAGATATTGTATATTAAAGATATTTACCTGAAAAATAAAATGTATATTTTGAATTTTCTGGGAATAACCTATGAAGACTACTTTATTCTGGGTCAAAATTACGGAATTTTGCATAGCTGCTAAACCGTAAGAGATAGTCAAAAACTTACCACACCAAAGATGTAGAGCACGTTAAAATACACAATTTATGTTATATACATTTTTCTCGTAGATTTGATCGTTTTTTAGTTATTCCTTGTTTTTGATTTCACGTTTAAAAAGCTTATGCTTATCTCACACAAGAATTTGTCAACTCCTGTCCATACAAACAAAGGAGCCTCAGTCACATAGCAATTAGCTTTTCACTATCACTTTAACCTATGGTACTCCCTTATTTCGCTTCTACTTACAAGGAAGCAAGTAATAAGACTATTTCTGCTAATTTTTTCTCGATTAGCATGAAGTAAACAGAAGCATAAGCTTTTTAACAACAATTTGTTGCAGAGATGTAGAGAAGGTAATGTGAATGGACCATATCAGATTTTTAGTTTTACTTTCTCTACAAGTACTATATACATAGAGAAGGTATTGCATTCCACCTAAAACTTCGATACCGTGATTTCACCGGAAATATTCGTTCTGGGACCTCTGTATCCAAAACAGGCATTTTCAGAAAAAGGTCTTGTGTGTATCCGTTTGTGTGAGTGTGTGGCCGTGTGTCTGTGAACACGATAGCTCAAAAACGAATAGTCATTAAAATACCAAATTTGGCATTTAAGTTTAGTATCTTCCAGGGATGCGACACGAAGATTTTGAGAAAAATCTCTCCAAACTACCCTTTACATGGAAGTTTTTTCAAAAATTTTGTTTTTATCAAAAATGGTAACAATTTTCATTAAAATATGGATATTAAAAATATTTACCTGGCAAATAAAATATATATCTTAAATTTTCTGGGAATAGCCTCTGAATACTACTTTATGCTGGATGAATTTTACGGAATTTTGTATAAGTGCTAAACTGTAAGAGACGGACAAAAACTTACTACACAAAAAAGTAGATTACGGTAAAACACACACACTGTCATATACATTCTTTTCATGGAGTTGATCGTTATTGAGATATTCCTTGGTTTTGGTTTCAGCTTTAAAAACTAATACTTTTCTCATACAGGAATTTGTCTACTACTGTCACATAGCAACCAGCTTTTGACTGTCACTTTAGCCTATGGTACTCCCTTATTTGGCTTCTACTTACAAAGTAGTAGGTAATAAGTCTATTTCTGCTTATTTTTTCTCGATTAGCATGAAGTAAATAGAAGCATAAGCTTTTTAACAATAATTTGTTGTAGAGATGTAGAGAAAGTCATGTGAATGGGACACATCAGAAGTTATTTTGTGTGTCAACATATTTCCGCTACCAGTGTTGGTGTTGTCCGTTACATTCGTATGTTTATAGAGATAAACGGTGTATTGTTGCGTCTTTGGTGACAGTCTACATGTTAGTTGCTGGAATGTGAAACGATAGCTTAGAGAATGCCAGGCAATCCAAGCCACATTAGCGGTTTCGAGCAAGCCTGGCTTGGTTTCATGCCTAATGCTGCTTGAAGATGGACCTCAGGCAGATTTATCAGAAGCTGTGCGTGTTTCGCAACGGATTTTCATCTGACGGCTCTTCCTACTAATTAATTTCCTGCTGGGGCAGCTTACCTGTAGGATTTGATTTTCACAGCTTACAGAAGCTGGACTTGGTGTTTCATCACGGCCCTTTCCTGCTAATTCGAGAGAAAATACAGTAACGGTCAACTGTCCATCAAATAAGGTAAACGCGAGAAGGCTTACTGCAGTTTCTCTGGAGCAACGAAAGTTATTGTTAGGATCAATAATTTCATTTATTGCAGTTGTTATACTCATTCTTATTCTATGAGAAAGTATAATTTCTAATAAGTAAGGCTCGATTAACGTGGATTATCGATTACATAACAGATTCCTTTAAATATACTATAATACCGCCAAACTCTTTAATTTTAAGGGTCATAACTATTAATACTCTAGCATTAAACTTTTAAAATAGAAATAATAGTAAAAATTAAATTGAAAAAAAAAACAAGAATCAAATTTTAACATCCTTAATCTAATAACAAGGTTAATCGTGATCCGAAAATTCTGGGAACATTGCCAATAACGATCTAATTGCGATCATACGCTGTATTTCTTTCCAGCGGGAAAATCTGTGTATTTTCTAGAGAAAGGTGTTCTGAAGTGTTTCTGGATCTTATCTTCGCTCCAAAGTACTTCATTACCTCCAAATTTAATTTCTCTAGACAGTGTTTGTTTATCCTGGTTGAAAACATGGCATCGTCTAGCCCAAGAGGAAATAAGAGCTGCAGTTCGTGATGTTTTAAAAGAAAGCGCGTGATTTTGAAATTTCAGACCTTGTTGAAAGAGTTTCTGACATCGACGAAAGAGAGGAAGATATATATTCCAGCTTCAGCGATTCGTGAGCATGCAAATAATTGGTGTACTTATCATATTGGATTTACGGAGGTGTAACGAATACAATATGAATCAACAATTGAGCTACGCAACAACACAAGTGCTAAATTGTACAGTAATCTACGTTACATTTGTATCCTTTTCATTAATAGTGATATCTTGCTTACATGTATGTGTTTTGGTGACCTTTTTTCAGTTTCAGGTTAGGTGAATTATTTTTTTGTATTTAAAAATAAAACACCAGACCAAAGTAGAATGTTGTTTTAGTAAAACATATCCATATTTTCCTTTAATTAGCCCCAACTTTCAGTGTAGTGAGGTTCTGCATGGCTAATTGTTGATTGTTTTGGGATTTTTAATTTTATTTTCAAAATTTTCTAGTGTTTTTAAATTTTTAAAAATATTGAAGATACTTCCTTTACATATAATGTATATTATACGTAGATAAAAGGGTTTACTAAAGTGAAAATAAGATTAAGCTCTCTATGCCATTTGGTACTCGTTTTATTACTAATAATTTAAAACCATGCATTCTCTTTTAAAATTCAGAGAGCATTTTGCTATCGGGCTGGCACTAAAAGGGTTAACTGATTTGCAACAGCTATCTCGTTTGACTTCCATTTCTGCAACCAATTCCCCAAATGTGCTAGAATATGTTTGTAACTGCGACCAGGTAATTGATACCTCTTCGCGTGTACGTGGAATATTGGCATAAACAGTATGGAGTTTTAACTGCTGAGGTTCTCAGCGTCCCATTCTATCCTGGGTGTGAAAGATCCCTTAATTTTTTCGGGCGTAAAAATCCTTTCCATGGCTTCCTTCGAAAGGGAAGTAAAGCCGTTGGTCCTCCCATGTCGTAGATTTACGGCACGTAAAAGAACCTCAAGCCTGATAGAGAGGCCTCTAAGCAAAATAACGCAGTCTTACACGCCCAGTACAGAATGGGACGCTGAGAACCACAACAGTTAAAAAACGTCCATAAATAAAACTCCATTTATATTTGAGGTTCTTTTGCGTGCCGTAAATCTACGACTCGGGACAAACGGCTTTACTTCCCTTTCGAAGGAAGCCATGCTGAGGCTTTTTGCGCCCGAAAAAATCCATCGTCCTTGCGACCTTGTGTATATGAAGTCAGCATGTAACCATTACACCATGGAGAGCGACTCAGAAACAGTATGTACGTATATGCATACTACACATGAACCAAAAATGAAATGGACCTATATTTGTGGACACTCTTTAATTGCTGTGATTCTCAACGTATTTAACGGACTTTTCGTTTTTGAATTATGCTCTTCACAGGCACGCGCACGCAAACCATATCTTTAATATGCTTTTTATTAAAGGGACATCACAACGTGTATTTCCAGTTAAATCTTGGTATTTAATTTTTTAGTGAAATGCAGCAACTACTCTACCTACTCTGTGGTGCTAGAAAGACAATACAGGCATTTCAAGCACAGATAAGACAAATATCATGAGCAGTAACATTTTGCCAGTTCTTTTTAACATCCCTGTGCTTCTTTCGTTTTGTTTTATTTTGTTTTTTACTTTCTATACATGTACATTTTCATAGTGCATAGAGAAGGTATTTCACTTCACCAAAAATTCTATACCGAGATTTCACCAGAACTATATGTTTTAGTGTCCTCTGTAAACAAAACAAAATCTGATGTGTTCCATTCACATGACTTTCTCTACATGTCTGCAACTAATTATTGTTAAAAAGCTTATGCTTCTATTTACTTCATGCTAATAGAGAAAAGTAGTAGAAATAGTCTTATTACTTGCTTCCTTCTAAATACTACAGAAATAAGGGAGTACTATAGGCTAAACTGATAATCATAAGGCGGTTACTATGTGACTAAGTTCCTTTGTTTGTATGGACAGGAGTTAACAAATTCCTGTATGAGAAAAGATAAGCTTTTTATAGCTGAAACCAAAAACAAGGAATATGCCGAAAACGATCAACTCCACGAAAAAAATATATGTAACATAAATTGTGTGTTTTAATGTGCTCTACATTTTTTGTGTGGTAAGATTTTGTCCATCTCTTACGGTTTAGTAGTTGTGCAAAATTCCGTAAAATTCATCCAGACTAAAGTAGGCTTCTGAGGCTAATCCCAGAAAATTCAAGATATACGTTTTCATTGTCCGGTAAATATCTTTAATATTTGACATTTTAATCAAAACGTTAGAGCCATTTTTGACAAAATCAAAATTTTCGAAAAAAAGTTCCATGTAAAGGGTAGGTGGGTTGGGGGGATTTTCTTGAAGATTCGTGTCGCATCCTTGGAAGATACCAAACTTAAATACCAAGTTTGGTATTTAATGGTCTTTTCGTTTTTGAGCTATGCTGTCCACATAGGGATAGAGAAGGTATTGTAATGCACCTAAAAATTCGATACCGAGATTTCACCGGAAATATATGTTATGGGGTCCCCTGAGTCCGAAAAAAGAGCATTTTTAAAAAAGGTCCGTGTGTGTGTGTGTGTGTGTCTGTGGACAGCATAATCCCAAAACTAAAAGACCGTTAAATACCAAACTTGGTATTTAGGTTTAGTATCTTCCAAGGATGCGACACGAAGATTAAAAAAAAAAAAAAAAAAAAAAAAAAAAAAAAAAAAAAAAAAAGCCACCACTAACTACACTTTACATGGAAAAAAATTCGAAATTTTTGTTTTTCTTTAAAATATCTCTAACGATTTTGATTAAAATCCCGTATATTAAAGCTATTTATGTCCGAGATAAAATGTATATCTCAAATTTTTTGGGAATAGCCTCTGAAGACCTCTTTATTCTGGATGAATTTTGCTTAACTGCTAAACCGTAAGAGATAGAAAAAACGTACTACACAAAAAATTTACCTCATGACAAGACAAACAATTTTTGTCCTAACGTTTTTGTTGTGGAGGTAATCGTTTTTAAGATATTCCTTGTTATTGGTTTCAGTTTTGAAGTACTCAAACTTTTCTCACACAGGAAGTGTCCGTTTTTCTTTTGTTCTACTCCTGGCCAAGCAAAGAAGTGATTTGCAATGACAATCGCATAACGATATTTTTTAAAACTTTTGACAATCACTTTAGCATAATGCATTCCCTTATTCCCTTCTACTTATAAAGAACTAAGTAATAACATTCTGCTAACATTTATATTGATTAGCATTGTGTACAAAGAAGAAGAATCTTTTGTAGGAGTTTTGTAGAGAAGCTAGAGAAAGTCATGTGAGTGTAACACATCAGATTTTTTACTGTCGGGACGCCGGCGTGTATTCCCTTTTAGGTTTCCTCTTTTTTCCTTTTTTTTCATTTTCCCCATTTCCTTTGCGTTTCTATTTGTTTACCGTTTTATTTTTACTAACAGATACAGATACACATTTACAAACACTCATGCCCAAGGCTGGACTCGAACTGACGATCCCCTGCGCCACGAAGCATCAAAGCTACGCACTTCATAGACCGCAATGTTGACGTGGTTATAAGATGTCCATTGAGGTGTATGCTTGAAAAGAAAGTATTATTTAGGTGTTATACTGTATGTAGATAATGTTCATAACACAAAATATAGAGGCAGACTTGCAATACGGAATGTATAAATATAATATGGGAAGAAAACGTTATAAAATTATCAGCCGATAAAACAAAAGATGTAGCCCATTATGGAAAATTCCTAGTCAGGTATTGAGTGTTACAAAAAAGGTACTTGAACAAGTTTATACGAGTACTTTCAACTATTAGGTAGTGAAGAAGTCCAGACATAGACGAGGAAAAAACACAACACTGTCAATATATGTGAAATTATAAACATCACTTTAAAAGATCAAATTAGATAAGACACAACATTAAAATTATTAAAAAGAAATATCATGGATTGAGAACATTAAAATATGTAAAAATAAGTCAGCAGAAATTAGATTTTTAAACATAGACAAAGGCTATTAAAGAGGGGGGCACTCAATAAACGATTATATTCGGCCAGAAAAAGGGTCTCAATCACCTAAATGAGAAGATTTAAAAATACACGAGAAAATGGAGACAGCACCTCAGGCGAAGGACGAAAACAGAATTCAGCAGTTGTAAACAAGTACAAGCCTACAGAAAGAAGAGATGTAACAACCCCGAGGGAAAAAATGGAGCTAAAGTGAAGTCTGAATGAGGAGATTGTCCAAGTTTTGAAGTGCAGAGGAAATTTATTATTATTATTATTATTATTATTATTATTATTATTATTATTATTATTAGTGGTATTAGAATTAGTATTGTTATTAGTATTATTATTAATAGTTGATATGATTGTTATGATAATTATTATGAATATTATTATTGTTATTACTACTGCTCCTGCTCCTCCTCTCCTGCTACCTGCGGTGCGAGGGGTTTGGAGTTTGATTTCTGGTACCGATATGAGAATGTCCCCCCTCCCTCCTGCAGGGCCTAGTAAGGAAAGCATACAACTGGAAACCATACTTATCAAGTTCAATAGAAGTAGAAGAGAAAAGATTTTATAAGGAATTTATTCGCTGTAGAAGGGAAATAAGGGAATGCAATACGCTGAGGTAGTTATATCTTTTAAAAGCTCATCACTATGTGATGGTGTTGAAATTCCGTTTTCTATGCTTGGCCAGGATGAAAACACATCTTGCAAAACAAAAGTACACTTGTGATTTTTATGAGATTTACAGTTTTTGCCTAGGGTTTCCCAGGTATGTAAAAGTCATTCAGCATGAAGAGGGCTCCAGAGACTATTTCCAGGGAATTCAAGATATATACATATACACAAATATTATTTGTCATGTAAATATCTTTAATATACAGTTTTAAACTAATTCGTTAGAGCCATTTTTGGGAAAATACGCCTCATGTCCATAGAAAATGCTCAACTTAACTATCAAGGTTAGTACATAACGATTTCGTTTTTGAGTTGTTCAGTTTACATACATATACCACGCCCACGGGCGGGCCTTTAACTAAAAATCTGATGTGTTCCATTCACATGACCTTCTCTACATCTCTGCAACAAATTATTGTTAAAAAGCTTGTGCTTCTGTTTACTTCATGCTAACCGAGAAAAAAGTAGTCTTGTTACTTGCTTCCTTGCAAGTATAAGCGAAATAAGGGAGTACCTTAGGTTAAAGTGATAGTCAAAAGTTGGTTGCTATGTGACTGAAGTTTCTTTGTTTGTATGGACAGGAGTTGACAAATTCCTGTATAAGAAAATTATAAGTTTTTCAAAGCGAAACCAAAAACAAGCAATATATTAAAAATGATCAACTGTACGAGAAAAATTGTTTATTACATAAATTGTGTGTTTTAACGTACTCTACGTTTTTTGTGTGGTAAATTTTTGTCCATGTCTTACGGTTTAGCTGTTATGCAAAAATTCCGTAAAATTCATCCAGAATGAAGTAGTCTTTAGACGCTATTCCCAGAAAATTCAAGATATACATTTTGTTGGGTAAATACCTTTAATATACGATATTTTAATCAAAATCGTTAGAGCCATTTTTAAGAAAATCAAACATTTCGAAAAAAGTTCCATGTAAAGGGTAGTTTGGGGTGGGAGGATTTTTCTCAAAAGCTTCGTGTCGCATCCTTGGAAGATAGTAAACTTAAATACCAAGTTTGGTATTTTACCGACTTTTCGTTTTTGAGTTATCGTGCTCACAGACACACGGACACACACATACGAATCTTTTTCTGAGAATGCTTTTTTTGGATACAGGGGAACCTAAAACATATATTTCCGGTGACATCTCGGTATCTCATTTTTTGGGTGGAGTGCAATAGCTTCTCTATAGACTATGTACATAGTACGTGTAGAGAAAGTAAAAATGCAACTCTTTGAATTCCGTTGACCTGTGTTTCCAGTGGAATACATTTTATTTTCCATCTTTAATATACGGCATTTTAATCAACGTTGTTAGTCATTCTTGAGAAAATCATAATTTTCTAAAATGTTTCTATATAAAAGGTAGTTTGGGGCAGGGAGCTATTTTTGAAAAGCTTCGTGTCTCATCCTTGAAAGGTACTGAACTTACTCAAGTTTTGTATTTAACCGAATTTTCTTTGAGATGTGTTGTTCAAAGATACACACATGGACCTTTATCTTAAAATGATGCTTTTTGCTCGGAAGACCTCAAAACATATATTTCAAATGAAATCTTGACATGGAATTTTTGGGTGGAATACAATATCTTCTCTGCCTTCTATGTGCATAATACGTGTAGAGGAAGTAAAATTAAAGATCTTTCAACACAACTGTGGTGCTGTGCGTACCTGGTTGACATGTGTAGTTAGAATTCATTGTCCTCTTTTAGGAGTATGCTTAAAAGTATATGCTTATGTTACATATTTTGATTATCAACATGTTGTTTGATAGATGGTACGCGTTTCGTTATCCTATAACAGAGGATTTTGAAGCAAAACGTGTTAAATCAGTCCCATTTGCATACACGTAGGATACATGTGGAAATAAAATTTAGGGATGAAACAAAATAGCGTTGTATTTAACGGCACCCTATCAAAAAGTTCTTTAAGCGCAAAATTAGACAATAGTTTTTCCAAAACAATAAGCCTTTAATCATCTCATTTTGTAGTGCGGTGTTGAGTTGGGTTCCAACCTTTATGCACTGTCGCTGAAGAAGGCGACTACTAGGTACCTGCTACGTGTGCATAGTGTGACGTCACAGCAAAACACTACTGGGCTCAATCCCTACAGAGCACGGTATCACGCTGCTGGGTTAAATAAGTCTATACAAATAAAATGACTCCAATACTAAAATCGAAATACTCACTTATTGCTTAACTTGTAAAAGAATTTGGGAGTGAATATTTTACTGAAAGTGCTGACAAGCATGAGTGTCAGTAAAGATAATAAAGTAATGTTTTATGGCTAATACAAGGACGTTGCAACAGTAACACACTTCAACATATAAATCTTCGTCCTTTAATGAGCAAACAAGAAACGAAATGCTGTCAATTAGACACTTTTTAAAGATATGTAGCGAATAATACTAAAATGTAATATTCTATTTAAAAAGGTAAATAACACTTACTTCAAGCTGTTTTTGGAAAGATAGTATCCTTTAGACACCATGACTAAATTGGGTGCAAATCGAAATAAAAATATGTACGATCGTATCATAATTTCTTTACAATCACATGTGGTCCTTTACATGTACTTTTCAATAATGAGGCCATATTCTCATTTTTCTTCACAACATAATAAATTTAATGTAATACTGCATTACACAATAGAACCAGTTTTCTCTTCACCCTATTATACTGCACCTCCACCTTGCTGACATCACGTGACGAACTCGCCTCTACCCCTCAAGGCCATGTTTTACTGTCTGAAGATTTTTTTTTTTTTTTTAAACAGTAACGGAGTCTGATCAGGACTCCGGTACTGTATCCCTATTTACATTTCCCCCCGTAGGTTTTACTGATTACTGGTTTACTGGTTTTACTGTTTCTTTTACAAACATATACACATTGCACAAACATATAACATCCATGCCCAAGGCGGGACTCGAACCCACGATCCCCTGCCCACGAAGCACCAAAGCGAGACGCTTTAGCGAGCGTGGCCATGGGACCGGCTAAGATTCGCTCATTGGTGATGAGCAGCGCTTGGGAGGTCGTACCGGTTTCCTTATGCAGAGAAAGAGCGGTCAGGCTTGGCAATACCATGCGGCGCTACTTGCGCGAGCATAGGTCAACGTAGAGTGCAACCCATTATTGCAAAACACCTATCAATGCATAACACAGAATCACGTCGGTTGGAAGGAAGGTGTTCAAGTAATATCTTGTTCTGCTCAAATGTGAGCAAGATTTGCTTGTTTTACAACCATAGTAAGTTTTCCAGCAGTGTACTTATTCATGTACTTATTTAGAAACCGATGGCAAACGTCTAGAAACAGAACAGTTTCACAGAAACATTTTATTGATTGCAAATTTGTTCAGAAACTTATACTCAACTATCACACTGTTACAGTACAGAGGTATAGAGCTGACCTGAATCTGCGCGGCATGTAGAAATATGCCCCGATCACATCATGCGAAGTGGAATCAACTTTTTTACATTACAAATCTTGTTTGTTGGAACGTAGAATGACTTTTTCATTTGAAAGGCTTCAGAAGTACGTATGGTTTTCAGTAATATAGCTAGAGATGAGTAAAGATTTAGTTTAATTCCTGCTTTCCTTTTTACCTAGTAAGAATCTGAAGATATTTAAGAAATAAATTTTATTATTTGGATATTATTTAACATTCGATCAGTAAATACTACAATCCGTATTATTACTGCTTGGATGTTTTCATAATGTACATATGTAGAAATCAGTTAGTCACCCTTATATATGTAACAATTTGTATGTTGTACATAATTATCTAAATATACGTGCTTATATGAATGTATCATAAGTTATTTTGTTCTCTATAAAAAGAAATGTTTACTTGTTTACCTCCCCCCCCTGAGTTCTTAACAATTAATTGTTTTGATGCGGCGAGGTGGTCGGTCTCAAACTGTATAAAGAACGGCGAACGGTACGAATTTCCTAGCTCTGGTGACGAGTATTCCTGTTTAGTATGAAAGGTGTTTCGGAGTTTTCAGTAATTTTGGTTACAAATCTGGAAACATGTAATATCGTTTAATCAACATACTGCGAAATGCAAATGCTAAATCACCGCAGTGCCTAGGAAATCCTTGTGCCAATGGTGGTTGTCAGTCCTTAACTTCACGTTCAGAAAGCTCACCATGATCAAAGAACCATTTTAACAGTTTTAGAAGAAAAACGTTTAATTTTTACTTTCTTGTATTCCACCCAAAAATTCGATGTCGAGATTTCACCGAAAATACATGTTTTTAGGACCCCCTGAGTCCAAAAAAAGAATATTCAGAAACAGGTCCGTGTGTGTGTGTGTGTGTCTGTCTGTGTGTCTGTCTGTCTGTCTGTCTGTGTGTGTCTGTGGACAGCATAGCTCAAAAACGAAAGGATGGTTGAATACCAAACTTGGTATTTAAGTTTGGTATCTTCCTAGGATGCGACCTGTCAAGAAAATCTCTAACTATCCTTTACATGGAGAAATTTTCGAAAATTTTGTTTTTCTTAAAAATGGCTCTAACGATTTTGATTAAAATATCATATATTAAAGATATTTACCTGACAAGTAAAATGCATATCTTGAATTTTCTGAGAATAGCCTCTGAAGACTACTTTATTCTGAATGAATTTTACGGCATTTTGCATAACCGTTAAACCGTAAGAGATTGAGAAAAATTTAACACACAAAAAATGTAGAGCACGATGTTATGTTATATACATTTTATGTTATATACATTTTTTTTTTGTAGAGTTGATCGTTTTTGAGATATTCCTTGTTTTTGGTTTCAGCTTTAAAAAACTTATACTTTTCTTATACAGGAATTTGTCAACTCCTGTCCATTCAAACAAAGGAACTTCAGTCACATAGCAACCAGCTTTTGACTATCACTTTAACCAAATACACTATAGGTTAATACTGGACACTTCCATTTTCCCCTGTGTTAAGCTGAGAGACAGGTATACAGTGGCGCTCCTAGCGGCCACGCCTTAAGGAACAAGCGATTAGATTTGAATGTTAGGAAAGGGAAACCCAATAATGATATTATAATAAGCATTGTTATGTTTTATTTATTCAAACAATATTTTGTCAATACAATACAAAACAATGCAGAAAAACAATGTAAAGGTATTGATTGCATCTATAGGAATTATTTTTAGTTGCATGGCATTTTTTGCTTTAATGTTTCTACCTGGTTTCTTCTTGTTCTTTTTTCCATTTTCATCATTCAAATAACATTTAATTAACACATTAAAAGCTTTGCCAATAAACACATATTTACAACGTTCACATATGCAAGCGAATAATGCATCATCTACACACATATTTAACCTCAGTTTAACATGCAGTCTACTGTCAGAAAGATAATGAAGAAAATGTTCATTAAATTGAGTATTGCTGCTGATGTACATTGTATAAGCAGATTCGTTGTGAAGTATGAATCTAGCATTTCCATAACGCTTCAGAGCAATATGCACATTTTAATTTACTATATCTGCTCTCATCGATGTCTACCTATTTGTTTATACATTTCTCGTGAGGAAATTTTGCACATATCCACGTGCATACACATGAATCTGCACGCTGCTGAACATTAACTAGAAAATCACCAATTTTGCTGTTCTGGTATAATTAATGCAGAAGTCTGAATTACAAATGATTTGCATTTTTCCGGTAAATCAGACTTTAGAACTAAAAACTTGCTTACATCAATAGGCACAGTTACTGTCTTCAGACGATTGTAATAACTGATTTGTAATTGCAAGTCTAAGACATTGTCTGAATTTTGAGGAATCTGGGGTTACATTGTTCCCACCCTAGTCCCTAATAACAGAAAACAAAATTTCCAGACAGTCTTGTGTGAGTCGTCTTGTAAGTAAATATGAGAAACCATATTGACATTTTAGTTCCTGCCACAATAATTTTAATGTCAATATGACCATTAAAACAAGCAGGTTTCTTACGCTGACCATTCATTACAGTGGTTTTATAAGAATTTTCGTAATTCATTCAAATACAGTAAATGTTTACGTTCGTCATTTATTGCATAGCGCAACTCTTTAGCACAATGGTTTTGAGACGAGTTGAAAATGTCAAATAGACAGTCCATTTTTACTTTCTCTACACGTAATATGAACATCGTGTATAGAGAACGTATTGTATTGAATCCAAAAATTCGCTACCAAGGTTTCACTGCAAATATACGAGTATGTTTTGAGACCCCTGATTCCAAAACATGCATTTTTAGAAAAATGTCCGCGCGCGTGTGTGTGTGTGCATAGCGTAACTCAAAAACGAAAAGTTCGTTAAATACCAAACTTGGCATTTAAGTACAGTATCTTCCAAGGATGCCACACAAAGATTTTCAAGAAAATCCCCCACCCCCAACTATCTTTACATGGGAAAATTTGCGAAAATTTAGAGTTTTTCAAAAATGGCCTTAACGATTTTGTTTAAAATGTCGTATATTAAAGATATTTACGTGATAAATAACATTTATATTGAATTAACATGTATATTTTGAATTTCCTGGGAATAGCCTCTGAAGACATCTTTATTTTGGATCAATTTTGCATAACTGGTAAACCGTAAGAGATATGTAGAGCTCTTTAAAACACACAAGTTGTGTTACAAACATTTTTTCGTGGAGTTGATTGTTTTTTAGATATTCCTTGTTATTGGTTTCAGCTTTGAAAAACATACTTTTCTCATACATGAATTTGTCAGCTCCTGTCCATACAAACAAAGGAACTTAAGTCACATAGCAACCAGCTTTTGACTATCCTTTAATCTATCCTTTAATCTATCCTTTAATCTATCGCTTCTACTAATAAGGAGGTAAGTAATAAAAATATTTCTACTAATTTTTTTCGATTAGCATGAAGTAAATAGAAGCATAAGCCTTTTAACAATAATTTGTTGCAGAGATATAGAGAAAGTCATTTGAATAGAACACATAAGATTTTTTGTAGTTATTTTCTTAAAATAGCTTCCTATTTAGGAATTAACATCCATTCAGAATAGAGTGATTTTAAAGACGTTTCAAAGAAGAGTGTTTTTGAAGAAACCCGAAGAAAGAAATACATTTTTAACCATTCTCAAGAATGCCACAAAAATGCTCTCAATTAAGTAGAGTTTTCATTATGAGAAAGTGAATGCAGGAGTTTCCAGACTACAGCATGCTTCCATTGAAAAACAGCGGATCTCTCAGCATCATCTGAGAGGGAATGTGGCTTACTTGAAAGGTTTCAACTTGTGCAAGCGTGGAGAAACTTGAATTGGTTTCCTATTCTTCACTGCGCTTTGCCACACAATGGGTAAGGTGGCTTTCCCTTCAAAGGGAGAAGTTGGGAAATTGAGAGTGTACAGAATACTTTTCGGTTACCTGCTGCAGAATCTTGGTTACGCAGTGCGGTGTGTTTACAACTGCAATGCAATTGTGAATAATGACAAATTCTGTACATTTTATAACAAGGAAATTCAAGGACTCTTAAGTTCAATGCCTCAGTCAGTTTGAACCGCGGGTCTCCCGATGTGAGGAAATTCATGTTTGATCGGGAATATCTGTGAACAAAATAATAGTGATGGGACAAAAATAGCACAACAGTTATTTTGAAACAGTTTCATCAACACAACGACTATTTGAAACAGTTTCACCACTAAAACTGTTTCATAAAACACTTCTGGAAATTGTGTTGTTCTTTCATGAATCGCTTCCCCGCAACATATTCATGCAACAATAACAGCAACGCCTGAATAGGTGTTTCATTTATTGCAACAGTTACTATTTTGTCATTGCTTCCAAAGTTTACCGCAAGGTGCACCTTTGTAGCCAGTAGCGCGCGGTCTGATATCCCGAAATTTCAATGTAATAATCAAACTCATTCACTGTCAACGCGCAACAATGCTTTGCTTCCTAACTTATAATTTCCTCTTCAATTCATCAAGTGAGCGGTTGCATTTGGCACATTGTGATTTTATCGATGGACTGTATTTATCTCAACAGTGTTTGATGGTACACAACATGTCTGCAACAGTTTTGCAGCTGATCAATGTGGCGAAACAGGGAATTTCTGTTGCAGGAAACTGTTATTTCGAAACTGTTTCGTGGCTGCAACAGAAACAGATTAAACTGTTTCGCAAAAATAACAACTTTTCTCACCACTTCCAAATAATGTGACTACGCGCATATACCTTGCCGCCAAAATCACGGCACGTGTGTCAAATACTTGCTTTTCATCCTTTATAGCTAATTGTTGTGAGTTCGCGGGCGATCTCACTTCTAGCAGAAGCATTGTCACACCTGGATTTGGTTTACACGTGCAATAAAGACCTCTTCTGGACATTACTTGCCACATCATCGACCGGCATGTAAGGAAGGCAGGGAAACTCGCAGTCAGCTTAAAGATAGAGCTCCACACACTTCGATTAGAGAAACGAAAGAGTCGAGAGAGCGTCGAGTCGATGAGAGATGAACTTGTGTTGTAGCATTGATTTTTACTTTCTCTAGCCCCGTATATACAATGTACATAGGAATAGAGAAATTTTGAATTCCATCCAAAAATTCGATGCCGAGATTTCCCGGAAATATATGTTTTGGGGTCCCCTGAGTCCGGAAAAAGCATTTTTAGAAAAAGACCCGTGGGCAACATAGGTCAAAAACGAAAGGACCATTAAATAACAAACTTGGTATTTAAGTTTGGTATCTTCCAAGAATGCAATACGAAGGTTTTCAAGAAAATCCCCCCATCCCAAACCACCCTTTACATGGAAAAAATGTCGAGAATTTTAATTTTCTCAAAAACGGCTCTAACGATTTTGATTAAAATCTGTTATATTTAAGCTATTTACATGCCAAATAAAAAGTATAATTTGAATTTTCTGGTAATGGCCTCTAAAGACCTCTTTATCCTGGATGATTTTAATTGAATTTTGCACAACTGGTAAACCGTAAGAGATAAGACAAAAACTTACTATACAAAAAATGTACAGCTCCTTAAAGCACACAATTTATGTTATATAACTTTGTTTTTCGTGGAGTTGATCGCTTTTGAGATACTCCTTATTTTTGAGTTTAGCTTTGAAAAACTTATACAGGAATTTCTCAACTGCTATCCATACAAACAAAGGAACTTCAGTCACATAGTAACCAGCTTTTGACTGTCACTTTAACCTACGGTACTCCCTTATTTTTCTTTTACTTACAAGGGAGCACGTAATAAGACTGTTTTTGCTATTTTTTTCTCGATTAGCATGAAGTAAATAGAAGTATAAGCTTTTTAACAATAACTTGTTTCAGAGATGTAGAGAAAGTCATGTGAATGTAACAGAAACTTGAACACCAAACTTGAAGTCTTTCTTGTCTTCAGTACTCTTAATGCGAGTTGCCTGAGTCACTACACAAAACCTGTTGCTTCTTCTTGTTTGATGATTACACGTTTGTGTCTACATCAGACCTTCACTATCAATTGAAGAACTCAGCTTATCGTCATGTGGATTAACCTATACACATGTTTTCTTCTTCTTTGCTGCATTATTTGGTGTTTGCGCTTTTCACTTTATTGCTCGTAGCAACCTCAAAAGTCAATTCTACAGCGCTGTTGATATTCTCTGTACGTTTGAACCGGTCTGCAACAAATTTTATGACCTGAAATTTGTGTTTAAACTCAGCACACAAGCGTTCCAATTTCTTCAATCTGCGTTCAGCTGCTTCACGATCCCTTTCTCTTTATTATGCAATCCAGTCCTTCAAGTTTTTTTTTTTTTTTCGCACATATCATCAACCTATGCCCACTGAGGTTCCGGCATGTTATTTGTTGTTTTTTAGTTTCTCAATACATACTATGTACGTTGTGTACAGAGAAGCAAGCATTTTTGGAAAAAGGTCCGCGCGAGCGTGTGTGTGTGAGCGTATCTGTGGACAACATAGCTCAAAAACGAAGACAGTTAAATATCAAAAGAGGATTTTTAAGAAAATACCACCAACCCCAACTGCCCTTTAAATGGAACTTTTTTCGAAAATTTTGATTTTCTCAAAAATGGGTCTAACAATTTTGATTAAAATATCGTATATTCTAGATATTTACCTTATAAATAAAATGTATATCTTGAATTTTCTGGGAATAGCCTCTGAAGAATACTTTATTATGGATGACTTTTACGGACTTTTGCACAACTTCTAAACCGTAAGAGATAGACAAAAACGTACCACATAAAAATGTAGACCACATTAAAACACACAATTTATGTTATATACATTTTTTTCGTGGAGCTGATCGTTTTTGAGATATTCCTTGTTTTTGACTTCAGCTTTGTAAAACTTATACTTTTCTCATACAAGAATTTGTCAACTCCTGTCCATACAAACAAAGGAACTAGCTTTTGACTATCACTTTAACCTATGGTTCTCCCTTATTTCCCTTCTACTTACAAGGAAGCAAGTAATAAGACTATTTCTGCTAATATTTTCTCGATTAGCATGAAGTAAATAAAAGCATAAGCTTTTTAACAATAATTTGTTGCAGAGAGGTGGAGAAAGTCATGTGAATAGAACACATTAGATCTTTTAATCTGTGCTCCAATGGCACAGAAGCATGAATCCAAAACCCCCTTTTCCTCCAACCAGACGAAGTGCTGCAAAAATTGTATAGTGCAGTCCTCAGAGGTGCCTTTTCCATTTTGCTTCAAGTATACTACATTCTAGGATGTTTCTTCACCTCCGAAACTTAAGTCCTCCATCACTAATTTCAACAAGCTTAATGGTAGGGGGAAAAAAAAAAAAAAAAACCTGGAACTGTCATGTATTTTCAGCTCAGTTTCAATAAATGCAGGTGCTAGATATCTGTTTTCGCATTTATATTCATTTACTAGAATTAAATCAGTTACTTCACTCTGTTTAGTTTTTATCCACAGACAGGCTGCAATAACACATTGTTGTAAACAATGGAGTTTGAAGCAGTAAAGAGATTTGTTGTAGTAGCTAAAGTTTAGTCATATCTTTAGGAAGCAGGAGATCTGGAAGAATTATCCAGTTCCAAAAAGATCTTTACGCTTAACAATTTGTTTTTGTTTTAAAATGTTCTATTAATATCTTATTAAAACATTATACACTCAAGATAAACATAGTTAACAACATATTTGTCTTGTACTTTATATAAACATTCGATACGTTGTCGCTGAATTTATACAACATAGAAGTATACTAATATTTTTTTATCCTACTAATATCTAGAAAATCAGTTGAAACTCCTTATACGTTATCCACTTCAACATTTTTCGCACATATACGCTAACATTTTAGAGACCAATCGTTCTCCATTAAAATTTTGCTCAATTATACGTTTTTCAGTTATATGCGTCACTTTTTCTGATCCCCATACACAAAATGTACCCATTTATACGGTGGTATGCTTGCTGTGTATAGCCTTGGAATTGTCTGGTTTGTGGTTTTCATTGACGCTTATCGTTTCATTGTCGTCATATCGTTCCAACAGTCTATTAACCTTGGTTCCAACAGTCACTTCTCTGCTTTAAGTCGAGTACTGCTAGTGTGCTGTTTTCCGTGTCGTCATATCGTTCCAACAGTCAATTGTCTATTTTATGTGGAGTTTCGAGTTACAAACAGGAGAAGAAACATGTGTGAGTATCAACCAGCAAGGAAGAAAACAAGAAAAGCCTTAACTCTTGGTGAAACATTAAAAATTCTAGATGAGGTCCAAACCAGAAGAGAAAATCAGTTACATGTTTTCTCATTTATACAGTATTTTAACAGTCTCCCTTGAAAAACGTAAAAGTTAATTTCCACTGTAATTTTTTTGGCGTTAAGCAATTTCGAAAATTCATGTTGTTCATTTAACATTTTCTGCATTTTGATTGTCACACTTTCTTGTTAAGCGGCCATATTACTTTCACATCCTATTTTACAAAGAAAATGCTGATTTTTTTAACTGTGATTTTTTTTTTTTCTCGGCTTCCTATCTATCTACTAAAAAGGAGGCCAGAACGAAAGAAAGAAAGAAAAGGGCTAAAGGTACGAACTCGCTTGCAGTGGTCGCGTGGCGTCTCACAGACGCCAGGTGTTCTTTATTTACAGTATTGAACAGGTACTCTGGCTGACTTGTGGTGCCATCTACCTTTCTATTAAATAAATACAAACGTATTTTGTTCATCAACTTCGCATTAGTTTCAATTCAGTGTTCGAAGGAAGAGATTGTTTCCGGAGCCGCGTTGCTGGAGTCTACCAGACACCACGCGACCTTCTACGGTACTGAAGGTGAATATTTTATTTTTTATTTTAAACTGTAGTTTACGTGTGAATACTAATAGTTGTTGCTATGTAAGTAATTTTGTTAATCTTCAGATCCAACTCACTTGACAGACGTAATTCAAATAAAAGCTCTGTTAGGAATACTGTGTATATGCGCGTCCAGGAAAGACAATCATACACACACCCAAGATATATGGGCTTCGAATAAAATGGGAATTGAGTTATGCCGGAAAGACGATTTAGATTCCTATTATACTGTTTGAGGTTTGATAGCAAAAATACTAGAAAAGAAAGCTGATAATTTAGCTCCTATACGTGAAATATTTACTTCTTTTGTGGAAAACTGTAAAAATGCTTATTCAGTTAGGGAGTACTGCACTATTGATGAAAAGCTAGAAGCTTTTAGGGGCAATTGTTTTTTCAGGCAGTACATCCCTAGCAAACCAAATAAGTATGGACTTAAAATATTTGCGTTGGTGGATGCTAGGATGTATTGCACCGTCAACCTAGAAATTTATGCTGGTAAACAACCTGCAGGGCCATTTGAAGTTAGCAACAAACCAGCAGATGTGAAACGTCTCATTTCTGTGAACTCAGGAACTGGGCGTAATATAATCGTGGACAATTGGTTAAGCTCCTTAGATTTAGCTGACTATTTGCTTCAGAATAACCTTACCCTGGTTGGAACCATGAGAAAGAACAACCCAGAAATTCCCCCGGAGTTTACACAAGCAAAAAACCGGGAGGTAGGAACAACATTTTTTGGGTTTCAGAAAAATGCAACCCTAATATCCTATGTCGCCAAGAAAAACAAAGTGGTTCTGGTTCTTTCAACAATGCATCATGATAATGCAATTGATGCAACGTCTAGCGATAAGAAAAAGGCGGAAATGATAAGCTTCTATAATGTAGCCAAATCGGGCATTGATACTGTGAATCAATTGTGCAGCACATACAATGTATCCAGAAAAACCAACAGATGGCCTATGGTAATCTTTTATAGCATGATGAACATTACAGCTATAAATGCACAAATAAAATACCATGCAAATAATTCTGATGTTAGCAGCAGACGCAGTGAATTTTTGAAACTTTTAGGACGTAATCTAGCAGATGATTACTTGCGTTAACGTTTTCAGTGTTCATCATTGCCAAGAAACCTCAAACGAGACATTCAAAGTCTTTTTCCAGATGAACATCCAGTGCAAAGTACAGAAGAGGACCGGTGTACAAAAAGACAGAGGTGCTGTGAATGTGGTCGTTCAAAGAACCGATATACCAAATATAAATGCCGCAGCTGTAACAAATTCTTGTGTTCAGAACATGCCCAGCAAGTATGCCTGATTGCTGATTGTACTGCTCAATGTACAAACTGCAGTATGTATATTATGTTAAGAGTACCTTTGTTTTTCGATAAGGGATTTTCACACATAGTTTGTATTGAATGAGAAGTTGTTTCATGCAGCAAACACCTTTATGGATTATATGATAGCTAAAAATCACAATAATAAAATATATATACTTGTGATAATGTGATCTTCTCTTTAATCTTATATAAAGTAGTACGTTTACACTCATAAATTTGAACTGACTGAGTTAAAAACGCTTAAACAGCGCAGAAACGTATTGGCGTCTGTGAGACTCCGCGCGGCCTTTAATATAACTATCATCCACGCGACCACTGCAGGGTTAAAAAAAAATTTGCTGCTGAAATCCCGCCAGGCGGGATTTTTTTTTTCATTTGAGTCTTTTCTAGATTTTCCTCATCTTCATTAATGAAAAGTGGAGGGAAGATATTCTCATATCTGAAACATTTCTTGCATAATTTACATTCACAATTATAGTGTTTTTTGTGGTATCGCAAGCTCGTATGCTGAAAGAGCAGACGGTAAACACCACTTAACGCTAAATTGGCCCCATTTCTGTGAATATGCACCATGATTATTAGTAACTAGCTAGAAAGGTCTCCTTGATTAATTTACATCAATAAAATGGCCTAGTTACGCAATTGGCCTTGTGAACGTTTTAGTTCCTTACACGTACAATGCACATATTAGCTAGAGAAGGTATTTCCAGATTTTACCGGGAATATATATTTTGCAATCTTCTGAGAAAGAAAACCTAATGTGTTCACATGACTCTCTCTACATATCTGCCACAAATTATTCTTAAAAAGCTTATGCTTCTATTTACTTCATGATGATCGAGAAAAAATTAGCAAAAATACTCTTATTAATTGTACCATACATTAAAGTAATAGTCAAAAGCTGGTTGCTATGTGAGACTGAAGTTCCTTTGTTTGTATGGACAGGAGTTGGCAAATTCCTAAATGTTTTTCAAAGCTGAAACCAATAACAAGGAGTATCTCACAAACGATCTACTCTACGAAAGAAGTGTATATAACATAAATTGTGTGTTTCAATGTGCTCTACATTTTTATGTGGTAAGTTTTTGTCCATATCTTGCATTTTCTGGGCATAGCCTCTGAGGACTACTTTATTCTGGATGAATTTTACGGTATTTTGCATAACTGCCTAACCGTAAGAGAAGACAAAATCTTACCACACAAAAAATGTGGATTACATTAAAACACACAATTTATATTATATACATTTTTTTCATAGAGTTGATCGTTTTTTAGATATTGCTTGTTATGGGTTTCAGGTTTGAAAAAGTTATACTTTTCTCATACAGGAATTTGTCAACTGCTGTTCATATAAACAAAGGAACCATTTACATGGCAACTAGCTTTTTACTAACACTTAACATATGGTACGCCCTTATTTCGGTTCTACTTACAACGAAGCAAGTAGTAACACTATATCTGCTAAGTTTTTGTCGATTAGCATGAAGTAAGTAGAAGAATAAACTTATTAATAATAATTTGTTGCAGAGAAATAGAGAAAGTCATGTGAATGGAACACATAGGGTTTTGTTTTTCTTTCTTTTCATTTCAGTGTACTTGTTGCACCTTTTTACTATGTACATAGCGTATAGAGAAGGTATTGCATTGCACCCAAAAATTTGATGCCGAGATTTCACCGGAAATACATGTTTTGAGTCTCCCTGAATGTAAAAAAAAAAAAAAAAAGGATTTTTAGAAAAATGTCCGTGTGTGTGTCTGTCTGTCTGTATGTGTGTGAGACCGTGGGAGATTTGCAATGATTTTTGGGTAATGATGGTGTCATTTTCGCGGACCTTCTAGCCAATCAGAAAGAAGCCACTATGACACCGTTTTTCGTATACAAGACGTAAGATTCAGCACATCGGGGTAGTTGTTCAGAATTACGCGTCAGAAAGGCCACGTTGACCGTGTGTTGAGGATTCGCCTGAGAAAGGCTACGTCGGACCTTTGCTAATAATTCGCCTGTGAAGTAAAGTAACGTCGCCCTTGAATTGTGCCATGTACTCAACGAAAACAGTGTAATTCAGAGTACCTGTGAGTCAGTGTTAGAGAGCATCAATCAGCTGTATAAAAGTGTATAACCAGGTGCTTGTCTCAAATCTCCTTCATAATAAATAACAGTAAAAGGTTTGCAAGTGTTTTTCCTTAATATCTGCAAGAACACTCCTACAACTCTACCCACTAGCTCACGCCTGGGAGAGTCAAGATTAATGCAAGACTGCGCAACGCCGTGGTAACCCACCCCGGAGGAACTTCAGTGCCAGGAACGTGAGAGTAGAGGAGTTGTTTGGAAGTGATAGTTACGCTGCACCTAAGCACACAACGTGCGGCAATAACACTACAAATTCAAAATCCACGCTTCGTATGACTTCCCTACCTGGGGAGTAAAAGCAGTAACGCAACAACACCCACATCAAAAGTACCCCTGCATATTACTGAGCAACGTGGGGGAACTAATAACCCAGCCTCCAATATCGATGCAACAACGAAATCACGGCTGCCTATGGCGCACATAACGTGGGACAACGAAAACACCGCTGCAACCGTTAAAGCCTAAAACTTGGTATTTATGTGTGGTATCTTCCAAGGATGCGACACGAAGATTTTCAAGAACCCCCCCCCCCCCAAAACTGCCCTTTACATCGAAAAAAGTTTGAACATTTTGATTTTCCTGAAAATGTCTCCAACGATTTTGATTAAAATATCGTAAATACAAATAATATGTATATCTTGAAATTTCTGGCAATAGTGTCTGAAGACTATTTATTCTGGATGAATTTACGGAATTTTGCATAACCGCTAAACCGTAAGAGATAGACAAAAACTTGCCACACAAAAAATGTAGATTACGTTAAAACACACAATTTATGTTATATACATATTTTTTCGAGGAGTTGATCGTTTATTAGATACTCCTTGTTATGGGTTTCAGCTTTGAAAAACTTATACTTTTCTCATACAGGAATTTGTCAACTCCTTTCATATAAACAAAGGAACTTCAGTCACATAGCAACCAGCTTGTGACTGTCACTTTAGCATATGGTACTCCCTTATTTCACTTCTACTTATAAGGAGGCAAGAATAAGACTATTTCTATTTTTTCTCGATTAGCATAAAGTTCATAGAAGCATAAACTTTTTAACAATAATTTGTTGCAGAGATGTAGAGAAAGTCATGTGAATGGAACACATCAGATTTTTGTTTTTTATTCTTTTATTCGTTGTATCATTGCTGTATTGGATTAAATGTATTGCCTAGTAGAGTGGAAGAGAAGGTCTTGTGGCCTTACCTCCAATCAGGATAGATAAATAAATAAATACCAAACAAGCCACATAATATAAAATAACATTTTTGCTAATCTTTTAAACTTCTATGATTGTTTCACTCGTAATTTGGAGTTTAAATATTTACTCTCTCATTTCACTGTTTTATACGTAATGACATTGTATCGTTAATATTATTCACGGCTGATACGTCATCAAAGCCGACATTTCAATGAATGAAAGTAAACGGTTTGAGCACGGCGTAGATGAAATATAATGTCTTGCATTTGAATGCAACGTACATCAAAGTAAATTACAATGCAAAAGAATTAGATTTTCAGGCTGTATTGGCAGTAAATTCGGTCACGAGATTGGCTAAAGAACCGTAACAAATTGACAAGAGCCGTATTATTCTGGTAACGTTTGTATATTTGAAGAGAAACGCATGCAGAACATGAGAGCATGCTACTTCACACACGTACAGTCAACACGCTAGCTAATTACTGCTGTGTGCGCTAACTTGGTTTGAACACGTGCTGGTAATATGGATAGAAATGAGTTGTACTAGAACCGCACACAACGCTCTACTTACAGTCCGAGAGAAGTCGTGTTTTGTCTGAGTGAATAGCACTCATGTTGAGATAGATAATAACCAGCAGCAAGCTACGTACACTGAATATCCCAACTCGCTAAATTACCATTTAGGTGGCCTTCTTTCATTTCAATAGCTCATCAACAATATGATGATTGGCAATTAGGTCACAGAAGAGAAAGCTCCGAGATACAACTTGAAAATTAAACAACAGTTTAATAATAATAATAATAATAATAATAATAATAATAATAATAATACACAATAAACTTAATAGAATACGGTACTTCGGGCATTCAATATGTCTTTACAAAAAGATTAAAAACAAATGATTTTTGGTAGTTTTTTTTTTCAACATAATCTCCTTTTAAAAAAAAATCTGATGTGTTCCATTCACTTGACTTTCTCTACATCTCTGCAACAAATTGTTTTTAAAAAGCTTATGCTTCTATTTACTTCATGCTAATCTAGAAGCAATTAGCAGAAATAGTCTTATTACTTGCTTCCTTAAGTAGAAGCAAAATAAGGGAGTACCATAGGTTAAAGTGATACTCAAAAGCTTGTTGCTATGTGACTGAAGTTCCTTTGTATGGACACGAGTTGACAAATTCCTGCATGAGAAAAGTATAAAATTTTCAAAGCTGAAACAAGGAAAATCAAAAAACGATCGATTCCACAAAAAAGCATATAGTATAAATTGTGTGCTTTAATGTGCTCTACATTTTTTGTGTGGTTTTTTTATCTTTTAAGGTTTCGCAGTTATGCAAAATTCCGTAAAATTCATCCAGAATAAAGTAGTGTTCAGAGGCTATTCCCACAAAACTCAAGATATACATTTTATTTGGCAAGTAAATATCTTAAATATAACAGCATTTAATCAAAATTGTTAGAGCCATTTTTAAGAAAATCAAAATTTTCGAAATTTTTTCCTTATAAGGGGTAGTTTGGATGGGGGAATTTTCTTGTTTGGTTTTTAACACTCTTTTCGTTTTTTAACTATGCTGCTCACAGACACACACATATACACACATACACACACGGACATTTTTCTAAAAATGATTTTTATTTTTGGATTCAGGGGGTCTTAAAACATATTTCCGGTGAAATCTCGGTATCTAAGTTTTGGTGCAATACAGTACCTTCTCTATAGACTATGTACATAGTACGTATAGAGAAAGTAAAAATGTAAATGGCGTGTTATTTATGGACGCTCTTTAACTGCTGTGGTTCTCAGCGTCCCATTCTAAATTGGGCGCGAAAGACCGCTTAATTTTGCTCAGAGGCCTCTATCAGACTTACCGTAAATCTACGACACGGGACCAACGGCTTTACTTCCCTTCCGAAGGAAGTCATGCTAAGGATTTTTACACCCGAAAAAGTCCATCGTCCTCCGCCGGGTTTGAACCCGCGACCTTGGGTAGTATGATAACCATTACACCACGGAGGACGACAATCTCCTTTTAGCTCGATATACGTTTCTCCAACTGTTTTAAGCCTTACACAAAGTAGGATTTTGGAAGGTCCTCAAAATAGGCATCTGTTTGGGAGATGAACTCTTCTGTTGTAACACACAAGGTCATTAACGATGGAAATTAAGCTTAACATAACCAAATAAAATCTGAGCATTAGGTTAACGTAGCATAGGTTCATGATGGCAACCAATAGCAAGAGAGCTTGAAACAAATGAACTGCACACTATCTCAGACAAGAAAGAGTCCTGTTGTAAACTGAGCCGTGTGTTTAATGATGCATTTATGTTGTGGGAACCAGCTGTAACATTGCCAATTTATAATAACTCGAGTAAGAGATTGCCAGCAAATTATCAAAATTAATCTATTAGGATTGTGAAATTAACATCCAATCGAGTAAGAGATTGCCAGTAACTTATCAAAATTAATCTATTAGGATTGTGAAATTAAATTCTGATGGCGTAAGAGATTGACAGTAACTTATCAAAATTAATCTATTAGGATTGTGAAATTAAAATCTGATGGCGTAAGAGATTGACAGTAACTTATCAAAATTAATCTATTAGGATTGTGAAATTAAAATCTAATCGAGTAAGAGATTGCTAGTAACTTATCAAAATGAATCTATTAGGATTGTGAAAATTAAAATCCAATCGAGTAAGAGATTGCCAGCAAATTATAAAAATTAATCGATTAGGATTGTGAAATTAACATCTAATCGAGATTGCCAGCAACTTATCAACATCTAATCGATTGGGATTGTGAAATTGAAATCTAATCGAGTAAGAGATTGCCAGTAACTTATCAACATCTAATCGATTGGGATAGTGAAATTAAAATCTAATCGAGTAAGAGATTGCTAGTAACTTATCAAAATTAATCGATTGGGATAGTGAAATTAAAATCTAATCGAGTAAGAGATTGCCAGCAACTTATCAAAATTAATCGATTAGGACAGTGAAATTAAATTCTGATGGCGTAAGAGATTGACAGTAACTTACTAAGTATAACTGAGCAAGACAATGACATTAAAATCTAACCGAGTAAGAGATTGCCAGCAGTTTATCAAAATCTAATCAATAATGATAGTAAAATTAAAATCTGATCAACTAAGAGATTGTCAGAAAGTTATTAAATCTAATTGAGCAAGCTAATGTCAATAAAATCTAATCGAGTAAGAGATTGCCAGTAACTTGTCAAAATTAATCGATAAGGATAGTGAAATTAAATTTTGATAGCGTAAGAGATTGTAATCAAAGTATCAAAATCTATTCGATTAGGATAGTGAAATTAGTCTTATCGAGTAATAGATTGCCAATAACTTATTTAATCTGATCGATTAAAATATTGTCATTGAAATCTAATAAAGTAGCTTATCACATCTAATTCAGCAGAATAGTTAAATTAAAATTTGATTGAGTAAGTTGTAGAAACTTATCAAATCTAATCGAGTAAGAGACTGACAGTAACTTTATTAAATCTAGTCCAGTAAGCTATTAAATCCAAATCAAATAAGACATTACCAGTAAATTATCTAATCTAATCGAACAAGACTTAAACAATAATTCATTAAATCTAGTTGAGTAAAACATTGTCAAAAACTCATTAAATGTAATCAAGACATTAAAAGTAGATTAAAACATTGATAGTAATTGCCAGTTACCAAAACGAGTAAAGCATTGTCAGAAGCTCAATATAAATGAGGAAATCAAGGTCAGTAATTCAAAGAACATTCAAGCTCCTCCTCCTCCTTCTCCCCTTCCTCCTCTAATTATGCGGTTTAGTCCATCACTAAATTCTTCCAACTGATATATTTTTTATACTCATTAGAAAATAGCTCATCTAGAAAATAACATTTTGAAACCAAGTTTTCACCCGAAATACAGCCTCTGTTTAAACATTTTAAAAACAAGTTTATATGCGTCTGTCTAAAATTTTCCTAATTAACAAAATAAGTATTTAAGTTCAGCAGATTCCAAGGGTTTATCACTAAAATGTTAAGAAAATTGCAAATTATCTTTACATAGAAATATGCTTACATGAAAAATTTAGAACCTTTTCATTTTTCTCAAAATGGCTGTAACAATTTTGGTTAAAATGATATACACAGTTAAGACATTTTCATGAAATAATGTAATTACTTTTCTGGCCATAGCATTCGAATTCCTCTTAATTCTGAATGGCTCTTGATAACTCATAAACTTAGGAGATGGGCAAAATATTACTACATAATAAATGTATTATCACGTTAAAGCACCAATTATACAAATAATTATATATATATATATATATATATATATATATATATATATATTTAAGAAGTTAACATTCAAAATATTCGTTGTTGTTAGTTTCAATTTTCAAATACTATAACGGTTTCCCAAATGCGCAGTCATTCGTTTATTCTGATAGTCGTACAAACAGCATGAAAATTCAAGCCATCACATAGCTACACGCTCTTTAAAAATCTGACTCGCTTTACCTATTGCATTGTACTACGAAACGTGATTTCTTTTTTTTTTTTTTTTTTTATGGATTAAAAACAATTAACTAGAATAATAAGCTTTTGTAACAATAGTTTGATTAACATTAAGGAGAGAAAGTCGTGTGAATTTAACACATCAGATTGTTAATATACATTTACATTGAGGAGCGCGATGCACAACAATCCATCATGTGCAAGTTACGTAACACTTAACACTATTGAATTACGTCAGGATTAGAGCGCAACAATAATTGGATTAAGGTATTGGATACGTTTCCCACTGGACGTGGTATGGATTAAAGGTATATACAGGAGTGAAACTAAACCCAAAAATTAACCAGATTCAAAATTCATTGTTTAAATAAATACAATGTCGTGAATAAGACAGAACTGGTCTTTTAGAATCTTGCAATTTCCAGATTTTCGGTTGCTTTTGGCAGTTGGCACAAAAAAGAACAAAATGCAAGTGGAAGTTGATGGAAAGTGTAAGTAGAATTCGATAACAGCTTAATGCAGCATCTAATTTGCTCGAATTGTGATACAACCGTTTTATTTTCTCTATACGTATTTACTATGTACATAACACATAGAGAAGGTTTTGCATTCCAACCAAAAGTTCGATACCGAGATTTCACATCTACTTACTTCATGCTAATCAAGAAATAGTAGTTAAAATAGTCTTATTACTAGCTTCCTTGTAAACAGAAGCGAAATAAGGGAGTACCATAGGTTAAAGTGATAGTCAAAAGCTGGTTGCTATGTGACTGAAGTTCCTTTGTCTGTATGGACGGGAGTTGACAAATTCCTGTATGAGAAAAGAATAAGTTTTTTAAAGCTGAAACTAATAACAAGGAATATCTCAGAAATGGTCAACTCCACGAAAAAAATGTATATAACATAAATTGTGTGTTTTAACGAGATCTACATATTTGTTAAGTATGACTGAATGAATGAATATGTGTATTTTTTGACATAACAATATCATACATAGAATTTCAACAATCGCACGGGTCCACAGACCGTACGTGCTTGTGTAATACACACTAAAAACAATATTAAAACAACAACAACAACAAAGAATTAAAAGAGTAAACACGAAAATAAAAAGACAAAGATATTCAAATATAGCAATTTAAATTTACAGCACAGAGTACACCTTCATAAATGTACCCTCTTATAATAGACAATTACACTTAAAAAATATATACACATAATATATACACAATATATAAAACCATAGCACAACAGTGACCTAAGTATGACATAATATATATGTATGTAGAACATTGTAGTCACTTTTGTTTAGTTGATCTTATTCCTCCCCCCTTCTCTATTGGCAGCCTACTCAGATCTCAGCTGTCTTGCCTTAAGTATAAATTTACCTAGCCCGTCCATGTTTTCCGTGCCCGCCAGTACCGTCCAACATACTTCTAGCCCTACATTCGCGGTGGTAAAGAATCGCGGTAAACATTTTTTCCGCCATTCCTCCGTACCCACACATCTTGCCAAGATGTGAGTCCACGACTCCTCCTCCTCGCAAACGGGACAGATTCTCGTACCATTCTCGTCAGAAATTTTCGTGCTCCTCCATGCTCCTAGTGTAATCCACGCGAGCCCCTCTCTAATGAGTTTGGTACCTGTGTTTCGTAATGTCAATGTGTTTTGTCCATTTTCCGTTCATTGTAAATGTGAGTCCTAAGTACATAAAAGGTTTAACATTGTCCAGTATCTGTCCTGCATATGTCCAAGTCTCCTCCTTGCTATAAACACAACCATTTTTTAGTCATTGCCTTAGTCTTATTCACATTAACTTTAAGGAGTCATTCATCGCAATAATTCTTAAGTTTGTCCAGTTCTCGTTGCAATCCTTTACTGTCGTAGAGCACATTACTCAAGTTTTTGCATATCTCTTACGGTTTACCAGTTATGCAAAATTCCTCTAAATTCATCCAGAATAAACCTGTCTTCAGAGGCTTTTTCCCAGAAAACTGACGATATATATTTTATTTAGCATGTAAATATAAGAGATTTTAATCAAAATCATTAGAGCCATTTTTGAGAAAATAAAAATGTTCGAAATTCTTTCCATGTAAAGGGTAGTTTGGGGTGGGGGATTTTCTTGAAAATCTTCTTGTCGCATCCTTGGAAGATGCGAAACTTAGCCAAGTTTGGTATTTAACGGGCTTTTCGTTTTTCAGCTATGCAGACAGACAGAAAGATGACAGACTGACAGACACACACACGGACATCTTTCTAAAACTGTTTCTTTATTCAGGGGGTCTCAAAACATGTATTTTGGGTGAAATATCGGTTTCGAATTTTAGCGTGCAATACAATATCTTCTGTATAGAACATGTACTTGGTACATGTAGAGAAAGTAATAATAAACGTTTGAAGGAACATTTGTTTACAGAACATGTAAATAAAGTCATGTGAATGGAATACATCGGATTTTTACTTTCTCTACACGTACTATGAACATAGTGTGTAGGGAAGGTGTTGCACACCATCCAAAATTCGATACCGAGATTTCACCGCAACCATATGTTTTAGGATCCTTTGTATCCAATAAAAGCATTTTCAGAAAAAAGTCCGTGTGTCAGTGTGTCTGTGAACACGATAAATCAAAAACGAAAAGTCGGTAAAATACCAAACTTGGTGTTTAAGTTTAGTACCTTCCAGGGATGCGACACGAAGATTTTGAGAAAAATTCTCCCACCCCAAGCTACCCTTTACATGAAACTTTTTTCGAATATGTTGATTTTCTCAAAAATGGTTGCAATGATTTTGATTAAAATATTGTATATTAAAGATATTTACCTGACAAATAAAAAGTACATCTTCAATTTTTTGGGAATAGCCTCTGAAGACTATTTTCATCTCGATGAATTTTACGGAATTTTGCACAACTGCTAAACCGTAAGAGATTGACAAAATATACTACACAAAAAGTGTAGACCACGTTAAAACACACAATTTATGTTATATACATCTTTTTCGTGGAGCTGATCTTTTTTACATATTCCTTGTTATTAGTTTTAGCTTTAAAAATTTACACTTTTTAACAAAGAAACAAAGGAACTTCACTCTAATAGCAACCAGTTTTTACTAACACTTTAGCCTATGCTACCCCTATATTTCCCTTCTATTTGTATGGAAGCAAGTAATAGGACTATTTTAGCTAATTTTTTCTCGATTAGCTTGAAGTAAAAAGAGGCATTAGCTTTATAACAACAATTTGTTGCAGAGATGTAGAGAAAGTCATGGGAATGGAACACATCAGATTCTTTTGGATACAGGGGACTCTAAAACCTGTATTTCCGGTGAAATCTCGGTATTGAATTTTTGGGTGGAATACCTTCTCTATACACTATGTACACAGTACATGCAGAGGAAGTGAAAACTCAATTTTATTTCATGCACCACGTTGAAGGCATTTGATGCCTTCAACGTATTGAAATAACTCAAAGGAGTGTTTGAATAGGTAGGTATGGCTATTTTTACTTTCTCTACACGTACTATATTCCAAGTGTATAGAGTAGGTATTGTATTGCACACAAAATTTTGATACCGAGATTTCACCGGAAATATATGTTTTGGGTCCCCCCTGAATCCAAAAAAATAATTTTCAGAAAAAGATCCGTGTGTGTATGTCTGAGGACAGCATAGCTCAAAAACAAGAGTACCGTTAAATATTTATATCGTTATTTAAGATTTTCAAGAAAATCCACCCACCCTCCCCAAACATGAAAAATATTTTGGAAATTTTTGAATATAAAAAAATGGCCTGAAAACATGTATTTCCGGTAAAATCTCCGTATCGAATTTTTGGGTGCAAAACAATACCTTCTCTATACACTGTGTTCATAGTACGTTGGAGAAAAGTAATAATAAATTTTTGAAGAAAAGTTTGTTTGCAAAACATGTAGATAAAGTCATGTGAATGGAACACATAAGAGTTTTACTTTCTCTACACGTACTAGGTACATAGAGTATACAGAAGGTATTGTGATGCCGAGATTTCACAGGAAATATATGTTTTAGGGCCCACTGTATCCAGAAAAAAGCATTTTCAGAAATAGGTCCGCGTGTGTGTGTATATGTTTGTGTGTGTGTGTGTGTGTGTGTGTGTGTGTGTGTGGATAGCATAGTTCAAAAACAGGAAGACCGTTAAATATTTATAGTGGTATTTAAGATGTTCAAGAAAATCCTCCCACCCCAACGTGTCCTTTAGGTAAAAAACAATTGGAAAATTTTAAATATAAAAATGGCCTCAAAACATGTATTTTCGATGGAATGTCGTATCCAATACAATACCTTCTCTGACTGCCTCTATGGTCGAGTGGTCAGCGAGCTGACTTCTCACCCGGAGGTCCCGATTTCGGGGAATTTTTCTTAAGGCAGATATATTCCCTATCCCCCCACAGAGCCTGGAAGTATGTATGTGAATGTGTGTGAGTTTGTGTGTGTGTATGAGAAAAATAGAATAATTTGTACCAACGTCAAGAACCTACAGACAACGAGTTGTTTCGAGTGCAAAGTCCCCGATATGACCTTAGACGTTAAATAAATGAAACAACGAAAAAAAAAAAAAAATACCTTCTCTATACGCTATGTGTATAATACGTGTGGAGAAAGTAATAATAAACTTTTGAAAGAAATATTGTTTGCAAAACATGTAGATAGTCATGTGAATGGAATACATCATATTTTTAACAACTTCTGACATTCCCTCCGCAGACATTGCAATACATGGTGTAGCTTTTCTAACTCAGAGAAAATATGCTTTTGTCTGTGAAGGTTCGTCATGCTCAGTTTTAGCTGTAAAGGTGCGGTAGCAAGACAATGGTTTGCAATTGTAATTTACTGCCTCAAGCCGAACATTAAATCGACAGGGAAGAGCAATACATTCACGTACGATTCCTGCGCTATCTATTGTAGCAGTGGGGGTCTGGAAATAGAAATAGCACAATGGCTTCCCCGTATCATAAACCTGAGGCACCAAACATGAGCGGTTTCCGTGCTTCCCTCCGCGAACTTGTGGCGAGTTCTAAAATGTTGGTCGATATGACGCACCCTATGGGAGGAAAGGGAATTTATGTGCGATTGCAGACATCTGGCAGCGCCTCCTGACAGCTTTATTTCCGGTCGTCGTGAGCCCTCGAGACCGGAACGACGTCCCCTGTGGTGTCTTTTGTACCGCAATGTAAGGTGCGTCAAATCGAAGCAGAGAGATAAAGGAACATCCACGTGTAAGTCAAGTGCACATCCTCTTTGCCTTTGCTCTGGTTCCTTCTTTCTACCTGTCTTCTTTCATTTTCCATTTCATGCTGTCTGTCGCTTCTGCGTGCCACCAGATTGCTCTTTTTCATATCTAGTGAGTCAGTGAAGCTGAAGGCAGGAGTTGAGCAAAAGTGCAGATGTAATGGAGCATTTCTGTCAGCTTTTTAGTGACGAAGTGCTGCTGGATTTTGATGGATGGATTTTTTTCCTTGCTCTGTCATAAACATTCTTCCATGAAAATGCTGAAAGAATTCACACACGAAATTGCTTTAGGAATGCAGAAAGTTATACAATATAACCAAAAGGTCTGATGTGTTCCGTTCACATGACTTTCTCTACATCTCTGCAAAAATATTATTAAAAAGCTTATGCTTGTATTTAACACATCCTAATCGAGAAACAATTAGCAGAAGTAATCTTATTACTTGCTTCCTTGTAAATAGAAGCGAAATATGGGAGTACCATAGGTTAAAGTGATAGTCAAAAGCTGATTGCTAGTGACTTGTTTGTATGGGTAGGAGTTGATAAATTCCTGTATGAGAAAAGTATAAGTCTTTCAAAGCTGAAACCAATAACAAAGAATATCTCAAAAACGATCAACTCCACGAAGAAATGTATATTATATAAATTGTGTGCTTTAATATGCTCTACATTATTTGTGATTTAAAATTTTGTCCATCTCTTGCGATTTAGCAGTTATGCAAAATTCCGTAAAATTCATCCAGAATAAAGTAGTCTTCAGAGGCTATTACCAGAAAATTCAAGATATATATTTTATTTGTCACATAAACATCTTAAATATGAGATTTTAATCAAAATCGTTAGACCCATTTATATGTTTTCCATATAAAGTGTAGTTTGGGGTGGGGTTATTTTTCTCAAAAGCTTCGCATTGCTGGAAGATACTAAACTTGAATACAAAGTTTGATATTTTATCGACTTTTCGTTTTTAAGTTAATGTGGTCAGACATACACACACACTCACACACACACGGATCATTTTCTGAAAATACTTTATTTTGGATACAGGGGATAATTCCGGTGAAATCTCGGTATCAACTTTTTGGGTACAATACAATACCTTCTCTTTATACTATGTACACAGTACGTGTAGAGAAAGTATTAGAGCATTTTCACTTAGTGACCGCGTTGGTATTGTTAGAATCACTCCATAAGTGTAACCATATTTTATAGGTTGGCATTTCCAAATGTCTTGACCCCAAGAGTTTTCTCTGATAGTGGATAAGTTGAACCGAATCGATTCTACGAATTTCTATTATGCAGAAAAATATAAATATAAATAAGTTTACCGGTTCTTACTTTCTACACGTACTATGTATATAGTGTATAGAAAACGTATTGCATTCCACCTAAAATTCGAAACCGAGATTTCACCGGAAATATACATTTTAGGGTCCCCTGTATAAAAAAAAAAAGTATTTTTAGAAAAAGATCCGTGTGTGTGTCCGTATGTCTATGAACACTATAACTCAAACGAAAAGTCGGTAAAATACCAAATTTAGTATTTAAGTTTAGTATCTTCCAGGCATGCGACCTAAAATTTTTGAGCAAAATCCCCTACCCCTAACTACCTTTTACATGGAAAAAAGTTCGAGCTTTTTGATTTTCTCAAAATGGCTCTAACGGTGTTGATTAAAATACTGCATATTAAAGACATTTAGATGGCAAACAAAATATGTATATCTTGAATTTTCTGAATAGTCTCCGAAGACTACTTCATTCTGGATGAATTTTACGGAATTTTGCATAACTGCTAAATCGTAAGAGATGGAAAGAATCACTACACAAAAAAATGTAAAGCACGTTAAAACACTCAATTTATGTTATATACCTATTTTTCCTGGGGTTGATCGTTTTTTGAGATATTACTTGTTTTTGGTTTCAGCTTTAAAAAACTTACTTTTCTCATATAGGAATTTGTCAACTTCTGTCCACACAAAGGAACTTCAGTCACATAGCAACCATCTTTTGACTATCACTTTAATCTAGGCTACTCCCTTATTTCGCTTCTCACAAGGAAGCAAGTAATAAGACTATTTCTGCTAATTTTTTCTCAGTTAGTACGAAGTAATTAGAAGCATCAGCGTTTAAACAATAACTTGTTGAAGAGATGTAGAAAAAGTCAGGTGAATGGAACACATCAGGTTTTTAATATAAATTTCTTTAGTAAACGGTATTTTAATCAAAATCGTTTGAGCCATTTTTGAGAAAGTCAAGATTTTCGAAAACGTTTCAATGGGGAGTTTCAGGAGGTTGATTTTCCGCAAAATCTTCGTGTTGCATCCGACTTAAATACCAGGTTTGGCATTTTCGGTTTTGAGTTATGGTGATCAGAGACACACGGGCATAAGGACACACCGACCTTTCACTTAAACGTGTATTTCCGATAAATCTCGGTATCTATTTTTTGAGTGGAGTGTCATGTACTATCTGATGTGTTACATGCACCTGACTTTCTCTATCCAGTCTGCAACAAATTATTCTCACAAAAGCACTTACTTTCGCAACTACTTATGAATAATGTACAAGAAGGTGGTGTATTCCATTAAAAAAATCTATACCGAGATTTCACCAGAAATATATGTTTTAAAACCTCTGAATCCCTCCCCCCTCCCCAAACAAAAAAAGGATTTTTAAAATGTTCCACTCGTTGGTCTACGAATAAACGGCATAATTCAAAAACGAAGAGTCCGTTAAATACCAAACTTGGTATCTTTTTCTAACGTTTTGTATTGCTCAAAAATGGTTCCAACTATTTTGAGAACCTCTGAAAACCTCATCGTTTTGGATGAGTTTTGTGCAACTAATAAACCGTTAGAGATAGACCAAAATTACTACATACAAATGTAGATCTCGTTAAAACACATGCTCCTTTTAGTAGTTCCATTTTAGAATACTTAAAATTTTCTCAAACGGAAAATCAAGTCATTTCATATATATTTTTTTTACTCCTTGCCATGCACGAAGAACCGAATTTTGATTGTAATTCACAGCGATATAATTAAAGCTTTACTAGTGTATTCGCTTATTCCCGTTATAATTACAAGGAATCCTGTAATAAGACAATTTCTACTGATGTGCATAGCGTTATTATGATGTAGATAGAAGAACAGTAAGAATAATTTTTGGGGGGAAGACGAAAACATGCCATGTAAATGAAACACATAAGATTTTCTTTAGAAAATAGTCGCGTGTCTGTGGAGAGCATAGTTCAAAAATTTGATATGTACCATTCACATGACTTTCTCTACATCTCTGCAACAAATTATTCTTAAAAAGCTTATACTTCTATTTACTTCATGTTAATCAGAAAAAAATAGCAGAAATAGTCTTATTTATTGTTTCCTTGTAGTCAAAAGCTGGTTGCTATGGCCCTGAAGTTCCTTTGTTTGTATGGACAGCAGTTGACAAATTCCTGTATGAGAAAAGCATAATTTTTTTCAAAGCAGAAACCAAAACCAAGGAATGTCTCAAAAACGATGAACTCCACGAAAAAAAAAAATATATATATATATAACATAGACTATGTGTTTTAACGTGCTCTACATTTTTCGTGCAGTAAGGTTTTGTCCATCTCTTATGGTTTACCACTTATTTAAAAGTCCGTAAAATTCGTCCAGAGGCTATTCCCAGAAAATTCAAGCTATACATTTTATTTGTCAGGTAAATATCTTTAATATACGAAATGTTAATCAAAATCGTTAGAGCTATTTTTGAGAAAATCAAAATTTTCAAAAAAAGTTAGATGTAAAGGGTAGTTGGGGTGGGGGGATTTTTCTTAAAATCTTCGTGCCGCATCCCTGGAAGAAAGTTTGGTGTTTTACCAACTTTTCGTTTTTGAGTTATCTTGTTCACAGACACATGGACACAAGGACACGCACACACACACACACACGGACTTTTTTCCGAAAATGTTTTTTTTAGATAAAGGGGACCCTTAAAACATATATTTCCGGTGAAATCTCAGTATCGAATTTTTGGTGGAGTGCAATACTTTCTCTATACACTATGTACATGGTGCGTATAGAGAAAGTAAAAATGAAATAACTAAAAATATTTCGGAAACCTAAGCTCAAAATTTAACTAAAAAAAAGTATTTGCCATAAATTATGTGTTTTAATGGATGTGTTGTGTATACTAATATTTTCTTTATTTCTTGTAGTTTACCAATTATGCAAAATTTATCCAAAAGGACTTCAAATGCAATGCTCAGAAGATCGTGTTGTGCATTTCATTTAACAAACAAGTTTATACAATTTATAATATTTTAATACAAAGCGTTAGAGCCATTATTGAAAAAATTAAATTTCCGATACATCCATGTAAAGGGTAGTTTAGGTTGGGGAATTTCCTTGAAAATCTTCTTACCATATCTTTGGAAAATGCTGAACTTAAATTCAGGTTATTTTTTATAATCAGTGGACCTCAAAACATATACTTCCTGAGAAGTCACGGTATCGATTTTTTGGGTGGAATACCAAGGTATCTTCTCTACGTACTATGTATAATGTATAGAACAGTGGAAAGAAGAGGTCTCGTGAATCCAAAAGATTGGGTTTTTATGTTCTCTACTTCATACCAGAGTAATAGATAGAGAAGGTATTGCATTCCTCACACAAATTGGGTAGCGAAATTTTACTGAGAATAAACTCTGCAGTCCTCTTCATTCTGAATGACATTTGCCTGCCCAACTGGTAAAGCTAAGGGATAGAAAAAACTTGCTACACAAAAATTGTAGACCTCGAGCAAACACACAATTTATGTCAAATACATCTGTTATGGAGCTAACCATTTGTCTGTTTTAGATTTAAATTTACAAATACTCATAGTTTTCTCAAACTCTAGCTTAGTCGTTGCCCTAATTAAGAAAAAAATCTAATATTTCCATTCACATGACTTTCTCTACATCTGTGCAGCAAATTATTGTTAAAAAGCTTATGCTTCTCTTTACTTCATACTAATGGAGAAACAATTTGCAGAAATAGTTGTATTCCTTCCTTGTAAGTAGAAACGAAATAATGGAGTACAGAAGGTTAAAGTAATATTCAAAAGCTGGTTGCTATGTGCCTGAAGTTCCTCTAAGAAAAAAATGTATATGACATACATTGTCTGTTTTAACGTGATCTACATTTTACGGTTTACCACTTAAGCAAAATTCAGCAAAATTCATTCAGAATAAACAGATCTTTAGAGGTTATTCCCATAAAATTCAAGATATTTTATTTGACATCTTTAATATACGGTATTTTAATCAAAATCGTTAGAGCCATTTTTGAGAAAATCAAAATGATCGAAAGAAGTTCCATATGAAGGGTAGTTGGGGGTTCTCAAAATCTTCTTGTCGCATCCCTGGAAGATACTAAACTTAAATACCAAGTTTGGTATTTTACCGACTCTTCGTTTCTGAGTTATCGTGTTCACAGACACACGGACATTTTTCTGAAAATGTTTTTTTCGATACAGGAGATCCTAAAACATATATTTCCGGTTAAATCTCGGCATGAAATTTTTGGGTGGGGTGCAACATCTCTATATACTATGTACATAGTATGTATAGAGAAAGTAAAAATACCTTATATTAATAATATCACATAGTGTCATGCTTTTGAAAGATTCGACTATTGCTTTAGTTTATTGTATTTCTTGTTGTACAAGGAAATAATATGCAATAAAGCCATTTCTGTTAATTTTATAATCGTAAATTAAACAGAAGAAGAAGCTTTTGCAAGTATTTTGTAAAGAAATGCCTGTGAATGTAGCACATCAGAGTTTTTTTACTTCTATAAGCTGCAAAGTTTCAAAATACATCTCGGAAGCTAGCGTAAATTATCACCAAAGAGATTACAACTTGCTAACAGTTTCAGAAATTATAGTGAAATACACACTGAAATGAAACCACTTTACTTTATTAAGTTCACAGGATTCAGTTACCATGGTGTCTCTGCCCTTGGGTATGACTACTAAAGAGAAAGAGAAAAGCTGAAGTTAAACAGAAGCTGAGATCTGTTTCTACCTCTCGGTTTGTTTCTGTGCCACATCGTCCTCTTTTCTTGCTCGGTAATTCCGAATTCGAAGCACGGGCGACATTTAGTTGAATCTGCGTGACTATTTTACCACACACAGGAGAAGATTAGGGTTCTCCATCACAAACTCAATTTATTCCTGGCTCTTTCCCTGCTGTAGAATTTACCTTTTATCCTTTCTCTTTACAATGACAGGGCAAAGTGAAAAGTCTGGTAGAAATGCCGTAACCCTCTTTTGTAGCTAAGACCCTTAATGCTTGCGAGGTTACTCCACAATCTTGAATAAATAAGGTATGTTCCTCATAATTCCTCTTTTGTCACCGCCTCATTAATTGATATGAGCAATTCTGCAAAGAAAATCTCATGTGCTCCATTCACATGACTTTCTCTACATCTCTGCAACAAATTATATTTAAAAAGCGTATGCTTCGATTTACTTCATGCTAATCGAGAAAAATAGCAGAAATAGTCTTATTACTTGCTTACTTAGAAGCGAAATAAGGGAGTACCATCTGGTTGCTATGTGACAAAAGTTCCTTTGTTTGTATAGACACGAGTTGACAAATTCCTGTATGACAATAGTATAAGTTTTTCAAAGCTGAAACCAAAGACAAGGAATGTCTAAAAAACGATCAACTCCACGAAAAAAGTATATAGCATAAATTGTGTGATAACTTTTTGTCTATCTTACGGTTTAGCAGTTATGCAAAATTCCGTAAAATTCATCTAGAATAAAGTAGTCTTCAGATGCTATTCCCAGAAAATTCAAGATATACTTTCTATTTGTCAGGTAAATGTCTTTAATATACGACATTTTAATCAAAATCGTTAGAGCCATTTTTGAGAAAATCAAAATTTTCGAAAAAAGTTCCATATAAAGGGTAGTTGGGGTTGGCGGATTTTCTTGAAATTTTCGTGTCGCATCCTTGGTGGATACCAAACCCAAAAACCAAGTTTGGTTTTTTTGAGCTATGCTCAAAATACTATATGCATAGTACGTATAGAGAAAGTAAAAATCCACTACAATTTTGTTCTTTTGCAGGCAGTTTTAAGGATAAAGGTGAAGTTATGAACTATAATATGTATTATTTTAATTTAATTATAAGGTATAATAAGGCTTTGGACAGGATTAGGGTTAGATGCACTCTGATTAGAAAGTAGTTTTGCATATACAGGGCTTCATTGGAACCGCCCCCTCCCCAAGTTATTTTCTCTAAGCAAGCTCTTCAGTAATTGTCAGCCTGTGTTGAAGATAGGTAGTCTAATAAAAGACATTTTGTTTTTGATGCATTTGGAATATACGTTTATATACCATTGAGTCGTGTTGTCGTGTAAATCATACATCAAGTTGATTATTTCATCTAGCACAGCAACTTCATTATTTTGTTCGTGATATTTATGTTTTTACTTTCTCTACACATACTATGTAGGTACATAGTGTATAGAGAAGGTATTGTATTGCAACCAAAAATTCAATACCGAGATTTCACCGGAAATACATGTTTCCGGTCCCCCGGAATCCAAAAAAAAGAAACATTTTTGGAAAAAGGTCCGTGTGTGTGCGTGTGAGTCTGTGTGTGTGGTGTGTGTCTGTGAGTCCGTGGACAGCATAGCTCAAAAACGAAAAGACCATTAAATACCAAATTTGGTGTCTTCCAACTTTTTTCGAAAATTTTGATTTTTTAAAAAATGGCTCTAACGATTTTGATTAAAATATCGTATATTAAAGATATTTACCTGACAAATAATATGTATATCTTGAATGTTCTGGGAATAGCTTCTGAAGACTACTTTATTCTGGATGAATTTTACGAAATGTTGCATAACTGGACAAAAACTTACCACACAAAAAATGTAGAGCACATTAAAACACACAATTTATGTTATATGAATTTTTTTTCGAGGGGTTGATCCTTTTTGAGATATTCCTTGTTTTTTGGTTTCAGCTTTGACAAACTTGTACTTTTCTCATATAGGAATTTGTCAACTCCTGTCCATACAAACAAAGGAATTTCACTCACCTAGCAACCAGCTTTTGACTTCACTTTCACCTATGATACTCCCTTATTTCGCTTCTACTTACAGGGAAGCAAGTAATAAGACTATTTCTGCTAACTTTTTCTCGATTAGCTTGAAGTAAATAGAAGAATAAGCTTTGTTACACAGAAGTAGAGAATGTCATGTGAAACACATCAGATTTTTAATAAACGTTTCTGTATACTACACTTCTATTTGAATTGTTTATTTAATCAATGATGGTTCTAAGCCTACATTAAAAAATCTGATGTGTTCCATTAATATGACTTTCTCTGTATCTCAACAAATTATTTTTAAGAAGCTTATGCTTCTATTTACTTCCTGCTAATCGAGAAAAAATTAGCAGAAATAGTCTTATTTCTTTAATTCCATGTAAGTAGAAGCAAAATAAGGGAGTACCATAGGTTAAAGTGATAGTCAAAAGCTGGTTGCCCTGTGACTGGAATTCCTTTGTTTCTATGGACACGAGTTCACAAAGTCCTGTATGAAAAAATTATGTTTTTATAGCTTAAACCAAAAACAAGGAATATCTCAAAAACAATCAACTCCACGAAAGAAATGTATACAACATAAATTGTGTGTTTTAATGTGCTCTACATTTTTTGTGTGGTAAATTTTTGTCTCTCTCTTACGGTTTAGCACTTATGCAAAATTCCGTAAAATTCACTCAGAACAAAGTAGTCTTCAGAGGCTATTCCTAGAAAATTCAAAATATACATTTTATTTGTCAGGCAAATATCTTTAATATACGATATTTTAATCAAAACCGTTAAGAGCCATTTTTCAGAAAATACAAATTTTCGAAAAGTGTAGTTTGGAGTGGGGGAATTTTTCTCAAAATCTTCGTGTCGCATCCCCGGATGATACTAAACCTAAATATCAAGTTTGGTATTTTACCGACTTTTTGTTTTTGATTTATCGTGTTCACAGACACACTGACACACGGACACACACACACACGGACCTTTTTCTGAAAGTACTTTTTTTGGATTCAGGGGACCCTAAAACACATATTTCCGGTGAAATCTCGGTATCGAATTTTTTGTTGGAGTGCAATACATTCTGTATACACTATGTACATAGTGCGTATAGAGAAAGTAAAAACCATTGAACTTTAATGATATTGAAGTTATGAGTATTCAGAGTTTTCGGATGTTGAGTTTGATTTCTATATAATGCCACAAAATTAACTAGATCTTTGCATATATTTATATTTACATACTTATACGGAGATTATAAAGTGTAATGGGCTAAATTGAAATTCGTTTTGGAAAAGATCCTGGACTATGGCAGTAGTACAAACAGTTGTATATAAACTGCCCATGGGACTCCTGCCTCTTCCCTCTCCTCTCGGTTGTACACAACGTTTCAGCATGCTGGAAGTTTTAATGCAATTTAATGACATTTTCCTCTAAATTAATGTATGCAGAACATGTATAAACCACTATCTATACAGACTCTGTCTAGCATTTCAGTCTAAAATCCCCAGAGATCGCCGTTTTCTTAGGCCAAGATTATTTACCATTTCCCCTAACGCCTGCAATCGTCATTGACAGTTGGTTTCATCACCAACGATAATTTGTCATGTTATTTTAAATCCAGATATACGTTTTACCCTTATAGGTTGCAAATCCAGATGAAGAAATCGTAATATTGGTTTATGTGTATTATCCAAACCAGAAATTCTAATACATAATAAGTGAGAAAGCTATCCGCAACTTCGATTTTGCGTGTTGAAATTCAAACCGCTTGTATTGAAGCATAGGCAAGCGGTTTTGCTTTCCAATCTTTGAAAACCGGATATCAACAATATGAATAAAAAAACTCTGATGTGTTCCATTCACATGCCTTTCTCTACATTTCTTCATTCAATAATTGTTAAAAACTATTCCTTACTCCATGCTAATCCAGAAAAAATTAACAGAAAGGTTCTTACTACTTGTTTCCTTATAAGTAAAAGCTAAATAAGGGAGTACCAGAGGTTAAAGTGATAGTCAAATACTGGTTGCTATGTGACTGTAGTTACTTTGTTTGCATGGGCAGGAGTTGACGAATTCATCTATGATAAAAATATACGTTTTCTTAAAGGTGAAACCAAAAACAATGAATAACACAAAAACAATCGATTTCACGAAAAAATTGCATATTACATAAATTACGTGATATTACGTGCTCTACATTTTTTGTGAGGTATGTTTTTGTCCATCTCATACGGTTTAGCAATTATGCAAACTTCTGTAAAATTCATCCAGAATAAAGTAGTCTTCTGAGGCTATTCACAGAAAATTCAAAATATACATTTTATTTGTCAGGTAAATATATTTAATATACGAAATTTTAATCAAAATTGTTAGAGCTATTTTTGAAAAAATCAACATTTTCGAAAATAGCTCCATGTAAAAGGTAGTTGGGTGTGGGGGGATTTTTCTCTAAATCTTCTTATCGCTTCCCTGGAAGATACTAAACTTAAATACCAAGTTTGATATTTTACCGAGTTTTCGTTTTTGAGTTATCGTGTTCACAGACTCACGGACACACACACACACACCCACTCACCCCCCCCCCACACACACAGAAAATGGTTTTTTTTTGGACACAGGACACATATTTCCGGTGGAATCTCGGTATCGATTTTTTGGGTGGAGTGCAATACCTTCTCTATGCAGTATGTGCATATAGTACATGTAGAGAAAGTAAAAATTATATACAGACCGTTAGGTTATAATCGCAGATATTTCTATAAGTAAAGAGGACGGTAAAATGGATAAATTACATTGCTTTGTTTGTCTTATAATTTTATTTTAGTTGTTTAGAGTATTGTGCTTTCAGGTACGTCAGTTTGTACCTGCAAGTAAGCGTGGCAAACATAAGCCATAGTCTGATTCTACCTATCCAACTCCTATCCTACACACGGTTTCTGTGAAAAAAAAAAACAAACAGTTAAAACTATTACAATTGTCCATAATAGTTGACTATAGTATGAATCCTGAGACTTATAGCATTGTAAGTAGCCGTTGGGGTTGTCATCTCAAAATAATTTGAGATCATTTTGTGTGGTTTACCGGGAAACATGAGACTCAGTTGAGATATTAAATGCCTGGTATGTTGCCATGGTAGCTCAGTGGTAGAGCAACCTAGTAGAGACCGGAATATCCGTGGTTCAAATCCCGGCTATGGCATTGAATTTTTCAGTCTGACTCTACCTACCCAACTCCTGTCCTACACACGGCTTCTCTGAGAAAACAATTAAAACTATCTTAAGCCATACGTGTCCATTTTACCCGGTAAAAAAGACGTAACGGTAGAGTGGGCAGACCTCGCTGTAACGAATGTTGTATTGGAGCCCAGTTCAAGTACTTTCGAAGACCATTGATCCCACACTACCAGCAGGTCACATATTGAGGTTGGAAGCAAGACGAATAGTATATACTCACAGGCTTGGCCATTTTGCGGCACAATTAAGACCATGCAAAAAAAACATCAGTAAAGTATGTGATTGGTTTGTAAGGACATCATTTGACGAAATGAAGAAACAAAAAACTTAAGTGAATGCATAATAAGGTATAATTTATCCAAATACTTTATATATATGTATATATACGTCTAAAACCTAGCATATATTAACAATTTAAACTAAACCGAAAGCGAGTGCACATAACGATGGACAGTTGTTCCAGGACAAAGCCCTCCTTAGGATCTTAGATGCTATAAGTAGCATAAAAATGGAACAAGTTACTAAGGATACAGTACTCCACATAATAAACGCGTTATGCTGGATCAGTTGAAGGCAACACTTTGTAGGAGCACATACCACATGCTCACAAGATATATAAAAAGAGAAAATGTACATAATATTAACTTATAGAAAACAAGGTAAAATAATTGTAAATATTCAGGAGTAGAAATATGCATAAATGCAAGTTGTTAACTTAGGTAATTAAAGTGAGGCGAGGTAGCGGAATTCCAGGTTACAGTTCACTAACCACCACTTGCTGATGAACACAGGGTTTAGGCTAAAGGATGCATGATATAAAAGAACATACATATAAAGAAGTACGACATGAATAGTGACTTGTCTTCCAAGTAGCAAAGGGAGTTGGAAAAACAGACAAGGCAAGCTTAATGTTAAAGTGAGAAGAAACCACTGAGTATTTCCAAACGCGTCATGCGCACGCTATGACGTCAAAACTTGGCACAATTTATTCTCACAACTTTTGAGGTGATGCTAACTAAAAACCAATAAGAGATGCTGTTACATTTTATGGCGCGAAGGTTAGCGTCACCCAGGATTGGTATTTAAGGCAAGGCAGGTCTTTTATGTGGTTACTCTCACTCTTTCTATATTCGTAACGCTTGAGCTTGTGTTCACGTTGAGTTCCCGTGGTGGGGGAGCGATGTGCAGATGGTTATATTAGGCTCCTCATTAATAATTAAGAGGTGGAATGGTATTTATCATAACACATTTGTAAGGAACAAGCTAGCCGCCCGTTTAAATCCATGATACAAATAAATTCATGTCGTAAGGGAACATGCAGTGTTTTTAATATATTAGCCTCACCCACATACCCCTGAGATAAGTGTAATTAGGAGATTAGGAGTGTAACCTACATCAACGCCGGAGCTGAGGACTGCAGGAACCAGACGCCGATCCCGCGGCAGTGAAGTTCAGTTAGTTTAAAACAGAGTGAGAAACCTGCACAATTGCTTTCATCATGAACTATTAAATAAGAAAGGGCTAGAAGACATAATTTTCTCTGTAGAGAAGGGCTCATTAAGTAAGCTCAATTTACTACAGACCCCAGTTTTAAAGTCATAGCTGATATTACAGATATAGGTCTTTTATGGTTAACATCGGCTTCCTTACTTGCGGTTAAAACTTCGTGAAATTTATGGACCCCAAAGCTATAATACCGCCAGCTCCTCTTGGACTCATAAAGTGCAGAAGCTATAAATAATTATATTAATCCTTTTGCCTCCATATTGCCCTCTGTAGCTCTGCTATCGTTACCGCCATCTGTTGCCTCAATGTTTTTTGTATAGCTTCAAGAAAGAACAATGGAAGATATGAAAAGCATCTTTAGCGTTCGTTCAAACCGGAGAAGAGGATGGGAGAAAATACACAACTGCAACTGAGTTTTAGCAGGTCCCAAAGAAATTCTTGTTTCATGAGTATTACCACAGCTTTCATAAAGTTTAAATTTGTGACTATAAACTCGAGTCACAGATCAACGCGCTGTCATTATGTGGCAGGATACATTCGGTAAGTCATTGAAAATAGGGTGATACCAAGGGCCGGGTAATGGTGGGAATTAATTTTATTTTTAATTTTGATGTGAGCGGAGATTATTGGAGATTGACTTGTATTGCTGTCGGAGATTACTGTTAATAGCTGAAAAAGCCGTGTTTTTACTTTCTCTACACGTACTATGTACATAGTGTGTAGAGGAAATATTATACTCCACCCAAAACTTCGATACCGATATTTCTCCGGAAATTCAAATTTTGGCCCCTCCTGAATACAAAAAAAATCTGATGTGTACCATTCACATGACTTTCTCCATATCCCTGCAACAAATAATTCTTAAAAAGCTTATACTTCTATTTACTTTATGCTAATCAGAAAAAATTAGCAGAAATAGTCTTATTACTCGCATCCTTATAAGTAGAAGCGAAATAAGGGACAACTGTAGGTTAAAGTGATAGTCAAAAGCTAGTTGCTATGTCAATGAAGTTCCTTTGTTTATATGGATAGGAGTTGACAAGTTCCAGTATGAGAAAAGTATACGTTTTTCATAGCAGAAACCAAAAATAAGGAATGTCACAAAAACGACGAACTCCGCGAAAAAAATGTATATAACATAGATTGTGTGTTTTAATGTGCTCTACATTTTTTGTGTAGTAAGGTTTTGTCCATCTCTTACGGTTTAGCAGTTATTCAAAATTTAGTAAAATTCATCCAAAATAAACTACTCTTCAGAGGCTATTCCCAGAAAATTCAAGATATATATTTCATTTTTCAGGTAAATGTGTTTAATATCCGAAATTTTAATCAAATACGTTAGAGCCATTTTTGAGAAAATCAAAATTTTCGAAAAAAGTTCCATGTAAAGGGTAGTTGGGGGTGGGGGGATTTTTCTCAAAATCTTCGTGTCGCATCCCTGTAAGATACTAAACTTAAATATCAAGTTTGGTATTTTACCGACTTTTCGTTCTTGAGTTATCGTGTTCACAGACACACACACACACACACACACACACACACACACACACACACAGGAACCTTTTTGTGAAAATGCTTTTTTTTTTATATTGGGGACCCTAAAACATATATTTCCGGTAAAATCTCGGTATCGAATTTTTGGTGGAGTGCAATACTTACTCTATACACTATGTACATAGTGCGTATGGAGAAAGTAAAAAGCATTTTCAGAAAAACGCGCGCGCATGTGTGTGTGTGTGTGTGTGTGTGTGTGTGTGTGTGTGTGTGTGTGTGTGTGTGTGTGTGTGTGGAAAGCATATCTCAAAAACGAAGAGACTGTTAAATACCAAGCTTGGTATTTTAAGTTTGGTATCTTCCAAGGATGTGTCACGATTTCCAAGAAAACCCCCGAATCTCAAACTACCCTTTATATGGAAAAAAAATTGAAAATGTTCATTTTCTCAAAAATGGCTCCATGATTTTTTATTTAAAATATTTACATACAAATAAAATGTATAACTTGAATTTTGTACTGATAGTCTCTAAAGACCTCTTTATTCTGGATAGCTTTTATTGAATTTTGCATAACTGGTAAACCGTAAGAAATAGAAACCTACTGCACTAGAGATGTAGATCATGATAAAACACACAATATATATCATACACATTTTTTTCGTATTGTTGATCGTTTGTGAGATATTCCTTGTTTTTGGATTCAGCTTTAAAAAACTTATATTTTTTTCATACAGGAATTTGTCAACACCTGTCCATAAAAAAAAAAGGAACTTCAGTCGCATAGCTACCAGCTTTTGACTATACTTTAACCTATGGTACTCCCTTGTTTCGCTTCTACTTAAAGGAAGCAAGTAATAAGACTATTTCTGCAAGTTTTTTCTCGATTAGCATGAAGCAAATAGAGCATAAGCTTTTTAACAATACTTTGTTGCAGAGATGTAGAGAAAGTCATATTATTCCAATATTATACAGATAATTTTCGATTCCAGGAATGCCATTACCAGGCTCTTTGAAAATTGTAAAAGTGTATTATGGAATTAAAAAGAAAGCATGACTAGTTGCACTGCTGTAATGAAGCATATTGCGAGCTAATATTATCTTTAGTACAATTTACCAATAAGTGTGAAACATTTCAGATGCAATTGTGGATTATAATAAGTTTTCTTTTTTCTAAATAAGATGGTTGCAGATATTTCTTTTAAATTTCTAATGAGGACAATCGCGTTCTCTCTTCTTGCTCCGGTAAATGGACGGTAGAATTATATAACTACAAATCAAATTCAACATCAATACATATTAATATTCATAACTTCAATATCATTGGTATCCAGTAGTTTTTAAGTTACTGTAAGTTTTAGAAGTTTGGTCATTTAAATAATGAATACGAATGGAAGGTAAAACAATAAAGATTAAAACTTCCATTAAAATACACAATTTGTGTCATGATTTATTACTTTCTCTACACTACTACGTACATAGTGTATAGAGAAAGTATTGCATTCCACCAAAAATTCGATACCGAGATTTCACCGGAAATATATGTTTTAGGGTCCCCAATATCAAAAAAAAGCATTTTCACAAAAAGGTTCGCGCGCGCGTGTATGTGTGTGTGTGTGTGTGTGTGTGTGTGTGTGTGTCCGTGTGTCTGTGGACATGTTAACTCAAAAACGAAAAGTCGGTAAAATACCAAACATGGTATTTAAGTTTAGTATCTTCCAGGGATGCGACACAAAGATTTGGAGAAAAATCCCCCCACCCCCAACTACCCTTTACATGGAACTTTTTTCGAAAATTTTGATTTTCTCAAAAATGGCTCTAACGATTTTGATTAAAATTTCGGATATTAAACATATTTACCTGACAAATGAAATGTATATCTTGAATTTTCTGAGAATAGCCTCTGAAGAGTAGTTTATTCTGGATGAATTTTACTAAATTTTCAATAACTGCTAAACCGTAAGAGATGGACAAAAACGTACTACACAAAAAATGTAGAGCACATTAAAACACACAATTTATGTTGTATACATTTTTTTCGCGGAGTTCGTCGTTTTTGTGACATTCCTTATTTTTGGTTTCTGCTATGAAAAACGTATACTTTTCTCATACTGGAACTTGTCAACTCCTATCCATATTAACAAAGGAACTTCATTGACATAGCAACCAGCTTTTGTCTATCACTTTAACCTACGGTTGTCCTTTATTTCGCTTCTACTTACAAGGATGCGAGAAATAAGACTTTTTCTGCTAATTTTTTTATCTGATTAGCATAAAGTAAATAGAATTATAAGCTTTTTAAGAATTATTTGTTGCAGGGATATGGAGAAAGTCATGTGAATGGTACACATCAGATTTTTACGATTGGGTTCGTTGTGGTCGTGCCTCGGCTAGCTGTTTGAAGATTATTAAATTTAATTGTTTTATTTGTACCGCAAAAGCTTTATCCAAAGGGTGTGAAGCGAAGGGATAGCCAATCTACTGAAGTTGTAATGCAAGATTTCTTTTCAAAATAATTTATTTCACTTTAGGTTGATGCGAACGCAAAATGGCATCCATATATAGGTTTTCTTTAGCAGTTCTTGAATTTGATATACTTTTGGAAACTCGGGTTATTTTTACTTTCTCTAGCCCCATATATACAATGTACATAGGGATAGAGAAGTATTGTGTTCCATCCAAAAATTCAATGTCGAGATTTCACCAGAAATATTGGTTTTGGGGTCCCCTGAGTCCCAAAAAATTTTTTTTTTAAAAAAAAGATCCGTGCGCGCTCGCGCGCGCGTGTGTGTGTGTGTGTGTGTGTAGACAGCATAACCCCAAAACGAAAAAACCGTTAAATACTAAACTTGGTATTTAGGTTTAATATCTTCCAAGGATGCGACACGAACATTTTCAAAAAAAATCCCCCCACCGCAAACTATCCTTTACATGGAAAACATTTCGAAAATTTTGATTTTCTTAAAAATGTCTCTAACGATTTTGATTAAAATCCCGTATATTAAAACTACTTATATCCGAAATAAAATGTATATTTCGAATTTTCTGTGAATACCCTCTGAAGACCTCTTTATTCTGAATGAATTTTGCCTAATTTTGCTTAACTCCACACCGTAAGAGATAGACAAAAACTCACTACACAAAAAATATACATCACGGCAAAACACACAATTTATGTCCTTTACGTTTTTGTTGCGGAGGTAACCGTTTCCGAGATATTCCTTGTTATTGGTTTCAGTTGTGAAGTACTTAAACTTTTTTCAGACAGGAAGTGTCCATTTTCTTTTGTTCCACTCCTGGCCAAGCGAAGAAGCGTTTTTCAATGACAATCGCATAACGACAGCTTTTGAAACATTTGACTATCACTTTAGGCTAATGCATTACTTTTGTTCCCTTTTACTTATAAGAAGTAAGTAATAAGAGCATTCAGCCAGTGTTTATTTTGATTGGCGTTGTATAGAAAGAAGAATATTCTTTTGTAGGGCAGCTAGAGAATGTAATGTGTGTCTAACACAAGAGTTTTTTTTTGCCTCTCCCTTATTTAAGTTGAGATGGAAAAGTAAAAGGGGAAAAAATTGAAACCAGGGTTTTGTATTTTATAAAGCTTCCTGGCGCCTGTCAGACTATGGTGCTGTGGAGGTTACCGCCTAACTGATCAATAACAATGTCATCACTACGTGAGTGAAGCTGAAGGAGACATAATGTGGTCCATGGCATCCTGTAATACACATAGTGGTACATCACTAATTTTATTCGCACAATTTGTGTGTCCAGTAGCAAAACAAAGACTCCCATTTAGTTTACAAAGGGCGACACATATTGCAGCTTGAAGAGCAAACGCTGAAAGACCGTCCACTGCAAATCAAAAGCCAATTTTCAGTTGATTAGGTGGATTGTTGTTTGAATAATCAAAGGCAAACTACCTCGAAAAGGTCAATGGATAACTAGCAGAGTTAACTAGTGCTGTTCAGAGACTAACTTCATCGTATCCCTCCCTCTATATTCATTCAATAGCCATTCAGCCCAATGCCAATTTAAATTTCACTGTGGAGTTTGGTGCTTTACAAGAAAAGCTTCACACATAATTACCAAGTTTGCAAGACCAACTTATTCCCCTGAACTTCCTTGCGGACTTTCTTAAATGAGTATTTGCTGGTTCTTGAGGCTTACGCCAACCGCCACTGTTCTTGTTAGTTTAAAATTCTCTGAAAGTAAATATTGTGATATATAGAGAAATAGCTGGATATCAGTGTGTATATATACACACATGTGTTTAAAAATAGCACACATTTGGGAATAGACAGCGAAGGAACAACGGTTGCCATACGCCACGTAAACAACCTCAGAACATGTTATACGAAACACACAACAAAACCCACATGCTACGTTTTCCATTATTAACGTGACCTGTGCCGCGCCGGCGTGTCTATCAAACCACCCCTAAGCCTCGCGACTGGGACCTCGCTACCAACTGTCATCTCTCTTGGAGTGGGCCAGGCACGTGCTATTTGGTTATGTACGACTGCCTAATCCATGGTGATTTTATGGCAGTTTTTGTATGTGCCGAATTTAGAGCTGAATATTATATTCACGTACGGTATGACCAACAAGATTTAGAGACATTGTTTGGGTGACCGTTACAGCATAGCTTCGGTTATAGAAAAACAGCATTTTGATTGGCTGGTTTAAGCCACGTTGTAGGGCGGGGGAAGTTTTTAAAGCTGTTGGTTTTAGCCTCGTTTCGGGTTTCCCCCCGATACAAAGACAGCTCCAGGCCATAGGCAGATGGAGTGAACAGTGGCGGATGTCCATCAGCCCGCTGATGAGTTCCGCTCTCCTGCTGGCTAAAGTCCGCAGGCCTTAGAGGTCCTTGAGGTTGCGGCAGCGGCGGATCTCTTGGGTCCGGACCGCCAAATACCTCGGAGTCCTTCTCGACCGCGGTCTTACATTCACTCCACATGTCAGGGAGAAGGTCAGAATGGGACACGCTGCCCTTCGGCAGTTGTTTCCCATCTTCCGTTCCACCATGCCCTCACACCTAAAACTACGGCTGTATCGCCCGGTCACCCCGCCCCTGATGCTGTACGGCTGCGAGGTCTGGGGTTCGGTGGCTCGTTCCACCATCCGCAGGCTGCAGACCGTGCAGAACAGGGCATTGAGGATGATATATGGCACAGACCGTAGATTTCCGTCCCACATTCTCCATTCCCACTCCGGAATCCCCTACATAGTGGACGTTGTGCGAGAAAGAGCTCGCACAATATACACTAAACTTGCTCCTCACCCAAATCCTCTGGTAAACACTCTCGGTCTCTACGACCACACGCTGCCTAGGAGACGCGTAAGCTACCGAACTTCCCAAGGACGCCTTGGGATGGTAGTTTTCGGCCGTTTCTCCCTTCAGTACAAACTTTCCCGCCAAGTTAAGCAGCATTGGGCCCGGTCACAACTCGATTGGGTGACCACCAAGTTGTTCTCCGACCAGCTGCACAATTGGTCTTCCCCCACACCCTACCTCCATCCTTTCAGTTCTCCCCGCCAGCTGGCACTGCTTTCCTTGACAGCCCGCAAGCGGCTGGCCAAGTTAAGCAGCATCGGGCCTGGTCCCTTCCTGGGTGAGTGACCACACCGGGAGGTAAACCAAATCACGCCGGCAGCTCAAAGGGAAACACCTAGCCCCCAGCATAATTACACAGACATACACGCTTGCAACTGACTACATCTACTATATCGCAAGGGTAAATCCGCAAGAAAAGTGGATAGGTACCGTGGCGATTTGCCCCCGCCCGAGTATACTCGGGCGAATAGTTCCTGCTCCTGGCTCCTCGTTTCGGGAGTCAGTAGCTAGCCATGAAATTGTAAGGATATATATAGCTCTCGGCCTTGGAATGCGTGGACGCCATCAAGGATGTGTAGAGCGGCCCAACAACGCAGATAAAGAAATGTGTAATAAAGGTATTAATGCTATTATTGTGCTATTGATTAAATACATTTGTATAAAGTGAAACCAGTGTTTATTTTAGCCTGGTCCTCTCATGCCTTAGTTATTCAGTTGCCCATCTGAGCGCGTCCCCCGTCTTGGGTAAAGACCTGTAAATGTTTAAATATTAAGTGGCTTTTGACAATATTTTAATTCTTCAGTCATCAGGTTTTAAACCCCTAACCATTCATTTCCAAGTTATAGCTAACTGATCCATCAATCCTTTGAATACGTTTGGAAGCTGACAAAGTGGTCCACTTAGGGATGGGGGGGGGTTTAAGTGACTACTTCCAGTGTAGTGTGTGATTAATGTGTAGTTTCACCTTCTGCAAACCTGAACTTTCTACCATACCTTTGCCTAATTCTAACTAATTTATTGGTCAACTGCTTACGCCATACCAAAAAAATCTAACTGTAATTAGCTGATACTTTCAGTCTAGTCATAACCCTATGACATCTAATATATTCCTGTTCTACATAAACAAATTGATGGAAAGGATTAGATTTTTTTAAGAGCAGCACTACAACTGTGATTCGCGCCATAGCCAAAAGATAGTGAAACACTCCTAATGCGCTAGTATATTTTGCTCTCCGAATACCTCAATAGTTTTAATTTGATGAAGCATTTGACGACTACGGTGTATTCTTGTTATTTAATAATAATAATAATAATAATAATAATAATAATAATAATAATAATAATAATAATAATAATAATAATAATAATAATAATAATAATAATAATAATAATAATAATAGGATGCCATAGCCGCGATTTTAACCACAGAATTCCTGGCTTTGTCCGTTTGGTCTAACCACTCAGTACATTTACATAATCCGACACGATATTAAATTCCGCAAACGACTCATTTTTACTTTATCTACAGGTACTATGTACATAGTGTATAGAGAAGGTATTGCACTCCACCCAAAAATTCGATTTCACCGGAAATATATGTTTTTGTGTCCAAAAAAGTATTTTCAGAAAAAGCATTTTGAGAAAAATCCCCCCAAGCCAAACTACCCTTTACATGGAAAAATTCTCGAAAATTTTCATTTTATTAAAAATGGCTCTAACGATTTTGATTAAAATATCGTAGATATATTAAAGATATTTACATGAGACATAAAATGTAAATCTGAATTTTCTGGCAATAGCTTCTGAAGACATCTTTATTATGAATGAATTTGCAGAATTTTGCGTAACTGGTAAACGTAAGAGATAGACAAAAATGTACTGCACAAAACATGTAGAGCTCATTAAAACACACAATTTGTGTATATACTGTTTTTTCGTGTAATTGACATTCCATAGATACTCCTTGTTATTAGTTTTACCTTTAAAAAACTTATACTTTCTTATACAGGAATTTGTCAACTCCTGTCCATACAAACAAAGGAACTTCAGTCACATAGCAACCAGCTTTTAAAACATTTGACTATCGATTTAGCTTATGGTACTCCCTTTCATACTTTCTACAAGGAACCAAGATATAAGATAATTTCTGCTGGTTACCTCGATTATAATGAAATATAATAGGAGAATAAGCTTTTTAACAATATTTTGTTACAGAGATGTAGAGAAAGTCATGTGACTGTAATGTTATTTTTTTATTGTTTCATTTATGTAGCCCCCTTTAGCATCTTTGGTCATATCGGGGGCTTTGCACTTGAAACAACTCGTTGTCTGTAGGTTCTTTTATGTTGGGTTTAAATCATTTTATTTTCCTCAATCACACACATTCACTCTCTAATACATACTTCCAGACTCTGTGGGGGATAGGGAATAATTCTGGCTAAAGAAAAACTCTCCGCCCCAGTCGGGAATCGAATCCTGGACCTCCGGGTGAGAAGTCAGCTCGCTGACCACTCGACCACGGCAGTTTGTCTTGGTACTGTTCTTTCATTCATACGATATATAGGGTGATGTTGAACGGTAGAAACAGAGTGAAAAATCCAATGTAATGGCAAAGGTTTCACCACGGATCTTCTTCGCCTTTCCGTGACGCAGGTCTACCAACTGATTCACCAAGACAAAATGACGGTACCTTATAATGGTTAACCATGATACCAGCGACTTATAAAATACTAATGAAGTGAATTTAAAAATAATTGTGTTTCCATCACATTGCTATATTGATTAATTACCAAACCTGTATAATATAAAGTTCAGAAGCTAGGACGATGCGTCACCTTCAGGAAAGTTCCTTTACGTGAGCCACTAAAATACTACACGCACTAAAATAAAATAAAATAAAATCTGTAATACAACATGCTGGCATCTTGTTCCCTATACCAGGACGTATATTTCAAACTTTATAATTTATTTCCCACTTTTAAATTATTGATATACATCATTATTTTACAGATAATACTTATATACTAATAACTCAAAATTTAATTTAAAACAAAACAAATTAATATAGACTGAAATAAAACAAATTCCAACCATAAAACAACTTTCACTAACACTATACCATCTATTATTAATTTTTGGAAACCAGTAACCAATTAACTAGTAACCAGCTATTTACCCATAAAACTATGCTCTATATTATTAAGATAAATGAAAACTAATCCTATACTACTGGTATCCAGCAGAATATGCACTGGTAACCAGCGCAACTAAATAATTATGTTATACAATAATTTCTTTACATTATAGTAAACTATAGTAAATTGTCTTTTAGTTCCTTTGGCTAATTTCTGTTACTAATTATACCTAATCTTTTACATCATCATTACACTAAACTCGCTATATTTAACTTTTTAACACTATTTAGCACTTCACTAACACTTCCTCCTCAACGTCATCTCCCCTTGCCTCGTACTGTCCACCGCCAGAAGCCCATAATCCACCATTCCTGCTCTCATACGCCTTCTGCATCCCTCTTATCACTCTGGTCTACACCGGCTCCTTCTTCTTCGCCTCCTTCTACTATGCTCGGCTCTCCATCTTCCATTAGTCTCCAGTCTCCATTTAGAATTACTGATTTCGAATTCTATTGGATCTTCTTAATTCGTCTCTGGCTGGTGCACGGGTTAGTATTTCCATTTGTTCAATTCTCTCTTCCCAGGAAATGTTACTAATTATATTCGCTAAATTCTCTAGGTGGATATATAAATCTTCATTTCTTAATATGTCCGCTATTTTGTACCCAGTTAGTTCAGTTCGTAATTGAGTTATTTGTTCACCATATCGCGGACATTCAAACAGGACATGTTCGGGTGTATCTTGTTTGTTACAAATAGCACAATTATCGTTTAAGGTTTTATTAATCTTTTTCCTATATGTTTTGTAAGGTCCATGTCCGGTGATGTAATGGATTAGTCCTCTAGTAGGCTGAATATGTTTAAGTCTAAGTCTTTCGATGATATCAGTAAATAAATTATGTACTCTCCTTCCCGCTTCCGTTATGTCCCATTCTTGTTGCCAGCTTATTTTCAAAAACCTCTTAATTTCAGCTATATTTTCAGATCTTCTTCCAATTATTTGCGTTACCATTCCAAATTCATTCTTCTTCAACCAAAATGTTGCTCCCTTAAGTTTAATTAAAAGGTCTCTACACGTACTATGCACATAGCGTATAGAGAAGATATTGTACTCCACCGAAAAATTCGATACCGAGATTTGAAAACAAACAGATGTTTTGCGTCCCCCTTAAAATAAAAAAAAAAAGCATTTTCAGAAAAAAGTTCGTGTGTGTGTGTCTTTTTGGACAGCATAGCTCCAAAACGAAAAGACTTGGTATTTAAGTTTGGTATTTTCAAAGGATGCGACATGTAGATTTTCAAGAAATTCCCCCCACCCCCAGCTACCCTTTACATGGGACTTTTTTCGAAATTTTTATTTTCTTAAAAATGTCTGTAAAGATTTTGATTAAAATATCGCATATTAAAGATATTTACCTGACAAATAAAATGTATATTTTGAATTTTCTGGAATAGCCTCTGAAGACTACTTTATTCTGGATCAATTTTACGGAATTTTGCATAACTGCTAAACCCTAAGAGATGGACAAAGCGTACCACACAAAATATGTAGAGCACGTTAAAACACCGCATTCTAATAAAAACAAAAGGAAATTGAACTACAAGCATTACGTTATTTAATTAGGCAAAATGTTTTTTTTTGTTTTTATTTTTTGCACTTTTTGATCAATTTTCACAGATGGGTATCCTTAAACTAAATAAATAAATAACACTGGGATACACTGTTTAAAAATATGACTATCGCTGTAGTACAACGTGCAACATGCTGGTAGATAGTATAATACATATCTGTGAGAATAGTTTGCAGAAGTGTAGATAGATTCAATTCATTAGATTTTTGCCTTTAAGCACACTGATGTTCACTCCCACATTCGTACTACCAGGCCTCTGATTCCGACAGAAGAAAATTCCCGACCCCATCCTGGAATCAAACTGGATACCTCAGAACGTTGATTTTGTTTGTACGTATGTATTTATTCTCTGCAATTGAGCACTGCCCGGTGGCAGAGTTAGTTGTACAAAATAAAATTCACGTACAATAATACATTTACAGTTAAATAATGACATATAATACAACTAACATATTATATAAATGTTTTTTTTGGGGGGGGGTTGTTTTATTTACATAGCCCCTTTTAACCTAAGGTCATATCGGGGGGGGGGCTCTGTACTTGAAACAACCCGTTGTCTGTAGGTTCTTTTTTTTTTTTCTTTTTACGTTTGGTTTAAATAATTATATTTTCCTCAAGCACACACTTATTCACTTTCACATACATAGGGAATGGAACCCGGGACCTACAAGTGAGAAGTCAGGTCGCCGACCACCCGACCACGGAGGCAGTCAACTACCAGCATGTTTATAAACACTTACCATGACAGCTCAACATTAATAGTTATAGAACACTTTTTGACATCTTTAATTACTTCACAATATTTACTTTAATATCCAACATTTATTCTCTCTAAACTATTCCTAAACTTGTTTAAGGTCAGAGGACAGCCTGAAGGGCTGCTACAGGCAATTCATTCCATTCTTCAATGGTCCTATTAACCCTAGAGAGGTGGCGCAGGATATTTTCCGACCCCAGTCAGTTTTATTTCAAGATGTGAATAACGTTTTTGGATACCTGTACTCCGTCTTTCCCTTACCTTTTACTGCATTCCTTGGCCATTGTTAGAAGTCATTAGCATTGGAGTATAGGCCGCACATTCCTAGAAAATAGGCCATTTGTGAGCATCGGCCTAAAGGAGGACGGTAAATACCTCACGTCACCTCTCCCGTTGCTTATTGTACCTCTGAAATACTGGTTCTGTAGTCCTCCGAGAAGTCGTGTCTATAAAACGTACTTTTTACTTTCTCCATACGCACTATGTACATAGTGTATAGAGAAAGTATTGCACTCCACCAAAAATTCGATACCGAGATTTTACCGGAAATATATGTTTTAGGGTCCCCAATATCCAAAAAAAGCATCTTCACAAAAAGGTCCGTGTGTCCGTGTGTCTGTGAACAGGATAACTCAAAAACGAAAAGTCAGTAAAATACCAAACTTGGTATTTAAGTTTAGTATCTTCCTGGGATGCGACACGAAGATTTTGAGAAAAATCCCCCCACCCCCAACTACCCTTTACATGGAACTTTTTTCGAAAATTTTGATTTTCTCAAAAATGGCTATAACGATTTTGATTAACATTTCGGATATTAAACATATTTACCTGAAAAATGAAATGTATATCTTGAATTTTCTGGGAATAGCCTCTGAAGAGTGGTTTATTCTGGATGAATTTTACTAAATTTTGAATGACTGCTAAACCGTAAGAGATGGACAAAGACTTATTCCACAAAAAATGTAGAGCATATTAAAACACACAATTTATGTTATATACTTTTTTTTTCGTGGAGTTCGTCGTTTTTTGTGATATTCCTTATTTTTGGTTTCTGCTATGAAAAACGTATATTTTTCTCATACAGGAACTTGTCAACTCTGATCCATATAAACAAAGGAACTTCATTGACATAGCAACCAGCTTTTGTCTATCACTTTAACCTACGGTTGTCCCTTATTTCGCTCCTACTTACAAGAAAGCGAGTAATAAGACTATTTCTGCTAATTTTTTCTGATTGGCATAAAGTAAATAGAAGTATAAGCTTTTTAAGAATTATTTGTTGCAGGGATATAGAGAAAGTCATGTGAATGGTACACATCAGATTTTTTTGCAACGTAGTGTTGTTTTATATCTCATTATGAGCTACGAGGAACAACAGCCAGGTTTGTTAGCCCTGGTAAGGGAAGTGGAAGAAGAGGAAATATCAGGTGGTGAAAATAGTTAAATCGAAGATGAACTTGAAATAGAGAGTTCAATTAGTGAAAGTGAACCTAGTGCAGAAGAGCAAGAACTCAATATTCGCGCACACGCTCCCACAATATACTGACTCGCTTACCAGGTGCAAAATCTGCAGAAAAAAAAATGCCAAATCTCCTTTAGAGACCACTGTGTGATTGAGTGTAAGAGCTGTGTTTAAATTATAAGAATCGTGTTCCGTGGTGTAATGATCACCATGCTGACTTCATATACCCAAAATCACGGGCTCAAACCCGGCGGAAGACGATGGATTTGTTTGGGCGTAAAAATCCTTAAAATGGCTTACTTCGGAAGGGAAGCAAAGCCGTTGGCCCGTATCTTTGATTTACGGCACGTAAAAGAACCCAAAGCCTGATAGAGAAGCCTCTGAGCAAAATTAAGCGGTCTTTCACGCCCAGTATAGAATGGGACGCTGAGAACCACAGCAGTTAAAGAGCGTCCATAAATAAAACGCCATTTTTTTAAATTATAAAAGGGATAAAAACACGTGTTTTTACTGTTGAGATAAAAAAAAGTATTAACTGACTTATTATCATTATACCAGTGAAGTGAACACTGTATTGTGCTCAGTTCCAAGTTACTGGAATTTTAGAAAGTAACATCTATTGTAATAATTAAATTTTAATTTTTAAGCTAATCTTTGTTATGCTAATGTTAATGTTTTGATAGCAATAATTTTACAAAAATATTTATTTAGCTCGCTAAAACAACCATTTTACTCCTGGCGTGGCAGGTCACCCCGCGCCACCCTATGTAAACACATACTAGCGCCACCTTTCTGGGTTAACAAAAGAAAAATTTCCTACGTCGATTCTGTACCCTCTACCCTTAACTTTATACAAATGATCATATGCGGGTTTTCTAACCTCTTTCTAACGCCCACCCATGCATTTAAACCAGTATAAGGTTTAAATAGTGCGACTAAGCTATGTGTTTTACGCCTAACTTTTAGTGACTCCCATTTGTATTGTTGAGTACCGTCATATTGCAGTCCTCGATTAAAGCTAGGCATTGTGACGCCCCTTAGAGAGTGTTGTGGTGCGTACGTGCCTAATTAAACCTCTTCTAATTGAACATAGCTGGCACTACATACATGTAATGAATCTATGAATAAGTAAAGCGAGCTGTGACTTGATTATCTCTCTTTCTACCTCGTCCATTCAAATACTGGAGCCGTGTTAGTTCACGCAGACAAGTATTCTCCATTTTGTTATTAATAGGGCCCGGATATTTAATGCCATAAAGGTTTCTTGTGTGCTTAAAACAGATGTTCTAAATGCTCTTCTCTTGAACAAGGCATGTGTGTTTCTTAGTTTCCTGACTTGTGTTTTCTCTACTCGAACTATGTATAGAGAAGATATTGTATTACACCCAAAAACTCAATACCAAGATTTCGTAACAACTTATTATTAAAAAGCTATGCTTCTATTTAATTTATTCCTTGTAAGCAGAACGAAATAAGGGAGTACCATAGGTTAAAGTGATAGTCAAAAGCTGGTTGCTATGTGGACAGAAGTTCCTTTGTGGACAGAAGTTGACAATACCTATATGAGAGAAAAGTATAAGTTTTTCAAAGCTGAATACAAAAACAAGGAATATCTTAAAAACGATCAACTCCACGAAAAAAATATATTAAACACAAAGTGTGTGATTTAATATGCTCTACATTTTTTGTGTGATAATTTTTTGTCTATCTCTTACGGTTTAGCAGTTATGCAAACTTCCGTAAAATTCATCCAGAATCAAGTGGTCTTCAGAGGCTATTCCGCAAAAATTCAAGATATATATCTTATTTGTCAGGTATATACGACACTTTAATGAAAATCGTTAGAGCCATTTTTGAGAAAATCAACATTTTCGAAATATGTTCCATGTATTTTGGGGTTGGGGTATTTTTCTCAAAATCTTCATATCGCATCCCTGCAAGATACTAAGCTTAAATAGCAAGTTTGGTATTTTACCGACTTATCGTGTACACGGACACATACACAGGGCCCTTTTTATGAAAATGCTTTTTGTGGATACAGGGGACCCTAAAACATATATTTCCGGTGAAATCTCGGTATCGAATTTTTGGGTGGAGTGTAATACAGTCTCCATACACTATGTACATAGTATACGTGTAGAGAAAATAAAAAACAATCGATAGGTGGGTAGTAATGAAACACGATGCTAATCTGTTTTTACGAAGCACACCTATGTCACGTTAATATGCAGCTAATGCATGTGTGTGAAGTTTGTCAAGCTTATGCACCGAACTTCCTTTGTTTACTCCCAAAGCCTTTGGTGCATCCAGCACTTTGATTTCCTCTGAGGTTTACTTCATTGGTCATTCAGATTTGTGGCGTGCAAATTTATGGGCTCGGTGTGCGAAATGGTTTCATTGCGGCGCGGACAGACAGACTTATGGCTTGTGTATGCATGGCAGGGAAGAAATTAATTGGTTTTGCGTGTGTATGCCTACCCCGCGGCTAGATTCACGTCCGCGTGTATGAAGGATGTATTACTGTTTCATAATGCTCAAACCAAGTGGTTAAACCACAAATCGTATTGATGTGTTTTATAGGGGGAGCGTTTTTGAAAATCAAATAACAGTCCCAGGGCGTTAACACGTAGTAAACCAAATAAAAAGCGATACATGTTCAAACGAAAACCACAGAGGTGATATGTTGCAGAGCTAAATAAACAAAGGTAAAAGCCACATGATGGACAGACTTTGCAGTCGCAACCGCTAAAACAACATTTATATGCCAAAAGGAATACATTCTCTTTTTATGTAGTGAGCCAATTCCAGCAATCTAAATTATACGTTGACAAATCCAATATTAATACTGACTGCATTGCTTAATTGAAGGGTTTTGTGTTTAAATACCCCCGTGTTACATTCACATTCCTTACATTATCGTTTATGTTTCTATGTTAACCGTGATTAAGCATTTGCAGAAATAATTTCATTTTTTAATTTCTCTAGCACGTTTGTACAATGAATGTGTGTGCGTGTGTTTATGTCTGTGGATAGCGTAACTCAGAAACGAAATATAGGTTAAATATCAAACTTGGTATTTAAGTTTCGTGTCTTCCAGGGATGCGACACGAAGCTTTTCAAAAAAATCCCCCCACCCCCAACTACCCTTTACATGGAACATTTTTCGTAAATTTTGATTTTCTCAAAAATGACTAACGATTTTGAATAAAGTATCGCATATTAAAGATATTTATTTACCTCACTAATAAAATGTATATCTTGAATTTTCTGGTAATAGCCCCTGAAGACTATTTTGGATGAATTTTACGCAATTTTGCTAAACCGTAAGAGATTGCCAAAATCTTACAACACAAAAAATGTACGAGCAAGTCAAAACATATAATTTATGTTATACACGTTTTTTTCGTGGAATTTATCGTTTTTGAGATAGTCCTTGTTATTAGTTTCAGCTTTGAAAAAACTTAACACTGTTCTGATACAGGAATTTGTCAACTCTTGTCCATACAAACAAAGGAACATGGGAACCACAGACTAGGCATGGGGAGAGCCATGTTTGACTATATCGGTATCACTCTTCCCCGCCGTTATTCAAACTTTTCTCTCTCCATGTACTGGCTGGAAGTAGCGGTATTATGAATGGCACAACAAAAAACGCCGTGTTATTTATAGACGCTCTTTAACTGCTGTGGTTCTCTGCGTCCCATTCTAAATTGGGCGTGGAAGACCGCTTAATTTTGCTCAGAGGCCTCTCTTATCAGTCTTGAGGTTCTTTTACGTACCGTAAATCTACGACACGGGACCAACGGCTTTATTTCCCCTCCGAAGAAAGCCATGCTAAAGATTTTTACACCCGAAAAAATCTATCGTCCGCCGGGTTTGAACCTGCGATATTGGGTATATGTATGAATGAATAAGTGTATTTATTGATCTAACAATATCAGACATTGAATTTCAACAATCATACGGGTCCGCAGACCGTACGTGCTTTTGTAATACGAATTAAACTACAAGGATATTCAAATATAGCAATTTAAATTTACAGCACTAAGTACACCTTCTTAAATTGCCCTCTTAGAATAGATAAATACACTTAAAAGAAATGACATTATATATAAGTATATATGTTTGTAAAACATTGTAATCACTTTTGTTTAGTTGATCTTATCCCCCCCCCCTCTTTCTCTTTTGGTAGCCTTCTCAGATCTCCACTGTTTTGCCTTAGGTATAAATTTACCTAGCCCGTCCACATCTTCCGTGCCTGCCAGTAGCGTCCAACATGCTTCTAGCTCTACATTCGCGGTGGTAAAGGATCGCGGTAAATACTTTTCCCACCATTCCTCCGTACTCCTACAGCTTGGGCATATGTAATTAGCATGGTAACCATTACTCCACAGAGGGGGACAGAATGGCACAACGCACACGTATTGTTAAGTAAAGGAATACGGATTAAAATTCAGTAAATTTCCGTTCCTTAATCATCTACTGTGTACTCATCATCTACTAATCCATTACCTATAGTATTTAGAGACCATTCCATAGTTTAAATAATACATGTGTGCTCCTGTTAGCAATTTAAGAGGACTTAATTTTGATAGAGAAAAACAGAAAATATTCAGCAACCAATTACAACTGTTGGAGCCTGTTGCGTTTGTTTACATTACCGTGAAGTATTAATATCTGTGTGTTTTTCTGAGTACTATTGTATTACAGTTCAGTAACAGTAATTAATAGTTATTCCATATAAAAGAAACAATCAAATGAGCAAATAGGGTTGTATTAAGCTGTACTAACGCTATACGTTGGATGTTCCTTGTGTTCTTGAACATAAAAATGAAATAAATGATTTATCTGTACACTTTTTTCGTCTCAAAAAGTACTGCTATTAAATGGTTGCGTACACAATGTTAGTGAGGAGTAGCAAAACCCTTTCAGTGTATAGAAAAAGTTGACGCTAGCTTGAAAGCAGGTATATTTAGATTACATGTTTTTTCACACAAGCCGTGTGTAGGACAGGAGTTGGATACATAGAGTCAGACTGAAAAATTCAACCACGGATCTCCCGATTGCTAGCCGGTTGCTCTACCACTGAGCAACCATGGCAACATGTCGGCATAGCATTGAATTTCTCAACTGACTCGCAAGTTTCCCGGTAAACCACAAGGTGAGATCAAATTATTTTGAGATGTACTTACAACATTGTAAGTCACCATTGGGGTAGCGTAGATGGAGAGTCTTCTACAAATTTTCACCTTTTATACACAAGCCATTGAAGGCGCTTTATCAACTTTTTTCAAATTTAGTTAAAATCGATAGGTAATATAAAGGATAGGTAATATAAAAGGATAGGTAATATAAAAATCTAATGTGTTCCATTCACATGACTTTCTCTACATCGCTGTAACAAACTATTGTTAAAAAGCTTATTCTTCTATCTACTTCATGATATTCGAGATAAACATTAGCAGAAATTTGTCTTATTGGTTGCTTGCTTATAAGTAGAAGGAAACTAAGGGAATATACTAGGCTAAAACGATAGTCAAATCTTTTAAAAACTGGTTGCCATGTAGATGAAATCCATTTCTATGCAGGGCCAGGAGTTGTAAGTTTAAGTGTTTTACATCTGAAATACATAACAAGGAATATCTCAGAAATTATCAATTCCACGAAAAAAACGTATATGACTTAAATTGTGTGTTATAACGTGATCTACATTTTTTGTGAAGTACATTTTTGTCTATCTCTTACGGTTTACCATTGGACAGAAATAAACAAAAATCATCCAGAATAAATTGGTCTTTATATGCTATTACCAGAAAATTCAAGATATACATTTTATTTGCCATATAAATATCTTTAATTTACGGTATTTTAATCAAAATTGTTAGACATTTTTGAAAAAATAAGCATTTTCGAAACTTTTTCCATGTAAAGGATAGTTTACGGTGGGGGGATTTTTCTCAAAATCTTCGTGTTGCATTTCTGAAAGATACTAAATTTAAATGCCAAGTTTGGTATTTTACCGAATTTTCGTCTTTGAGTTATCGTGTTCACAGACACACGCATCTTTTTCTGGAAATGTATTTTTTGGGTACAGGGAACCCTAAAACGCATATTTCCGGTGAAATCTCGGTATCGAATTTTTGGGTTGAATGCAATACTTCTCTATACGCTATGTACATATTAGTGTAGGGAAAGTAAAAATTCTTCAAATTGAGGTTGCAACTGAATATTTCCATGCCGAGACTAAAGACTTGGAAAGTTTGCTCCCAAAAGTATATGTAATTGACTGCAAATCAGCAGGGGGAATACATACGCTGTTGGTTGTCATTTAATTCGTATTAGCGTTAAAAGCTGAACCCAACGATAATGGAATCTAGGACAGTGAGGGAAACGTTAATCCGTTTATATACTTGTGTACCTCTCTACCAAATAGTTGAATGCGGTGTAATGGTTTGTTCTTTTGTTTGTCCAACGGGAAACTGGAGTTCAATTTGACACACTTTATTACAGTTTTAATCTGCGCTACTAAGCCTAAAATATGTTAAACACAATTTGATTTATCGACTGAACGACATAAATGCAATTTGTATTAGGAGACAAATTGTCACGAATTGAGATTCGTTAAAAGAGCTCAGATCCAGCAATATAAAAATCTGAACTCAGCGTTCGGCTTTCACAAGCAGGATGACCAATGAAGTAAACCTCAGAGGAAATCAAAGTGCTGGATGCACCAAAGGCTTTGGGAGTAAACAAAGGAAGTTCGGTGCATAAGCTTGACAAACTTCACACACATGCATTAGCTGCATATTAACGTGACTTGGGTGTGCTTCCTAAAACAGATTAGCACCGTGTTTCATTACTTCCCGTCTATCGATTGTTTTTTACTTTCTCTACACGTATACTATGTTCATAGTGTATAGAGAAAATATTGCACTCAAGCCAAAAATTCGATACCGAGATTTCACCGGAAATATATGTTTAGGTTCCCTGTAACCAAAAAAATAATTTTCACAAAAAGGGTCCGTGTCCGTGTGTGTGTGTGTGTGTGTGTGTGTGTGTCAGTCAGTGTACACGATAACTCAAAAACGAAAAGTCGGTAAAATACCAAACTTGGTATTTAAGTTTGGTATCTTCCAGGGATGCGACACTAAGATTTTGAGAAAATTCCCCCACCCCAAACTACGCTTTACATGGACTTTTTTCGTAAATTTTGATTTTCTCAAAAATGACTAATTATTTTGTTTAAAATATCGTGTATTAAAGATATTTACCGGACTAATAAAATGTATATCTTGAATTTTCTGGAAATAGCCTCTGAAGACTACTTTATTCTGGATGAATTTTACGGAGTTTTGCATAACTGCTAAACCGTAAGAGATGGATAAAAACTTACCACACAAGAAATGTAGAGCACCTTAAAACATAATCTATGTTATACATATTTTCACGTTCTCTATACGTACTATGTACATAGTGTATAGAGAAGGTATTTCATTGTACCCAAAAATTCGATACCGAGATTTCACCGGAAATACGTGTTTAGGGACCACCTGAATCCGAAAAAAAGCATTTTTAGAAAAATGTCCATGTGTGTGTCTGTGTATATGTGTCTGTGTGTCTGTGGGCAACATAGCTCAAAAACGAAAAGACCGTTAAATACCAAACTTGGTATTTAAGTTTAGTATCTTCCAAGGATGCGACACGAAGATTTTCAAGAAAATCCCTCTATCCCCAACTACCCTTCACATGGAAAAATGTTCGAACGTTTTGATTTTCTAAAAGATGGCTCTAACGATTTTGATAAAAATATCATATATTAAAGATATATACTTGACAAACAATCTGTATATCTTGAATTTTCTGGGAATAGCCTCTGAAGACTACTTTATTCTGGATGAATTTTACGGAATTTTGTATAACTGGCAAGCCGTAAGAGATAGTCAAAAACTTACCACACATTAAAACACACAATTTATGTTATATACTTTTTTTTCGTGGAGTTCATGGTTTTTTTTTAGTTTCAGCTTGGAAAATCATATACTTTTCTCATACAGGAATGCTTCAACTCCTGTCCATACGTACAAACAAAGGAACTTAAGTGACATAGCAACCACCTTTCGACTATCACTTTAACCTACGGTACTCCCTTATTTCGCTTCTACTTACAAGGAAGCAAGTAATAAGACTATTTCTGCTAACTTTTTCTCAATTAGAATGAAGTAAATAGAAGCATAACTTTTTAGCAATTATTTGTTGCAGAGATGTAGAGAAAGTGTGAAAGGAACACATAAGATTTTTTTCGAAATTTGACCCATAGATTACCTTCAATTCCGGGGAATAAAAGCGTTTATGCTAAAGTATATAGAACCAATGTTTTTCTTCATTCTTAGAAGTTGAATTTTGGGCAAAAAATTCTTTTTTAGGGAGGAAGGGCCTTGTTTATTTTCACTCAATTCATCCCTTACTTACTACGTTTTACATTAATATTGTGAGGTTTTTTTCACCTTGTTTTTTTTTTTTGTTTTTTTTTCTTTCCCTTACTGAAACTAAAATGTAGGTTCAAGTATGCATCATATAGTTAAGAAATCTTTTTCGAAAATCCATATCTGTATGCTATATAATGCGTTATAATCTATGTACACTGTGTTTAATATTGAGGACAACAATTAATAATATTTTTTCTGTTGCAGGTGAGTGAATCGTCAATCTTAATACCACCATGAAATCTAAAAACCAACGGTGTGAATAAAACAGGTATGCCTTTATATAGTTCTTTAAGAAATGCTCCAAAAATATGATGGATTTCGTTTGCTGGGTTAAAATTCAGCATTATAGATTCCACTATTTAGCTGCTTATGACGCGGGTGGAACTGTCATATCATTTATGCATAATGCTGATTAAGAATTTCGTTCAGTTTCAAAACTTGAAATCGGAAACAACACCTCAGTTATTTTATTTTCACAACATTTAGGAATATAGCTAGAGCAATTATTCGACTTAAAAGCTTTTGACACTTTACCTTATGAAATGTTTAAGAAATTGGCATTTTATGAATTTGACAAGAACAGCTTGGATTTTATCAAATCTTATTTTTGTAATCTATATCAGTCTGTTTATATAAATGGTAGTTACTCTGATTTTAAATTAGTAAAGGCATGGTGTCCCACAGGGTTCTGTGCTCGGCCCGTTATTATTTATAGTTTATATTAATGACCTCCCTTTTAATATCCGAGATGATTGCCTAGAAACATATTTGTATGTGGATGATTTGGCAGTAAGTAGCTCTGTCAATTCTGATGCCAGTCTGCACGATAAACTGGATGCACTTACTGAAAAAATTGATAAATGGTTTAAATACAATAGTCTTGTTCTCAATGAGAACAAAACAATTGACTTCACTTTTAATATTAGTTGCCCTGCTTTTTCTATTCAAACTAGCACAAAAGTTCTAGAAATTCATTTCGAACCTGGTCTAGGTTGGCGTTCACATATTAATTACATTGCCAACAAAGTAAGCAGAAATATATTTATGTTACGTGTTTTAAAAAATCGTGTGTGTTCCAATGTTTTATTATCAATTTATTATGGACAAATCCGTAGCAATTTCAGTTATGGTATTTTATTTTGGGGCAACCATGCTTTAGCTGAAAAGATACTTTTATTACAGAAAAAGGCAATTCGAATTTTATGTGCTGTAGTCCCCAGAACTCATTGTAAACCGTTATTTAAGTTGGGTGTTTTAACTTTTACTTCATTATTTGTGTTCCACTGCCTCTTATTTGCTAAAAAAGAATAGTCATAAATACAGTCTATGTTTCGAAATCCATCTTCATCACACCAGAGCTAGTTCCAATATTTACATAAATAGATGTAAATATAGTAAGATTCAAAATTCCTTTGAGACAATATCATTAAATCTGTTTAGCAAACTTAGTAACAGAACTAAAACTCTCATCATTGAATCTTTTAAGAGGTCAGTGAAGCGCACTTAGTGATTTTAAATCCATTTTGTCTGGATGAAGTTTATAATACGGCCAATTGTTTTTGATCTTATTTGTATTTGACGTAGCTACACGATGTACTTTGTTCTGGAAAATAAACTTATCTATCTATCTGTCTGTCTGTCTATCCATCCATCCATCCATCCATCCATCCATCCATCCATCCATCCATCCATCCATCCATCCATCCATCCATCCATCCATCCATCCATCCATCCATCCATCCATCCATCCATCCATCCAACCATCCATCTCGTTTCTATCTATCCATCATCTATCCATCCATCCATCCATCCATCCATCCATCCATCCATCCATCTATCAACATTTTATACATTATTAGTGATCCATTCTAATTACATTGTAATTAACACAAAACTTGTATACATAACCTCAAAAGACATTTCTATGATCATAGCGTAATGTATAAATGTACTTTTATACATCACGGCACTCGTTTGAAAACATTGGATTTCATATCAGAAATGTCATATTTGCGTGGTAAGCTGCGGCGCTAACGTATTAAAGCGGGTCCCGGGTTCGTATCCAGCGCAAGGGTTTTGGATATTTAGTAATGTGGGTGCCCTAGCTCAGGATTTTGTTGGTATGGAAACTTTTTTCACGTGTGGTAAGACACAAGTGATTTTCTTCCAGTTGCAGAGTATTATTGAACTCATTTATTCACCTTGTTCGGCCTTTTCTGTCGTCGAACACACACGCATTCCTTCTAAATGTTCCCTTTTTCAACCACAGTTTTCGCGACCGCGCCTATCTTTCCTTATTACTTTTGACCGTCTGTTGATGCATCAAATAAACACTGTTCCTATCGTAGCCGTATGTAGCCCGTTCATTTCTACCGCGGACTCAGCTATCACGTCTTACCTCTGTGCATCTTCCAGGGCTAGTGAATTCGTCCGTATTAAATCAACACTATTTCCGTCACAACCAAAGGTTCGGCTCCACCACGGACCCAAATATCACATCTTAGCTCCGTGGATGTTCCATGCCTAGTGCCAAAAGTGTTGCTCGACCAGCAAGAGAATTGTTTCCTTATTAAGTTCACCCTCGGGCAGTATAATATCACCCCTTCAGTTCAATGTCCTTCCCTTAACGGTACTATCCTACCTGGGTCGCTTGTCAGCTCGTGAGAGCTGTTTGTCCTTGCCTTCTTAGACGTGTTTTATAATATTTCTTCCCTAGTCATTTGCAATGTACATTTGTCCCCTCTTAATATAATTTATATTGGTTATAATTTATATCTCCATTTTAGATAACTTTTAACCCCGTGACACGACATGCACTGTCTAAAAGTGGTATAAATTATTCGAACTCTAGAAAAGAAAGTAAGATTTTTAACCGCCGAGGAAAAATAATCTAGAAACTAGTTCTTCCATTAGAGAAACTAGTTCTTCCACATGTATGGGTGACTCACAGATATTATATATCCTTGAAATATATTGATTTTAGAAAAATACAGGTTAATACATGGCTCATAACTGAGAGCGCATCCCGAAAGAATTTAAACATACGATGATGGAAATAAATCGTCTCGTTAAACATGTTTTCTCAAATCAGTCATTTGCGAGATAGCTGCATTATGTGCAGTACTGTTAGCACTGAGCTTTTTACTTTCTCTAGACGTACTATGTACATAATGTATAGAGAAGTTATTGTATTCCATCCAAAAATTCGATTTCACCGGAAATATATGTTTTGGGTCCCCCTGAATCCAAAAAAAGCATTTCTGGAAAAAGGTTCCTTATGTGTGTGTGTGTGTGTGCTCGAGTGCGTGTGTGTGTCTATGGACAGCATAGCTCAAAAACGAAGTATTTAAGTTTGGTATCTTCCAAGGATGCGACACGAAGATTTTCAAGTAAACGCCCCACCCCCAACTACCTTTTACATGGAACTTTTTTTCGAAAATTTTGATTTTCTTAAAAATGGCTCTAACGATTTTGATTAAAGTATCGCATATTAAAGATATTTACCTGACAATATAAAATGTATATCTTGAATTTTCTGAGAATAACCTCTGAAGACTACTTTATTCTGGATGAATTATACGGAATTTTCTATAACTGCTAAACCGTAAGAGATGGACAGAAACTGACCACACAAAAAATGTAGAGCACATTAAAACGCACAATTTATGTTATATACATTTTTTTTTCGTGGAGTTGATCGTTTTTCTAGATATTCGTTGTTTTTGTTTTCAGCTTTGAAAAACTTATACTTTTCTCGTACAGGAATTTGTCAACTCGTGTCCATACAAACAAAGGAACTTCAGTCACATAGCAACCAGCTTTTGACTATTACTTTAACCTATGGTACTCCCTTATTCTAAAAGAAAGCAAGTAGTAAGTCTATTTCTGGTAATTTTTTCTCGATGAGCATGAAGTATATAGAAGCATTGACTTTTTGACAATAATTTGTTGCAGAGATATAGAGAAAGTCATGTGATTGGAACACCTCAGATTTTTTAAGATAGACTTTAATAATTTGCGGCGTCAAATATACCGTAAGAAGAAAAATATTAGAACTGTCAATATTTTGACATGTATGTTGTGTTCTTTTCTTTATATGTGGAAATATAATGAAGCAGTATTACATTAAATTTTGTATTTTTGCTTTTAGGTTACGGATATTTGTAAACCACAAAATGGGCATGCTTTTAATTCGTAGACTGCTTGTAATTATTTCCACTTAACGTTACACAGATCTTTTTGGCGTGAAATGGAGTAAACTAAAATAGCGTCCACTAACGGTATACAATTAAAGCGCTGATGCTGTTATACACACCTCTATGTGATTGACATCGACAAAACAAACAAGAACAACTAAAATGCTCTGAGGCTGGTGACATTTCAATTAAATGCTGTTGTGAAGTGCAGATTAACAGTTCTAATCAATGAAGTTTCTCTTTGTGTTTCACCTATACAAAGGATCAATTATATAGTTAGTGGAGTGAATATAACCCACAATTCCCAACTTGAGATGCGAGTAGTTATATGATACCAAAATTGTGTTTTGACAAGCTGTTCAATATCATATTAGAATGGAGTAGAGCAAGTTACATTGTCCAAAGGGTAGTCTGATGTGGTACACAGACGCCTTTAAAACAGACTGTTGTGGGCTCCTTGCTGGTGAGTAATTCTGTGCGGTTGTGAGTCGGTTCTACCTTATAGAGGAACGGAAGGTGGGTACTTCGCCTATTGGGCTCCACGGGGTGACATCGAGACACACAACTGAGGGTTGACCTTATAGAGGAACGGAAGGCAGGTACTTCGCCTATCGGGCTCCACGGGGTGACATCGAGACATTGATGTTGAGGGTTGATTTTCAGCGAGCTCGAGATTCCAAGCGGGATCGTCCTTTAGGTCGAAGTAGTGACCGTACAGGTGTACGTGCCTAGCAGGTTCCACGGAACTGTATCGAGACACACTGTACAAGGGGGTTACCTTGACGAGCTCAAATGCAGACGGTCACCTCGGCCGGGAGTATAGAAGCAGGGTCGTATAAATAAGAACAAGAGATCAAGGTAGAATGAGACAGGCCCCCATGCTAGATGTTACTTCTCACGTAGCTCAGACTTGACTGCCTTCCAGTCCAGTGCAATTGGCAGGCTGAGGGCAGCCCGAGGTGTGCTAGACGTGTCCCTGTTCGGAGAGAACTTAACCACGTTCTGAACTGCCTTCCAGGAGCCAGGAGGAGCCAGGAGCAGCTCTGGTCCGTGCGACTTATATAGTTGCGACTGTTGCGCCTTCTGTTTTTCCTGGTTAGCACGGTGGCGCCATCTCTCTTCATTAGCCTTAACTACTTGTATACAATGCCTCCAACAGAAGGTCTTACTATGTTCATACCCTCTTATATACTAGGATTTTCCGGCCTGGTCGGCCTTTGTCCAAAAAGTTATGCGTGGTTGTTCACCACACAGATCATGGACCAGAGCTGGAATATATCCCCATATAAGAGATTCTCTTGGTGCCCTTCAGAGCGTTCGGGAGTTGTACAACGACCATCCTCTCGTGCAGCGCATCCAGGACCTCCTCCACGTTTTACAAACTGCCGGTGTTCATGTGGAGTGTGCTTGGATTCCTGGGCACGTCGGCTTACAGGGTAATTTACTGACGTATATGGCAGCTAAGACGGCAGCTACGCAACCCAGTAAGTTAGTTTGTGTTAGTAACCGCCTCGGACTTCCGGCTTGTCCGGAGAGTGGTATATTCCGGCTGGCAGGCGGGGTGAGCGTCTCTCCGCGGGAACAAGCTCAGGGAAGCTCCTGCTACCTGGGTAACCCCCTCTCGTAAATCCCGTCGGGAGGAGGTGCAATTGGCTCGCTTGCGAATCGGTCACTATAATTTTACGCATAGTCATGTTTTTAAGAGAGATCCTGTGCCGCTCTGTGGGGCAGTATTGGCGGTACGGCATGTCCTGCTAGAGTGTATTGCTCTAGCGGCCCTTCGTTCAGCTTCCCACCGGCCGGCCTCCCTCGCGGAGGTTCTTGCGACGACCACAGAGTGGTCCATAAAGATTTAACTTTTTATTTAATTTGAACGTTTGCAATAAGGCTTTACTTTTCTAGGTTTTGCTTTATCTCTATCACTTTTAATGCAGCGGGGGTTCATGGGTTTTAATGACTTTTAATTTTATTCTTTTTTAATTCATTTTAACCCGTCGACCACTTTTTAGATTTTTGCATCCTTTTCGCTCCGTTTTTAAATATCTTAGATTCATGTTTGTCTTTTAGCCACCAGTTTTTATCTTCTAATTTTAAGTGGCATTTGCTTTTATATTGTTCTTTTACCTTTGGTGTTTTTTATTTAACCTTGTTTTCTGAGGGCGCTAATGATCTCAGTAGTTGAGCGCCGTTAAACACCAACCATCATCATATCCCCATATAAATATCACCAAAGTGTGACATTTGTGTTGCTGTGGTCGCAATACCATATTCCAAGCCGAAGTATTTCCAATAGAAACTTGTGTCAGGGAGAATCCTAGAAGGAACTATAAAGTTGACAACACCTAGTTTTGGTCGATAGCAGTAGGCAGCCTTAAAAGCAATTGCAAGTTATCACTTCTCAGATAACTTCTTAGTCACTCTGCGAGTACCTAACAAACCTTGTACAACTGACAAAACACAAGGTTACTCTTGGGTGGGCGCCTGGCAAGAAGAGGTTCTGCACAATCATTTCGTGGTCCTGAACCAGTTTTTGGCATCCTTAAAAATTCTGTTCCAAAAATCATTATTGATTGGATTAAATATTACCACTAAGAAAAATGGATGAAACAGAAGGATGCAAGGACAGTAAGAGAATGACGAGTAGAAGCTCTTCCTTTTAATTGAAGACGTACTTAAACTCAGTGGATTCCAAATAAACCTGATAACAGGGTCATTGATGGTACCAGGAAGACTAAAAAAATATCTACATACAATGGGAATCTTCATAGAAGAACATTATGTAAGTTGTGAAGGGGAAGAAACATCCTCTCATATAATCTTCAACTGCAAATCTCTGGGTAAGAAAAGGTATGGATTATTGGGCTTGGTATACGCAGAAGATGATCTTCCTGAAGATAATTTAGGTAATACCAGATAACCCGACTCGTTAATGAAAGTCGTCAAGTAGCGGAATGTAACTATATAAGATAGGTCTAATTTCCACAGGAGCCGCATCTGAAAATTCTAAAACAGTCACCCTGTATAAACTTTTGAATCTGAAAAATGATTTATTTAACAAGTTGAAAAATATTCCAAATAAGGAGCAAGTGCGCGGTTTCCTCTCAAGGTATTTTATCACCTTTTTACAACAGTCAGCCAACTCAACTCTGTGTGATGCAGCCCTTCTGCCTCCTAGAGTGTACAAGCCATGACGTTCGTAAATTTGGTAACACTGCACTAGGCTGAGAAATCTGCAGAAAGTAAACATGCTGAAGCAGTATGCTTTAAATTTATTTTCAAATCTAATAATTTTACAATTACATCACGTGTATTCACAACCTACGTCTTTTTTGGAATATCATTTCTTGCTATGATAATCAGATAGAAAGCTGCAATACTAAGTATTCTCTTGTATTATATTGCACATAACCTGTACTTATAATAGACTTTGAAATATATTTCAGATGCCTAGTGTGTCCCTGGATGTATGTCAAATTATGACACCAGTGTAAAGTTACAAGGCAGTATTTCTACATTCCCTAAAGAAGAAACAAGGAGGCAGGCGTGGATTCGTGCTATCCACGGAAAGACTGGTATCCAAACATCATCATCAGCAGAGTGTGCTAGCCATTATGACGAAAAGGACATTATTATTAATGCAAACTGGAAACAAGAAAATGGTTCTGTTACAAAACTTGCGTTGCGATGCTCTAAAATAAAAGAAAATGCAGTACCCTATAAGTTCAGAATTTGCCATCATACTTAAGTAGCACTATTCCAACAGAGAGAAGAGATCCGGATTCCAGGAGAGAGGATATTAGAAGAAGAAATGAAGTTAAGTTGGAGCTGGATAAATAAGATACAGTGAATAATTTTGAAATATTTATAAATATTTTCGCTACAAATTTTTGGGATGTGAGCTTTGTATTGGTCTTTTAAGAGAGGGAAAGGGAACAGAAATCAGTGAAGCATATTTTGACTATTTATAACGAGGAGGACTTTCAGCACCCAGTGATTTCATTGTGGGCCTCTTCTTTCATGTTGCTCCCACATTTCAATATATAATGAACTCTTCGGACCTAGGAAGTAAAATCTTTACAGTAGGTAATCAAAGGAACATTCTTACTATACTAGATATGCAGAGCTTAGAGACCAACGGTATTTATGGTTATATTGTTGAGTGCATCTGTGGTCAAAAAGTCAGAGAAATTACTTCTAAAGAAGTTCTCAAGTTCTTTAATTATACTAGGTGTGTAAACAACACAATTGACCAGAGCACCAAGAAAAGAAAACTTCAACCTTTAAGTTATTAATTCAAAGTGCAGGAACTGTGACACGTATTTGTATTAATGTATTATTCATTTGTTTTAGATATAATTTATTTTGTCCAGAATACATTATACATGTATACGAACTAACAGAACGTAAATAAATCTAATGAGATGACAAGCAATAGATTGCTTTGTCGTCTCTCTAAGCCTACCACTTGACAGCTATACAGTGTTGCAACATGGCTTGTTAACTGTAGCAGGCAGTGGTTTGTTGGATTATTTTCTCAAAGGATATCTGAAGAGTGGCGCATACTTTTTAAGAGAAAGACAGGGATAGTAAAATGTATGCAATTAGCTTCTCCTGTTATATGTTGAAATTATCTTAATTTACAACTTATGGTGTAGAGCAGCCCAGGGGACCAAGTAAACGCAGGGGAAGTAATAGTTATAATAATAATGATAATGATAATAATAATAATATGAAGCTTACTTTTTCTCGCAGAACAATTGTTTAGAACACAATAAACATCCAGTCTTGTTACCATTCGGAACTCAGAAATCATGAATATACCATTACTTGTGAAAATGATATCTGACATTTTCGTGTGCCATGGTAAATTAAACTTTACTGTCCGTTGTGATTCCTCTTGTACACAGCTAAATAGGCAGAGGGTGCCACAATGACAGTAACCTCTCAAGGACCGGATGGCCACGCTTCTTATAGTGTCTCACTTTGGTGCTTCGTGGCGCAGGGGATCGTGGGTTCCAGCCTCAGCGTGGGTATTTATATTTTCGTGAAATGTGTGTATCGGAAGAAAACAGCACAAAAATATCTGATGTGCTCCATTCGCTTGACTTTCTCTACATCTCTGCAACAAATTATTGTTAGAACGCTTATGATTCTATTTACTTCATGATACTTGAGTAAAAATTAGCAGAAATAATATTATTACTTGCTTCCTTGTAAGTAGAAGCGAAATAAGGGAGTAACATAGGTTAAAGTGATAGTCAAACTTGGTTGCTATGTGACTGAAGTTCCTTTGTTTGTATGGACAGGAGCCGACAAATTCCTGTATGAAAAAAATATGTTTTTTAAAGCTGAAACCAATAACAAGGAATATCTAAAAAACGATCAACTCCATGAAAAAATGTATATAACATAACTTGTGTGTTTTAACGTGCTATACGTTTTTTGTGTGGTAAGTTTTTGTCCATCTCTTACGGTATAGCAGTTATGCAAAATTCCGTAAAATTCATCCAGAATAAAGTAGTCTTCAAAGGCTATTCTCAGAAAATATAAGATATACATTTTATTCGTCAGGTAAATATCTTTAATACACGAAATTTTAATGAAAATCGTTACAGCCATTTTGAGAAAATCAAACTTTTCGAAAAAAGTTTCATGTAAAAGGAAGATACCAAACCTAAATACAAAGTTTGGCTTTCAACGGACTTTTTCGTTTTGGAGCTATACTGCCCCCCCCTCCAGACACACACACATATGGACACACACGGACATTTTTCTAAACATTCTTTTTTTTGGATTCCGGGGATCTCAAAACCTATATTTCCGGTGAAATCTCGGTATCGAATATTTGGGAGCAATATAATATCTTCTCTATACACTATGTACATAGTACGTGTAGAGAAAGTAGAAATCTGATGTGTTCCATTCACATCACTTTCTCTATATCTCTGGCTCTTGTCTATCCAATTATCTGTTATCTGTTTATATTGGCAGAAACTGGAAAAGCGAGGAGAAATGCTTTGATCAATTCAATCGAAGACAACGTGTACAGGCAGATCTGCACTAGAGAACACGTAAAAACAGTTTTGCCTCCTCAGAAGGGTGTCTTAGAGTTATAAAGCTGATATAAACGGAATTGCAGTTGCAATAAAAATGAAGGCATTCGACTGCACAAACTTATTGGAGAAGGGATAACTTAGCAAAGAGGATAGCTAATGGCAGATATTCCTGTCTAAATGATCCCGAAATTCCCCTTATTGCTTTCTTCTTCTGTCTTTACGTTCCCGTCATTAGGCAGGACCCTGTAGTCCGGATGAGAGAGAGTCTTTCCTAAACCTGGTAACGGTCGTTTTTTGAACTGCCGCCATTTTATTCTGCTATCGATTGCAGTCCAAACGCGTAGAGATAATTATAATTGCTGCGTACGCAATTTCCATTTTTTCGCCATTGCTTTCGTGAAACGATTGCTCATTTTAATTTAGTTTGTTTTGGCTCGAGCCACTCAGAATCAAAACTGGCTAAGCAAATGTTATGTAAACTAAAAGGCCTATGATTGGCTTCTTTAACGAATTTTCATTCTGATTTTCGTTAATTCAGTATTAAAACCAACGAAGCGCGACCTTAAAAGCTTGGGCATTTGAAGTCTTTTGGTGATAACACATGCGTATTCTCAAGTTGAAAAACTATATCGAAGGGCATAGAAAAATGTCACCTCATTGCTTGAGAAAACAGAAAAATATGATGTGTACTATTATTTTATTTACTACATACTTATCTAGAAACAATTAGCAGAAATAGTCTTATTACTTGCTTTGTTGTAAGTAGAAGCGAAATAAGGGAGTACCATAGGTTAAAGTGATAGTCAAAAGCTGGTTGCTATATGACTGAAGTTCCTTTGTTTATATGGACAGGACATGACAAATTCTTGTATGAGAAAGTATACGTTTTTCAAAGCTGAAACCAAAAACAAGAAATACGTTTTTGTCCATCTCTTACGGTTTAGCAGTTATGCAAAATTCCGTACAATTCATCCAGAATAAAGTAGTCTTCAGAGGCTACTCCCAAAAAATTCAATATATACATTTTATTTTCAGGTAAATATTTTTAATATACGACAGTTTAATCAAAATCGTTACAGCCATTTGTAAGAAAATCATTTTCGAAAACAGTTCCTTGTAAAGGGTAGTTGGGGTTGGGGGAGTTTTCCTGAAAATCTTCTTGGCGCATCCTTGGAAGATACCAAACATAAATACCAAGTTTGGTATTCAAGGGTATTTTCGTTTTTAGCTATGCTGTCCACAGACATACGGACACGCACATGGACCTTTTTCTGAAAATGCTTTTTTTTGGAATCAGGGGGACCCAAAACATGGATTTCCTGTGAAATCTCGGTATCGAATTTTTGGGTGAAATGCAATTCTTTTTCTATACACTATGTACATAGTATGTTTAGTGAAAAGAAAAATGGTGTTTCATATTTTGAGTAGGAAGGCGAGGCCATAGGGCGAGTTTCGTAATTCTACGAACAATTCAATACACTATTTTTCGACAGATCTTAATATTTATTAACATATTATAACTATAAATAGCTTGTTTTACCTATTTCACGGAGTTTGTGCTTAATGGTGTGCGATATTCAGTTGTTGCCTTGCTTAGCATCAGTGCCAACAACATGATGGCTTACTCGAATAGAATGAAAACATTCTATACAACGGAGTCAGTGTAGTAGTAGTAATTTTTCTCTCTCCGCTGCTTGCATTATTTCGTCTGGTTCAGCAGATTCCATGGTCATGACATTCAATTTATCCGCCATTTTATGGATCGATACGAGATATCAGGGCCATAGCCTACTTGAATGAGGCCGTGGACGCATAAACCAAACCTGGGTACATTGGAGTGTTATAATTTTATAACACTGAGTGACAGAATTTTCAATTTTTTTCTTCTGGCATCTTGTAAAATACCTACTTTTAGCATCAACAATCTAAAATATTATTTTGATACTAATTTCATCAAACAACTTTTCTACTTTCTTTCGTGACTGAAAATCATTCCAGGGAAGTATACAAGGGAATCATAAGAAAATCAGGAACATCATGCATGTAAAAGAATATGTAACTAGCTTAATTTTTACTAACTGTTTGCGCTTTAAAACATAACGAAGTTGTCTAGCTTACCTAAGTAGGTCATTTTCACGTGCTACTAGTCTTGTTTATATTACCACAGTGATATGTAAGTCCTAAAATACATTATTTATACATTATACATACTTTCCAATATGTCTCGATCACTGTAATACTGAAGCTTATTCATGACAAAATAAAAAAAAAAAAAAAAAAAAAAAAAAAAAAAATCTGATGTGTATCAATCACATACTTTCTCTATTTCTCTACAACAAGTTAATGTTAAAAAGCTTATACTTCTTTTTTACTTCATAGTAATCGAGAAAAAAATAGAAATAGTCTCATTACTTACTTCCACACAAGTAGAAGGGAAATAAAGCGAGTAGCATAGGTTAAAGTTTTAGTCAAAACTGGTTGCTATGTGATTGAAGCTTTTTGTTTGTATGGACAGGAGGTGACAAATTCCTGTATGAGAAAGTATGTTTGTTAAAGCCGGAAAGAATATGTAAAAAACGATCCTCTCCACGAAAAAAAATGTATATAACATAAAGGTGTGTTTTAACGAGCTCTACATTTTCTGTTAAGTAAGATTTTGCCTATCTCTTACGGTTTGCCAGTTATGCAAAATTCCGTAAAATTCATCGAGAATAAAGTAGTCTTCAGAGGCTATTCCCAGAAAATTCAAGACATGCATTTTATTTTTCAGGCAAATATCTTTAATATACGACATTTTAATCAAAATCGTAGAGCCATTTTTGAGAAAATCAGAATTTTGGAAAATCATTCCATGTAAAGGGTAGTTCGGGTTGGGGGGATTTTATTGAAAATCTTCTTGTCGCATCCTTGGAAGATACCAAACTTAATTACTTGTACCTTGTTCTAAAAATGCTTTTTTGGATTCAGGGGGTCTTGAAACATATATTTCCGGTGAAATCTCGGTATTGAATTTTTAGGTGGACTACAATACTTCCTCTATACACTATATACATAGTATGTGTAGAGAAAGTAAAATTTGTGGAGTTATGTTCAGCACTATAGCATAGGATGCCATGTATAATCCTACGTTTGTGAAAATGTCTGTATGCGATGGTAAAGTAACGGGATCATCAAGAAGTTCCTCCGCACCTTGCTGCTGGCCACCGCTCGGTATAAGGTTGGCACCCTTAGGTTTATCGCATTCGATTCCGACGGGATGTTATGATTATCGTCGGGATGTTATGATTATCGGCGCTATCAGTGGCTGCGAGCGCACGAGTTATTTATTGTACTGGTTAGTATGGTCTACTATACTGTGAGTTTTGACGTGTGCCTGAAGCGAAATCAATGTATTCTACAGAGGAGCGCGTGTTTCTAGTGGAAAACGTTTTTAATGAACGTGGAAATTATACTGAAAAAGTGAAACAACATTTTGTTGTCAGGTTTCCTAACTCAAAACTACCGCACCGAGATACTGTGCGCGATTTAATTAATACATTTCGGGAGTCAGGTTCCGTGCATGATGCTATTAGAAGTGGAAGACCCAGTGTGCTAACAGAAAAAAACACTATCGGATATATCGGATAGAATGCTTAAAAGTCCACAGAAAACAATAAACAATTTGATCCAACAATGTGACATTTCTTACGGTTCCACATACAAAACAGTAAAAGAAAGAACTAGGTTTGTATCCATTTAAGGCATCAGTCGTCCATGAATTAAACCTCACAGATCACGGGAAAAGAGTTCAGTATTGTGAATGGTTTCAGAGGTTTATTTTGCACCATCAAATTGATGTGTTAGTATATTTTTTACTGATGAAACTTGGTTCCACTTAACAGGATGCGTAAATAAATAAAAAAAAAAAAAAAACACGCGAGTATGGTCTACTGAAAATCCTAATGCAATTCAGGAAATCCCTTTACATTCAGAGAAAATTGGTGTATGGTGTACGATCTCTGGCTCTCGAATTATTGGGCAAATTTTTTTCCAGAACTCAATTAATTCAGATGTTTATTGATCGGATATTCTCTTTCCATTTATTTCACAGCTAAATGAAGATGAAGTGAACGGTGACAACGCCACTGCTCACACATCACATAAATCCTTGTGACTGTTAGTGGAATTTTTTGGGGGAAAGACTAATTTCTATAGGTCTGTGGCCTCCGCGGTCTCCTGATCTTATCCCTCCGGATTATTTTCTTTGGGGAGCCGCTAAAGCTTCGGTCTATAAGGACAGTCCAAAAGCAATCGATGAGCTGAAAACAGCAATACAAGATTACATAACATCTGTAACAAAGGAGACATTAATTACAGTGTTCGAAAATAAATTAAAACGAGTGAATTTGTGTCTTCAGGAAAATGGTAAACATTTTCAACATCTTCTTTAACCAGGTTAGTTGCATATTAGTTTTATACATTACCTTTCATGCATGCATATAGCGAACCTAGCAGTTTTCTTAACCAGCGAAACGTTTTCACCATACGCTCGCGCCAGCCAGTGCTGCCACCAGAATTCCCGACTCTTGGTTATACGGGAGGTGCGGAGCGACTTCTCGATGACCCGTTAAAAGCTCCTAAGCTGGACTGTAGAAGAGGATTTCTAACGTAGCGCCTTTAACTTGCTTTCTGTTGGACATTGGCCAGCTCTTGCAAGAGTCGCTTTAAAAGCACTCTCATGTCTGAGGTCTCAGGTGGCAAGCATAAGTGGATTTAATGTACTGATTTTTTCTAGTGCTTCTGTACTCCTTGATAATATCATTGTATACAACCTGTTCAGCAAATTAAGTATTGCAAGCTCCTCAAAGGCAAGCTTTCCAAAACAGGATGTCTTGTATATGTTGAGGTATAGAAATATGAAAGTATTAAATTACTCCATTCCAAAGAACACTGGCAATACTTGATATAATTGTTTTTTCACACAAGCCTGAGTAGGACAGGAGTTGGAAGGTAGAGTCAGACTGAACAATTCAATGACAGCTGGGATTTGAACCACGGATCTCACATTCTCTAGCCGGTTGCTTTTCCACTGAGCTACCTTGGCAACATACCGGCATAGCATTGAATTTCTCAACTGAGAATTATACCAATACCCATATGACCATAATAGTTGGCTATACTATGAATCCTGGGGACTTAAAGTACTTACAACATTGTAAGTCACCATTGGGTTTGTCATCTCAAAATAATTTGAGATCGCCTTGTATGGTTTACCGGGAAACATGCGAGTCAGTTGAGAAATACAATGCCGGCTTGTTGCTCAGTGGCATAGCAACCGGCTACAGGTCGGGAGATCCGTGGTTCAAATACCGGCTATGGTATTGCATTTTTCAGTCCTACTCCACCTATCCAACTGGCAATACATATTTAACATCGTGACAAATGGTGAGAATTATCCATAGGTGTACACTCTTAGGTTTTCACAGTTAATCCCAAAAAAATGCATATTTCAGGATTTCGCGCTAGTAAAGATGAAAGAGGGTGATGAATATGTAGGGTTGCCAGGTCGCCGCCCGGAGTGCCCGGGTTTGGAATGAGTTCTCCGGCTATACGGGCCAATGACTTTAATCTACGGGCTTGAATATCACCTCACTCATTATAATTTTAAATGTTTCTATTATTCTGGCAATTTTTCATTGTTGCGTCTGTAGTATTATTAAATAAACACTTCCAAGTCGCGGCTCGTTCGTTGACACTTGTCAGTTAGCAATAGTGGTGGGTAAAGTTTTTCTTTTTGCGAAACAGTTTAATCTGTTTCTGTTGCAGCCACGAAACTGTTTTCAAAGAACAGTTTCCTGGAACAGAAATGCCCTAAACAGTTGCAGACCTCTAGTCTACCCTCAAATACTAGAGATAAATAAGTCCATCGATAACATCACAATGCTCCAAATGCATTAGGTACTAGACATGGGGCGATTCATGAACGAGCACGAGGAAAGAATCGTATGAATCGTGTCAACCTTAGCATGAATCGTCGTTCAAAAAGAATCGTAAGAATCTTGCTAGTCTTAACATGAATCGTTGTTCAAAAAGAATTGTGTGAATCGAAAAGAATAGCATGAATCGTGTCAACCATAGTAGGAATCGTCGTTCAAAAAGAATCGCAGATTTGAAATATCGTTATCAGCCATTGGGGTTTGTTATTCTTTTGCTTCGACCAAACCGAGCTTCGACGGAAACTGCCGAGTGAGCACGATGTGTTAACCATTTATTTTAATGTGAAAAGCCTACAGCGCTGAAGCCAGCTGGCTAAAGAACGTGTATAAGAAAACGAACACTGCCGATAATTGCCGAAGCCACCACGAGCGTCTTTATTTTAGATGAGTTATTGTACAGGTTAAAGTAAGTTAAAGTAAGTTTATAATTTACAACTGATTTATATATATAAACACTTTTTTTTTTTTTTTCAGAATCTTAAATGTAACATATGCACAGGTAAATCGTCACTACGTTAGCAAGATATATGACTTCAGAAACTAATTTTACGTAAAGATAGAAAAAAAATGCTCCAACATATTACACATAACTTGTATTGTAGTGTTGCTAAAGCAATAACCCTTTCTGTTCTCTTTGTTTCACCAGCATAAAGAAAAACGAATAACGACTTTCCATTTGAGAAGAGCATAAATATGGAAAGACTGAAAAAATAAAAGAAAATATATAGGAAATGTTAACTCTGTAATATACTCGTATACATGATTTTTCGTCTTTGATTTATGCTGTTTATTCACAGCTACATAAACACACACGCACACAAACATAGTCCTTTTTCTGAAAATGCCTTTTTGAATTCAGGAGACCACAAAACATAATTTCCGATGAAATATCAGCATGACAATTTTAGCTGGAAAACGAAAGTTCACCATGACATACAGAATAGAGAACGTTAATAATAGAAAACAAGTTTTTGTCAGGTTTCTGAGGTACCATTAAATTGATCATTCAAGGAATATGAAGGAATTTTCTCTAAAAGTTAAGCTTCACGTTCCTGATCATTTACCAAATTGTAAATTCCTCCGACAGCTTCTGAATATGAGATAATCTACCATCATTTAGTGCACTTAATATTGCCATTAATAATTATTTTGAAATTAGATGTCCCTACAATCCAGCATGCTGTACGTTGAATGCAAACATGAAATGCATACACCAAATTGTTTGTGGCCTAATCGGTAAAATCAACGAAATGAAATTGAAGTCTGGCATGCAATGTAAGGGGTAACTCATGCCTCGCAATTTTATAACCTGCCTCTTTCACGACACGTTTTAGTAAGTGATGATTTGTTAGGTGATTTTCTTGAAATTCATGACGCCTCTTTGAAAATAAGAGAATTTAAATACCAAGTTAGCTATTTAATTGACTCTCCATTTGTTAATTATGCTATTTAGAGGCCCCCCCACCCCCACCCCCCACACACACACACACACATTTTCCTTTTTAATTAACGGGTCTCAAAAGATGTTCCCGGTGAAATCTCAATTTCCAATTTTTAGGTGGGTTGCAATACATTCTCTATCTAATATGTACGAGTATATGGTTGAGAAAGTAAAGACGAACACAATCTAAATAATTATTTATAAGATATTCCTGGAATTTGATGAAAGGAAATCGATACAATACTCTGTGTTCTAACATGATCTTATTAACAGGTGTTAAATAATAATAATAATAATAATAATAATAATAGTAACAAATTTATATACTCTGCAATATATCTCATGTAACACAACTAAAATGGAATTTCATAGAGCGATTTTATTGTAAAATTCAGAAAACTCCAGAATAATGGGGAAAGAATACGTTCAGTTTTACATTGTTTTTCTTTCAAGCCAAAAAAAAGCTCCTAGTCCCTATCGTAATAACAAAGTCGGGATTACAAGGTTGTTTGCATAGCAGGGCGATTCATGCAAGAATCGTGAATCGTGCACCTGGGCAGTCTAAAAAAACAAGGCGACGATTCATGAACGAATTGTGAATCGTGCACCTGGGCAAGCTAAAAGACAAGGAGACAGACGATTCATGAACGAATTGTGAATCGTGCACCTGGGCAGGTTAAAAGACAAGGTGACGATTCATGAACGAATCGTGAATCGTGCACCTGGGCAAGCTAAAAGACAAGGAGACAGACGATTCATGAACGAATTGTGAATCGTGCACCTGGGCAGGTTAAAAGACAAGGTGACGATTCATGAACGAATTGTGAATCGTGCACCTGGGCAGGTTAAAAGACAAGGTGACGATTCATGAACGAATCGTGAATCGCGCACCAGGGCAGGCAGGCTAAAAGACAGGACGATTCATGAACGAACTGTGCATAAGGTTACTGCGTTTAGCAAAGTGAGATACTTATTGCCAAGCCGAGTGCGGCCGACTACTGCCGAGCACGGTCGACATTCCGTGATGCCGTGCTGAAAATGACCATGGATTCTGATGTTCTATCATCTGTCTGGCCCTGGTTAGCGAAAACAGAAAACCACTGCCATTAAATAGAATATTGTTGAGTTCTGACGATACGGAGTTAACGTTGATGGTTAATTTTTTAAAAACAATAGCGTATAATCGAAAGCGTAGTAAATCGAATCGTAAACATTTCCATTGAAACTACAGCACCACATATAAGGAACGGATTAATGTTCAGTAATTATTTTACTGAACATTATTAAATATCTAATACATTGTAGTGTATTGTGTGACTGTATGTGATAGATATACCAAAATTGTTAATGGATGGAAAAACAGAAATTTTAGAATTCCTGGATTAAATAAATTAATATCTACGTTTAAATTATAATTTAACGGCATTGATTTATATACTGTAACCTATACTAAATGCAGATATAGAAACATCTTATCTCTAATATTAAAATTACCTCGGAAGAAAATAATAATTATTCTGGGTACTAGCGTTGCCTTATAATGATGTATTTATAAAAATTATTCGACTTGCTAGTGTGCCACCGCGGCAGTGATGAATAACAATTACTCTGCTTATTAACATTACACAAATACCGCCAGGCGCCATGCAATCGAAGCTTAGGCGTCAATTTTAGATTTAAACAAACTCTTATGTGGTTTTTCTTTTTTCGTTTAACTGAGGACATTTTACCAAATGTTTGCAAAAGAGTACAGCGTTTTATACAAATTACACTTTTTATGCTATAGGAGCTGCCATATAACTACCATTTCCGTGTAAAAACGAGACCGCTTAACGTGAACATACAGACGGTATGGCGATGAGTAATGAATCGTGAACGAATCGTATGAATTGGTTACTGAAAATGAATCGCTCGACCCAACTCTATTAGGTACACTGAACAGAAAATTATAAATTACGGAAGCAAAGCATTGTTGCGCGTTAACGAGAGGGAATGAGTTTGATTGGTACATTCGAATTTGGGGATTATATCAGGCCATGCGCTGCAAGGTACAAAGGCGCTCCTTGCGGTAAACTTTGGAATCAATGACAAAATATTTACGCTGGAGGAACACAACTACTGCACTTAGTAACTGTTGCAATAAGTGAAACAATTATTCAGGCGTTGCTGTTATTGTTGTATGAGTCTGTTGTGAGGAAGCGTTACCTGAAAGAATAACACGACTTCCAGAAGTGTTTTATGAAACAGTTTTAGTGGTGAAACAGTTCCAAATAGTTGTGTTAGTGAAACTGTTTCAAAATAGTTGTTGTGTTATTTCTGTCCCACCACTATTATCGGTGAGAAAATTACCTTGTGATTGACATTCTGCTGACACGTGGCCGCCTCGGTGCGCTGTTGCCCTATTTACTCCTGTCCGTCTGCAGCGACAAACGTTCCACTGCTTCCTCTAAAATGCTTTCTCTCCATGCATACCTCTCGTATGTAGAACTATTTTTCACCATTTCTCTCTAACTAGTTAGCTCATCTATTCCTTTCCACATTGGGTCCTGTATTTCACTAAACAGAAAAGTTTTATTATTTTGGCTGAAGTAACCTCAACTTACATATCAAGGATGTAACACATTTTCAAATGACAGTGTCACTCGTGATATTTCCAGGATGAGAACAAGAGCAATGTCCGTGATATATAAAAGGTAGTAACCATTATAAATGTAAATGCTTATGATCACTATGTGTAACAGAACCGAACTTTTCACAGAATGAAATCGAACAATCAGATTGCAAACAATTGATCAGTTATGCATGAGAAAGCGCGTAAATTTCCACTGAGCCACGTAGGTGTTGCACGTCACGTCTCTGACGGTTATGTATTCTTACACTATGATTGGTCAACAACCTGACGAGCCCCTGCCAGCAGACGACACACCCCTCAAGTGTCGATCACAAGGACATTTCTCACCGATAATAGTTAACAGTTTACCGGCAATTATTGGAATGCTCGGATCGTGAGCAGATAGACTACCTCTACATTTCATAACTCAGAAAAGTTATAGTATGTGATAGTGAGGAATAACAGTGATATAAGTTTGATAGTGACGAGTGTATGTGTAAGTGCAGAATATGCAATGTCTTAATTACTATTTTCATATACCTAAGGTCGCGGGTTCAAACCCGGCGGAAGACGATGGATTTTTTCGGCCGTTAACATCCTTTGTATGGCTTCCTTCGGAAGGACAGTAAAGCTGTTGGTCCCGTGTCGTAGATTTACGGCACGTAAAAGAACCTCAAGTCTGATAGACAGGCCTCTGAGCAAAATTAAGCGGTCTTTCACGCCCAACATAGACTGGGACGTTGAGAACCACAGTAGTTAAAGAGCGTCCATAAATAAAACTCAATTTAATTTTTGTTTTTCAAGGTGGCATCGTAGTAGGTACCAGGCTCGATGCGGTTCCAAGGATGCGAGACGTAGATTTTCATAAACGTCCCCCAGCCCAAACTACCCTTTATTTGGAATTTTCCCCAATGTTCAATTTTCAATGGTTCTAACGATTTTAGTTAAAATGCGTTATATAAAAGATATTTACATGACAAAATGTATATCTTGAATATATTTATATTTTACTTAACTGTTCAACCGTAACAGACACCAAATATATAGATCTCAAAAAAACACGCAGTGCACATCAATTATTATTATTATTATTATTATTATTATTATTATTATTATACTTGTTATTACTATCATTATTATTACTATAATTATTATTATTTTTATTTTTATTATTTTAATTTCCGAGATATTCCTTGCTTATCGTTTAATTTCCCAATACATATACTTTTATCGAATGAGAACTCATCATTAATACAAATAGCAACCACTTCTTGAAACATTTGACGGTTGCCTTAGTGTAGTGTATCCCCTGATTCCTCTTGAATCAAATACTATTAAATATGACGGCGAGAAGGCCGTAAATAAACATTTACAATCAGAAAGAGGCAAAACGAATATTATGACCCAAAAGCAAAATCATTCTCGGTCTTAAATTCTTACCAAAACAATTTTCTGCAACGGAATTAACTTTGACCTATCACGGTGTGAAATCAGTAACATCAAATATTGATAGGAAGGATAATAATTGTTGTAAAATGTGGAGTGAGTTTTTCGAAAAAGCAGATGCACCAAACGCAGTTCCTCAGTACTGCGCATGTTGAATGAGTGTTTCGTGTAATGAGTGCATTATGGTCGGGTGCTAGAAACAGAATGTCAACGGAACTTGTGAAAGCCGAGATTTTTACAGTGAGGTTCTTAAAAAAAGTACACTTCTGAACACAGCGAGATCCTCAAAAAAAAAAAAATGAACAATAAGGCATGCGTTAATAACTACCAAATGTTTTACTTTCTCTACACTTACTATGTACATACTGTAAAGAAAAGGAATTGCATTCCACCCAAAAATTCATACCGAGATTTCACCGGAAATTATGTTCTGGATTCCCCTGAAATTTTTACAGAAAAAGGTCCGTGTGTGTGCCTGCGCGAGTGTCTGTGGACAACATAGCTCAAAAACGAAAATACCGTTGAATACCAAGTTTGGTATTCAACGGTAAGGTAGGATGCGACACGAATATTTTCAAGAAAATCCCCCCACTCCAAACTATCCTTTACATGGAACTTTTTTCAAACATTTTGATTTTCCCAAAAATGACTAACGATTTTCATTAAAATATCGTATATTTACACCCAAAACATAATGCATATCTTGAATTTTCTGGGAATAGCCTCTGAAGACCTCTTTATTCTGGATAAATTTTGCAGAATTTTGCTTAACTGCTAAACCGTAAGAGATGGACAAAAACTTACCATACAAAAATATAGAGCATGTTAAAACACGCAATTTATGTTATATACATTTTTTTTCCTGGATTTAATGGTTTTTGAGATATACCTTGTTATTTGTTTGAGCTTTAAAAAACTTATACTTTTCTCATAGAGGAATTTGTCAACCCCTGTCCTTGCAAACAAAGGAACTTCAGTCACATAGAAACCAGCTTTTGACTATCACTTTAACCTATGGTACTCCCTTATTTCCCTTTTACTTACAACGAAGCAAGTAATAAGACTACTTCTGCTATATTTTTCTCTTTAGCATGAAGTAAATGGAAGCATAAGCTTTTTAGCAATAGTTTGTTCCAGAGATGTAGAGAAAGTCATGTGAATGGAACACATCAGCTTTTTTTTTTTTCTAGTTTCTATAGGCGCAATTAGTGGTTATGGTAGTAAGTTAATTTTATTATGGTAGTGAAACTTGTGACCGTAATAATACAAAAATCTGATGTGTTCCATTCACATGAAAGTGGAAGCGAAATAACGGAGTACCATAGGTTAAAGTGATAGTCAAAAGCTGGTTGCTATATGACTGAAGTTCCTTTATTTGTATGGACAGGAGTTGACAAATTCCTGTATGAGAAAAATGTACGTTTTTAAAGCTGAAACCAAAATCAAAGAATATCTAAAGAACGACCAACTTCACGGAAAAAAAATGTATATAAGATAATTGGGTGTTTTAAAGAGCTCTACATTTTTTGTTCAGTAAGTTTTTTTCCATCTCTTACGGTTTAGCAGTTATGCAAAATTCCGTAAAATTCGTCCAGAATAAAGAAGTCTTCAGAGGCTATTCCCAGAAAATTCAAGGTATGCATTTTATTTGCCATAAAAATATCTTTAATATACGGTATAGCAGAAATAGTCTTACTACTTGCTTCCTTGTAAGTAGAAGCAAAATAAGAGGGCATCGTGGGTTAAAGTGAAGTCAAAAGCATGGTTACTTGGTGACTGAATTTCCTTTGTTTGTATGGATACGAGTTAAATTCCTGTATGAGAAAAGTACAAGTTTTTTTAAACCTGAAACCAAAAACAAGAAATATCTCAAAAAACGACCAACTCCTCGAAAAAAATGTATATAACAAATTGTGTGTTTTAATGTGCTCTACATTTTTTGTGTGGTAAGTTTTTGTCCATTTCTTACGGTTTAGCAGTTGTGCAAACTTTTGTAAAATTCATCCAGACTAAAGTAGTCTTCAGAGGCTATTCCTAGAGAATTCAAGTTATATATATTATTTGTCAGATAAATATGTTTAATATACTATATTTTAATCTAAATCGTTAGAGCCATTTTTGAGAAAATCAAAATTTTCGGAAAAAAGTTCCATGCAAATTGTAGTGGGGGGTGGGGGGATTTTCTTGAATATCTTCGTGTCGCATCCTTAGAACATACCAAACTTAAATACCAATTTTGGTATTTGACGTTCTTTTCGTTTTTGAGCTGTCCACACACACGGACCTTTTTTCAAAAATGCTTTTTTTGGATTCAGGGGGACCCAAAACATGTATTTCCGGTGAAATTTCGGTATCGAATTTTTGGGTGCATTACAATACACTATGTACATAGTAGGGAAAGTAAAAAGCCTTGTACACCCAAACCACAAAACAGAAAGGAAAATGCTGTACAAGTAAACGTCATCACCCGAAGTAGTCATTAAATAATTTATTTTCCCTCAAATAGACATGATTTTTACTCTCACTTTATGTAATTTGCAGGTCAATTGTTGGTTTTAAGGCCTAAAAATACGTGATTTCCAAAACTACTCTTTTCTTGAACCTTTAAATTTAATGCATTACAAAACATTAGAACTATCATCAAACACCCGGAAGAAATACATCGCGCCCAATGACATCGCCGGAAGCTATGAAACAACCTTTAAGCATTGAAAACGATTTGCTGAGGACTTGGGGATTTTTTGGGGTGATGTGCCTGCCTGACGTTACGCGGTACCCGCCATGACAGGGTAACCTGGTGTGCAAGATTACCTGTTTTTTTTTTGTTTTTTTTTTTTTTTGATACAGGGGACCCTAAAACATACATTTCCGGTGAAATCTCGGTATCGAATTTTTGGATGGAGTGCAATAGCTTCTCTATACACTATGTACATAGTACGTGTAGAGAAAGTAAACAAATCTGTAGCAATTTTTGTCCCCACTCAAATATCCGTTGCTCGTTGGTTAGTCTCCGGGCCTGGCTTGAGTACATTCTGGCCGGCGCAGTGACGGGCAAATCGTACAGTGGTTATAGACCGCTGCTCACAAGTCCGAAATGAACATTTTATCGATCAGAGTTTATTTAAATCAACACAACAATTGGCTTAAAATTGCAGACCTCAGAGCGCGAGATTTGTGGCGACCGAAGAAGAGGTAGAGTATAGGTTGTTGATGTTGAAATTTGAATAGGTTTAGACGTCGAAATTACAGGCAGTTAACCCGCTGTTTTGTTGAGGTATTCATATTTCAATATCAAATGGTACTAATAACTTTACGTCCTGCACGTATGGGCAACATTATTAAATTTCAAGTGCTGGAGTCCAAATACTGTGTAATTTATTGGACACGCTGACGTTGTGATTCACAAATGAATGCTTAGGGGGAAGTGAATTGTTGGTTTCTAGGCCTAAATGTTTAATGTTTACTGAAGAAGCAGACCACAACAGTTATGTCTCCTGAAATCTAGAATCAAACGGCAGTCATCTGCAGTAAGGTATTAAAATACAGTTGAAACTCGCTTATACGTTATTCACTTCAACATTTTTCGCACATAAGCGCTAAAATTTTAGGAACCAGTCGTTCTCCATTAAAATGTTGCTCAGATATACGTTTTCTCGGTAATGCGTCACTTATTCTCATCCCCATACACAAAATGTACCCATTTATACGTATTTATAAAAACGTATGGTGGTATGCTGCTCCTTGGAATTGCCTGGTTTGCGGTTTTCATTGACTATCACTGTATCCGTTATATAGAACTTTGTGGTTTTGAAAGAGTTACGTTGCTAGTGGAGTCCAATCGATATATCATAAGTTTTAATGTACATGCGCACTAGCGAAAACGTTCCTTCCTACCTTTCGCTGTTTTCACAAATATCGTGTCATGGCGACTATTACAAATATGGATTTTGATGAATTTGAAGAACCCACTGAAGTTTTGGAGGCAGCAGAGAACGTTAAATTGAGTTGTTGCCAAAAATGACGTATTGTTCCTGAGGGGGAAAAAATACCCTGATGTGTTCCATTCACATGACTTTCTCTACATCTCTGCAACAAATTATTGTTAAAAAGTTTATGATTTTATTTACTTCATGGTAATCGAGAAAAAATCGCAGAATTAGTCTTATTACTTGCTTCCTTGTAAGTAGAAGCGAAATAAGGGAGTACCATAGGTTAAAGTGATAGTCAAAAGCTGGTTGATATGTGACTGAAGTTCCTTTGTTGGGAGTTGACAAATTCCTGTCTGAGAAAAGTATAGTGTTTCACAGCTGAAACCAAAAACAAAAACGATCAACTCCAGGAAAAAAAATTATGCAACATAAATCGTGTGTTTTAACGTGCTCTACATTTTTTATGTTGTAAGTTTTTGTCCATCTCTTATAGAGTAGCAGTTGTGCAAAATTCCGCAAAATTTATCCAGAATAAAGTGGTCTTGAGAGGCTATCCCCAGAGAATTCAAGATATACATGTTATTTGTCAGGTAAATATCTTTAATATATGATATTGTAATCAAAATCGTTAGAGCCATTTTTGAGAAGATAAAGATTTTCGAAAAAGGTTCCATGTAAAGGGTAGTTGGGGGTGAGGGGATTTTTCTCAAAATCTTCGTGTCGCATCCCTGGAAGATACTGAACCTAAATGCCAAGTTTGGTATTTTACCGACTTTTCGCTTTTGAGTTATCGTGTGCACTAACACATACACACTGACACACACATACACACACAGGGGCCTTTTTCTGAAAATGCTTATTTTGGATACAGGAGTCCCTAAACATATATTTCCGGTGAAATCTCGGCATCGAATTTTTGGGTTGAGTGCAATACCTTCTCTATACACTATGGATAGTACGTATAGAAGAAGTAATAAACTCAAAAATCTGATGTGTTCCATTCACATGACTTTCTCTATATCTCTGCAATAAATTATTTTTAAAAAGCTTATGCTTCTATTTACTTCATGCTAACTGGAAAACATTAGCAGAAATAGTCTTATTATTTTCTTCCTTGTAAGTAGAAGTGAAATGAGAGAGTACCATAGGTTAAAGTGATAGTCAAAAGCTGGTTGCTATGTGACTGAAGTTCCTTTGTTTGTATGGGCAGGAGTTAACAAAGTCCTGTATGAGAAACATATAAGTTTTAAAGCTTAAACTAAAAACAAGGATCTAAAAAACAAGCAACTCCACGAAAAAAATGTATACAACATAAATTGTATGTTTTAATGGGATCTACATTTTTTGTGCGATAAGTTTTTAGCAGCTATGCACAATTTCATAAAATTCATGCAGTATTAAGTAGTCTTCAGAGGGTATTCCCAGAAAATTCAAGATATACATCTTATTTGTCAGGTAAATATATTTAATATACGATATTTTAATCAAAATCGTTAGAGCCATTTTTAAGAAAATCAAAATTTTCGAAAAAAGTTCCATGTAAAGGGTAGTTTGGGGTGGGGGGATTTTTCTCAAAATCTTCGTGTCTCATCGCTGGAAGATACTAAACTTAAATACCAAGTTTGGTATTTTAACTACTATTCGTTTTTGAGTTATCGTGTTCACAGACACACGGACACACACACGCACACACTCGGACCTTTTTCTGAAAATGGTTTTTATGGATACAGGAGGTCCTAAAACATGTATTTCCGGTGAAATCTCGGTACCGAATTTTTTGGTGGAATGCAATACTTCTCTAGCCCCGTATGTACAATGTACATACGGGGCTAGAGAAAGTAAAAAATTATCAGAAATAGTCTTATTACTTGCTTCCTTGTAAGTAGAAACGAAATAAGGGAGTACCTTAGGTTAAAGTGATAGTCAAAAGCTGGTTGCTATGTCAATGAAGTTCCTTTGTCTATATGGATAGGAGTTGACAAGTTCCTGTATGAGAAAAGTATACGTTTTTCATAGCAGAAACAAAACATAAGGAATGTCTCAAAAACGACAAACTCCACGAAAAATATATATATATATATATATATATATATATATATAACATAAATTGTGTGTTTTAATATGCTGTACATTTTTTGTGTAGTAAGTTTTTGTCCATCTCTTACGGTTTAGCAGTTATTCAAAATTCAGTAAAATTGATCCAGAATAAACTAATCTTAAGAGGCTATTCCCAGAAAATTCAAGATATGCATTTTATTTTTCAGGTAAATATCTTTAGTATACGAAAATTTAATCAAAATCGTTAGAGCCATTTTTGAGAAAATCAATATTTTCGAAAAAAGTTTCATGTAAAGTGTATTGCGGGTGGGGGGATTTTTCTCAAAATCTTCGTGTCGCATCCCTAGAAGATGCTGAACTAAATACCAAGTTTGGTATTTTACTGACATTTCGTTTTTGAGTTATCGTGTTCACTGACACACACACACACACACGGGAATTTTTCTGAAAATAGCTTTTTTTGGATATATTTCCGGTGAAATCTCGGTATCGAATTTTTGGGTGAAGTGCAATTACCTTCTCTATACACTATGTAGATAGTACGTATAGAGGAAGTAATAAACTAAAAAATAGTACCACCGCCTTCTTTAGTAGTCCGTTCTCATGTCTAAACATGCTCAACTAGACATACATTTTCTTCGATTTGCAACTTGAAACATATAAAACGTGTTTGCTGGGTATTTGGTTGTAACATCTAGTTTATCATTTAATAATAGAAGGAATGGAATGGAATTGTTAACTTATAAGATTGATGATAAAGAGTAAAGAACTGACATTACTACATCGATTACCAATCTATATCGATAGTCCAATTCTATTCACTTATACACACACACGCCTCCAAGCGATAGGAAAACGTACTCTTCCTTGAACAAAAGGAATGTTGAACCTCATATTAAAAATTTATTGATAAATCTATAAATATTGTGCTGTCTAAAAATAGTGTATGACACTCAAGTTGAAAGTGTTTTTATTTTCCTCATAGGATTGCAACACCTGTGGTACTTGGAGAATAATTTAGTTTAATGACAGTCTTTTCAAACTTCAAGTATTTTACTTTCTCTACACGTACTATATACATAGTGTATAGAGAAGGTATTGTATTCCTCCCAAAAATTCGATACCGAGATTTCACCGGAAATACATGTTTTGGGTCTCCCTGAATCCCCCCCCCAAAAAAAAAACATTTTTAGAAATAGGTTCGTGTGCGTGTGTGTATGTGTGTGTCTGTGAACAGCATAGCTAAAAACGAAAAGACCGTTAAATATCAAACTTGGTATTTAAGGTTGGTATCTTCCAAGGATGCGACACGTAGATTTTCAAAAAAATCCCCCCCCACCGTGAACTACCCTTTACATTGATTTTTTTTTGAAAATTTTGATTTTCTCAAAAATAGCTTAACGATTTTGATTAAAATCTCTTATATTTAAGATATTTATATGCCAAATAAAATTTATATCTTGAATTTTCTGGGAATAGCCTCTGAAGACTAGTTTATTCTGGATGAATTTTACGGAATTTTGCATAACTGCTAAACCGTAAAAGATGGTCATAAACTTACCACACAAAAAATGTAGAGCACATTAAAACACAAAATTCATGTTATATACATTTTTTCGTGGAAATGGTCATTTTTGAGATATTTCTTGTTATTGGTTTCAGCTTTAAAAAACTTATACTTTTCTCATATAGGAATTTGTGAACTGGTGTACATGCAAACAAAGGAACTTCAGTCACATAGCAACTAATTCTTGACTATCAATTTAAAATATGGTACTCACTTGTTTTGCTTCTACTTACAAGGAAGCAAGTAATAAGGCTATTTCTGCTAATTTTTCTGGATTAGCATGAAGTAAATAGGGGCATACGCTTTTTAACAACCATTGTTGCAAAGATGTAGAGAAAGTCATGTGAATGGTACATTCACTGCTTTATCGAATCGAGTAGGAGATGTTGCTTTATTAATTGCATGGATATTAAATTTTGGAAGATGAAGTTGTGTTTTTTATTTGGTTTGTTTTTTAAATAAAAATGAGATATATTTAATTTCATTTTTAATTGTAACACATCATTTTTTTTTCTGTGAAGCGGACAACTTCAGAGTAAAGAATAGAATTTGTAATTTCAGTTTTAAACATACATTTAGAATATTAAACAGAACGTTCCCAGTTATAATACTATGTAAAATGTGATTGTTTCACATGAATTTCTCTAACCAATGTCAAGAAACTATTTTATTTCAGGTAGATAATTTAAACATTTTCATAGATGCAGTTATTATACACTTCCTTGTATATAAAATTGATAAAATAGGCGAAAACAATTTTTTTTTTCAAAGCTGGTAGCTATGTGATAGCGAAGTATTTTAAAATTGAGACTTACTACAAGAAATATCTCGGAAAATTTAATTAAAAAGAGGCATGTTACATAGATTGTGTTATAAAAAGATCTACATTTCTATGGTTTCTGAGTTATACAAACTCATCCATAATGAGCTCTTCAGAGATAATCTTAGAAAATTCAAGATATACGCTTCATGTGCCTAAACACACGGAATTTTAATAAAAATCTTTATAGTGTTTTTTGAGAAAATCAACATTTCCAAAAATGTTCTATATAAACGATAGTTTTCTTGGTTTTGGTGCCACACGTTATATGCAATGTTTTTTTTATTGTGGACGGATTGTTGCCCCAGGTTGTGGAGCCAAGATTGCGACGTTATTATTGCCATACGTTGAAACCAAGTATGTGGCGGTTGTTGTCCACTTTAATCAAGTGTGTATAGACAGACTCCTCTACCAAGCTAGTACATCTTTCCACGTACCTATTTTGAAGACCCACTATCAAGCTGCCTCAGCGACACTCAGTCTGCATGATAATTGACTCTCTCGGGTGGTAACGACAATGGGGGTAGTTAGGACGACTTAACTAAACTTCTCTCGGAGAACTCGTTACTTTCTCACTTTGTTTGTACATAACATTTATAACAATTACTTTTCACACAGTATAACTTATCAGCGTGCCTTTAAACTTAGCGGTGAGCGTTCCCAACAGCGATTACGCGTACATGGCCTAGTGATGCCTGATTAGCTGCTTGACTCCCCAACATCCTACAATCTGTTGCTTATATAGTAAATTCATCTGTCATGGCTGCTTCATTCTTATTGGTCAGATAGACCACGCACTTGGCGTCTATGTGTCCCATAATGCATCTCTCCTTACCCGAAATGCATCATAAACACCTCATGACCGTCACAACACAATGAACAAAAACTCACTTCTCTAAGATTCCGGGGTTTACGAAATTTCCTTTCACTTATTCCTCTATTGCACGCACATGCACAATAGTACGTGACCAACAATAGCGTTCTCTTTCACAAAGAACGTTCAGCAGCCAAGTTTGGTAAACAATTTGGAGCTGTACTTGCTAGAAGCTAGCTTTATACACCTTTAAATGCATTAAATAATCGATAATTAACGGAAGCAATGATAATAATAGTAGCGAGGCCGACTAACGGTCTCTTGCGAAGCTTAATACTAAACGAACTATTCGGTTTTCAGTTATTCTGTGAACCGACATACAAACACAATCACACATACACACGGTATTTAAACAAGTGTACTTAGAGGACCACACAACATGTATTTCCGGTGCAATCTTGCTATCAAATATTTTTGGTACATTATTCATAATAGAGAAAGTTAAGCCTATGTCTCACGGTCAAATGTTTTGATCCAATACTCTTCAAACTACAAATTGGATCGTGGGATATCGGATAATTTCATTGTGTACAATTCCCGTCCAATTTTTGGTCCAATTCCAGTTTTCTACAACAGGATACAGCAGTTTCTAATTTTTGGTCCAAGCGCGTTAAATTAACCAATGAGCGACCTGGTGGTAATGACGTAATAAGATGCCTTCCCGCCCATGAGATTGTTTGTGTGAAACTTTGCTGTATCTTGTAGACTTTGTCCTAAATAATAGGGTTATAGTAGCTGAGCTATGGTTGAAATACACATTTTTTTTTGTGCGGCAGTGATTTATGAAAAAATGACTACGGTATTTATAACCCCTGCAAATGTATTTTATCGCATCCATTTGTACTTAACCTTCTTTTCTCAACAAAATATAAAAACGCTACCTTTGATTTTCTGGTATGGACGCCTCATATTTGTGTCTTGGCGAGTGATTGTTGCCTCAACTAAGGACAGCAACGTTTCAAACAAATTTCCGTCCATTCTAAGTTAAAATAATTTACAGGGTCAGAAACGAGTTCATTTTGCAGCATATGTAGTACACCTCTTCCTTGGCCTGCATTCCTACGTTCCACTCATTTGTCTAGTCCACCAACGCCAATAGACTTTTTTTCTTTCTATTATAATATGCTCTTGCAATGGATACATAAACTAAACTTGCTACAGCGAACGTAAATAATTGTGTATCAGCAACCTCCATGATTTTCTATCAGCTGTTCATGTGCATGCGAGAAATATTTGGACCAATATACACTTCCGTGGGAATGGTACGGAGAAATGTACACAACGTTCACGTTGTATAAACATTTTTGGATCAAATTTTGACCGTGGGACATCGGCTTAAAACTAGTAATTTTCTTAATTTAGTCGTCCCTTAAGTTAAAACTCCCGACAAAGACTATATGCAGAGAAACTAAGTGCAGATTTCTTGTGTAAAATATGTGTTGGTCTCATGAATCGCAAAACGCACTAGCAGTGCCAAGAGCGGTCATTGCGGAATACGTTACAGTACTAGGTACTCATGCCATTTGCTGTAGCGGTGTTTGAAATGGACGAAAATTAGCCACTATATGGTTAGTTAACTAATTTCTGCACCAACTCTACTTCGCAGGTATATATATAGCTAGCTCTCTGCATCGCTACGTAAGCCAGAGGCGTTTATCAAGTCATATAATTCCTTATTACCGAATATACCTTGTATTTTGACAAATACTTTATATAGTAGTGCTAAAGTGTAGAATTATTCAATGGGTTATACCGAGCAAATTTGCGAATAAATAAAAACAACAAAAATCTGACGTTACATTCACATGACTTTCTCTAGCTGCTCTAAAAACTTCCTACAAGAGACCATTCATCTTTCCACACTATGCTAATCGAGATAAATATTAGCAAAATGTTCTTATTACTTAGTTCCTTATAAGTAAAAGACAACTAAGCGAATGCACTAGGCTAAAGTGATAGTCAAATGTTTTAACAGCTGTCGTTATGCTATTGTCATTGCAAATAGCTTCTTTGCTTGGCCAGGAGTAGAACAAAAGAAAAACGGACACTTGCTGAGAAAAATAAAGTACTTCACAACTGAAACCGATAACAAGGAATATCTCGAAAACGATCATCTCCACAACAAAAATGTAAATTGTGTGTTTTTTCGAGATCTACATTTTCTGTGTTGTAAGTTTTTGTCTATCTCTTACGGTTTAGCAGTTAAACAAAATTCGGCAAAAATCATTCAGAATAAAGAGGCCTTCAGAGGCTATTCCCAGAAAATTTAAGGCATGCATTTCATTTGGTATGTAAATATCTTTAATATACAGGATGTTGATCAAAATCGTTAGAGCCATTTTTTAGACAGTCAAATTTTCGAAAACATTTTCCGTGTAAAGTGTAGTTTGGAGTGGGGGAATATTCTTGGAAATCTTCGTGTCGCATCCTTGGAGTTTGGTATTTAACGGTATTTTCGTTTTAGAGCTATGCTGTCCACACACATGCACACACACGGACCTTTTCCTGAAAATGCTTTTTTTGGGTTCAGGGGGACCCAAAACATGTATTTCCGGTGAAATCTCGGTATCGAATTTTTAAGTGGAATAAAATACCTTCTCTATACACTATGGTGCATAGTACGTGTAGAGAAAGTAAAAAAACAGAAACATGCCGTAAAATTGTTTCACTGCGAGGAATATGTGTCCACCTGGGTAGTGTGGTGGTGCGTGTCTTCCTCACATTCAAAAGGGTCATGGGTTCGAATCTCACTTAGGGTAAGTTACCCGGATAAGGTTATTCTCGGTGTTTTCCCTTGTCCCGGGAAGACGAATGTCGAGTTACTTTAAATTCCATGGATCTCGAGATCATCTGAGCTTCATTTTACCAATTGCATTCATCGTCCGATATGACCAAGCAGGTTAAATATGTAATACAGAATTTCTGAACAATTTTATCTCATTAGCGTGAACTAATTAGAAGAATAAACTTTCATAAGAATAGTCTGTTAAAGAATCGGTGAAGAACATTTTGTGAATGTAACGCATCAGAACTTTTCTAGAACAATTGATGTCTTATGGCCTTTATATGCACATATGTTTAATTGCTTATTATGGAAGTTTTAATGTTCAATGAATACATTTAAAAGGAATTATTAAAAAAACTAATTCCTGTTCCTATTGCTAAGCAAGCAAACTATTTTTGACGTCGGACGCTGCTTTTGTTTGGGTTTCGTTGTTTCTCAGTTTAAGAAAATGAATGCTGATCTTTTAAAGAAACCAGCTTTTATACTAGCCGACATCAGATGCTTTGTTATTAGAAGCTTTGAGGATAATTAAAAAGAAAACAAACACCCAGCAAATCTTTCTCGAAAACCGTCTTCGCTTTCGGCATCTAATATTAACGAGCTAAAAAATGGAAAAACCGCAATCAGTTTCAAGCATCTCGACTGCGCTTGTTTTAACACGCTCTTCTTGCTTTTCAGTTTCGCCTCCGTCTTTTGTTTTGCAGAGACGCAAACGTTATTTCTCATTATAATCTCAAGTTAATATTTCCAGACCTTTTTATCGAAGACTGCAGTCAAAAGCTGTTGCAGTTGAATGAATTATGGGAAGACGCGGGTGAGACAAACTGTGCCACGTATAACGAGATTAGTTTATCGGGACCCACGCTTTTCATTATGCCCTAGTAATTTGAAATACGACTTAGGTTTATTCTATGTGAAGTTGGAGCAGACGAAGGAATATCGCTGTTGCTTTAATGCTTATACTTGGTAACATACTAGGTCTATACTGCTGTAAAAGCAATGTTACCAACATTTGATATATGACGACATAGGGCTGGTTGTGCCTGAAGGGGAGTCGAAATAGAATTTTAATCATTTTTTTTTTTTTTTTTTTCATTTTCATGTTTTCATTGGATATGAATATTTCCAATCTCCCGCTCATTTTGGTATAACTTTCATAGAGGTTCGCTAATTGTAAATAGTTTTAAAATATTGTTGAAAATAATTCTGCATTGTAGTTTTTTAGAACATTCTAGTACCTCACTCGGTAAAATATCATAGCTTTGTTAATATTAGTGTTAGAGAAGAGGTCCTTTTTTTATTTTATTGGTATTCCTCATATTTTTTTTGATGTGAGCGTTGAGTTTCGAGGTACAACAAAGTTGTGTTTGGAAAGTTTGGTTACTTTTTACTTTCTCTACACCTGCTATGTACATAGTGTATAGAGAAGGTATTGCACTCCACCCAAAAATTCGATACCGAGATTTCACCGGAAATATATGTTTTAGGGTCTCCTGTATCAAAAAAAGCATTTCTGGAAAAAGGTCCCTGTGTGTGTGTGTGTGTGTGTGTGTGTGTGTGTGTGTGTGTGTGTGTGTGTAGCTCAAAAACCGTTGAATACCAAACTTGGTACTTTTTTTTTTTTTTTTTTTTCTTTTTTTAATGATTTATTGATCGATCAGCGCATGTGCGCTCTACAGATCATTGAAAACTTGGTACTTGAATTGTATCTTCCAGGCATGCGACACGAAGATTTTCAAGAAAATCTCCCCACTCCCCTCTACTCTTTACTTGGAACTTTTTTCGAAATGTTCTTATTGCTTAATTCCTTATAAGTAGGAAGAGAATAAGGGAATACACCAGGCTAAATCGATAGACAAATATTTTAAAAACTGTCGTTATACGATTTTCATTGCAAATCACTTCTTTGGTTGGTCAGGAGCAGAACAAAAGAAAAACAGACACTTACTGTTTGAGAAAAATCTAAGTACTTCACAACTGAAACCAATAACAAGGAATATCTCGGAAACGTTTACCTCCATCACAAAAATGTAAAGGACATTTTTGAGGAGATCAACGTTTTATGTGCAGAAGTGTTTGTCTATCTCTTACCGTTTAGCAGCTAAGCAAAATTCATCCAGAATAAAGAGGTCTTCAGAGACTATTCCCAGAAAATTCAAGATTTACGTTTTATTTGGAATGTAAATATCTTTAATATACGGGCTTTTAATCAAAACCGTTAGAGCTATTTTTTAGAAAATCAAAAATATCAAATATTTTTCCATCCAAAGGGTAGTTGGGGGTATCGCATCCTTGGAAGATACCAAACCTAAATACCAAGTTTGGTATTTAACGGTCTGTTCGTTTTTGAGCTATGCGGTCGACAGACAGACACACACACACTCATACACACAAGCAGACAAAATGTTTTTTTATTTTTTTTGTTGGATTGAGGAGGTCCTAAAACATGTATTTCCGGTGAATTTTCGATCGAATTTTTGGGCGCAATACAATACCTTCTCTATACACTATGTACATAGTACGTGTAGAGAAAAGAATAAGTTTAGACAGTAAAAATTGTTATTTAAAGAATTTCGTAAATGAGAATTCTATTATATCCCAAAAATATCCCTAATTAAGTATAATAATTGGTTCAAGTTGCAATGAGATGTGTAACACTGTGTTGATTTTCCATATTTCATGGACGCATTACCTTAAATCAGAGGTGCTGGTTTTTTCTTCTTCTTCTTCTTCTTCTTCTTTCTTTTTGCTTCCGTTTAAACTGCTAATTGGTAACACATCCAGCATCTTATTTTATATTTGGCGTGTTTTTGAAGAAGACTTTATAAAAACACTTCAACGTTATGTTACTTCGCTAATTAACTTCATTAAAATTAAGGGGCTCGAGCTGGAAGCTTTAAAATAAGCTCCTGCTTGTTGCGCTCTACACTTTACATTTTAACGCCGACTATAGGCGGATAAAATCTTGTTTGCTAAATGTATTACTTTCTCTATATGTTCTATATACATAGTGTATAGAAAAGGTATTGTAGTGCATTCAAAAATGCGATACCGAGATTTGACCGGAAATATATGTTTTGAGACCCCCTGAATCCAAAGAAAAGAAATTAGAAAAATCTGTTGTGTACCATTCACATGAGTTTCTCCACATATCCCTGCATCAAATAATTCTTACAAAGCTTATAGTTCTATTTACCTTATGCTAATCAGAAAAAATTAGCAGAAATAGTCTAATTACTCGCTTCCTTGTAAGTAGAAGCGAAATAAAGGACAACCGTAGGTTAAAGTGATGGTCAAAAGCTGGTTGCTATGTCAATGAAGTTCCTTTGTTTATATGGATAGGAGTTGACAAGTTTCTGTATGAGAAAAGTATACGTTTTTCATAGCAGAAACCAAAAATAAGTAATGTCACAAAAACAACGAACTCCACGAAAAAAATGTATATAACATAGATTGTGTGTTTTAATGTGCTCTACATTTTTTGTGCAGTAAATTTTTGTCCATCTCTTACGGTTTAGCAGTTATTCAAAATTCAGTAAAATTCATCCAGAATAAACTACTCTTCAGAGGCTATTCCCAGAAAATTCAAGATATACATTTCATTTGTCAGGTAAATATGTTTAATATCCGAAATTTTAACCAAAATCGTTAGAGCCATTTTTGAGAAAATCAAAATTTTCGAAAAAAAGTTCCATGTAAAGGGTAGTTGGGGGTGGGGGGATTTTTCTCAAAATCTTCGTGTCGAATTTCTGGAAGATACTAAACTTAAATACCAAGTTTGGTATTTTACCGACTTTTCCTTTTTGAGTTATCGTGTTCACAGACACACACACACACACACACACACACACACACACACACACACACACGGACCTTTTTGTGAAAATGCTTTTTTTGGATATTGGGGACCCTAAAACATACATTTTCCGGTGAAATCTCGGTATCGAATTTTTGGTGGAGTGCAATACTTTTTCTATACACTATGTACATAGTGCGTATGGAGAAAGTAAAAATGTCCGTGTGTGTGTCTGTGGGCAGAATAGCCGAAAAACGAAAAGACTGTTAAATACCAAACTTGGTATTGAAGTTCGGTATTGTCCAAGGATGCGACACGAAGATTTAAAAAAAAAAACCGCGCCAAACTACCCTTTACATGGAACTTTTTTGGAAAATTTTGCTTTTCTTAAAAATGGCTATAACGATTTTGATTAAAACATCATATATTAAAGATATTTACCTGGCAAATAAAATGTATATCTTAAATTTTCTGGGAATAGCCTCTGAAGACTAGTTTAATTTGGACGAATTTTACGGAATTTTACATAACTGCTAAACCGTAAGAGATGGACGAAAACTTAAAACACAAAAAATGTAGAGCACGTTAAAACTCATAATTTATGCTATATAAATTTTCTTCTTGGAGTGGATCGTTTTTGAGATATTCCTTGTTTTTGGTTTCAGCTTTGAAAAACATACTTTACAGGAATTTGTCAACTCTTGTCCATACAAACAAAGGAACTTCAGTCACATAGCAACCAGCTTTTGACTATCACTTTAACCTGTGGTATCTCCTTATTTCGTTTCTACTAACAAGAAAGCAAGTAATAAGAGTTTCTGCTAATTTTTTCTCGGTTAGATGAAGTAAATAGAATAATTTTTGCAGATATGTAGAGAAAGGCATGTGAATGGAACAGATAAGATTTGTTTTCTGACAGAAAGTTGCGTGCATTTGCGAGAAGCATGCTTGCACTACATTTTGAAGGCAGGTTTCATATGCCTTCTTACCAATATAGGAGATAAATCTATAACAATGTGCGGATGTTAAAGCTCCAATCAGGAAATTTCATTAGTTTCTAAGCTTCGTTAGATTGCATCTGGGAATTTGCAATATGCCTTCGTGAAGAGTTAATTACGAGTATAGCTGTCCTTCACCATGCCCGTTAATAATTATTCAGCAAGGCTAATGAGCTAATTAACATTCTCTTGTTAAATGTAATCTACATAATCATTAGCTTGTATTTGCGTTGCATTGTAGAAGCATCAGAAACAGTCTGAATGTGAGAATTCCCGCTACTGTCAGATGTTGCGTTCGCTCTGTCAATAACTAAACCCAAACACAAGCTACTTCCGGGTGTGATTTTTACTATCTCTATAGTACATACGTAGGCAGAGAAGCTACTGTGTTCCACCAGATTTCATTTCAAATACACGTTTTTGAGTCCCCTGTATAAACATCTGATGTGATCCATTCAAATGACTTTCTCTACATCTCTGCAAAAACATATTATTAAAAAGCTTATGCTTCTATTTGCTGCATGCTAATGGAGAAAAAATTAGCAGAAATAAGGGAGTATCATAGGTTAAAGTGATAGTCAAAAGTTGGTTGCTATGTGACTGAAGTTCCTTAGTTTGTGTGAACAGGAGTTGACAAATGCTTGTATGAGAAAAGTATAAATTTTTCAAAGCTGAAACCAATAATAAGGAATGTCTAAAAAACGACCAACTCCTCTTAAAAAATGTATATAACATAAATTGTGTATTTTAACGTGCTCTGCATTTTTTGTGTGGTAAGTTTTTGTCCATCTCTTACGGTTTAGCAGTTATACAAAATTCCGTAAAATTCATCCAGAATAAAGTAGCCTTCAGAGGCTATTCCCAGAAAGATATACATTTTATTTGTCATCTAAATATCTTTAATATACGATATTTTAATAAAAATCATTAATGCTATTCTTAAGAAAATCAAAATTTTCGAAAAAGGTTTTATGTAAAGGGTTGTTGGGTGTGCGAGGATTTCCTTGAAAATCTTCGTGTCACATCCTTGGAAGATAACTAACATTGGTATTCAACGGTCTTTTCGTTTTTGTGCTATGCTGTCCACAGACACACACACACACATACACATGGACACACACACGGACATTTTTCTAAAAGTGCTTTTTTTGAATTCAGGGGTAGCCAAAACATGTATTTCCGGTGAAATCTTGGTATCGAATTTTTGGGTGCATTACAATACCTTCTCTATATACTATGCACATAATATGTATAGAGAAAGTAAAAAGAAACCTAATACTATAACTCAGATACGAAACGTCGGTAAATACTTAATAATTAAGTGCAGGATCTTGCACTTAAGTATCAAGTATTTACCGACGTTTCGTTTCTGAGTTATAGTATTAGGTTTCTTTCTTTTTAATAGGGGGGGGGCCCTATAAATTACATTTTAGGTGGGAAGAAATCCTAAAATGTTGATGTTTTCTAATAATGGCTGTAACGACTTTGAATAAATAAAGACTTATTATAAAATAAAATGTATATCTTGAATTTTCTGGGAATAGTCTCTGAATTACCTTTACATAACAAGTAAATGTAAGAGAAAACGAGTTGTTTCTAATTCGAAGCCCCAGATATGACCTTAGATGTTAAAGGGGGATATACAAATGAAAAAAAAAAACAACAACAACGACAACAAAGAGTATACTGAAAGGAAACTCGCCTACAATCCGTGCACATGCGCACTGAACAAGTATACAGATGTGTTATCATAATATACATTTTGTTAAACGTTATTGTGTATTTTAGCTATCTAACTATATGAGTTAGATCATCACCTAATGCAGAAACAATTCAAATACATATACGGTTTGTATCAAGATTAATTTTTGTATTATTTACTTGTTTCGTGTAATGACAAGGTTATTAAAAAGGAGTATAACATATGGTATAGAAACATGGAGTGTCTCCTGTAAATATAGTAATGGGTTTATCATGTGCTTGCACCAAACTTCAGTTTTTTTTTTTTTGATATGGCATTCATTCTGGTTAACCCATTGTGATTCAATGTCTTAAGCTATTTTATTCTCTTATTAAATAAAAGTTGGCAGCCCTTTGAATCACTTCGTTGTTTACTCCTACCTACATATTTTCCTAACCTTCATTGTATGTTGCTAGGGTTTGTTTTGCAGATATAAGTATCAAACAAAACAACCTTAAAACTCGTATGTGTTCCATTCACATGACTTTCTCTAGCTGATCCACAAACAACATTTTGTTATTCTTTTATCCATATCATGTTAATCAAGATAAACATGACCAGAATTAGTCTTATTGCTTGCTTCTTTGTATGTAGAAGGGAAATAACAGACTGCACTGGCTAAAACGCTAATCAACCCTTTTAAAAGCCGGTCGCTATGTGTAACAATAGAAGTTCAGTTCTCTTTGTTTGCTCTCGTTTGAGAAAGTTCAGATATTTTAAACTGAAACCAACAACTCGGAATATCTCTACAACAGCCAACTATACAAACATTGTATTTGGCATAAATTGTGTGTTTTAGTGATATTTACATTTTTTGTGCAGTAAGGTTATGGTTTACCATTTATACACAGGTTATATGAAAGTCATCCAGAATGAAGAGGTCTTCAGAGGCTATTACTAGAAAATTTAAAATATTTGTTTTATTTGTCAAGTAAATATCTTAAATATAAGAGATTCTAATTAAAATTGTGAAAGCCATTTTCACGAAACCAGAATATTCAAAATGTTAAGTCATTTCAATTTGAGATCACCTTGTGGTTTACCGGGAAACATGCGAGTCAGTTGAGAAATTCAATGCTATGCCGGCAAGTTGGCATGGTAGCTCAGTGGTAGAGCAGCCGACTAGAGGCCCGGAGATCCTTGATTCAAATCCCAACTATGGCATTGATGAATTTTTCAGTCTGACTCTACCTACCCAATTCCTGTCCTACACACGGTTTCTGTGAGAAAACAATTAAAATTATATAGAATATGCTTCATGGGCTTTTCTCAGTCATCCTCAGTTACATATTAGTTATTGGACTAACTGATTGCTCCGCTTTATATTATGCTGGACCTTGATTTCTGTATCACCTTACCCTCCTCGATACTCCTAGCTTTCTTCTAACAAGAGAGTTCTATAGATATACCTTAAGCCCTAATGCATATTTTCTTCTAAAAAATTTAAGCTCTGCGTTTTCTTGTTGTTATTTTGGAAATTTATTATTTGTCATTCAGAATAGTGATTTCTGTATTATTCTTAGTATTTTCTATGAATATATTTCATCTGAATAATGACTTTTACTCTGTAATATCTCTCAAGAGTATTTTACGATATTTGATATGTTGTGTGCCAAAGTATGCAAGTAAATATGTTTAAAATATTCACGTGACAAATAACATCTATACACACATACATGAATTCTCTTGAAATGACCTCTGAATTTCTGTTCATTCAGATAGTATTTTGTATAACTGGTAGACACTAAAAGGAAGACAAAATACTACCAAAAATGTAGATATCTTTAAAACACAAATTTCTTTTAAATATCATTTTTTGACATTAACCATTTACGATGCATATTATTATTGCTTGAAGTTTAACGTCCTTTAATTCGGTATTTCGTAACAAACTGTAAATTAATGAAGTTGTTTAAATGATGTTTAAATGAAGCCCAGGTGCCTAGAACTTAGAGATTGTTAAGATTCCTCTCCTCACGATCAGAAGAAACTCCGGAAGAAACCTTATTCGGATAGCTCGTACCAATCGAATTGGACATCTCTCATCAATGTCTTACGTGCTGTCAATACAATCAGAAAACACGGTTGTTGAATTTGGTACAGCGGATATGGTTCTGTAACTGTTTTGCGTTGATTGAGCAGAATTCGGTTCCTTGCTCATGCTTTACCACCGACGAAACGTCATTGCCAAAGAATTGAACAGGTAATGGGTTATTTTATTTGGACTGGGAAGCTCTATCGCATTGCGCCTACCCAACTGCGTCTCCCTAAGGGTCAGGGGCTGCTAGGGATTGCTGGGTGTGGCTCTACAGTTCCAGGCATTGATGCTTAAACTACTTCTGTTTGCCTTGGATGACCAAGGTGACCCTGTGGATGTCGTGTTACAACAACAACAACAGTATACATCGTTTGGACTCAGAAGGTTCCCCAGCTGTTTCATGCAACGTACCATGCTTTCAGTGCGTTACCACCGGAGAAGGTTGCTAGTGGTGATTTTCGTTCCGCTGTTACTCCACATGTCCAAGTGAAATATCCACATTTGCCTTGGAAACGTATTTGGAACTGTTTTAGCATTCCGCACATTAATGTAGACTGGATAGTGGTAATCTATGAGGTGGTTAATGAAATTCTTCCTACGACAGACAAATCATAACGTCACCGGATGACCATCTCCAGCAACTGCCCAATTTGCCATGCAGCGGATTTCCTTCCACATCAATTGCTGGAATGTTCCGGTAAAGCAGCCATATGGACTTGGGTTTAGGGAACTATCGCTTTTGGATTCCTGGCGGTTGGAAGCCTTCACCAATCGACTTGTTACATCTGGATCTGCCGAAGCTGAACCCCCCGTTATACAATTCCCTTATTTGGTTGTTAATGGGTACCTTTACATGGTTGGAATTTCCCGCCGATTGTATGCTGCCCAAACTAAGGCAATTTTTATACACTGAAAGATGGAAGCTGACCCAGGAACTCCAGGCCGCGCCATTCCAACCATGGCTCCTACAAATAATACACTCTTCAAATTTTCCTGCATCAAATCCTTCCTAACCTATAACATAAACACTTACAATGAATAAAAAAGGTTGATGCTATTAGTTGTACAGAAAATATATTAAAAAAATGTTCATAGCATAAATAAAAACAACCGAAATTCAAAATCGGGACCTCTTCAATGCGATTTAGATAGGTTTCTCACATCACTGAGCTGAACCGGTTTATTACCCATTGGTTTGAAATGCTCACTGCCTTTTTAACTGTTCTCACTATTGAGTTGTTTCTGTGGAAATCGTGAAAACGGAATTGGCTTTATTCAGTGAAGCAGTAGATTTGTGCCCGCCTGGGTAGTGTGGTGGTAGAGTGTCTGCATCACATTCAAAAAGTCGTGAGTTCCTATCTCGCTAAGGGTGAGTTACTCGGATAAGGGTTTTTTTCGGGGTTTTCCCTTATCCTGAGAAGACGAATGTCGAATAACTTTAAGCTCCATGGTCCCCGAAATCATTTGAGCATCATTTCGCCAATTTCATTCATCGTCCGATATGACCAACCATTAAGTAATTATTATGTTTTTTAGTTTTGTTAAAATAATAAACTAGCCCGTGCAGTGTAATTATCATGAACAGCTATATTGTATGGTAGCATTCAAGCTCGAAATCTTTGCAGAGAAAATTCAGCGTGATAAGTTAGAGCAACACATCTTTGTGGTGTGGGGTAGCCTATCTGCCTCGCATTCAAAAGGTTCTGAGTTGAATCTCAGTTAGGGTAAGTTTAACCGGTTATTATTTATTATAGGGGTTTCTCTAAGAAGGTGTCTTAGTTTTATTATTATTATTTCACCCATGCTTTATTAATAGATGTTGCATGATTATTAAATTTAGTTTATACATTAATTAATTTATTTGTTTCCATTAGGACTTCTTATCGAAAAATTTGATGTGTACATGACTTTCTCTAGCTGTTCTAAAAACTTCTTACATAAGATTGTTCTTCTTTCTGTGCCTTGCTAATCGAGATAAACATTAGCAGAATATTTTTATAAGTAGGAAGAAAATAAGGGAATACACTGGACTAAACCAATAGTCAAATGGTTTAAAAGCTGTCGTTATGCGATTATCATTGTAAATCACCTCTTTGCTTGGCCAGGAGTAGAACAAAAGAAAAACGGACACTTCCTGTCTGAGAAAAATATAAGTACTTCACAACTGAAACCAATAACAAGGAATAAATCGGCAACGGTTACCTCCTCAACCGAAATGTAAAGGACATAAATTGTACGTTTTGACGAGATCTACATGTTCTGTGTAGTAAGTTTTTATCTATCTCTTACGGTTTAGCTGTTAAGCAAAATTCGGCAAAATTCATCCACAATAAACAGATCTTCAGAGTCTACTCCCACAAAATTCAAGATATTTTATTTGGTATGTAAATATCTTTAATATACGGAGTTTTAGTCAAAATCGTTAGAGGCATTTTTTAGAAAATCAAAATTGTCGAAAATTTTTCCATGTAAAGGGTAGTTTGCGTGGGGGGATTTTTTTTTAAAATCTTCGTGCCGCATCCTTGGAAGATACCAAACCTAAAAACCAAGTTTAGTATTTTACAGTCTTTTCGTTTTTGAGCTATGCTGTTTACACACGTACACACACACACACACACACACACACGGACCTTTTTCTGAAAATGATTTTTTTGGATTAAGGGTATCCTAAAACATGTATTTTGGGTGAAATCTCGGTATCGAATTTTTGGGTGAAATACAATACTTCCTCTATACATGGTACGTGTAGAGAAAGTAAAAAGAATAATAGATTGTTCAATATAACAGTGTTATGCAGCAGCTATAATGTTTACTTTCTCCATTTACATGACAGTTGAAACTCGCAGTATTATTTCTGAGGAATACTCTGACGGTTGTAAGCGCGAGCATTTGTAGGATCGAGTGTGTGACAACTGAATAACGATAAGTAAATATCTGACGATCCAGCAGCGCACGCAAGGGAACTTGCCTGCCGTGTATAATATCGCGAAAGTTGCACGAAAACATGAATCATGTTGTTAACACGAAGAACAGCTCCTGTACCAACAAGCACAATAAATGTACAAGCCAATTTGACAACCTTTCTCCATTCATCTAATCTTAAGTTCTCAAGGTTATTTAAACTTTGACTACATCTCTGTAAAAAATTATTGTTATGAAGCTTATGCTTCTATTTACTTCATGATAATCGAGGAAAAATTAGCAGAAATAGTTTTATTACTTGCTTCCTTGTACGTAGAAGGAAATAAGGGAGTGCCATAGGTTAAAGTGATAGTCAAAAGCTGGTTATGTGACTGAAGTTACTTTGTTTGTATGGACACGAGTTGACAAATTCCTGTATGAGAAAAGTATAAGATTTTTAACGCTGAAACCAATAACAAAAATATATTAACATAAATTGTGTGTTTTATCGTGACCTACATTTTTTGTGTGGTACGTTTTTGTCTGTTACGGTTTACAAATTATACGAAATTCAATAAAAATCATTCAGAATAAAGAGGTCTCTAGAGGCTATTTCCAGAGACTTCAAATATACATTTTTTTAATTGTTTCATTTATACAGCCCCCTTTAACATCTAAGTTCATAGCGGGGGCTTTGCACTTGAAACAACTCGTTGTCTGTAGGGTTAAATCATTTTATTTTCCTCAGACGCACACACATTCACTCTCACATACTTCCAGACTCTGTGGGGGATAGGGAATAATTCTGAATAAAGAAAAATTCCCCGCCCCAGCCGGGAATCGAGCCCGGACCTCCAGGTGAGAAGTCAACACAGTATTGTTTTTAATGTGATAAGCATTTCGTCAGGCATTCATATTAAAGTCTTGGCCTTGGATTTAAAATTTGAGCATATGTCGTTATGCTTAAGCTCATTTTAAATGATATATCTTGTTATTTGTAAGGGTTTTCCCCCTTGGTAGGCAACATGCTAGCATCTATTTACAAAGGTTGCCAGTCCCCAAGGCGTCTCGCTTTGGTGCTTCGTAGCGCAGGGGGTCGTGGGTTCGAGTGGGCATGGGTGTGTGTATATGTGTGTGTGTGTGTGTGTGTGTGTGTGTGTGTGTGTAACAGAAGTAAACAGTAATTCAGTAATCATACAGGATACAAATTAAAAAAAATATTTAAATAAAAAGTAGGTTATACAGCGCCGGATTCCCGACCAAACTCCGGAACTGTATTTAAAAAAAAAAAAAAAAAAAAAGGATTCAAAGCCGGAGAAGTACCGTAGATTTACGGCTGACCATTATACAACGAACCGCTAAGCACCACATTAGACAAAGAGCGACCATATATAAAATGCAATTTAATTAGTTTTGTAAGGTTGTTTTAAACTACTCATCTCATTTGTTCTGAGATATATATATATCTCAGAACAAATCTGTATATATATATATATATATATATATATATATATATATATATACAGGGTGTTAATGAACTATACTGAAATATTTTCACAGAATATGTAGATTACTTAAATAAGTAATTTGAGATAGGAGACTTATGGCCTGTTTATTGAAATTTCGAAGTAACGGCTATAAGTTTCTGAAGTGCCAGTACGCCACGTATCGAGGCACTTCGTCTGGAATGAAAAAAATAATAAAAAGCATTTACTCTACCACAGGAATCGAACTCATGTCCTTTGGGATTGCAGCTTCCGTGTTACGCATTAAGCCATCACCGCAGTTGAAAAAAATTCCTCCAGAATAGGCTACATAACTCAAGAACGTAAATAATGAATGCTCAGTGTCGCACTGTCAAATGATTAGTTCGATATTTTACAGATTTTTGCGACATTAAATCTTGAGAACGCTAGTAACGAGCTGCTAAAAATCGATATTTCTATACTCGGGCAGCAGTTTTAAAGACATTCTAAGTCATTTTTTCAACCTGCTTTGCTTTAACACCGACTTATCAGCACCTGATACCCACACGTTTAACGCTATGTTTATCCGGGGACCATGCACCGCAGATCTCAAATTACTTATATCGGTCACGTGCACAATCAGTAGTGTGTAGTTCATTAACCCCTGTATATGTGGTTAGGAAATGATCTGACCTAAAAATAAATACGAAAATGAAAACTACAATTTACAAAATAGTAATAATACCGACATATGCCTCAGATACTAGAGTTGACGCAAGTATTATTACTATTTTGTAAATTGTAGTGTTCATTTTCGTATTTATTTTTAGGTCAGATCATTTCCTAACCTTCTAGGGAGAGGAAACCCTTAAGAAAACTATCGGTTTAGCAAGCCATTCGAGATGCATTTTATTAAGCTCGAAGTACCAGAACAAGGAGAGAATGTTTGGAAGTAAAATCCTTTTAATTACAGAAATCAGATAGTTTAAAAAACTGAGAAGAAGCTATTGGCTGGGTACTTAAAAAGCTTATTATTTTTGAGAAGTAATGTAATATAATGCCTCGGTGATCCGCTAAAGCTCTCGAGCGTGCTCAAGGCGATTTTCTGAGCCAAGTCAACCGTTTTAATAGAGCCTCGATTAACGCTGTAAGGTTTGGAACGTTTGCCAAGGGAGTAAAGTAGCCCGAGAATGGTGAAATGGAGAATAAATCTTACTACAGCAGCTCTGAAATATTTTTAATATCGTAAAGTGCATCTTAGAGGTGAAAATATGGGAACCGCTTTTGTAGAGAAACCCCTCTTTTCAAGAGCTGCCAAGTCTGACGGAAACATTTTTGATAGTAAAAAATGTTGATACATTAAGTACTCAACGAATGAACTTTAGTTAATGGCTCAGTGAAAACATACTGTTCGCAAACATCTAAAGCATCCCATTTGCAGAGAGCACAATACCTGCGGATAATTTTTTTTTCTCGGAAAGGTAAAAAGCATCCCAGGAAGAGATTTTCTTGAGAGAGAATGGAGCCCTTGTTTGAGTAATGCACCAGCGTGAATAGTAAAAATACACTGCGGATTGCGAAGGGAGAGGAGGTTCCATTAGTAAGAAAATGCTCTATATTTCCAGGTTTCATTAAACATGGTGCATTTCATAGAACACGCTCGTTCATTAGTCTTTCCTGTTTCGGCATATATCTACATGCATCAAGAGGAACGTATCCTTTATGTAGCTTTCTATTCAATGTTCTCAAATAATGCATCTGTGAATATTCTTTTGTTTGTTTGTTTTACAAGACTATTCGAAAGGAAGAATATTTGTTTGCCTGTGTCATATAAACCAAGAAATATGTTATTTTGTGTTGCAAATGGAATTTTAACAGTTGCTTTCTTACGGATTTGATGGTCCTAGAACTACTCTAGTTTTTTAGTCCTTACAGCAAGAACATGTAGCGTCTGTGGTTCAGATAAATTAAAACTCTCATGTGTTACACTCATATGACTTTCTCTAGCTCTCTCTTCTTTCTGCACCCTGCTCATGAGGTAAACATTAGCACAATGTTCTTATTACTTAGTTCCTTAGTAGGAAGGAAATACACTAGGCTAAACCGACAGTCAAATGTTTTAAAAGCTGGCATTGTGCGATTGTCACAGTAAATCACTTCTTTGCTTGGCCAGGAGTAGAACAAAAGAAAAACAGACGCTTACTTCAGAAAAATCTGATGTGGTTACACTGCTCTGCAAAACTCCTACAAAAGATTATTCTTCTTTGTACACAATGCTAATCAAGATAAATGTTAGCTCAATGTTATTACTTAGTTCCTTATAAGTAGAAGGGAATAAGTGAATGCACTAGCTAAAGAGATTGTCAAATGTTTTAAAAGCTATCGTTATGCGATTGTCATTGCAAACCACTTCTTTGCTTGGCCAGGAGTAGATCAAAAACAGACAAGTACTTCACAATTGAAACCAATAACAAGGAATATCTCGAAAACGGTTACCTCCTCAACAAAAACGTAAAGGACAAAAATTGTGTTTTGTCAAGAGGTACATTTTTTATGTTGTACGTTTTTTTCTATCTCTTACGGTTTAGCAGTTAAGCAAAATTCAGCAAAATTCATCCAGAATAAACAGGTCTTCAGAGGCTATTCACAAAAAATTCGAGGTATACCTTTTATTTCGGACATAAATAGCTTTAATATACGGGATTTTAATCAAAATCGTTAGAGCCATTTTTAAGAAAATCAAAATTTTCGAATTTTTTTCCATGTAAAGGGTAGTTTGTGGTGGGGAATTTTTTAAAATATTCATGTCACATCCTTGGAAGATACTAAATCTAAATACCAAGTTTGGTGTCTTTTTGTTTTGGGGCTATGCTGTATATGTACATTGTAGATATGGGGCTAGAGAAAGTAAAAATATAAGCACTTCACAACTGAAACCAATAACAAGGAAACGGTTATTTTCTGTAGCAAATAGAATGTAGCAGTTGCTTTCTTGGGATTTGATGGTCCTAGGACTACTCGCGAGTAGAAAGAAAATTACCAGAGTGTACTCCAAGAACTCGACTGTTTGAAAGATAGAATCAGACTGAAAAATTCAAATACATATCCGGGATGCCAAACACGGAGCTTTCAGTTTTAGACCGGTTGCTCCAATCACTTGAGCTACCATAGAAACATGCCGGCGCGATATTAAATCTCCTAGCTGACTCGCATTTTCCCGGTAAACCACAAAGAAATCTCAGGTTATTTCAGACGATACACTCCAAGGCAAATTGATTTTACTTTGTCTACTTAGTGCGCAGTACATAAGTATAGAAAGTAAAATAAGGTATGGCATTCCAACCAAAATTTGTATACCGTGATTTCATTGTAAATGCGTTTAAGAGTCTTCTGTATAAAAAAAAAAAAAAATATATATATATATGTATATATATATATATATAATATGTTCCATTCACGTGACTTTCTCTACACATCTGCAACAAATTATTGTTAAAAAGCTTACGAGTCTATTTACTTCATGCTAATCGAGAGAGAGAGAGAAAAAAAAAAGCAGAAATCGTCTTATTACTTGCTTCCTTGTAAGTAGAAGCGAAATAAGGGAGTAACATAGATTAAAGTGATAGTCAAAAGCTGGTTGCTATGTTCTTTTGTTTGTATGGACAGGAGTTGACAAATTCCTGTGTGAGAAAAGTATAAGTTTTTTTTAAAGCTGAAAACAATAACCAGGAATATCTAAAAAACGACCAACTTCACGAAAAAAAATGTATATAACATAAATTGTGGGTTTTGACGTGCTCTACATTTTTTGTGTGGTAAGGTTTTTTCCGTCTCTTACGGTTTAGCAGTTATGCACAATTCCGTAAAATTTATCCAGAATAAAGTAGTCTTCAGAGGCTATTCTCAGAAAATTTAAGATATACATTGTCTTTAATATACGATAATTTAATCAAAATCGTTAGAGCCATTTTTGGGAAAATCACAATTTTCAAAAAATGTTCCATGTAAAGGGTAGTTTGCGGTGGGGGATATTGCAAATCTTCGTCTCGCATCTTTGGTGATATTCAAACTTAAACACCAAGTTTGGTATTCAATGCTCTTTTCGTTTTTGAGCTATGCTGTCCATAGACTCACACTTGGACCTTTTCCTGAAAATGCTTGTTTTGGATTCAGAGGTACCCAAAACATGTATTTCCGGTGAAATCTCGGTATCAAATTTGTGGTGTAAAAAGTATTTTAGGAAAAAGTCCGTGTGTGTCTGTGAACAACATAACTCAAAAGCGAAGAGTTAGTGAATAACGAAACTTGATAATGAAGTTCAACATCCTACAAGAATGTGAACAGGAAGATTTTTAAGACTTAAACTGTCCTTTACATGGGAACATTTTTGAAAATTTGATATTCTGAAAAATTGCTCTAAAATTTTTTATTAATATACTGTAAATTAAAGATAAAGATTTCCAGTAAATTAAAGTGTATATCTTTAATTTTCTAGGAAAACTTTTCTGGATAACTTTTGACTAAAATATAGACCTCTTTAAAAGACACAATTTATATTATATATATTTATTTCTGAGATATTCTTTGCTATTGGTTTCAATATTAAAATACTTATTTTTTTTTTTTCAAACGAGAATTTGACATCTTCAGTTTTACTGCTGGCCATGCAAAGAGAACCGAATTGTAAACACATTGCAACCAGCTTTTTAAAGATGTGACCACGCTTTAGCCTACTGTATTCCCATTTCCCTTCTACTAATATGGAACTACATAATAAGACAATTACTACTATATTTATCTTGATTAGCATGAAGTAGATAGAAGAATAAACTTTTTAAGAATATTTTGTTCAGGTAACAGGTAGAGGAAGTCATGTGAATGGAACACATACGATTTTTAAATATGATTCTGCTTTTCTAACCCCTTTCCTCCTTATTCTAAGCTAAGGATCAAATGAACCAGCAATTCAATTATAACTCTCGTGAATGAGGCAATGCTTGGCAGAAGTGCAAACTGTAAATTACTTTCCGACAGCGTCGTAGCATTATTATTGAAGCAACAAGAGCATAATTTGCTTTACTCAGACATTTACAGCAAGACATAAGGAATTTTATTAGATTTAGAAACATTCCTTTTAGTTCTTACAGCACTCTGTACGTAAATCAGTAAGAACAGAGCGGCGTCTGTGATCAGATAAATTAAAAATCTGACATGTTACATACACATGACTTTCTCTAGCTGCTCTACAAACTTCTTACAAAATATGCTGCTTCTTCTTCTTCTTTCTGCATCCTGCTCATCGACATAATCATTAACAGAATGTTCTTATTACTTAGCTCCTTATAAGTATGAAGAAAATAAGGGAATACGCCTGGCCTAAACCGATAGTAAAATGTTTTAAAAGCTGTCGTTATGCGATTGTCATTGCAAATAGCTTCTTTGCTTGGCCAGGAGTAGAAAAAAAGTAAAACGGACGCTTACTATTAGAAAAATATGAGTACTTCACAACTGAAACCAATAACAAGGAATATCTCGGAAACGGTTACCTCCACAACAAAAATGTAAAGGGCATAAATTGTTTATGACGAAATCTATATTTTCTGTGTAGTAAGTTTTTGTCCATCCCTTACTGTTTAGCAGTTAAGTAAAATTTGGCAAATTCATTCAGAATAAAGAGGTCTTCAGAGGCTATTCCCAGAAAATTCAAGATATACATTTTATTTGTCAGGAAAATATCTTTAATATACAGGAGTTTAATCAAAATCGTTACAGCCATTTTTTAGAAAATCAAAAATTTCGAAAAAATTTTCACGTAAAGGCTGGTTGGCGATGGAGGGAATTTTTTGATAATCTTCATGTCGCCTCTTTGAAAGATACCAAACCTACATACCAAGTTTGGTATTTAGCGGTCTTTTCGTTATTGAGTTATGCTGTCCACAGACAGACAGACAGACAGACAGACACACACGCACACACAGGTGGTCCTAAAACATGTATTTCTGGTGAAATCTCGGTATCAAATTTTTGGGTGGAATACAATACCTTCTCTTTACACTATGTACATAGTACGTGTAGAGAAAGTAAAAATGCCACATTTGTGCCAGTTTTTCGTGGTTATGAAGTGTCTCATGAGGCATACTTATCCTAAATACATGTTTTGATGTTTTTCCTTCTGCAAGTCTACCCAAGGTCTTTGAGGTTTCTAAACGTATGGAGCGTTCTTTGCTACTCTAACCGACGCCTTTGATCTCAAATATTCATGAGTCGCCGCCTATTTGTACGCGGGCGTGTCTGCATCTTTCGCAAATTGAAACTAGTGTAAATTACAGTTGATAAGGCTTTGCAGGAGGTTCAGCACACGCTATAATTCTACCTCTTTTGGCCTGCGATCGGATCGTACCTGCTGGAATGAGAGCTGCACCAAGCTCTCTTTAAATCCAATTTAATGGATTTATGAGTTGGCCCCTTTTTTTCACACCGTAGGCAAACCGCCCAATCTTCCACCTTGGAACTACCAGCTACCCACTTGGCAATGTAATCCAACTAGCAATTAGTTTTAGATAATACATTTCCTTTTACATTCTCAAAGATAGGCATTGCTCTCTTAAAACATGTAAAATAGATAAATTTGGAAATACCTGCCTGAATTGTTTGCTTTCTAGGAGGGATTAAGTTGATCAAAACAAGTTTATTATGGGTATCCATCTGCAAAAAAATCCGACGTGGTCCATTCACATGACTTTCTCCACATCACTGCAAAACATAATTGTTAAAAAGGTTATGCTTGTTTTTACTTCATGCAAATCGAGAAAAATTAGCAAAAATAGGCTTTACTTGCTTCCATGTAAGTAGAAGAGAAATAATGGAGCACATAGGTCAAAGTATTAGTTAAAAGCTGGTTGCTATGTGACTGAAGTTCCTTTATTTGTAAAAGGTTTTAAAGCTGAAATCCAAAACAAGGAATATATCAAAAACGATGCACACCACGAAAAAAAATGTATACAACATAAATCGTGTGTTTTAACGTGCTTTACACTTTCTGTAAAGTAAGATTTTGTCGATTTTACGATTTACCAGTTATACAGAATTCTGTAAAATTCATTAAGAATAAAGTAGTCTTCAGAGACTATTCCCATAAAATTCAAGATATACAATTTTTAAGGGAATATCTTTAATATATATATATATATTTTAATAAAAATCGCAAGAATAATATTTGTGTATATAAAAAATTTCGAATTTTTTCCATGTAAAATTAATTGGGGGTGGGGAGATTTTCTTGAAAATCTTTGTGTCGCAACCTTGAAAGATATTGAATTTAAATACCCAGTTTGGTATTTAACGGACTTTTCGTTTTTGAGCTATGCTGTCTACTCGCACGCACTCCCAAAAATGCTTGGATTCAGGGGGACCCAAAACATGTATTTCCGGTGAAATGTCGGTATCGAATTTTGGGCTGCATTACAATACCTTCTCTATACACTATGTACATAAAACGTGTAGTGCAAGTACAATGTGTTTATAAACACTACAGACCCACTTTAGTTCTACGAACTTTCAAAAATCTTAGGTGTTCCATTCACATGGCTTTCTCAACCTGTTCTGCAAATAAACTATTACTACGGAATATTCTTCTTCTATGTACTTGATGATAATCGAGATAAACATTAGCAGAAATTGTCTTGTTACTTCCATCCTTGAAATTAGAAGGAAAATAAGGGAAAGCACTAAGCTAAAGTGACTGTTAAAACTTTTAAAAGTCGGTCGTTATATATGCAACTGAAACTTTGGTTTCCTTTACATCGTTACTCGTAAACCAAAAGAAATACGAAACGAATGGTAACTTCCCGTTTGAGAAAAAGCATAATTATTTTAGAATTAAAACACATAGGAAATGTCTGGGAAATGGTTTACTCTTTCTGTCAAAAAAAAAAAAAAAGTCAGACAAATTGTATGCTTTAACGAGATATAAATCTTTTTCTATCGCTTCTTGTTTACTAGTTATGGAATGAAGAGAGTTTCAGAAGCTATTCCCAAGAAATTCACGACATACATTTTATTTGACATGTAAGTTTCTTGAATATTTGTATTTTAATCAAAGTCTTTAGAGCTATTTTTGAGAAACTCGAACATTTCAAAAAAAAAAAATCCTCCAGTAAAGGGAAGTTTGGGATCGGGGTATTTTCCTCAAAATTCTTGAAAAATTCTGAATTTAAATACCAAATTTGGTTCAGAGAAACACACATGGACACACAGGCGCGCGGACCTTTTTCTAAAAACGCCATTTTTGCACTCAGGAGATATCAAAGCATGATTTCCGATGAAAGTTCGGCATGGAAGTTTTGGATGAAATACAATACATTCTCTGCCTACTACGTACATAATGTAGAGAAAGTAAAAATTGTATTCTTAAACACAAAAACCCTGCCTCACTTCTGTGTATATTGCATGGGCATACGATTCTTAAAACATCTGATGTGTTCCATTCACATGACCTTCTCTACATCTCTGCAACAAACTATTATTAAAAAGCTTAGGCTTCTATTTACTTCATGCTATTTGAGAAAACATTATCAGAAATAGTCTTATTACTTGCTTCCTTGTAAGTAGAAGCAAAATAAGGGAGTGCCATAGGTTACGGTTTAGCAGTTATGCAAAAATCCGTAAAATTCATCCAGAATAAAGTAGTCTTCAGAGGCTATTCGCAGAAAATTCAAGATATACATTTTATTTGTCAAGTAAATATCTTAAATATGCGACATTTCAATCAAAATCGTTAGAGCCATTTTTAGGAAAATCAAAATTTTCGAAAAAAGTTCCACGTAAAGGGTAGTTTGGGGTGGGGGGATTTTCTTGAAAATCTTCGTGTCGCGTCCTTGGAAGATACCAAAGCTAAATACCAAGTTTGAATTTTAACGGTCTTTTCATTTATGAGCTATGCTGCCCACACACACACACACACACACACACACAGACGGGAGAGACAGACAGACACACACACGGACATTTTTCTATAAATGCTTTTTTTTGGATTCAGGGGGTCTCAAAATATATATTTCCTGTGAAATCTCGGTATCGAATTTTTGGGTGCAGTACAATACCTTCTCTATACACTATGTACATAGTACGTGCAGAGAAAGTAAAAATCTCAGGTAGGGATTAAAATGCTTGTGTGTAAAGTTAGCTTCCTAAAAAGCATACTGAAAAAGAACAAATAAATGCACATAAGCGAGTAGATGGAAATGAATGCTGAATCAGGGAACTGTTTTCTCCCATGGTGATGCATATACGAGACGTCCTGCAAGACTCTGTTCTTCTGTTTTTTACACTTCACCTGACGCTAAATTAGTATTCTTTTTAACATTCTCTAATGAATAAGGGTTCTCGCAAGTTGTTGATAAATGTAATTTTTGTAACTTATGAGCCACATTAAAGCAGACTGGGAGTGCAAGTTCTGTATAGACTTTTCTGAAACATTTCTGTGATTGCACTGCTGTTATGTTAATATGATTCTCAAATACTTTGCAATGGAAAAATTATTTCATACATTCTATTATGTAAATATAGTGCACAATCAAAATATCCACATGCCTCAAACTTTGAGAAAACTGTTGGTATTTTCTGAATTGTAACTTGGAACACACAACATTTTAAATAGTAATATTTTAATAACTTTTATTAAATTGGATCAGTAAAGGAGAGGTGAATTGAGTAAAAATAAACAAAGGCCTTTCCTCCCTAAAAAAGAATTTAGATTGTTATACTTTGTACTTTCTCTATACGAACAATGTACATAGTGTATAGAGAAGGTATTGCATTGTACCCAAAAATTCGATACCGAGATTTCACCGGAAATACATGTTTTGATATTCCCTGAATCCAAAAAAAAGCACTTTTAGAAAAATGTCCTAACATGTTGCATTTTTATATTTTGTCGCGTTTTCATTGGCCATCACCTTTTTAAACGCCACGTTAACATCTTACGGCTATTAACATTTTAACACGCCTGATTACACATTCTGGGAGCGTAAATTTCGTCTGTGTATTTCCCCTTATTGTCTGCAGCTCTGAGCTGCTAGGCTTTCACATACCAGTCTCCATTGCGACCGTCCTTGCCTTCTCGCGCTGGACTCATGAACTTTCGTACTTTTAAGTGATTCTATTTCAGCTAGCTTTATTAAAGTAGTTTTGATTCTGTGTTTATTCGTGATTGCGTTCTATTTATTATCTTATTTATTTCCTTAAATTCCCTCTGTTTATTTACTTTATTTTTCCTTCTTATTTATCTGATATGCTATATATCTTTCGTTTGTTTTCACGTTTTATTATTAAGTTACTCTTGTTTATCTGTAGGGTTTTATCATCTCATACGTCAAAACCTGGCTGGAAACATAAACTACAATTTCCATCACTGCCGTGCCTTCTCATTCAGACTTATATCTCATTTACCTAGCCATACATCCAAACGATGTGTACTTTCTTCCAAAATCCCTTTTACATTTGTGGGACAAAGGGAATTGCCTGACGAGAAGGGCTGTGGTCAGCAGCTCAACAGGCATAATGGAAAATCAGACCAACATTGATAAAAGGCATCAAACGCTCCGTTCATCCTGCGCAGAATATTAAAAACAAAGGCTCTCGCCGAATTCTCTGATGCCTCTATGCCTCATCAGCTTGCGGGATTGGAGTAAAAAATTTACCCCATCCGTGGCTCTCCCACAGCGCTTTTCATCTGATTTGTGACGTACTGGACCTCCCCTAGCGAACAGTAGTGTCCTCGCCACATCCCTGGTTTGTCCTGCCTATAGAACATCTCGCCCAAGCGTATCCTCACAGTCTTAAAACTGTAACCTTTAGCTGCAACATTAACAGCATCAAAAATATCCATCTTTTCGACAAATAGGCGTTTTCTATAAAGTTAGTGTTTCCAAAGATGTAAAGTTTGACATATACAGAATTATATAAAACCTTAAATATGTATAGTGATTTATTTTAAATACAGTAAT